>CM031240.1:277524165-278160233 GCA_018340775.1 Taxus wallichiana var. yunnanensis
TACATATTATATTTATGTTTATAACATATAATATAGAATAGGATGTAATATAATGTAAGTATATATGTTTAGATAATATGGTATAATGAATAAATATTACATGGATTATTATATAATATATAATATATTGGTATTGTTAGGATTTATAGTGTATAATATATGATATATACATAATGTATCTTATATATATAGTTGTTAGTATATACTAGCATACATATCTTAGAAAATCTATGTAAAAGATGCGAGAGGTATCATTCTCGAGGCACCTCGAGAATGATACCTCTCGACGTCTTTTACATAGATTTTCTAAGATAGGCATACTAGTGTAGTACTAGAAGTTGAAAGCTTCACAGATGTAACATCACTTGAAGAAATTGCAGATAACATGTCAAATAAGGGTTCAAGTTTATTAATGAAATATGCAAGGCATGCCATGGTTCTTAGTGGGGCCATTCCCACAAAAATATAGCGGTGTTTCAAAAGGTATATTAGGTGTGCTTAAATTTAAGAAAAACAACTAAAATAACATAACCACATTGCCCGAGCTTATTCAACGCAGAAGTAAAATCTGCATCACTAGAAATCAAGAGTATCGAGGAAGGAGGATCATTATCCAACGCAAATAAAAACATGTCCACCAAAATGGCCTTATTGGCAGAATCTTTTCTGCCATTTGGAACATCAATTAAATTAACGCCACTTCTTTGACAACACTCTTTGAGCATGTTTGGGTTCATTTATGGGGGTATTCTAAAAGCATTTTTTACACACTTTACATCACACTTTGGGATGCATCAGTTTCATTAATGTTTGGATTATGAATATAGAGTATCTATGTTTTTTTTTTTAATTTGCTTTATCCTCTCTCTGAATACAAAGTGTCTTCCTCTAAAACCCTATAAATTCTCTTTCACGTATACATATTTTCTTGGGATTGCTTTCGCATATAAAGGAACATCATCCTTCACATGGATCAATCATTCTTCCTCAGTTTGTAGTCTCATAGATTTGTTACAGAAGAAAATAGAAACATAGGAGAGTTTGAAAAATTTGCATCACAATCGAGCACTAAATCAAATAAAATTAAGCGAGAACGGAGGGAATAAGCCAAATTGTTTATGAATATAATTCATTATCAAATAGTATAAGCCAAATTACTGTTACAAATAACCTAAATACAAACTTAAACAACCAATTTATTATCACAGAGGAAATACAATGAAGATTTGTAATCTTCCACACCTTCTTGGATGTCATGTACTTTCTTCTCTACAAATTTCTCTTTTCTCTCTCAAAAGGAAACTTCTCTCTATTCTCAATTGAATTCTACTTCTAAAACCCTAGCTTTATGCTTATATATGCATCTACAATCTTAGGGAACTTTAGCTATGCAATTACAACCATTAGATTCACTTTACAACTAAAGATAGATCTAATTCCCACAACTTAATTATAATAGTCACGCATAGAAACCGATGTTAGTTAGCCTTAACCGATGTCCGGTTAGCCTAACCGATGTTGGTTCCTCCTTTCTTGACCGATACCGGTCCATGGGTGACCGATGGGTGGTTCATCAACCGACGCCGGTTATTGTGTATTCCAAAAAGTCTGTAAAAGCATGCCAATGAAGCAATTAAGCTCCACAACTCAACAATCTCCCACTTGGAGATAAATTGTTGCATTGCACTGTACCATAAACTCCATCCTTTGATCCTTTCCTTTGGCCTATTTCTCCCTCTTCAAGTCTCAAACTCAAAGACCAACAAAAGTGGAGTGTAGCTCCAACTTCTCCTTTTCCAATGGCTTCATTAGCATATCCGTAGGGTTCTCCTTTGTATGAATTTTCTCCAACTTCAGCTTCCCATCCTCCAATACCTTCCATATGAAGTGATATCTCAACTGAATGTGTTTTGTTCTAGAATGAAACACTGAGTTCTTTTCCAGATGAATTACACTTTGACTATCACTATAATCTACAATCCTCTTGCTCTTTTCCCAACTCTTCCATGAACTTGCTCATCCATATCATCTCCTTGCTAGCTTTTGTAGCTACAACATACTCAACCTCTGTAGTAGATAGGGCCACAACCTTCTGCAATCTAGAAATCTAGCTAACTATCATGCCACCTACTATGAAAACATATCCAGTGGTGCTCCTCCTGCCATCCAAATCACCAGCCATGTCTGAATCCACATAGCCACGTAAAGAAGTATCTGACCCTCCATAACATAACTACATGTCGATGTCCCTCTCAAATACCTGAGAATCCATTGACTACTTTCCAATGCTCTTTACCTGATTAGCCATAAATCTTCTCACAACTCCCACTTCCTGCAATGTCTGGTCTGGTACAAACCATAACATACATCAAAGCTCCCAACTGTTGAAGCATATGGAACTCATGTGCCATGTACTCAACCTCCTCATGTGATGTAGGACACTGATCTTTTCTCAATTTGAAGTGTCCAACCATAGGTGTACTTACAGGTTTTGAATTTTACAAATTAAACCTTTCCAACACCTTATTGATATAATGCTCCTGAGACAAATACAACTTCATGTTTTCTTGTCTCTATGAATTTTCATGCCAAGGATTCTCTTTGCAGCTCCCAAATCCTTCATTGCAAATGTGTGAGCTAGCTTTTCTTTAAGCTCACCAATGTCCTACATACTAGATCTTGCAATAAGCATATCATCCACATACAATAACAAAATAATATAGCTCCCATTTCCAAGCATCTTGAAATAAACACAATGGTCAGATTCACATCTCAAATAACCATGCTCATGCATGAAACTATCAAACCTCATATACCATTTCCTTGAGCTTGCTTTGAGCCCATATAGGCTCTTTTTCAATCTACACACAAGTTTCTCCTTACCCTTGACTTCATACCCAAGTGGTTGATTCATATAAATCTCTTCCTCTAAATCACCATGAAGAAATGTCATCTTGACATCAAGTTTCTCTAAATGCAAATCCTCTACTATAACTAAACTCAATACAATATGAATAGAAGTCATCTTAACAACAGAGAAAAATATTTCACCAAAGTCAATACCTACTTTCTGTAAATCCCTTTACTACAAGCCTTGCCTTGTATCTCTTTTGTCCACCCTCTTCTTCCTTGATCCTATAAACCCACTTGTTTCTAAATGCTCTTTTACCTACTGGAACTTAACCAAATTCCATGTCTGGTTCTACTCTAAGGAGTCCATCTCCTCATTCATGCCATGCTCCCACTTGCTTGTGGGATTTATCCTACATTACTTCTTCAAAATATTTCTGGTTCACCACTATCAGTCAATAATAAATAAGACAAGGAAGGTGAAAATATTTCTGGAGGTCTACTTACCTTTGTGACCTTCTCACTAAGATTTGGGGTGCCGAGGCTCAATCTTCTCATCTTGTAGATTTGTATCTACTTTTGATAGTGACCGATGCCAGTCACCTTCTACCGACATTCTTTTTCGCTAACCGAACCGATCGATATGTCTCTTCTATAACCGACGCCGTGCATAGGGACCGACCGTCGGGTCAACAGGGTAAACCGATACCGATTACTATGTAAACCTGTAGGTGTTAATTTTAAATCCGAGAGTTCATTTTCATCCACAAACTTCTCCACCAGTTCACCTTTGGGTACCAAAACTTGATCCATGTACATTCTCTTTTCATTCCAATCAATGTCACGACTCCTAATTATCTTAGAACCTTCTAAATCCCAAAACTAAATCCAAATCACCAGAGCCATAACCAATGAAAGTACATATTTTGGATTTAGCATCCAATTTCTTTCTATTTTCCTTATCAATATGCACAAAATATTCTGAGCCAAATACTCTAAGAAAAGAAAGATCTACCTCTTTTCCAGTCCAAGCTTCTTCTAGTATTCCACCATTCAGTGCACTTGAAGGTCCACATGGTTAATCAAATAAACCATCATGTCTACTACTTCCACCCAAAACTGTAAGGGAAATCCAACATGTATCCTCATGCTTCTAACATGTTCCATGATTGTCATGTTCATTCTCTCTGCAACACCATTCTCCTGTGGTGTTCTAGAACCATCCTTTCTCTCGTATTTCCATTTACTGAACAATAATCATTGAAATCCTTGTTGCAGTACTCACCACCATTGTCGATCTCTAAGGCACTTTAACTTTGAATTTGATTCATTTTCCACAAGGGCTTTCCATCTTTTAAAAGTTTCAAAAACATCATATTTACATTTAATACAATAAACCCATACCTTTCTTGTGGCATCATCAATGAAAGTAACATAGTATTGGGATCCTCCATGAGAAGCTACCTGGGTCCCCCACACATCTGAGTGTACAAGCTCCAATTTATGCTTCTTCTTTTGTTGCCCCAACTTTGAGAAATCTCACTCTCTTCTGCTTTCCAAAAATACAATGCTCACAAAATCAAGATCTACACATTTCAGATCTGATAACTTACCCTTTTCCTTTAAGATTTGCATTCCCTTTTCACTCATATGGCCTAGCCGATTGTGCCACATGCTTGTATTTGAATCTAAAGTAGATAGAATAGAAAAAAAGAATCAATAATACATGTAGATAAATACAATGATCCTACCTTCTTTCCTCTTGCTACAACAAGAGATCCCTTGGTAACTTTCCAAGATTCGGTTATGAGTGTAACCATGCAACCAGTTTCACACAATTGTCCTACAAAAATTAGATTTCTTTTAAGGCTTGGAACATGCCTCACATATTTCAATATCCATGTATTTCCATTCTACAATTTAAGATGAACTTCACCTCTACCAATAATATTGCATGGTTCATCATCTCCTAAATAAACATGCCCAAAATTACCCTAGACATAATTTCTTGAAATAACCCTTATTAGGGGTTGCATGGAAAGAAGCTCCTGAATCTAAAACCCATGACTCAATTTTATTATCCAAGGAGAGAATTAGGCATCTTGCATTACCTCTTTTAAAAACATTTTCCTCTTTACCTTTCTCTGGTACATTCTCTTTGTTTTCCTTAAACCAACAATCCTTCTTTGCATGACCTTTCTTTCCACAATTCCAACAGATTATACCTCTACCTCTAGATTTAGATCTGCCATTCTTAGACTTTGATTTCCCATTATTCTTGCTCTTGGATCTCTCCTTCTACCTTCCCCTACTTTCTACATTCAAAGCATTCCCAGATGATGATTCTCCTATACTTTTCCTACGTATTTCTTCATTCAGGATTATACTAACCACATCATCAAACTTTAAAACATTAGTAGCAGATGTTGTATTACTAACAACCATTACCAAGTTATCCCAACTATCTGGAAAAGAGCATAATAATAAAAGTTTTCTTTCACTTCATCCTCAAATGGAATACTAACTGATTTTAATTGATTTACAATAGACCAGAAATCATTCAAATGACTTGATGCAGATCCACCTTCTTGCATCTTTAAATTAAACAATTTTTTCATCAAATAAACTTTATTTGAAGCACTAGGTTTTTCATATAGATTTGCTAAATATTTCATCAACTCTACCATAGATCCTATGCTTAATATTCAAAGCCACAGATGCTTTGTCAGGCTCAATCTTATAGATCCTAAAGCCTTTCTATCAAGAATTTTCCATTCTTCATCAGTCATCTTTGCAGGTCTTGCCTTCTCATCCAACGGTAAGTATAAATCTTTCTGATACAGATAATCCTCCACCTACATCTTCCATAATAGATAGTCACGGACCATCAAATTTATCTACTCTGAATTTTCCTTCTTCTCCCATTGCTTTTCTCCCACTCAATCAAAAATCCCTCTGTGAGTAAATATGTCAACACACACAACCCTCAAACAAAGATGCTCTGATACCAGTTATTGGGGTTAACACACCGTTGTACAAATATATTAATCATATCTAAGCATAAAATAATCAATACGAAATAAACAAGAAGAAACAATACACAAGATTTAACGTGGTTCACCCAGTGTGGGCTACATCCACCAAGAAACAACCAATTTATTATCACAGAGGAAATACAATGAAGATTTGCAATCTTCCACACCTTCTTGGATGTCCTATACTTTCTTCTCTACAAATTTCTTTTTTCTCTCAAAAGGAAACTTCTCTCTATTCTCAATTGAATTCTCTTCTAAACCCTAGCTTTATGCTTATATATGCATCTACAATCTTAGGGCACTTTAGCTATGCAATTACAACCATTAGATTCACTTTACAACTAAACAACCCACACTTTCAAAAAATCACATTAGAGAACATATTTATTAGAATTCTTGAACACTATTGGTGACATGAAAATTGTAATGTTAAAATTCCATTATGAAAGTACATGTGTGAGAAAAATGGAAGGTTCTTGGTGTCCAGTAAAGGATCAATGGTAGGTCATCATGGTCATGACATTCGTTTCTTGGATGATTTGGATTTGATAATGACGAATTTGATAATTCAGATCTGTGAATTCCATTAACATAAGTTGGGTGTTAGATACTCATAAGGTGATAAAAAAATGAATATGAAGAATGGATTTCCTTCCATTATCCCTTAAAGTAGATAAATAATGAATATGGAGAATGGGTGGCCTCTCATTATCCCTCAAATTAGAAAAACAATGAATATGGATAATGGGAGGCCTTCCAATCTCCTTGAAAGTGAATAATAAATCAAGAGGGAGAATGGGAGGCCCCCATTCTATCTCAAAGTAAAAAAATGAAGAATAAGAAGAAGATGCCTTCCATTCTCTATCAAAGTTCAAATAAATGAAGAGATAAAATGGGAAAGTGAAAAAAATTCAAGACGGAAAATAGGAGAAAAAATCTAAAGATAGAATAGTAAAGTAAAAAAATCAATGGAGAGAATGGGAGGCCTCTCATTCTCCCTTTAAGTGAAAAAAGGTAGAATAAGAATCCTCTTTAACCTATATATGTATTCAACACATGACAATATTATATGGTGTCCCATAGTTTAAATTTAAAATTCTAGTTACTGATTTTGAAAAATTGAAAACTGATAATGACACATTTGGTCACCAACATTCACATGCTTGGAAACCAACATTATCACAATTGAAACTGATAATAACACAATTGGAAACCAAATTTCATGTTTATAAAACCATGAACCATGTTATTGGAAGTCTATATTTTTGGTGGTTAGTCCAAATTTAATGAAATGGTGGTTATCTACAAAGGTGATATATCAAGAAAGGGGTGGAGACACTCTCGTGAGTGGAATGGAAGAAAAGAGTGATGAAGTAGAGTGGGAAGAGTTGAGTTCCACAATCCATAAGAACCACCATGTCTATGGAGAACAGATTTTGAGTTGCAGTCCTAGAATGTAAGATGCACAAAACACCTACATATAAAATAAAATACAATAGAACATAGATAGGGCAGAAGATTTTGCCATAAAACATAAATTTAATTGCTTCAAATATGCACAATCCATTACATTGAAGGATAAAGGAAAGAATCACCATGCAAGATGTCCAAATCGAGGCCTTTTGTTTTAACTCACAAATACTCCCAACAATTTTATGAGCAGAGTTCCATTATATTTTAGAGCATCCCCCTCTTAGATGAGAGGTTTTACAATATATACTCTGGAGAATGAGAAACATCAAAGGAAAAGATAAACTGCAACTTCTTCTCCTACCCAAAAAAAGATGCATTAAAAATGGGAAAAAAAAAATGGGAATTCTTACATATCCGCCCCCCAATGATATTTTATCATAGAAGTGTTATAGTGTAGGTTATTATTTATCCTTTTATTTATTTATCAGATAATTATTACACTTGTGTTATCCCTACACTTGTTGGGTTAACTTGCTTAGGTATACTAGTTGTGTGGAGTTAGTTTACTAGTTATGTTGAGTTAACTTCTTAGTTATGTGGAGTTAGCTTACTAGTCTTTTGAGTTAACTTAACTACCAAGATCGCTTAGTGGGAGTTCTTCACCACCGATTTAGGTAGTAGTTGCACTTCTCTCCTCCTATATGTACATCTTTCTTATTGAATAATTCAAGTCATTCTATTGTAATGTATTGAGCATTATGGATTATGATAGATTTCCATAAATGGTATTTTAGCTCTTTGCTTTTGTAAATCTAATGTGGTGTGTATTATCATCTCGAGATCATGGTTGGAACAATCTTCTTATCATTCCTTTCATGGTATCAGAGATATAGATGATGTAGACATTCATTTGTAAGTTTTTCTTTGCAAGTAAGAGTTTATTTTTTCATATATTCGATTTTGTTAGCACTTTTCTACAAAGATGCATTTTTATGTAAAACGAAGTGTGTATTGATTTGGAAGGTGCCAAAACCATAGAATCGACTTGACCATGTTTTGAGACAATCAAATCTAGGTGCATTCTTTTATCCATTGGATATAAGCGTGTACCTTATGGATGCATTCTTTTACCCTGCTATGGGTATTTTGGTTTTGATGCGATAGTCTTTTATCCACTCGGATGCAGATCTATACCCTCTCGGATGCATTCTTTTATCCATTGATATATAAGCGTGTACCTTCCGTGATGCATTCTTTTACCCTCCGGGTATTTCGGTTTGATGTAGTCTTTTATCCACCTGGACGCAGATCAGTACCTATGGGTGCATTATTTTTCCATCGGATATAAGCGTGTACCTTCCAGATGCATTCTTTTACCCTCTGGGTATTTTGGTTTTGATGCAATTTTTATCCACTGGACACGATCCGCACCCTCTTGGTGCATTCTTTTATCCATTGATATAAGCGTGTACCTTCTAGATGTATTCTTTTACCCTCTCGGGTATTTTGGTTTTGATGCGTCTTTTATCCACTCGGACATAGATTTTTACCCTCTGGGTGCATTCTTTTATCCATTAGATATAAGTGTGTACCCTCTAGGATGCAATGATTTACCCTCTGGACATTTTAGGTTTTGGGCGCAGATTTTATCCTTTGGTCGCAAGCATGTATCGTGTGGATGCACTCTTTTACCCTTTGGACATTTGGGTGTCACGTGTACCTTTTAAAAAAGATCAACATTAAAATATTATTTTAATAAAGCAAACCTTCTGTGAGCTCATAACTTTTGATCCAGAGCTTGGATTAAGGTGATCTTTTTTTGAAATTGTATATTTTTTCGAGATCTACGCATTGGTGACATTTTTATACACATATTTCAAATGTAAAAGGTACTTTACTCATTGTAATATTTACATGCACTCAATTATAAAGTGCCAAATTTGGGAGGGTGTTGTGATCACTTGTGGACGCAATTTCGGTTGAGCCCACATCCTAAAATTTTGGGTATTGCGTGCATTCTTGTATCTATGGGTGTATACATTTATATCTCTCTTGTTGATTGAGATATTTTGATCTGTATTTTCACACTTTTTTGGCATGTTTCCAGTCTCTCTGTGGGGGAGCTATTCTCAAGTGGAGCCCAAAAAAAGTTTATTAGTGTTCGAGTAGTTGATTTTGAAAACTCATACAAATTTGTGGTGTCACTCTACCCATTATGCGATAGATGGGAGGGTGTGGTGTTGATCTTTGCTTTCTTCAAGTTTTCATGGCCCTTTAATTTATTACCTTGGTTTTCTTGATCGTGGCACTCCTATTTATTTGGATCTCATGTCCACCTTGTTGCCTTGGTTGTTCTTGATCGTGGCACACCTATTTGTAGTGGTTGATCAAATTATGATTGGTGTTTGTTTTTCATTTTCGACATCACTCCATTGTGATCTCTCCTTGCATGGAGCTATCCTAGTGAAGCCCAAAGTGTCATTTGTTTTTTAGAGTTATATGATCGAGCAGTGGATTCAAACCATAGTGCGCACCACACTTCTTCAACATTTTATGTGTTTTTGGAGCTGAGATTTTGAGGATATCTTGCAACAAGATTTTTCCCTCTCTACTTTGTTATTACTAGTTTTGGGTACCTTGTGGTGTCCAATTTTCCTAGTTATTATACATGGGTACCTCATTAGGCCTTATTGTCCTTGGAAGACTTGGACCCACCTTCTTTTTCTCACCACCTAAGCTTATGCTTACATTTGAGGGTGTTAGTGTAGGTTATTATTTATCCTTTTATTTATTTATTAGGATAATTATTACACTTGTGTTATCCCTACACTTGTTGGGTTAACTTGCTTAGGTGTACTAGTTATGTGGAGTTAGTTTACTAGTTATGTTGAGTTAGCTTCTCGCTTATGTGGAGTTAGCTTACTAGTCTTTGAGTTAACTTAACTACCAATATCGCTTAGTGGGAGTTCTTCACCACCGATTTAGGTAGAATTTGCACTTCTCTCCTCCTATATGTACATCTTTCTTATTGAATAATTCAAGTCATTCTATTGTAATGTATTGAGTATTATGGATTATGATGATTTTCATATATGGTATTTTAGATCTTCTTTTTTGTAAATATAATGTGGTGTGCTATTATCATCTCGAGATCGCGGATTGGAACAATCTTCTTATCATTCCTTTCAAGAAGAAGAAAAGGGGACAAAATATGATCGATTTAATTTTTCAGCTACATGGAATGGTGCTCATCAAATTTGGACTATATTTCACCTTTTTTACCCACCTACTCTCACCAAAATCATATTTTCAATGTCCCATGATGTAGATCTTGAAAATATGTTTCTAATGATATATACTTATTAAATTTGGACAATCTAGGAGGAAGATATGACTAATCGGATCCAGGGGGTGCCGTAAGGAACACATGTTCCAAATATATGGCATAGTTGTTAGGAAATTAGTATTTACATGAGTATTTACTAGATGATATTTACGGATTGGTAAATATTATGGTTAGTGGTTAGGTTGTAATATTATTGTTTTATAACAATAATGTTATTATAAATTGATTATACGTGAATTGTGGTGGTTGTAACCACACACGTATATAGGAGATTCTGGAGGAGATCATATCTTCATAAATATAGGAAATACTCTCCTATATAATTGTAATATGTTTGGTGATTAAATAATATATGTGAAGTAATAATATATTGAGTGTGTGAAATTAATTAAGTCTGGTTCATAGTTTAGATTTAGTTTCATAGCGATGTCGTGTTCCATATAGCTTGATGTTGTATTAAGGGCATTTGGAATTCTTCATTGCCCTGCTAATGGTGAAGTTGTTATATAAGAATTATTTTTTCATAGAGTATTTAAGATTGGTTATTATTCCAATTGTGTTTGTTTGTGGTTGCATTTTGCACTCACGATCTGGTTAGTTATACAGTTCCATAGAATAATAAGCGTCCAATGTATATAATTTTCCTTTTAGTGTGAGATTTCCATGTGGAGATTTATGCTTTGATAATATAATAATTTTTACATTCATCTACACGTCTATCTCCCCAACCGGTTCGCACACTTGGGCATAAAACGTTTTTAGGAGTCTGTGGCAATGGAAAATCCAAGATGTTACCTGCATATTACAATAGGAGAGGAGCTTAAGGGGAGGGTCATGGTGGAGCTATACGGCGATGTCGTGCCAAAAAAGACTAATAATTTTAGGTCATTTTTACTGGAGAGAGGGGCATTGGCCCTCACACTGGTCTCCCAAGGTCGAGACTTCTCTGCTCATAATGGTACGGGAGGAGAGTCATCTTATGGATTGAAATTTGATGATATAAACTTTCAACTGAAGCATCAGCATAAAAGAATGGGAGTTGTGCATGAAATTGAGCATACTCCCATATATAGAACTACTGAATTCCCCACAGTCGATTGTAGTGAGCTTCCAGATGGAACAGATGATGGAATTTCTAATTTCTTCAAGGACAAAGATTTATACCCAGACTCGCCAGTTGATCTTGATGAGAAACCAGCAGAACTTTCATGGTGCATGAAGGCAGTGGATTCTGCTAAAGGTTTTGGAAATGAGAATTATAAGAAAGGGGATTACAAAATGGCCTTCATAAATTATCGGAAGGCATTGTGCTATCTGGAAATTTGCTGGGAGAAGGAAGATATTGATGATGAGAAAAGCTATTATCTAAGGAAGATAAAGTCCCAAATATTTACAAACAGTTCTACTTGCAAGTTAAATTTAGGAGACTCGAAAGGTGTTGTCTTGGATACATACTTTGCAATGCATGATGAGGATGATAATGTGAAATCCTTATTCTGTTAGGGTCAGGTATACATGGCTCTAAATGATGTTGGGATTAAAAATAACTTGCCATTATCGGGAAGAAGATATTTGACAGGCGTGAACAAGAAGGAAAATCCTATGCAAAGATGTTTCAGTAATTCTAAATATTGTGAAAGTTTTTTTTTCATGAGTATTAAATCTTTGAAATCAAAGAAGGGAAGAAAATAATAAATTTGATATGGAAACTATTGAGCTTCAACGTCCAATTTGCTGAGTGAGCAGGTGTGATATTGGAGGACATAGGCAAACGGAGGTTGGACGTCAAATAATAACCTCTCGTCAGTCATCAACGATGGGGCCGCACTTTTGGTATGATGACATTTGTGTTTTTCAGTGTGGCATGAAAAATAAGAACAGATGATGTAAATTCCTATTCACTTGTGAGTATTTCTCATGTAACCCCTTTTTAGAAGCATTGTAGAATATTGATCAAAATATATTGTAGCAATCATGATGTGAAGGTTTTTGGTAAACCAGGAAAACCAATTGTGTAAGGTTTTTGGTAAACTTGTAAAACCAATTTTGTAAGGTTTTTGGTGAACCTGTAAAACTAATTGTGAAAGGTTATTGGTACACCTGCAAAACCAATTGGGTAAGGTTGTTGGTAGAATCCGGAGAAAACCATAAGTGGAAGAAATGTGCGTTGGCACATGTGTGAATTTTTGTAAGCCCAATGTTGCATTGTTGAGGAGTTGATCATGAGCACACAGAGGTGCAACACTACAATCAAAGAACGAGATATGTTTTACCATGTAAACACTAAGGGGGAATGTTAGGAAATTAATATTTACTAGATAATATTTACGGAGTGGTAAATATTATGGTTAGTGGTTAGGTTGTTATATTATTGTTTTATAACAATAATTTTATTATAAATTGGTTATATGTGAATTGTGGTGGTTGTAACCACACACGAGATTCTAGAGGAGATCATATCTCCATAAATATAGGAAATACTCTCCTATATAATTGTAATATGTTTGGTGAATAAATAATATATATGAAGACATAATATTTTGAGTGTGTGAAAATCATTAAGTCTCGGTTCATAGTTTAGAATAGTCCACATTAAAATCACTTTTCTATTTTGGTGCAGTGGTTCGGGTTTCCCGAGAGCCGAGGAACTTGGGAATTGGTTCCTCTGTTTCCTTATTTTTCATCCTTTTCTGCATTACTTGGGGTTCCTTTTGTGGTCAAAGTTTTAGTTTATGGGTAGAACCATGAGAGGTTCCACCAAAACCCTTTGTTCCCGTATCCCCCAATTTGTCTATAGAAATCCATCTATCCACAACACTTTCCTCGACCTTCTTTTGCAGGTTTTAAGCCTCGATGGGGAACAACGTTCCGTAGGGAACGTGTTCCTGTGACCCTATTCTCTCCACACCCAAAATCTTTGCATAACATTATGCTTCACTCTGGACTTTGTTCATTAGGTCGGCATGCCTTGTGGGGAACTCTTCCCTCGGTGAAACTTGTTCTACCCAGCGTCCTTGTTCGGAACTCACCTCTTTCTCGCACGACATTATTACCCTTCGTTGTGTAGTTCAATCAATCCCACAAGGAACTCATGACCCGATGCAACTTGTTCCGTCGTTCCTCCCAACACCCAAATTTTCACACAAGACTCAATCCTTTGCTTTGTGGATCAAAATCCAATGTGGGGAACTTAGGTTCCCAAATAACAAGTTCCACCCAGACACCCAGATCCACAATACACTAAAAATGATCAACTTCCATATTATTTCAAAATTCCTAAGTTTTTGGTCAAGTATGGAGTTGGGGAGTTAGGAAAAAGGTGGAGAAGTTCCATAAAACATGAACATAACCCGATTTTCCCGCTTTCTTCACTGAGGTCCCATTAAATTTCCTAAGTCCATATTCCTAAAGTTAGCCAATTTTCAAGGGGTGTAAAATTGGATAATAGTAGGATTTTATTTAGAGAGTAAGAGATTGGAATTGATATTGCAATTTACTAACAACCTGCATGAGTGATAAAATATCATGTGAAGGAATCATAGAATAAGTGAGAGGAAAATGAAGAGGTTAAATTTTTCCATTGTGAGTGACCATGGGAATGTGAGGAGAAGAAGCGCAGATGAAGGTTATATGGGAATGCTAGATGTAGATGCTAAAGAAATAAGAGGAGGTGTACTAGTAGGAATGGAAGAATCAACATGAATAACATCTTGAGAAGAAAGAGGTGGAAGAGGAACATGGAATATCAACATAAATTATATGAGTAGATTTAGAAGAAACATTTAAAGATGAACTAGTAGGAGTGGAAGAATCATCATGAATGCCATTGAAACAACCTCGAAGTGGTAGAAAGCGGAGTGGAAAATTCACGTTCAACATTCTTAAGAGAAGTAACATCCTTACTAAGATGTTCATGATCAGAATTATACTCAATATCACTATAAAAAAAAAAAAAATTGCATGCAAGAAATTTGTAGAGAGAAGTAGCGGGAGAACTATCATAAGATGTATCTTTGCAATCATTGGAAACATTTTCAGAAGTAGTAGATACATGAGATACATATTTACATTCATCTTGTCTATTATTAGAAACATCATCAAGAACATGTACATTTCATCATGTGTTATAACAAGAATAGAAGAAGGTGGAGCAACCTCGGTGATAATGGAAGAATAAGGAGAACATGCAGTAAATTTTTGGTTAGGTGAAACTATGCTCACACTAGAGTTGCAAAAACTAGTAGGAATAATGTGCTCATTTTTAAGAAGCGATATTTGAGCTTTGTCATCAAATCAAGCATTGCGATAAATGGAATGAAGTTCAGCCTCAACAACATCATCAAGGATAGGATTCACACTAACATGATGCATAGCTTTCCTAGGAGAGGAGGATCTATTTTTAGCCATGAGGGTTTTGTGGATCCTAGGGAAAGGAGTTTGACTAAGGATGGGGTTCACCAAATGATTTAATAAAATATGAATATTAAATATAATTTTAGAGTCACTAATATAATGAAATACAAAAGAAGATAGATATTAAACACTCTAAAGATGTTATAGTGTAATAAAATAGGAGAGATATGACACTTACCTAATTCACACTTATCTCCGAACTAGATATTAACTAGAACAACTGATGAACATACTAGGAAGAGTGTTAGAAATTATCAATATCAATTTTGGAACCTATAGAAAAGTTGGACATGGGCGGTTAGGCTAGGGTGAAGGTGCTTTAAGACCTCTTGTAGGCGTCGAAATGACTACGCAAAGGGTTGAAATATGATTTTCCTATGTTTCTATGGTTTTTCGTAACTTCTTGTTGATCACCTGATATTCGCACTTGGATCATTGAGGTACCTATAACCTACAACACAAACCCTAGCTACCTGCACAAGCTCAAAAACACATCAAATTGGAATAAAAATGCAATATGTGAAGTCATAACAACTCATGGCGATCATCCAAGGATGAAATTATGATTGAGCATTGCACTACATTCTAGACTCCATGTAGTTATGTGTGCTTATGTGTGAAATAATGTCCTTAGGTTTCCTCGTGCTAATAACGCCTAGATATCGAGGATATAGCAAGATAAAATGCAAATGTGTGGGATGGAATTCAAATTCCCCTTCCTATACAATGTATGCAGAGTAATAATCCAAAAATGTAACCCCTTTGATAATATTCATATATGCTTTCCCTTTAGAATTTTCTTCCATCATAATGGTATGTATGTTGTATATCTAGGGATCGATTTCTTAATATCAACACTAGTGACAAGAAATGCCAACTAAGACCTCGGGATAGGAGAAATAAAATTGAAAAGGATGACTACAAATGTCAAAAATGTGAATAAGAACAAAGAGCAAAAATGACTAGGGTAGACAAGATCATCTAGGCACTAGTGGCAGAGACCAGGCACTAGTGTCCTAGCATAATTAAAGACAAATGTGAGAAGATTGATGAGATAGGGAATCCCTATGACCGGACTAGAACCGGGTGCAAAAAGTGATAGATGTGAGAATAGAAACAATAAAAGTAGGTGCGTGGACTAGAGAGTGTGTCACCAAAGTGAATAATTTTCTTACTTGAGATCCATGTTTATAACAACATACTTGGTGGTATAGTAAAATAGTAATATGTGAGTGATTTTGTGTCTACATTTTGTTCTCTACAAAACTAAGGGTTGACGCTCCTTATGAATTTGGTTCTTCACTAAATTATTTTTATTTATGTAATATAATCAAAAATTTAGTGGGTTCTCTTCCCTTTAAGGGTTTCCCACTTATATCTTTTGTTCTTGTGTACTCTTTTATGGTTGTGCTCTTGTGGAGGATTGTTATATATTGTTATGCTCACACTAATGCATGGTTGAATGTTAAATGGTATATCCAAGTTGATTGAATTGGTTAAGGGATTAGAAGGACTATTTCAACCCCCTCTCGGTCCATTTTTATTCCAACAATTGATATCAAAGTAGGTCTTTTTGGAAAATTTTAATCACTTGGAAGGAGATCCTTTGAAGCACTAATATGGCAGGTAGACAGGTTCAAGATGAAGAACTTCCTCTTATCAGAATGAGAGCTTGTTTGAAACCCTTAGGGTTTGACATATGGAATTCCATCTTTGATGTATGTTCACCATCTCCATCTACTTTGAAGGTTAATGAAGAATACAAAGAATATAAGGAAGAACATGCTTTGGTTTTAGGCCTTGTAGAATCAAGGACAAAAGATGAAGAGTGTCAAATTTCTCAAACTTACTTTCACAGTCAAGATGAAAATATGATTTGGTATATTAACAATGGGTGTTATGCTCATATGACTGGTGAAAAAGAAAATTCACTTTTTTAATAAGAATGCATCAAGATCTGATTTGCTTTGGTGATAACAATGCCATAAAAATTACATGAAGGGGCTCTTTGAGTTTAGATAATGGGAATACCCTCACTAAGAATGTTCTATATGTTGAGGGATTAAAAATAATCTTCTCAGTGTAAGTCAAATGTGCAAAACAAGGTTATATCCTAACCTTTGATGATAAGGGATGTAAAATTAGAAAAAGAGAAATATGTAAGCTTATTGCTAAAGCCAAGAGGACTGAAAATAAAATGTACATATTAAGGCAGGTCAACATAGAAATATTTCTTATGATCAATCTGAATGATAGTTGGTTGTGGAATAATATATTAGGCCATGTAAACTTTGATAATCTTGTTAAGATCAGTTCTAACAATTGTGTGAAGAACATGCCAAGAATCAACAAACTAGAAGATACCTTATGTAAAGCTTGTCTTCATGGAAAGCATACTAGAAGAAGGTTCAAGACCAGGAACATGATTCTACCACTAGAACTCTACAACTGATCCACACTACCTTTTTGGACCTATGAGAACTGAAAGTACATTAGGTGACTATTGTTTCATGCTTCTAGTTTTATGACCATACAAGGTATACTTCGGTTTCTTTTTTAGGGTTTTCAATTCATTCAAGGATCTAATTGAAAATGATAAAAATGGGAGGATCAAGAGCATTTCATTTGATGAATTTTGTAGAACTCATGGCATTAGAATGTAGTTTTTAGCTTCTAGAACACCATAAAAAAATGGTGTAGTTGAAATAAATAACAAGATTGTTCAAGAGATGACAAGGACTATCCTAAATGAATATAAGCTACCTATCCAGTTATTGAAGGAAGCAATTCATACATATATTTATATCCTTCAAAAATTTTAGACAACAAGGGTAAATAGTGATAAAACCCCATATGAATTATGGAAAGGTAAACAAGAAATGTGGAACACTTTAGAGTTTTTGGATGCGGTGTGCTTTATCGGGAGGAATGAAGAGAATATACAAAAAAATTGACTCTAGGTATGATGAAGGTATATTTCTTAGATATTCTTCAAAGATCTTATCTTACATCGATACAACAAAAGGTTGAAGACAATAGTTGAAAGTGAAAGTGTGAAATTTGATGAATCCTATCCCATGAGGTCCACTCTCAAGAAAAAAGAGACACTACAAGTGATTGATCCCAAAAAAGAATAAGAGGTTGTACATATAGATGAAGAAGATGATGAAGAATAAGATATACAAGACACCAAATAATCATCAAGAAAAATTAGGAGATATTGCCCTAAAGATCAAATCCTAGGAAAGAACAAGAAGGAAATTAGTAAGTCTTCAAAACCAAAAAAATGCATTATTATCAAAATTTGAGCCTAAAAATGTTGAAGAAGCAAGCAAGGATGATTCTTGGATCAAGGATATGAATAAATAACTAGATCAAATTGAAAAGAATAGAACTTTGGAATTTGTGCCTAGACCAGAGGATAAGAATGTTATTGGGACTAAATGGGTGTTTAGAAATAAACTCAATGAGAATGGAGAGGTTACAAGAAATAAGGCTAGATTAGTTTGTAAGGGGTATGCACAAGTTGAGGGATTTGATTTTGATGAAACTTTTGCTCCAGTAGCTAGAATGGAAGCCATTAGATTGTTTCTAGCATATGCAGGGTTTAAAGGATTTAAGGTGTATCAAATGGATGTCAAATCTACATTTTTGAATGGTAATCTAGAAGAAGAAGTGTACATTGAGAAGGTTGATATTTTTTGGAACTCAATGGACTAAAGTGAACCCCTAGATCCTGGTATGGAAGACTTGACAAGTACCTGATTGAACAAGGTTTTAAGAGAGGAGTTGTTGATAGTAACTTGTATATAAAAAAGAAGAAGGACATTTATTAATTGTTATAGTATATGTGGATGACATTATATTTGGGGGAAGCAATGAACTCATGACTCATATATTTACAAATGTTATGAAAATAAAATTTGAAATGTCTATGATTGGAGAATTGTATTTGTTTCTAAGACTACAACTCGGTCGGTTCAAGGAAGGTATATTCACATCTCAATCCAAATAAATCAAGGAGATGTTGAAGAAGTTTCAAATGGAAGATTGTAAGCTTGGTGGAACTCCTACATCGAGAGAATGAAAACTAAGAAACGAGGATGAATCACATAAGGTAAATCATACTTAGTACAGATCCATGATTGGTAGTCTCTTGTATACTACTACATCTAGACCATATATGTTGTAGGATGTCAGTATTGTTGGGAGGTTTCAGTAGAATCTAAAGGAAACTCACTTGTAAGAAGTAAAGAGAATATTCAGATATCTCAAAGGGACTTCGAGTATGGGCTATGGTATCCAAAGAGTGAAAATTTTGAATTAAAGGATTTCAAAGATGCTGATTGGGAAGGCATCCTAGATGATAGAAGGAGCACTAGTGGAGGAGAATTTTTTTGGTGAGTGTCTTGTTTCTTGGATGAGTAAAAAACAATATTTAGTATCCTTTCCACATGTGAAGTTGAATATGTTGTAGCTGCATTATGTTGTGCACAAGTCTTATGGATGAGACAAACACTAGAAGATTATAAGGTGGAGTGTGATGGGCCTACCCATATCTAATGTGATAGTACAAGTGTTATTAGTGTTTCTAAAAACCATGTGTTACATTCAAAAACTAAGCACATTCCAATCAAATACCATTTCTTGAGAGATCGGTGAGTGAGAAAAGGATCAAATTGGAATATGTATCCACCAAGGAGGAGATAGCTAACATTCTAACAAAGCCACTTCCAAAACCAACATTTGAACACCTAAGGGTAAGGTTGGGAGTGATTTCTTCCCCTGGTATCATTAAGAGATCAAGGACCTTGAGAGGGAGAAAGAGAAATGAATCATCAACTCCAAGAAACCATGAAGAGGTGTAGTAGTAGGAAAGGAGGTATGTAAGTGATTTTTAGGTATGTTCATGAGTTGATAGAGTCCACTAGGTGTATATTTTGTCTTCATTCAAGGTTGAGGTGCATAAAAAGTTTTATATGCATCATGAAGTCTGTATAAAGGAGTATGAAACAATGTAATGGATTGTCAAGTTTGAAAGTAAGTTTCTCGGTTGATAATCACTTTGTCAAGCTATGACATTTTAGAGTCTCGTATTATTTTCTCAAGCAAGATTTGAGAGTGCTTAAGAATATTTACTAGTTCATTTATGTCTAGAATGGAGAGTTCATGCATGAATAGTGTTAGGAAACAAGGGATAAAATATGCGGAATAATCCCTCATGGAATCGCAGACAAGAGAAACTAATATGCGAAATTATTATTGATCTCAAATAAAATTGTAGGATAAAATAACACAACACAAAGAGATAGTATTTAACGTGGTTCACCCAATTTGGGCTACGTCCACCAAGAATCACTTGCTCAAATTTTATTACAAGCCACCGCTCTCTCAATACAATACCCGAGATCCGTTTGGAGCTATGCTCAACAAACTCTGCTGAATTCATAGTGAATTCAAAACACATCTGAATACATTTGCTTGCGCTTCTATCATATGCATAAGACCATATAAATAGATAATCAAGTATGTGGTATCAAAACCAAGGGCAAAAACCGTGGGTATCAAAACAATGGGCAAAAGACCGAAAAAACCATGGGCCCAAAAACAGCCCATAATGGTTACCCATTACCCATGGGTTAATAAACCACCCATGAAAATTTGCTTCGGGGGCTTCACCCCCGAACCCCCTTCCATCGGGGGGGCTTCACCCCCCGAACCCCCCTGACCCGCTCACCGGCGAGCGGGACCGCCGTAAAAATACCCGAGTGTAACACATGGAAGGTGTACCATACTCTAACATGAAAATAGGCTCCACAAACATAACAAATAGATCATGAAAGAGAAAAGGGTGTTATTCATGATTAAAAATATAGATACATGTCTAATTATGGTTATTGAATACTTTCATAGTGTCCCGATAGGTGCATGAGAAAATAATATGGTATGTTGGTTCACCAACCTATAAATGCCTACAAAGATGAAGTATATCTTGATGTTGATCCATGAAAATTGATCAAAGTGTGCAAACTCTAAGGTATGGTTCTAAGTCTCATTACTTGAAGTATTTACGATAGTACAAAGGATAGTGTATACTTTCTAATTTTGTGCATGAAGGTTTCATGAGGTCTTCATCATAGTATGTGTTGAGGGGGAGCTAATGTTCTCTCAAAACTAAGAATGTGTAACTAAGTATCTTTTCGGGTGTGTTAGTGATATCTTGCATCTTGAGTGGATAGTGTATCATTCCAAGGCGTTGTAGGGTTGTGAAGTTGACACTATAATAGTGAGCTACAAGTCTAATGCGGCTTTTTATGGTAGGGGAGCTGATTTTAACCTTGAATCGTGTGTTTTAGATGTCTAGAAGAAATTTTAATGCGTAATGACAAAGGTGGTTAATAGGTATACTTCAAAGGGATTAATTCATGTTATTTCATCAATTGTGATAGCATACAAATAAATAAAAATTATTGAAATGTTGTTATAACACTATGAAGGTATGGATGATCCATCTCTAGTAGAGATTTCTTGAGTTTTATGATCATATGATTGTATCTTCAATTAAATGTGGGCATTATGAACCTAGTGATAGATATGAGAAACTATTTCATGTTTGTTTATGGACTAATATAAATATCGAAGTTTGGTCCTTTGTGTTTGAAGTTTTTTTAGGGATCTCAACCCTAAAAGTTGTTTTGCGATCACTATATGGAAGAGATAAGTCTTTTGATATTCTCGATCAAGAATGGTCTAAAAAGAATTAATCATGATGTTATTTCTCAAAATCATGATTGTTAGTATGTTTGAATGACATGAATGCACAAATTTAGTGTTATAACTATGCCAAATAGTGATTAATGAGGGTAAACTGGATTGTATGCTTGCTTACTAAGTTTGGTTATTGTTTCTAATAGTGAGAGGCTTCAAATAAGTTTAAAATAGGTAAAGAAAGTGATAAGAATGTTGTGTCATGATCAAAATAATTTTTTTAATGAGTGAGTGACTAGATAAGCAAGGAAAAGTTTAACGAACCCCAAAAAAACTTATAGAAATCCTAATGAATATCCTTGTGACCTATTTTATGGTTTAGCTTGAATGATCCTGAGGTCAATATGGAGAAACTATGTTCCCTAAACTTCCCAAGATTGACATAGTGAAGAAGTTGACTTTGAGAGCTTTCACAACTATTTTAACATTGAAAACGAGTCCGTACGTGCAAACAAAGTATGGCTGTCAAAGTTACATCAACCCTAGGTAGACCAGTCAACTCACGAGTCATGACAAATTGGAAAGGATGATCGTGCAATCATGGTGATGTTTCCATTCTTTGATCTTTGACAAGTGAGAAGTTGGTCACGAGAACAAGAGGCTCAACTTTTTGTAACATAAGGGATCCCTACCATCGTGAGGACTATTTTATCGCCAACGTGTTGGGTCCTCAAGCCACCATGTGGCTTGCCACCACAATTTCGAATTCACCTAATATGCCTATCGAAGAGCGATTTGAGCTTGGCAAGCTATTTTATTAACTCGGTCGAGAGATCAACTCCCCAACGAGTTGATCACATTTCTATACTATGTTCGAGCCACATATCCACAATGTTTGAGATCATATGGATCTATCTTATTTATTTTGGCCATACAACTATGTATATTACTTAGCTATATTTTTAGCCATATATCTCATAGCCACATTATTCAGCATATATAGTGGATAGGTGGTCAAACAAACCCACTGACCTTACAACATGGATGGATCAACGTGCCAACACCACAACTTGGCGGGTTACCAATGACTCGGCCCACATTTAGGCAATGAAACAAGCTTTCAACGGTCGGCCCTTACAATGGGCGTTTTAAACAACCAAACCAATGCACAGCTCTCCACATAATGGCATTACCTATGACTCGTCCAAGCATCCAGCGAAAAACCAGTCAACATATCGGCAGAGGGAGTTGGGGAGACCAACAAAAAGGATATACGTGTCCAAAGCCATGCGGTAAATGACAAATCGGTTGGTAAATAAACTTCTGACCCTTCTTTCTCACCAATGAAGTGGGATATTCCCGCTTGGTGGTTAAAACAACCTTGGCCCCATGTAAAAAATAGTCGTTGACATCATGGAAAGAGAGATTTGAACCGGCCACCCCACCTTAACAAGTGGAATGACCCAACCAACTTAGTCAGCGATTTGGTTGGTGTATGGTTGGAACGATAAGGGATATGAGCATGATTTTAGGGCCCTTTTATTAATATAAAAGGGACCCGACCCCTCCCCTCTATAGGGACACCAATGCAATGAGCTTATAATATATTTGAGAGCTACTAGGAGAACAATAAACATTGTAAGGCCTTTTTATTTTTTATTTTGTGAGTAAGTCCTATTTATAGGAAAATATCGTAAGGAGATAAGACCTATTATTTTTAATAGGCAAAAATTGTTTTTAGGAGTTATTGTAAACCGCCCAACATGCCATATTTGAGCCACACATCTTTTAGGTATGCTAGGAAAGAGGAGGACGTATTCCAATTGATCATCGATGTCTTTTGAAGAGTTGATGAACTATTAGGCAAGTTAAAGTTCCACTAGGTTTTCTTGTAGAAACTTTGTTGTACTATAGGTTTTGACTAGTGGAGCGATTTGTTAAGAACCCGTGAGATGTAGGTAATTTCTTAATTTTGTAATCATTTCGGTGTAGTGCATTTTGCATTCTTGCATTATTTCTAAGTTGATTTTGTGGTTTTTTTTTGTAAAAATTAATAAGACTATAGGGATTCGAAGGTCATAAAAAAAAAAAATTGACATAGATTTACGGATCAAGTTGGTATTAGAGATGGTTTTGGGGTTTGTTGAGAACCAGATGGATCTATACCCATTCTTCTAGATGTCGATGATGTTTTCCTTATTTGGAATGATGGTTTAAGTGATGATCACTCAAAGATCGGAACATAAACTCTAGATCACGAAATTACAAACCCACCTGGATAATGTTTGACAAAAACAATGCCAATAGCATAACAACACCTCACGAAGTTACAAAAGAACATAGATGCTCCTCTTGGGAAGGTAGCTGAAACAAGTTAGCTTCGAAAGCACCGCATAGAAAATCTACCTTCACCAAATCTGGTTAAGTGCAGTCCTTGTGGAAAAGGACATGCTACTGAGTGTTGTTGGAAGTTACACCCAAAAACAAGGACGGTTTGAATGAATAAGAAGGAAAGGCGGTTGGAGAACCCAATTTCAATTGGCCATCGATTCATTGGAATGGAGAGCACATCGATGGAATTCCCGAATAACATATCAGCAAAGCACGTGAGTGTCTCGAGACAGTGGATTATGGTGGTTTGTTAAGGACATCCAATCACACTTATCTTTGATTGGACTATAGGAGTAGGATACGTGACTATTGATGTGGTGCACATTGGGACTACCTACTACACCACTTCCTCATACCAAGACAATTGGTACATAGGATGGTACACTACATGGGTTGGCTACTAGATTTTTCACTTTGATCTTTATAGTTGGGAGATGATTTTCTAACACTGTCACACTTGACATCATCCCTTTGGAGATGGACGAAGTGGCATTGGGAAATTTCTATGTGATGGCTTGTGAGGTTATATGACGGATGACAGGAGTAGAGTGGAGCTTCATGCATCAACCATAGCTGGATTGTGGAGTTTGAGTCGAGATGTGTAATTTTTCCTATACATGTCGACAATAGTGAGACTTCAGGACTCATATGTACCAGGGCTCATCTAGATCCTAATGCAGAGTCAGACTTATATGTGCTGTAATATCATCTACACCTAACACAGAGATCGCCTATGTTCCAGTGATCATCATCCAGATCCATATGCAGATGAGAGATCACTCGATGATCCACAGGGAACCTATTGAGGTATCCTAGGCCGACACCAAGGATTCTACATCTGGTAAGAATTCTAATGTGTAAGAAAAGTAGACATTTTGTTCAACTATTTTATTTCGAGCATTATTTATTGCTCTTATTGCAATAAAATAAAAACCAAAAAAAAAAAAATTGTTAGGTAGAATGTATTAGTAAGACCCTTTTGGGAAAATTTTTGTATACATCTAACCAATCAGAGCACACTAGTAAAGACCCAAATTTTGGGCAATGTTTGTACTCTTTTATACTTGCATTAGTAAGACCCCTTAGAGGGAAATTATTTTGGTGATTTTGCTAACACCATGAGATGCAATATATTTTTCCTTGTTGAGTTGTTTTTCTAGCAAGGAGGAGACAAATGAATTCAATCCACATTGCGATGCAGTGGAGAAGACAAAGTACATAAGCCACCAATAGGAGAAATCTTTACGATAGGTTTATCATGCAAAATTATTTTCCTTATAAATTTGGTAATTAAGCTTATTGTACAAAGAATCCAAAAATGGAGCATTTTACAACTAATTTTGCATGATGTATTAGGAAATATTTTCCTTACACTTGTATTTGAAAGTTGTATAAATACCCTTTAAAGGGCATATCTCCTAATCATCTTTTTGAGTGACTATTATAGTTAGATACTCATACTATAAGCTTGGATAATTTTTAGTTGTTTGTGTATACATTTGAGCTCACTGGTGGAAGATCAGATCTTCATTCTATGTAGAGGCTCATTGTGGCCATCATGACAGGATGGTACATGATCATCATCATCATCATCATTGAGGCTTGTACCATGTAGAGGTAGAATCCGTGCAACGGGAAAAGTCACCATCGACATTTCTCATTACCGTGAAGAGGTCGAGGCCATGTAGTGGGGTGAAGCAAAGTGTCTTTGTCGAGAACACACATAAGAGGAGATGTCATCATAGTGGCATACATACCACATGTCCCATAGATCTCTTCGGTGGTAGAATTCATGATCCAGAGTGGAGATATGAGATTTTTGGGACAAAAAGCCTTTCCCATTGGGGAGGTGTGATCCGTAGGTCATTATGGATAAAATATGTTCCCTAAACTTCCTAGGATCGGTAAAAATGTGGAAGTTGACTTCAAGATATTTTCGTCGACTATTTGAACGTCTAAAAAGAGTTTGTACGTGTAAACGATGGCTGGTCAAAGTTGCAATCAACCCTAGCGGGACCGGGTCAACTAGCGAGTCATGAAAAATTGGAAAAAATGATCGTGCTATCACGGTGATGTTTCCATTCTCCATTCTTCGACAAGTGAGAATTTTGTCATGAGAACAAGAGGCTCAAATTTTTTAACAAAAGGGATCCCATCCGCCATGAGGACTATTTTATCACCGATGTGGTGGGTCCTCAAGCCATCACGTGGCTTGCCACCACACTTTTGAGTTCACCTTATATGCCTATCGAAGAGTGATTTGAGCTCGGTGAGCTATTTTATTAGCTCAATGGGGTGATCAACTCCCCTAAGTTGATCACATTGCTATATTATGTTTAAGCCACATATCCACAATGTTCAGAATCAGATGGATCAGCCTTATTTATTTTATCCATAAAACTGTGTATATTACTCGGCTATATTTTTAGCCATATATCTTGGAGCCACATTATTCATCATATATAGTGGACATGTGGTCAAACAAACTCACCGACCTTGCAACATGGATGGATCAACGTGCCAGCACCATAACTCGGCGGGTTACCAATGAATAAACCCACATTTGGACAATGAAACAAGATTTCAACAGTCGGCCCTTACAACGGGAATTTTAAACAACCAAACGAATGCACATCTTACCACGTAGTGGCATTACCTATGAATCCACCAAGCATCCAATGAAAAGCTAGTCAACAACTCGATAGAGAAATTGGGCAGCCCCAAAAAAAGGGCTATACGTGGCCAAAGCCACGTGGTAAATGGCAGGTCGGTTGGTAAATAAATTATTCCCCCTTCCTTCTCACCAACGATGTGGGATATCCCTGATCTCATGCTAAAAACATGACGACCTCATGGGAAGAGGGATTTGAACCGGCAACCTTGCCTTGGCAAGTGGAACGACCCAACCATTTAAGCCTACGAGTTGGCTGATGTATGGATGGAGTGATGAGGAATATAACCATGATTTTGGTCCCTTTTATTAATATAAAAGGGACCCGACCCCTCCCCTCTATAGGGACAACAATGCAATGAGCTTCTAAGCTATTCGAGAGCTAATAGGAGAACAAGAAGCATTATAAGGCCTTTTTATTAGAGGTGTTATTTTTGTGAGTAAGTCCTATTTATACTAAAATATTGTAAGGGAGATAAGACCTATTATTTTTAATAGGAAAAAAATTGTTATTAGGAGTTATTGTAAAACTACCCAATAGAGCATATTTGAGCCACACAACTTGTAGGTATGCGAGAAAGAGGAGGATGTATTCTTACTAATCATCGGTGTATTTTGAAGAGCTAGTGAACTATTAGGCAAGTTGAAGTTCCATTAGGTTTTCTTGTAGAAACTTTATTGTACTATAGGTTTTGAATAGTGGAACACTTCGTTAAGAACTCCGGAGACGTAGGCAATTTCTAACTCTGTAATCATTTTGAGTGTAGTGTTTTTACATTCTTGCATTATTTCGAGTTGATTTTTTGGTTATCTTTTGGCAAAAATTAATAAACTTATAGGGATTTAAAGGTTGTAAAAAAATGACCTAAAATTTTCGGATGAATGAATATCCTCAGTAACCTATTTCATGGTTTTGATAATATCCTTGTAACTTGTTTCATGGTTTTGGTTAATAGTATGAAATCGAATGATGAATATCCTCTCAAAATCGATAGCCTTGAGTTGACGTTTAATTGAAATTGATTACTTATTCATGTAAAGTGTGCCGCTAGAGATTTAATCAACACCCTTATAGTTTAAAATGTATTATCAAATATAATTATTGGCCACGTAATATTTTATACCATGAAGGAAACAATATATTTAATAAATATGGAAAAGACTTTAATAATTTCTTCATAAAAGCAACATAGTAATAATGAGCTAGTTGTAGGTAGGATTTAATCGTGGGAGGTGATCTTCTTAAAGGACCATCTCGACCTTTCCCTTGCATTCTACTTCCGTTCCTCCCCTATCCAGGTGCATGAGTTTTTTTAGTTCTCGGGTTTGACTTGGTGGTTCCTCTCTTACCATGGCTCTTTCTCCAAAGGGATTCAAGGAGATGGCCTTCTACTTCCAGTTAATTTTGGCTCCGGGAGAATGTCATATAAATAATGCTTGGAGAGGATTATACTCAATTTTGTGGATGAGCTCACGTCAATTCTAAGGTTGCTTCCATTTCGTCACCCACCTCCGCTCCTCCTGAGGAAACAAGGATGAGGCTCTACTAATATCTTAGCATCTTATTTAGCATATGCACATGGTTAGTCTTGAGGAAGCGGTGGAAATTTTATGTTTTCCTTTAGCTCTGTTGCAAGTTTCTATGGTGGTTAATTGGGATTTGGTTGCTCGGGTCCATGTCTAGGAATTAGAAAGGAGGTATAAGTCACTCTAGGAATTTGTTTTCTCTATTCATCAGAAATTTCAAATGAAGGAGGAAGGGCCTGCTTACTTAGCCCCCTCAACTTGGAAGCATTATCCACCCCAATTGGCCCTGTTCCGGCTTAAATTGTCAAAATTAGGGAGAAAGGAAGGGATGCATATTCCTTTCTATTATGGGCTACACAAGCTAGTTCTCAGGAGTATCGTTGAAGTATCTGAATTACCGAATAATTATGCTCCTGTTTATCTTAGATATATAGTATAGTTTTTTTGTTTTTTTTTTGTTTTTCATTCTCTCAAGGCAGTCATGCTTAGTCATCTTTCCTGATTTTGGGCTGCCCTGCTTCTTGATATTGTATGCAACGTTTTTGTAAGGGAGGGGACCCAAGAACCCCTATTTCAAAGCTCGATCAAAAGCGTTTATCTATAAAAAAACAATATTCCCATAACTTTAAAGTGATGCATTTATTATTTATATTTTTTATATTTCATCACATATATGAGGAGACGCATTTGAAAAATAAAACTAACTACATGTATAAAATATAAGAAATGACATTTTAGAAATTTAGAAGTGACATATTTCAATTGTCATGTATATTCAAAAGTTACTTAAGCTTTATGAAAAGGGGACTTTCCTACAAAATATATTGAAACGACCATCATTGCATTCGGTGATCAAATTTGAAGGGCTTCCCCTCTTTTAATTTGACTAGCTAGGTTAAGCTTTACCCTTTGTAAATGAGATTTTAGAAAACACATTACCCTTCAAAAAAAAAAAAAATGAAAATGTTTATTTTATTTCAATATATATCCTCTAGATTTAGAGGATTAGTTAGCTTAGGATTAGGTGAAACTAATTTTTATTAGTGGAGTGATTTGGTGGAGAAGCTAGGTGTATGATAGGTGTAGAGTAGGTGGTAGGTGAATAGGAATTTTTAATTCCTAGAAAATAGATAATAGAGATTAATGATAGGATAATAAGATATAATGATGAATTAATATGATTAAGGGTGAGATGGGATTATGGAAATAATTAAGGTATGATATAGAGATAATAATAATTAATCTCACAATTAATTATTATATGGTTAGTCAAGGGGGGAATTAACATTGTATAATGATTATGTTATTTGTTAAATGAGCATGTCGACATTTTACATGTCTACAAAGATAAGAATTTCACATAAACCATTACCTCACACCAATTTGGAGGGATAATATCAAGGTCGTATTCTTGAATCTTTGATACCCAATTACCTCTTCTTTCACCAGATCATGTTGTATCATAATAGAATTGACAAATGGGATAAGAACCATAATAATGGTATGCGAGTTCAAGAGATAGAACCTAAAAATTTTCAAATCCCAAACCACTACATATGTTTACTTCTCTTCATGCTAATAATTGAGTTTATGTGCATTAAATGGTGCACTCATGAATGTAATGGGTGATTGAAAATTTTCATCATTCTACAAAAATTAAACTAATGAGATGGTATTCTCAAAAGCATATAAGAAAACAATAAACTCGTTGTTGAAGTCTAGAAAGCAAAATGTTGTGTCCCACTTCATGTCCCAAAATGTGAGTAAGAAGTTGGGCGGGATCGAAAATCAAGGGTTTTTATGCAAACACCCCTTTCGCGTGAACCCCCTTCTCCCGAACTACCACGTAGGACAAATAAAATAGTTGCGCGAATGGGGTTCGCGCGAACATCCCTTCGCGCGAACCCCTCGAATTCAAATAATTTTGGCAGCAAAGAGTTATATATAGATATTTATATAGTTTTGGGCGGCAGATTTAGGGTTTAGGGGTTCGGGCGAAGGGGGTTCGCGAACCCCTTATGTGGCGCATTTTGGCGCCAAATCCATTTGGAGGATAATTTTATGCCAAAATGTGCCACTTAGGTGCCACGTAATTAGGGTTAACGAATGAATAAAATTACAAAATTTTAACACAAAATATAGAATTTTATTAGCTTTCTAAAAATATAATTTTCATTTTTAAAAATATGTTTTACTATTTATTTTTATATTTTGCTAACATATGGTATTTTAGGACAATCGATCATACACAATCAACCCAATTTGAAAAATAGAAAAATATATCAAAAATTTTGAAAAAATTAAAATTACTATTTGTTGAAGTCTTCTTCTTACCTGTGAAAAAAATTCAATTTCGATATAAATCTTAAAATTTATTGGCATAAACATTTGTACGCCATTTATTTGAAAATATTTTTACTAAATAATTAATTAAAAAAATATATAAGTCCAAAAATATGAAAGTTTTACAGCAAGTCAAAATTCAAATCTTGAACATATATCTAAAATTTCATGGTGAAAAAATAAATTTTCATTCAAAAAAACCACCCGGGACAGTCATTCCTCTTTTATAACATAAGAAACAACGTATGAATAAAATTAAGAAAAAGACCATTTTTTTGCAATTTTTAAAAAAAAAAATTACATGTATTCTACACTCTAAACACAACATTTCATTAGTTTTTGGAATTTCATGAATGTGTACGGTTTTATGGCTATTACCTTTAGAAAATCAATGAAACTGAAAATTCATGTTTATAATGGTACAAAACATACCAAAAAGTGGGACATTTTATTGGGAAAGTTGAAGGAATCCTTAGGCTTCATCATGTTAACAATTTCTTTAGTAAGCTCAACAAAATTAGGAATGAACCTTCTCAAGAAATTTACCTTACCAAAGAACGAATGCACATCGAGCTTACTTGTGGGAAGAGATAATCATTGAATGGATTCAACTCTTTCAAGATAAATTTTTGTACCTTCCTTTCTCACAATATGTCCAAGGACCTTTCCTTGTCACCCAAAAATTACTTCCTCGGATTGAGATACATAAGGTTCTTCCTACAATAGATCAGTACCTACTCTAGATGATCCAAATGTTCTTATCTCTTCTTTGAGTACATGGTGAGGTCATCCAAGTACACCACTATACATTTTCCTTTCAAATATTTGAAGGCTAAATCCATTTCTCTCTAGAAAGTGGAACCTACATTAATTAATCCAAAGGGCATATGATGGTATGCAAAAGTACCCCAAGGGGTGGTGAAAGCAGTTTTGAATTGATCTTCTTTGGCCACCTCAATTTGGTTATACCCTAAGAATTTGTAGAGCATGGACTTTGTTTTTGACCCAGTGAATAATTGTAAAATGTGGTCCATGATTGGTAGGGGATAATTATATTTTAGTGAATCTTGATTCAAATTTTGGAAATCCACACAAATGCAAATCTCACCATTCTTCTTTCTCATTGGCACAATGTTGGCTATCCATGTTGAGTGATGGATAGGGAAGATGATGCAAGAATTGAGCAAATTTTCAACTTCTTCTCTAATGGTTCCATGATCTTAGGATTGTACTACCTTTGTTTTTATAAAAATTCCTTCACATTAGGTTTCAAATGGATGGAAATTTGTATAGACTATGGTTAGAATGACTTAATATCTTTAAATGAATAAGGTAGCACATCAAAAACTTCTTCAAAAAAGTTTAAAATTTTCTACATTCCTTAGAGAACAACACTTACCAATGTTCACCATCCTTGGTTGCTCACTTGTTCCAATGTTTACTTTTTCATATTTGGTGAAATATTTGGGTTGATCCTTAGCTTTTCTATGAATGAACCTATCATGTTTATCAAACAATTCCTCTAGTGAAACCAATCCTTTCAGAATTCTATTTCCCTTCAATGAACCACTCCATCATCATCAACTTGATCACCTCTTATACCATTATTGTCATCAGTTGTAAAATCCCATGGGAGGGCATCACTTCCTTCAAAACACGCAGTCATGAGATTACCTATTTTTGCAAGAATGAAAAGATATGACCATCATCATTGAACACCTACCATCTTTCTGAGTTATCAGGAATTCTTGGATGGAAAACCATCTCCACTAAATACTTATGTTCACCAAAATCGGGATGGGGAATCATTAGAGAAGAAGACATTGTCAATGAAGTAGCTCTATTGTTATGATTATGAGGTACTTCCTTGATATCAAACACATCAAAACCCTTTATACAAGACCATACTCTATTTATATAATGACAGAGATGAGTGTTTCTATCTTGGAACAAGTCTCTTACCTATTTTATAGCAAGCTTTGCATCTCCTTACACTACAAGATTTTTTATTCCCATATCTTCATAAACTTACACTCCAAACAACAAGGCCTCATATTAAACTATGTTCTTAATAATATTAGAGAACTAAAATTATATTAAAATTCAAATAAATATCCTTGTGGAGAATATAAAACAACCTTGCACTTGACCTAGTTTTCGAGCATCTTCCATAAGGAATTAGGAGCATGATAGGGTAGGATGGTTCCTAAAGTTGGTCAATTTATGTGTGAATGGGATATACATAAAAATAATTATAAAAGACCTAAAAGGGTGGTCCCACTAGGCATGGTAGAATTTTGATCTAATTTTCCTTTCCTTTTTCAAGTTAATGATCTAGTACTAAAGAAAATCAAATAACTCCAAAATGCGAGGTTTAAGGTACCTCGAATGTGTGATGGATGAAAATGGATGGGCACAAAGTGAATGTCCTCACTACACACTGCTTAATGAGCCTCGCAAAATAAGAATAACTAGAAAGAAAATTGATTATATGGTATATGTGGGGGCTGCCTGACAAAGTCGGTTCTAAGAAGTGTTACCTTACTTTTACGGATGTCAACCCCGTTCGATAAAAGAAAATGATATAAATGAAATATGGATGGATAGCATTCAAACCGATAAATAGCATCATCCGAGAGTAATAATGAAAATAGATGGGAAAACACTAATCTAATCTAAATAAACTTGAAATAAAATTATACCTAGTTGGGTTGACGGTGACCCGGGCTACAAAGGGGAGGTCAATGGTGACTTGAGCAGGTGGATCTAGATAGCAACTTAAAATACATATACGAGCGAATGCGATGCAAACCAGATAGAATAGTGGGTTGTAAACACTAAAAATAACGTGTAAAAGAAGATTTGAGACAAGAAGACCAAGGAAATGTAAGAAAATAGAGATTTGGAGGGTAGATTGGGTACAAAGACTTGGGATCGATTGCGAAATGGAGTATGAGAGATAGGAAAAATTTAGAATAATAAGGTATCAAGATAGAATATCTAGAAATCGGTACAAAAATAAAGTAAAAGCAAACACCGAGGAAGGATCTGGAAACAAAAAGTATGATGATTGAGGATGGGTCGATGGTGACTTGGGTGGAGTAGATGATGACGAATAGTGACCGAAAAAGGTAAAACAAAATGAAGGTCGATGAATTGGATGAGAAATCTGCAAGGAAAATGACTAGAAGAACATGTTGAAGATGAAATTCTGATAGTAGATGGACCTACAAGAAGTTATATTCTACAAGATAATAATGAATATAGCATATGATAGCATAGATAAGCAAAATCAAAGTAAACCTCCCAAATATTTGTAAGTGATGAAAGGAAATCTTCAATGGACTCTAAGAGGGTTGACATAGCTGCAAGGATGCTCAGATTTGAAGATAAGTTCACACAATGCAAGAAATCTCAAGTTGTGTCTCATTTTGGAAGGGGGTGAAATCAGTCTTATAGGGTCGATGGCGACTCGGATGGGTCACCACAATCATGCGGGAAATCATTCCTTAGATGGTAAAATCATTGATTTACTCGAGATATGGGGCTTTAGGATTGGGATAAATGATTTAAAACATGTTGGTGGGTAAGGGTTGTTTAGGGAAGTGTCATGGGTAGATAGGAGATAAATATGGGTAGGATAAAAGCTAGAAAAAGTGTAGGGATGTGGATTTAGGTGGTTAGGGATAAAATCATCCCAAAGAAAGCTAATTAGAGGTAATTAGCTAATTAGGAGAGATGAAAGCTAATTAGGGGTAATTAGCTAATTTAGGTTAATTAACAAGAATTAATTAAAAAGGTGATGGGATAATAGATGGTCATTTAAATAAATGAATGAATTAAATTAAATGGGTCTAGATAGGACCATGGTGAAAAATGCACACACGGGAAATCAAGGGTAGCGATACCAAATTTTGGTGTCTACATTTTCCCCTTTTTGTCGAGTGGTTTGTGCTAGCAAAGCCATGAGACAAAAATGATGAGAGATAAAGAGTAGGATGAAGACTAATGGAAGATTGATGATGAGCTCCCCTCAAACAAGGGATCGATAATGCAAAGGGGAATCGATGATGAGTTTGAAAAAGGTAGATGTTTAAGGGTAGGGTGGGAGAAGAAATATGGGTAAAATGATAAAGCGAGGCAAGATGCCCCAAAAAATAAGGATTTAAGAAACAATAAAACCTATGGCGGTGATTTTGATATCACGTCGGTAGGGAACAAAGGATGGTCTCAATGGAGATGGTAAAATGCTCTACGAACCAATGAGTGGGAAAAATCATTGCAAAATGGAGGGAATCCAATGGGAAACCTCTCAAATGGATGCGAGTTCCATGAGGACCAATGGGTCATAGGCAGACATCAAAAATATGCAAACCAAATGTGAAAATAATGTGAAATCCTTCATACATGAGGAATCGATAAAAAGGTATGCATCCACAAAGGACGAGGATGGAAATAATGGTGCCCCAAAAAGGCACAAAAATGGCCAAAAAGGAAAATATATAAAAATAATGAGATAAATTCCCAAGGGGGAATAAATATGGCCACAAAGGTGGACTTTGAGAGAAAATGAGGATAAATAAATGGTGCCCTAGAAAGGACACAAAAATGAATGAGGAGAGAAATAATGGTACCCCAATAAAGTGCATGATAATGGCCAAGGAGGCAAAATATGAAAAAGTGATGATATAAAATGCCCCAAGGGGAGTAAAATATGGCCACAAAGGTGGACTTTGAGATGAGATATGGATGATAATATGGTGCCCAAATAGAGGACACGAAAAATGGCCAAAAGGAAAAATAAGAAATGATGATATAAAATGCCCCAAGGGGGAATAAATATGGCCACAAAGGTGGACTTTGAGATGAGATATGGATGATAATATGGTTCCCCAATAGAGGACACAAAAAATGGCCAAAAAAGGAAAAATAAAGAAATGATGATATAAAATGCCCCAAGGGGGAATAAATATGGCCACAAGGGTGGACTTGAGATAAGATAAATGATGAAATGGTGCCCTAGAAAAGAGCACAAAGATGGCCAAAAAAGGTGAGATAGAAAATGTGATATGATGATGCCCGAGGAACACAAAGATGGCCACAAGAGTGGACTTAAGATGAGGTAGATTGGATAAGATTTGATGAGATGGATAAGGTGTGATAGGATGATGGATGAGACAATATATGAGATGAGATGAGATAATAGATATTGATCAAACTATATGTGACCAAAGGGTACAAATGATGCTACATCATATCAAGGAGTATACATGAGGAAAGGATGCCTCCAACTGCATTGAGGTAAACAAGAAGGGGATCCAGGTAACACAAGGCACATGCGACCAAAAAAATGTTAACACATAACCAACGATAGTTAGTTATATCAAAGATCATAAAGAAAACATGGATGGAATGAACTCATAAACCTAATGTCGACACAAAAAGGGGTTTGTGATGTAACTTGTACATGAGAAGAGGGTTCTCCATAAGTGGTGTTCCCTAAATCTATGCCCCAACTCTGGGAAGGGGAAAGAGAAAACTGATCAATGCGGAAGTTTTCTAGAAGAAAGTTGATCAATGCGGGAAGCTTTCTTATGATGATAAAATGGAAGGTTGATCAATGTGGAAGCCTTCAATGCCATAATATAAAAGAGTATCCATCCTTCGAGGGTATGGTCTACTTTATACATATATGATATAGATGGAAAAGAATGATATACATGATAGCCATCCTTCAAGGGATCGGTCTATTTATTTGATTTGATTTCATTTTTTTTTTTTTGGATGAACAACTATCCTTCGAGGGAGTAGTCTATTTTTATAGATTTTGACTTTTGATAAGAGCATCCATGAATTTTGATTTTAACATGGGGAAGAGCTGGGAATAGCTAGGTAGACCACTTAGAGGGGATAATGAATGTACAAGAGACACATTGGACCCTTTGCATGGTTTCAATAGGTAAATAAGAGGGTGATGGATGTAATGATTGTAGAGTTCTCACCAAGAAGGGAGAACCTATCCATAAGGAAAATTATATGGGTAGAGTCGTGGTGCCCATATTTAAGGTCATGTTGAGAAAGTAACAATAGACCACATAGTTCCAAATCATTACAATGATAGATGGAAGAGGCTAATGATGGAGGATGATCTAAAGATATAACTAAGTGCTCACTGGTAGACATGCTAACAATATAATGGTCATAAGTGCAATGTGTTAAGTGGTTCCACTTCTAGTTTACCATCAAGGGAGGCCAAACGATAGGCTCTCACCCATACTTATGTGTGATAATGTATGGTCCAATCTAGTTGGGGGAAAACTTTCCACATTGGATCCTTTCTAGAGTAGTAATGTTTTGATTTAAGGATAAGGTCACCGACGTTAAAGTCCCATGAGATAGGATGAAAACTTGCAAAAAGATGGGATATGATGAGATAAATGAGAGAAGATAAAAACTATGTACTACCTTTTTGAGAAGAAAATATGAATAAAATATGGCCATCCCTAATGAGATGAAATTATATGGCCATAAGAATGGACTTAGGATGATAATGATGTTACCTTAAAAGATGCAAAAATTTGGCCACAAAAGGTGGACTTTGATGAGAAGATGGTTCCCCAAGAGAGGCACATATGGCCACAAAGGTGGACTTTGATGAAAACATGGTTCCCCAAAGAGGCACAAGTATGGCCACAAAGGTGGACTTAGAATGAAAAATATGGAAATATGGTGCCCCAAAAGAGGCATGAATATGGCCACAAAGGTGGACTTAGAATGAGGAGGATAGATAAGAAAAATTGGATAAAAAATATGGCCATAAGAAAAATAAGTGCAAACTTAGATGAAATGAAGAAGTGATGGATAGGGCACAAATATGGCCACAAGGTGGATTATGAGAAAATGATGGTGCCCCAAAAGAGGCACAAATATGGCCATAAAGGTGGACTTAGGATGGAAAATATGGTGCCCCTAAAGAGGCACAAATATGGCCACAAAGGTGGACTTGAGATGAAAATATGGTGCCCCAAAAGAGGCACAAATATGGCCACAAAGGTGGACTTAGGATGAAAATATGGTGCCCCAAAGAGGCATAAATATGGCCACAAAGGTGGACTTTGAATGAAAATATGGTGCCCCAAAAGAGGCACAAATATGGCCACAAAGGTGGACTTAGAATGAAAAAAGATGGAAATATAAAGGCATAAATATGCCCCTAAAGAGAGACAAAAATAATGCCATAAAGATGGAATTTGGATGAGATAAGATGGTAGATAGATAAACTAGATAAGATCGGATGAGATGGATTTGGATGAGGTAAATATGGCAATGTCAAGGAGGGATTCCTAGAGTGAAGTCCCCAACATCAATGGAGTCATTGGATGGATAGGAGGATGAATTGATGGATATAAGATATGTGGAAGATGATCGAGAGGATCAATAATCGAGGGAAGATGCTCCCCCAAAAGAGACTATTTTGGGAAACTTAGATGTGGATGAGTGCGTGGATGTTGAAGAATATTGGATGGGATCATTTAAAGGATAATAACTTTGGATTTGGATTGGATATATGGTTGGGGATCATAGGGGTGATGATGGAAAAGAAAAATAATATCGATGAACAAGGGAGGACCTCTTGTGAGGGAGATGATGGAGAGATGATGGATGATGGATGAAGGAGGAGACTTATTTTTGATGGATGAAGATGTAGGAATAGGAGTTGGATTTGTTGTGGTGGATGGAAAAGGAAGATTCTCTGATGAGGGATCTATCATTCCTCAATAAGATCATGGATGATGGTTTGAGGGCCTTACAATGCTTAGTTTCATGACCTAGGTTACGATGATAAGCACAAATACATTTTGGGTCAAACCATGATGGATTCTTACTATTTGGTTCAAAGATATTTAATAGGTGGAAGTGTGATGGAAAATATTTGAATTAAATGTCTAAGGGTATCTGCGTAGGACCCAATCAAAGTGTTGGGAGGAAGGTAGATCTTTGTGGGTTTTGATAGGATATTTTGACTTGGATTTAGGGGAAGGGGTGGATGTAGATTGGATGGGTAAATTAGATGTCTTAAGAAGATGAATCAAATTTAGGAGGAGGATTATATTGTTTAGATGTGGATTGATCATTGAGAGATGTCTTAGATGAAGGGTCTGGCCCTAAAATAGATGGGGGTGTTCCTAGGATGGATGTTGTAATATTGGATTGTTGAGAAGAGGGAAGACCTAACTTCTTACAAGGATGCATGAGAGACATTTGGGAATGTTTACCAAGAGTCTTAGATTTTGATCGAGAAGATTTACCCTTGGTAGGGATGATAATAATCTCAATTGGAGGATCCGAAGGTTGTGTGGTTAGTATTAGTGGAGGAAGTAATTTTTGTTTGATAATGTCTAAAGAGGATGTGGAAGTGTCTAATTGTGAGGATGAATATGGGAGGATCATTTGAATTCAAGGTGAGTTGGAGTGCTTTCACAAACTCTTCAAATGATGAGAAATATGTAGGAGGAGAAGATGAAGTGTAGTCACGATAGTTGATGTGATTGGCATGGGTAGAAGTGAAGAAAGAGGAATTGGGATTGATTATATGGATGGTATAATAGGTAAGGGTGGAATATATGTAGATGAAGTAAGTAGGTATGATCAAATCCGATGAAGTGGATGTGATAAGGGATGAAGTAGATGAAGGTGCAAGATCAAATATGAGTGTAGATGTGGATATTGAATGGGGAAAGGGTGTTTGTATGATGCGATTGATGATGTCTATATGAGATATGGATGGTGTAGGTTTTAGATTGGTTAATGTGAACACAGTTTTTGGTAGAGGAAACACGAACACCCTTTGTATTTGTCTTAGTGAAGGTTTTGTGTCATAAATGTTTGAGGAGGTATCATCAATTTGTTTGCAAATTGAGAAGATTGATTAGTGTGAAATGATGTAGATGTTGGATATTGAAATTAAGTGTAGAATATTGGGATAAAATAGATGATGTGGCCATGGGAAAATATGTGGGTATATGTGATGAAGATGTTGTAAGTGAATTTTTGATGTGGTAGATATAGGGGTAGTTAGGATTAATGGAGAGATGGGTATAATTGGGATGTTTGTGATACAAGTGATGTAGATGTATGTGTGTTTGATGTAGATGTAGATAAGGGTCGGATATGGTAAGTTATGGCATGATAGATGTGCATGAAGTGGTAGGTATAGCTAAAGTCGATGTGGATGTGATAAAGGTAGGAATAAATGTAGTTGTAGAACAAGTGGTAGAAGTTAATGTGATAGGTGTGGTAATCTTGGATATGGTTAATGTAGATGTATAGGTATTAAAGAAGTAGTAGGCACATTTCTAAGGTAGGGGTAGATGATGAGGTAGGTAAAGATGGATGTGTTTGATATATAGTATTAATTACATAAGGATTAAATGTGTGAAGATGTAAAAGGTGGAAATTGATTTTTCGGTGGTGGATTAGGAAAGGGTTGTCTAAATATGTCAAGGGGTTGGCTGCAAGATGAGGTGGGATTTTTTATTTAGAAATCCCCCTGATTTATAAGTTGTTGAATACAATCTTTAAAATAATGACATTTTTTTAATGTCATGACCTATGACTTGGTGATATCTACAATAGTGACCCTCATGATACCAAGCGGGTTTGTGGTGTGAGTTATCAATAGGCCGGATGGGAGGAAGTATGAAGAGGTGAGTTTTCATCAACTTATAAAGATTGAACTGTAAGAATCCCACAAAGGGTATAATTAAAAGATGGTATAAAAAAATTTGTGAAGGGAGCATATATGAGGTAGATGGTTGTGGCGACACAACATAAGAAGTGGATGGATAAGGATGTAAAGAAATAATTAGGGGGTTGAAGTGGAAGGAATTGTTCGATAAGAGGGAATACAATTAAGTGGTGAAGAGTGGATTGGTTGGGGGATTGTATGATGTTGGAAAGTAGGGTGATATGATGGTTGGGATTAAATAGAAACATTTGATTGTCGATGATATGAGAGGTAGGATGTTAGCATATTGGTGTGGTTGGAGGAATTCTAGTGAAAACATCATATGAAGTAGGGATTGTGTTAATATGAGGTGATGGGGTGGAATAGATCCACCCATTGAGTGGATTGATAAGATCGAGAGATCGTGGGAGATCTACAAAATATGAAGTCATAAATGGGGCTAGAAGGAGGCCCAAGATTCTCTAAAGGAGAAATGGATGGAGGTGTGGTCGGTTGAGGGAAATAGAATGAAGGAAGATAGGAGAGTTGGTTTTAAAGGGGGATCAATTTGGATGACATGTTCTTCACAAGGTTGAGGGATCGTGGGAACACAAGGTTGGGAGACCCAAGGTGAGGTCTTAAGATTTTTCAGGAAGGAATATCATTGATAGGATTATAGTGTTGTGTTGTCCGAGAAGAGGTATTAATAGGCATGAAATGGGAAAATATTTGTTTATGAATTTTGTTAACAAATAAATCAAACAATGAAGTTTTTATTAACATGATTAATTAGTAAATGTGAGAAAAAGAAAAGGTGGATAGTGAAGGTACCTAAGAAACCGGCAATCTAAGGATGGTTTCAGTAGTTATGGCTAGGGAGGTCCTCATATACCCATATACCTAAGGCTGAGTCTCAGTATAGAGTTTTATAATGGCGAGAACACTGGTAGCTTCCTATTGGGTGATGAAATCCCAATCATTCCACCTGTAGGAAGATGTCTAGAGTGTAGATTGATGTGTAAATTTGGTTTGTGTGTGATAGAATGTGAGATGAAACCAATTAAATCATACTTAAGCTATGTTGTCAAGAAGGATGTAAAGGGTTCTTTTTAAGCCAAATCCAAATGTGAAAGTTTCGATGAGAACAAACACAAGTAAGGGAAATATGATGCAAAAGGAGAAAATAAGGAAAAATGAATAATACTTGGAGAACACTTTTCCTTTTATCTTATCTTTAAGAAGACAAGTGAAGAGAATCCAAGAAATCAAGCGCAACACAAACAAGAAAAAAAGTGAAGCTTTTACTTGCAATGTTAGTAGAAGATGGAAGAAACACATAAAATAACAAGAAATGCAAGGAATCACCTAAAAGGGTGGTCCCACTAGGCATGCCAAAATGTTGATCTAATTTTCCTTTCCTTTTTCAAGTTAATGATCTAGTACTAAAGAAAATCAAATAACTCCAAAATTCAAGGGTTTAAGGTACCTCAAATGTGTGATGGATGCAAATGGATAAGTGCAAAGTGAATTTCATCATTGCGAGCTTAATGAACCTACAAAACAAGAATAACTAGAAAAAAATGGATTAGATGGTATATGTGGGGGATTCTCGATGAAGTCGGTTCCAAGAAGTGTTACCTTCCTTTCATGGATGTTAACCCCGTTTGATAAAAGAAAATGATATAAATGAAAGATGATAATAATACAAGCATGCAAAAACCCGATAAATAGCATAATAAGAGTAATAGAAATAGATGGGAAAGAAAATCTAATCTAAATAAAATTGAAATAAATTATACCTGGTTGGGTCGATGAAGACCAAGATTACAGAGAGGGTAGTCGATGGCAATGACCTAATTAGGTGGATCTAGACAACAAGCTTCAAATACATATTTGAGTGAATTTGGATGTAAACTAGATAGAACAGAGGGTTTTAGACATTAAAAATAACCTACATAAGAAGATCCAGAGACATAAATACCAAGGAAATGTAAGAAAACATAGATTAGGGTGGATTGGATGCAAAAGACTCGCTGGGTTGATGGCAAAACATAGTGCAATAGGACAAATTTGGAATAACAGGGAAGAAGATAGAAGATCTGAAACTCGTATAGAAATAGAGTAAAAGAAGACATTGAGAGGAAGGATCTAGAAACATGAAGTATGTTAAAAGAGGGATGGAGTCATGGATACCTCAGGTGGAGCGATGGTGACCTAGAAGTGTAAAACAAAATCCAAGGTGGACAAGTTAGATGAGAAACCCACAAGTAAAATGACTAGAAGAAAACACTCAAGATGAAATTCTAATAATGAGTTAGACATGTAAAAATTTATATTCTACAAGATAATAATGAAAATAATACACGATAGCATAGATAAACACAAATCAAAATAAACTCCCAAATATCTATAAGTGATGAAAGGAAAGCTTACATGGACTCCAAGAGGGTTGACATAGCTGTAAGGATGCTCAGATTTGAAGATAATTTTGCACAGTGCAAGAAATCTCGGTTGTGTCTTGTTTTGGAAAGGGGTGAAATCAGTCTTATAGGTTCGACGACGATCTGATAGGTCACCGCCGATTGCGGGCAACCATTCCTTGATGGTAAAATCACTTATTTACTCGAGATATGGGGCTTTTAGAGATTGGGATAAATTCTTTAAAGCATGTTGGTGGGTAAGGGTTATTTAGGGAAGTGTCATGGGTAGATAGGAGATAAAGATGGGTAGGATAAAAGCTAGAAAAAACGTAGGGATGTGGATTTAGGTGGTTAGGGATAAAAGCATCCCAAAGAAAGACTAATTAGAGGTAATTATCTAATTAGAGAGATGAAAGATAATTAGGGGTAATTATCTAATTTAGGTTAATTAATAAGAATTAATTAATAATTAAAGGTGATGGGATAATAGATGGTTATTTAAATAAACGAATCAAATTAAGGGGGTCTAGCTAGAACCATGGTGAAAAATGTGCACACAGGAAATCAAGGGTAGTGATACCAAATTTTGGTGTCCACTATAATATAATGACCACTGAAAATTTTAGCTACACCTTAAATTTTACTCTTAGTTATAGTTACCCACACTCTAAATTTAAGATGGTAGTTAGAGGCATGCTTAGTGTATTAGTGAGAGTAGAATCCAAACTAAGTGAATTTTTTTACTATCATTACTTATGTATTTTTGGGGTGGTCCATTAGACCCTTAAGCTATATTTTTGGCTTATGAATATATGATTAATAATGAGATAGATACTAGGAAAAATTCAACTAAAAATACATAGGGAATATGAGTGATGATGAATGAAAACATCAGTTCTAATGTCTATTTTGTTATATTCAATCCGATGATGAATTATTCTTTAAGCGGAGATCATATAAGAAAATTGACCATTTGGTTTGCAAGGTAATAACAAAAGAGTAAACATATAATGTTGTTACAATGGTAAATAAAATAAATTAACTATCATGTGAATTTATTAAGTGAATCATTAACTATAGATAAATGTATCAAGTGAATGTAATAGGTGAATCAATAATTTTCATATACATTTTAACATTAGGTGGAAAGATGTGTTACTTTTCAATTATTCATACTTTATATTTTATTTTTCCCTTTAATTTTCATGTTAATAACCTTTAAAAATGGCTTGTTATATTCAAATAAGACCATATAATATTTTTCAATATTGTATGGTACTTGTCAAGAGAATACAAATCAAAAACTAGAGAAAAACACTCCCTTGACTAGATATAAATTTTTGAAATATATAAAAAAATATTGCTCAAATTGACTTACGACATCAATTGTTATCACACTATCTAATCAAATATACCAAGGATGGTCATTGAGTCCCCATGGTAACAATTCTCTCTCAAATTATATTTGCAAAAGTAAAAGGTAAGAATGATGTGAGCTTTATATTTTAACTTTCACTTTATACAATGGAGCAAAAAAATCATTTTCCACTACCTTTCGTATTTTATGAAATTACAAATGCTTTTAAACACTATGCTTTAGTTTAATGTTTTATGTCACCGTAGGATGATATCTAACATGCAATTTTTAATATTAATCGACCATGTGATTATATTATGATGATATTTACATGATGATGTATATAACATTTCTCAACAAGGGAAATATTATTTTATCATTCTTGATATCTAGTTCTCATTGTGTTTTATGATCTCTTCTCAACATGGAGGTGGAAACCATATCCAATATTTATCATATCCTTATCAATATAATCATTTCATTTGTTTCATACACAATATTATTCATGATTATATGGATTGATGGATTATAACTAATATGTTTTCTACTTTGATTCCCAATAACACATTTTTATTTAGACTTGAGGATCATGTCCGAAAAATGTTCCTAGCTCTTCTTCATCATTCTATATCCCTTAAATAGTATTTCAATTCAATATATCACATATAATCATTTATTATTATTTTGTAATTACCATGTGTGTACAAAAAAAGAGAAAAGTATGTTTTGTAGTTTTTGACATAATTTTGGAGATCCATATATGTAATTATTTCTTTTTATATATCATTTTCTACTTTAAATTGTGTTCTTACACACACGCACACACCTAAAAGTGGAGAAACATGTAAACACCTAAAAAAATAAAACTTAATACATTTATTAAATGTTATTTTATGTACTTTAAATGTTATTTTATATATTTGTCAATTATTTCAATCCAAATTAAGAATTATTGGTGTATTTTTTATGGTTCTACCATTTCTTCTAAATTCCACATACCTCTCATTATTATTTCACATGCTTATTAGGATCTATTACAAATTCCACCACTAATGGTTTTGGAACACATTTTTTCATTTTCCAGTTAAGGTGAACATGTCCCCTCCATCTAGTTAATTTTTCTTGTAGTCATTTAACGTTACCTCTGATAAGATCTTAATTTGAACACAAATTTAATTTTAAACTTATTTTATTTATAGTGTAGTAATAACTAAAATTCTTCTAGGTTCATCTATATAAAATTATTTTTGTCTAGACATTTTGGATATTGTTATTTGATCCATATCCAAATAAATAAGGATTATTTTTCAATTGTCTCTAAATATAAAAATGTTGATGTTCAAAACAAAACTCACCAATAAATTATAAATAGATGATGGTAATTAAAAACTAAATAAATAATTTATAATTTTATGAATTGATTTCATAATCTTATAGAACATTATTAGCGCACAAATAAGGTTTTATCTATGTTAAACACAATTTCCATTTATGAATGTATTACCTTATGTAATTTATTGTTTTGAACATTCTAGTTTCATCATTATCTACTTAGAGAGAAAATGAATGGTTAGTTTGTACTAGTCACTAACCCATAACAAAATCCCCTAAACTCACTTTGTTTTTCTTAAGACTTGAAGGCATAAATTATATTTCTAGATATTGTAGGTACAATCGGAGCTATTATAGCACAAGAAGGAAATAAAATGTTGTCGTATGTATATGAGATATAATGCACAAATTGAGGTGAGGAAATGAAATATTGGAAGTAGTGGAACCCAATTATCAATTCATTTTAGAGTTGAATGTCAACACTTAGAAGCACCCGAATACTTGAAACACCAAATCCTAATCAAATATTTTAATGTGAGTTTGATAACATTTCGAAGCATGATTTTATAACCAAAATCTAATAATAATTATATGACAATGATTTATTCAAGATACACTTATAATAAGTATGCATTATTATTGGATTGTTTGATGTGGATAATTAATTTAGTGTCATTATATGAATTTACTATGCTTTAATCATGATAATTTCTATGTAAATAAATATGATTTATGTATTTCCATTACATTGGCATGCCCATTAGATAACGATATCATGTGTCACTATTAAGAGGTTTACATTTTTACCTTAGCTCATAAAATTTATCTAATTGAGGATAACCAAACAAACAAGGAGATTTTATCGTGGATCTAAACATTAGTTTAACCAAGTGAAACACATAACCTTAATTCAGCAATTTTGGTAGTATGGGATATTAACATTTCATTTTCATTTAAACTCAACTTATTTTATAAATTTATGTATTGGAAAATTTAAATCGGAAAATTCCCTAAGTAAAAGGAAAGTAGAAATTAATGCCAAAATTGCAAGTTCAAAATTTGCAATAATTAGCTATATAATTTAAAATACATCAAAAATAATGAATTACATTCAATTAAACTATCCTTACATTAAAACTTAAAAGATAGCTTTAAATTAGAAAGGAAATTCTTGGACTTGAAATGGACCAAATGTGGGAGAGAAGGGTGAACAATCCTCAAATACAATTCATTTTTAGTGTTTAAGAAAACTAAAATCAACACGTCAAGATGACCAAGTATTCTAAGGTCTAAACTCAAGTTTTGGTCCTCTTATGAGGGCATGTATTCAAAATCCACTTATGAAAAATCATTTTCCTTTCATTATTTTTTTTATTAGTGGTTTTGTTGTGTGGTTGGTTTTCGTATATATTTGACTATAAATTTTTATTAATGTAGTTGTTTCCACCAAAGAGAGATAGGTGAGAGAAGGAAAATGAGAGGGAGATATGGAGAGAAATGGGGAGGGGGATGGGGATAAATGGAGGGATATAGGTATGAGGAGGGAGAGGGTGGAGGTAGAGGGGAAAGGGGAAAGGGGAGGAAGAGGGAGGAATAGAGAGAGATTAAGACAATGAGAGAGTGGGAGAGGATGAGGAGGAGTTGGTGCTCGGGGATGGGAGAGAGGTATTGGGATCGGGATATGGGAGGGGGTTGGAGAGGGGAGGGAAATATGTAGAGGCAAAGAGTGTAAGGGGAAGGGGGAGGGGGGAGAGGGAGAGGGAGGAAGGGAGAGGAAGATAGAGGGAGAGAGGGGGAGAGGGAGGGAGAGGGAGAGGGAGAAGGAGAGAAAGATGTAGAGAGAGGGAGAGAGGGGGGAGAGAGGGGGAGGGGAGAGGGGAGATAAGTTTTGTGTTCGTTTTCTTCCTAGATTTATCTTTTACTTTCAAACCCTAGTTGTTGATCATACATCGATGCTCTTTGAACATATTAAATATCATATCAAACCCTATCCTCAATTGAATAGTCTTACAAAATAAAAATATTAGGTTTGGGAACCCCTTTGCACCATTAACATTGACACTACTCTGAAGAGGCCTCAAACCACATTTCATTCTCCACCTAGCATGTGATATCTATATAGATCAAACAAATTTGGAAACTTCTTTGAAAAAACATGATTTGACTTTGGATCTTGCTAAAATACATGGAGGAGGGATTTTGAGTGCTTGAAAATGAGAGAGGATGTTTTATTGACTTGTAAGAAGCTTAAAACCTAATGTTGGTTCTACTCTATGACTATAAATTTTTATTACAAGATTTAAGAGTTGTGAGTGCCTTTTACAAGTGTAAGAAGTGAGTGTATCAATGCATTACCACACGATCTCCATGTTAGCAAAGAGGTAGTTTTTACTTTATTATATAGGTATTCATAGATGATTTATCTAATACAATCTAACCCAGATTGAAGCAAAAGACCCAAAAAAATGAATTTGAAAACAAAATTGGAAGACATGTTTGTCTAAGGTCATACAAGGCGGCTAGGAATGGATATAAAATCCTAACCAAACTATATAACCTTGCACTAGGGTAAAAACATTCTAAATGAATATTTGAACTTGTTTCTTGGTGTATTATTATGGATTTTATGCATTATGCTCTCAGAATATATTGACATGTCAACATGTAAGGATAAACAAGCTAAACAAGATACCTCGAAAATTACTAAGTGGGAATGGAGAGATGATATTTATCATAACAAGAGTGCATTGTAAAATCAAATGTTTTCAAAGTGAAAATTACCAAATTTGATTGTTTATACGCTATATACTCCATGTTTACTCTATTACTTGACTACTCCATATTTTTGGCACACATTATTTTACATATGTACTTATTTAGCACATATTTTTTTTTACCATAAACTTGTTTGGCATGTGTTATTTGGAACAAACTTGTTTGGAAGCTACTTTTTTACACATATTTCTTTTATCATTCTTTTTAACACATGATTAATTCTATACTTAATCCATGATTGATACTTGTATTATTATCAGGCTGAGTCATCATGTCATAAAAATGTCATACCATTATGTTCTCAAATGTCTTGTCGCACTTTGTATGTCATGTTAGGTCATCCATCCCAAATGATATTTGGCATTGATTTGTGTGTATGCCAAAAAACCTATTCTATTTAAATTTTTACAGTTTAGTTAATTATTTTTATAGATGTATAATGATGTTAATTATATTATTTCTCTTGAGATTACACATATCATGGTATTTCTATAATGATCATATATCTTATGTGTTTGATTTATGCTACAAGTTTTAGTACACTTGTTTTTATATGGTTTGTTTCTATATACATGTTACACATGATATAATTAACCACTTTTATATTTTGAGTTAAGTGATACATAATGGCATCCCTCATCTTAAAATAAGGTATGTTATGGGATTATTCAAATTTCATAGGAAATTCATTTAAGAGTACATAGATTCAAACAAATTGGGGGCATTTCATATAGTTCATATCACATTTGGTCACATTTAAAATAGTTCGGATCAAATTTGGTCACATTTTACATAGATTTTAGATCATAGTTATCCACTTTGAACATAATTTTTATCATAGTTATTCACTTATCATAAAGTGTTAATGATCTTATCACATACTTAGATGGCATTTGGGCTCCCTTAGTATCTCAAGATTGATATGTAGCTTCCTCAATATGTCAATGTTCATACATGGATCCCTATTAGCTCATTATCACAAGACTAATATATGGATTCCATAGTAGGCTAAGACTAGAATTGGATTCAATGGACCACAAATTTTGAATGACATGTCAAGCTACCCGCAATGGTGTTAAGTTAGCAATATTTTCACACAAAGAAAAGGCTATCAAATTAGAAAAAATAATGCTACAAGAAATTATATTAGGTTATAAAAGTATTCCCATAAATAGAAAGGAAATATCATGTATACGATAATAACCCTCGCCCTATATGGGATAAATCCCATGGAATTATTCACATTCATCAAACTGGGGTGGCATGGTTCGGTATGACCAATCAAGTGTAGTCAATCTTTTACATATTTCACTTTATTTCAATCATTTCAAATATAGAGTTTTTAAATCAATTTATATATTTATATCAAACATTATCAAACATTGATCTACATGGTTTTTACATGTGATTTTAGGCTTCATGTGGTTTGTGTTGTGTATTAGTTACTCACATTGAATTATTTGTGTGAATGTAGAATAAGGATGTGTGAGAAAGAATAGAGAATAGAAAAATATTTTAGTGATTGTTAAGATAGATTTTCATAAGACTTGAATCTATGAATCAAGGAGATCACATAGCTCTAAATATGATTTTTTCATATGAATAATATAACAATGTTTTTATTCTATAAGATATACTAAATTAAACATTTGGTATCGTAACAATTTTCATAATGTTTTGTTGAAACTTAGACAACGAGAGGGGGTGAATCGATGTCTAATTAAAAATGTTCATATATTTTTATTTTCTCAAAATTGCTAATAAGAGCACATAAATTTATTGTAGGAAACCCAAAATGGGAGAAAACCCTCTTAAATTAAGAACTAGGTTTGGGACAAAATTCTCTTGTTGATTTCTTCGTTGAGCTTACATTGATTTCAAAATTTTGGTTGAGCTTCAACTTTATCAAGAAGCTTCAACTCCCAAGTTTGATTCAGCTACCACTAACCTTTACTGAGCTTGACTCACAAGGAAACCACAACTCCCCAACTGTTAAGTTGTCACTTATACTTGTTCAAGAAATTTGGTCACCCTTAGTTTGTTGTCTCATATAACTGATAATGACCTCTAGATTTTCTCTTTTCTTTTCAATTCCTATCTCTTGATCACTCTTCCACATAAACTTTTATCATGTATTTGGTTTGTTTTATCTATCAAAAATGGGATCATTATTTTTTTATCTTAATTATCTCATTTCCAATCATCTATACTTCCATCAAGTTTTCATACTTCTACAAGTTCTTACAAGATTTTCACCACTAGAATATGATCTCAAGGATGATATTCTCATGGTTTAAATTGCATTATACCACACCATCATGCACATTATCCTCATGTATTTCTAGGAAATTAACATTCTCTTATACTCTCATCACAATGTTATGAATTCTCAATGCACTAATTGTTATTCCTTTTCTTCTTGACTCGGTGCCCTACATATTTTATCTTACATCACATGCAATGGCCATATATGTTTATTTCAAAGGTTTTTACTCTTATCATTCATATTTTCCAATGAATTATCCTATGTTAACTCATATATATCTCAAACAACAAGAACCTTCATATGATTTTACAATTTTACTCACTTGTATATTGCATTCCCCAAGCACACCAATTGTTTTTAGTCTTTTGTCTTATATATTAAAACCACTCACATCAGGTATCGAGTCTTTTCGATTCTTTATTTCAGTCCTCTACTCATAATACACACTCTCCTTCAAATTGGCAACACACCTCACACCTAAATTTTCAACTTACACCCCTTAAGTTTCATGCCTTAGACTAATTTGCATTGTTTGAACAATGTGAGAATCTTCATATTAAAATTCTTGTCATTTATGGCTCGATATAAGAATAAGGTATTTTCAAACATGTAAATGATAAATACCCTTTAACTTCTCCTTTGCTTTGAGTAGATAATACTAATTCAATTTTCATGACTTTTTATCTTACACCTTTGCTTGGAAACAACTATAGATTTGAAACACAATGTGTCTCACCTGTTCTAAACATTCTTCCTTGGGTGAGCACTAGTAACAATCATTAAATATCTTCTATGATGTCAAGAGGATCATATTCCACTTTGTTTCAAGCTCCTGATGAAGAAGGTATACATTTGGTTACTCAACTAAAGAGTTAACAGGAATATTTTCTCACATTTACACCATTGTCATGTGAAAATAAGTATGCAACCATCTTGATCAATCTAAAGACTTTATCATCTTCCTTCATACTTCTTGGAGTTAAGAAAATGAAGACAAAACATTCCAATTTCTTAAACAACTTTGATTAGACAAATTCAATGTATCCCTACCCCAGAACGAATGTGCATGACAACGGACATGAAATTATCCTATGATTTGATATGAAAATGTTTAATTCCTTTTGTAATGTTTTTGTAACATGCCTACGGAGATTTCTTCAAATTTTTGGGAATTTTTATTAGGTGTGTCTTTGAGAAAAACATCTTTTTCTAAAAAACCCTAGTTCATGGTTTCCTTTCATTGTGTAAGCCCGAGAGGGTAGTATTGATGTTTTATTTTCTAAAATACCACCTCCACATCTCCTTCGAGGTTGCAAAAGGAATGATATAGCCTTTACCTCCTTTTGGAATGCATGAAAACTCTCGAAACACTCCATTACCTATCATTATGACCTCATCTCTTGAGGTATTGTCACATATCTATGCTCAAAACTAAGTATCTCCACTAGCCCTTCATTGAGTTTCAAATAACCAAAGCAATCATTGTATACACCTCACCAAAACCTTCTTAGGCCACTCATCGATTAAGAAATCAAGTCTTCCAAGCTAACTTGCGATAAAGATAGACAATTCCAATTTTTAATCACACGATTCGTTAAATATGCTTTAGAAGAAAAAATCATGGATTTCTAATGCCAATATTAGTAGTATGCTTGCAATCCAATATATACACAACATAAATTCACAAATTCATGTATCCACATTCAAACCGCCAAACTTTATTTTAGGCTCCCATATTATCTCCAATCCTTTAAGAACATTGTTAAATTGTCTCGGTCTTCTTAACCGGAACTCATAGTGCGGTTTGAGATGCAAGTGAAAACTAATGTCACATGTCACCACACCATTGCAACCTTAAGCTTCCATTTACTCATCTTGACCTATGAAGATTGATTGTCATAATTTATTTCTTTAATTCTTAGGTCATTTCTAGGAACTACATTTGGATTTACAAAATTCTACAAACTCTCTAGCCTACTCAAACATATTTAGAGAAAGAAACATGAGAGGAAGACCATTGAAATCTCTTTCACACCTTGAGAACATGCACAATGAGGTAGAAACCACATTTGCACTCTAAGCCTCACACTTCATGACTTGAGTTTATAGGGAGTTTTAAGAGAAAAGGATAAATTTAACATCCTTCCAATATACTTAGGTCATCTTAAGCCTTGAAAAATCACCTTGAACTTTCAGAAAAATACCACTTCCTTTTCAAGCTCAACATTTACTCCAAACAACACCTTCAGGATTGTACCTTCATATATCCTAACTATATCCACTTAACTTGTACACATTGTGAGGAATTGTATTGAACTTGAAAATCTTGAAAGATCATTGACAACTCAAGGACCATAAAAAAATCATTAATGAACTATTACTAGCTTCAAATTTTCTCATCCAAGTGATTTGAAGTTAAATAGACAAATTTTGCTATCACTGACTCAAGAAAGTGCTTGGGAGAGAGAAAAACATAGCTAGAAAAATGATCATAACTTATCTAATACTTATCCATTTTGCCTCAAACATTTTACAATAATTGAGGCTTGAATTTATCAACAAAAATCCTTCTATCATTTATCAAAAAAAGATCCATATTTTTTCTTGAATGATAAGAAGACAGACAACTCATTTTCATTTCTTAATGAACCCATTTTAGAAAAAAATTTAATAACTTCCACATACCTTTTCAAAACTTGATGAAATTTGGCATGAAGCACTATAAGACACCCTCTACATATTTAATAGGTTTTTTAGCCATATAGTTTCATGTACATCTCATTCCTATCTCATTTACCTCAATCTTCACTGTCAGTCCCCAAGGGCAGTTTTGGTGAACTTTGGAGTTTTGTCTCCAGAGCTGAAATAAACCTTGATGATGCTCACACATACCCTAAACATCATCCTCAGGCTCCTCCCATGTTCAAATGGTCTTTTAATAACATGTATAAATATTTCACACCTCATTAGGCTCTAGAAACAAACATGAATGAGCCGAGTTTCAACTGAGATTTCCACCAAATGACATATACTACCTTGAAACCATCCCGATAGACACCTACCCGCATGTCATTTCACTCCCTCCTTTGCCATCAATGACATGTGACATCTATGAAAACACAAACCAATACAACAAGGTTCAACATGTTTTTGCATTCCTAATTATTTTTAGGGGTAGACATGTTATATAGTAACTTTGAATGATGAGAGTTGTTTTATTTGTGTGTTTATAAATTTAACTTGCAAATTTTATCATAATCTAGAAATTGTTAATTCTTTTCCTAAAGTTCTATTCTCATTAAAAACATTTTTCTATAGGACATTCCAAAAGGAGTAACACTATTTTTCATCATTATCCAACACATGATAAAATAATTTTAGAGTAAAAACACATAGACTAAATGAACTCTCTTATTTGATAAATTGGTTTCTCTCATTGATGAAGATGATCCATATATCCCATATTCCATGAGATCATACCTACCTTGATTTCTTGACACTTGTATGGCCACATCTAAGATATATCTTGGATCACTAATTGGCCCTTACTATTCACATGTGTTTTCTTCTCAAAATCATGCATATCAAGATAGTGGTTATAGAATCTCAAAGTTAGATGCTTAAATTACAATTTTTTATTTTTATGTAATTTTCAGGTTGTTAGTCTATATATACTTTTAGATATAAATACTAAATTTTGTTTATACCTACATTGATAGTTTAGATTACATGGTCAAAATGATTTGAGAGTTTAATCTAGAGTTTTATCATTAATTAAGAATAATAATAATTTTTAATAGGATGTTCATTATATTTTGAGATTAGCTTTGTGACCATGTTTTACTATGTCATTTTTATACTATAGGCTATTATTTTTTAGGTAATCTATATATATTTTAAAAATGATTTTGAACTAAATATATCTATGTTTAGTTATATTTGAATAGTTTGTTATTAGTGTTGAGAGTTTTTGAAATATATTTTATCGGGTGCAAAATATAGAGGTTTTGCAATAATGTTATGGGACAAATTCCCTCATATATTATAATGGGGATGCGACCTTTATTGAAAACTAAATTTCAAGAAAACGAGGTATATACAATATCTACACTATTCTATCTCTAGGGGTTTGAGATGTCATCCCAAAAGATTGTAACTTCTCAAGAAAGGAAATAAGAGTAAGAGAGAATGAATATATAGAAAAGGAAGAAAGTTGTATAGAAAGGAAGGAGGAAAACATTGTATTTTACAATAGGAAAAATCGGATCCTATCTTAATCAAACAAGTATAGTTAACAACAATGACAATCCACCAATATGTAATTTTTGGAAATTGATAATTAATAATGTATTTTACATAGGAATAAATAAAAAAGATTCAAGACAAATTATTAACATACATTATGAAAAATATCTCTCTTTTATTCTCAACATGTAAAATGTTGAATACAAAAATTCTAAAGTATACTTTTCTCCTGGATTTATCTATTACCAAAAATTCCCTTACAATGATTCAAACACAAATATTTATAGTAAAATTTCCTATTTTTAGCTATATGCATGCAATAATAAATAAAGTTTATAATAGCCAAAGCTTTTAGTTTGAAAAAATCTATTTGCACATGCATGAGAGACAAAACCCAAGTATTCAAAGGACTTTGTGAATATGTAAAGTCAAAATTTCCAAGGACTTTGTAAATTTACAAAGTCAATTTACAACTTATAAAATGGAATGTGCAATTTTACAATGGTAAAAATAGAAAATATATGTGGGTTTTACCCCATATTTGGGAAAGCATATGCTCAAAAAGATTCAATTCAACATGCATTCAATAAACCATAATACAATTATATAGGACATGCATTTCCTATAGAATAGGAGACATGTTCTAGCTCCTAAAACCACTTTCACTCTTCTAGGATCCTTGTACAAACAATCTATATTCTCTCCTCCCTAATATTGATATTTCAAACCTCTATGTTAGTTGTTGGCAACTCACCAACATATAATTACATTATCTCAAATATATGCATGCATTAATATATTGACTAGTATTTATAACACGTGCCTAATCTAATAATATGCTTACAAATGTGAGAACTAGATAAATATATTTCTAACAATATCAAAATTACACATTTACCTTGACCTAGCTTGTTACGAATCTTGGATCTTCCTTTGATTTTAGGATCTTCTTCCATAAGATGGTCTTCTCCTTTTTCAAATGGATATTCTCTTATTATGCATCAAACTTTGAGAATACCTCCTTAATATGATCTTTATTTTGGATACTTGTGTACGTGTCACTTATCGATAATCCATTTCAATGTCGATCCTATGGATATTAACTTTATGAAGTTCCTTGATTCTTTGGTCAAATTTTCAAATGTATTGTGATATTTGAAAAACCAATTTATAGAGCCAAAATTGAAAATGGTTTATGGAGTTGACTCTTTGATTACCAATTGTTTGAATTATTAGTGATTTCTTAAGATGTGTGTGAAACTCTCTCACCGGCATGCAAGGAGAACGAAATATTTTCAATGACCCTTCTATGTCATGAAAAACATCAACCACTCCATTCTTGAATCCTTCATCTTATCAATGCATCATTAAAGGATATGCATCCTGAATTTTATAAAGACCTAGAATCTCAATTTGATCTCCTCATTGTTCCTTTCTCAAGAAATCTTCAACAAAGAGAGAATTGGTGTTAACCCATTGGAAAGTTTTGATTTTAGGAAAATAATGACTTAGCGAAGTTGATGTCAATTTTAAATCTATTTATGGTATTTTTTTCACAATTATTGCAACGGAAATATCTCCATGGACTTTTGTAACATCTATAATTACTCTATAGACTTGTGTAATAAATTTCTAATAACACTCTTTGGTAGATCAACTAGTACACCCAATATTTTTAGCTACATTAAGTGTTTCATAATTGGACATTTGAGATTCAAATTTAGAGGGGATATATGATTGGATTAGTTTGATATTATTTCTAACCATGGCCATGAATTGATCAACCTTATCTTTTAGTTGATCCTTAGTGACCTAGACTTTATCCATTTTCTCATAGAGAGTGAAAATAACGGGTTGTACCTCTTGTTTATCTCCTTCATGTATTGCCTTCCCAGGTGTATCTTAGAGATATGATATTCCTACACCGATACTTATTTTCCCTTTTCCATAGAGGGCACAATGAATTTGATGAATATCTCACGTTTATCCCGTGAAGATCTTGGAAACGGTTTTGGTTTCTTTTCCACCTAGGAGGAAGAGTGTCTTAAGTCTAAGCCACTCAAATTAATCCTTTATAGTTTTACAATGACCTTCCTCTTCTCCTAAAAAAATTTCCCAAGTAATTAGGGACCTTTAGATTTTCTTGAGATAACACCAATTATAACTATTGTGATAGCTAAGTAGGTGAATAGGGGATGGTAATTAAGGAATAAAATGTAGTAATTAAGGAAGTAGAGGAAATGTGGTATGAATGGGGCTAGAGGAAGGTGGAGGAGGAAAAGTGGTAGATTTAGGATGAGAGGATGGAAGAGGAGTGGAAACCCTAGGATGGGATGAAGGTTTATGAGAAGTTTCTTATTAGGGGAAGAATAAGGTAGAGGAGTATGTGATGAAATATTTTGAATTTGGTTAGCAAGGGTAGTAATTATAGGGTAATCCTTAGCCAAGAATGATTGAGATATATTGGGTATTAACGACGTGGATTGCAGAGATCTATAAGTATGGTATCCAATGAACTTTTTGAAGATTAAGGATTACTTTGAGCCTCGTTTCTTGATCCTTTGCGCACAAACTTAATAATTGGTTTTATTTTCGTGTGCCCCTTGAAAAATTATGCTTTCCCTTTATCTCTAAGGTGATCTCAGGCTACATTTCTTCGTGAGGCTTCCTTCCATTTTCTCTTCACGGCCTTAGATGCACTATTGAAATGGAAAATCCTCAATATTTCCGGTCTCATTTGTTTTAGAGTGAGCCATTTTATACAAAGCCAATGTAGGGTTCATGATACCACAAAGTTGGTCATGTCTGTAAGTGAAGTGGATTTAGGATTTGACCGATTAATACAAGGCAAAGGTGAAGCCTATTTTTGTTGAGTATATGTTGGGTCTAGAAATCTTCATCGTCGACCATTCCTGGGATGTGTTCCATATCAAAATCCTTATAGTATCAATCATGACTTGGCACCCTTTAGTAAAATGTTTGCACATGAACAATCCATTTGAATCTTTCCCCTACATATTTGTTATGTAGTTTCCATTTATGAATTTATTCCCTTATGAAATTTATTGTTTTTCAACTTCCTAGTTTCCACCATTATCTACCTAGAAAGTAGATGAATGGTTAGTTTCTACTAGTCACTAACCCCTAACAAAACCCCTAAACTCACCTTGTTTTTCTTGAGATTCAAAGGAATAAATTATATTTCTAGATATTGCAAAGTACAATAGAGCTATCCTAACACAAGAAGGAAATAAATTGTTGCGGTATCTACATGAGATGCAATGCACGGATCAAGGTGAGGAAATGAAACATTAGAAGCACCTGCATACTCTAAACAATAAAATCTTAATCAAATCTATTTGTTATATGAGTTTGCTAACATTTCAAAAGCATGGTTTTCACAACCAAAGCAAACAATAGTTCTATGACAATGATTTATTCAAGATATGCCTATAAAATGTATGTGTTATTTGTGGATTGTTTGATGTGGATAAAATTTGGCATTGCTATATGTATTTACCATGCTTTACACATGATGAGTTCTATTTAATTAATCATTCTCTTTTCATGGAAGTCTCATGCTGAGAAAGCCCAATAGTCGGTGTTATTGACTAACTCAAGACGTTTATGTCTCTTTATTGCTTTCATTGGTGTTTTTATGTTTAGCTTCAAAGAACTGCTTGTTTTTCTAATCAAGCGTTTATTAACTATTTTATCACTTACTATACAATTAGTTAGTGCACGTCATGTAGCATTACTATCTTTGGTGCATCTTTTGCCACCTACAACTTGGTATGCTTTATGTATGTTTTCAACAATTGACACATTTTGATCAACAACATTAGATGTTCTTAACCCCAGGTCTTCATTATAGGTCTCATCTTAATTAACTTCATCAATGAAACAAATAATTGACATCTTTGTGTGTCATTTAAATTCTCAAAGTAATTATCCCAAATTCCACTAGCTTTTCTTCTCGTGTTTCTTTCGGACATTTTATTAGGCATTGGTTTTATAATATTTTTCATCAATTTCAATTAAGTGAATTGGTTTTCTTCACAAAATGGAAGGAAGTGTTCTTAGAGGTGAAGATTCATTTACAAGGTTACTTTCTTCATTTAGTGTTTTCATACAAATTTAAGGGTTAACATTCGGATTCTCAAGTAAGGGTTTAACAATTGGATTCATATCAATTTCTTCATCCGTACCAACATTATCATTTAATTCAATATCATTATTCATTGCAAAATCATTATTCTCTACATTTTCATTATGTATTTCATCCCAATTTTCTAATACATTAGCTACATTTGATATAAAGCGAGATGTACCTTATCCTGCTTCAAGTTTTGCATTCTCTTCAATTTCTTTATTCTCTTCTCTTCCAATTGCTCTGTGTCTTATATTTGACTTTCCTCTTGTCCTTAGCTTGACGTTTATCGCCCATGATTATAAAAAATCAACTAGTGGGGTAGGGGACAAAATTAATTACTAAAAAATTGTGCAAGAATTTAGAGAATATTGCAGATAAAACCGAATGTTTATAGAATTCCCGTGAAAGAGGTGAAAGGGACGTTGGGAGGCCACAAGATATAAAATAAAGCAAAACGCGTATGCGTTACATAATGTGTACGCATTTTTATTTTCTCTTTTCCCAAGCCATGCCTCAAGGCTTTGGATCCCCAAGCCTAAGGCATGGACCTACACAAACACAACAAACATCGAGTTTTTATAAGAAAATGTAAAAATGACACTTCCTCTATGATAAATCAAAATAAAACAATCGATCCATTTTTAAAAAATTATACCATGATGTAGAGCAGAGTCTCTTCTTTCTTAAAATATAATTTTCCAAATTTTCTGACTAATATAAGGTATCCATATTATTTATTTTCTAACTATGCCTTTTTATAGTTATTTTTTGAAGTGTAAATATGTCTATCTTTCATGGTCTATCTTTTTTTGGGTGATCGAAATTAAACAAAAAATACTAGCCCAAACTAGGCATAATTCTATACATATTCAAAAAAAATTCTAATTTTCGATATTTTTTTAGGTAGTTAGGGGGGCACGGTCAAGCTCCGTTATTTTTCAAAACATAAAATTTTTGTACTAGAAAAATCATAAATTAAAAAATATTCGCTAAAAAAATCTTTAAAAATGGAGCCCAAACTAGATGCTCCTAGCTATCTTTCTACCAAAGGGTTTTCAAAAATACTAAATTGTGCTCAAAAATGGTGGGGGCACGAAAGTCACTCTATTATGTTTTTTAACAAAAATAGGAGCATCTGTTGGTATTTTAGTTGTTTGACCCACTTAAACTTATCCATTTTCAATAAAATTTAGTAGCTTAGAAACTAGACTCAAAATGCTACGATTCATATTTCTACAACATCTTCCAATTTTGAGTGTAACTATTTTGAAAAACTTGTACAAGTTGAAGTTTTTTTCTTTTCAGAAAAATGCGTCCACTTAAGAGCCCCTTTTGGCCCCCAGTTGTGCCAACCGAATCATCTTCCACGCGCGCCTCCATCTGCGCGTTCCTCATAATGGTGATCATCACACTTGGAACTACGGAAATGCTGTCAGGTGCACCCCATGATCAATGGCCTCATGGATATGATCAATCAGCCTACGATCCTTAGATATCATGGGTTGTAGAGGTGTAAATCTTACTGATAACGACACGACAAATTCTTCCGGATTACGCGCTGCATCAAGGAGCACCTACTCGCATCATGGTCCCCATGAAAAATTTCACAATCTACTACCATGGTGTGTACTTTTTTGTCCTCCGTGGAAATTATCCTTAACGTGCCCTCTACTTCATAATCTATGCACCGCAAACCACCGCGAGTCTCGGGGGTTGAGTTTGCGAGACAAATTTTCCAACCGCTGGGCCATAGCACCAATCTGAGCTTCCAGAACGGCTAACGCCAAAGATCAACACTACCAATAGCCTTGGTTCACGAGCAGCAGCTTCTAATGCCTCACGCGAGTCCAGTAAAAGTTTTATGAGATAAGGCCCTTCTAAAAGGGGTGATCAATCCTCCAACAAACCACTTAGCATGTCGAAGGATGAATATCATATGATAATTTAGACAAGAGAGTTTTAAAGTGCACCTCATACTCCCATACACTCTCTCAATTCCTTGTTGAATCTCCTTCAAAGTGCTAATCCTCTTATGCTCAAACTCAAGAATGTGGAATTACGCCAAGAATGTATTCTTTAAAGCAAAGATAATCCACTACTATCCGATGAGGGTCATACTTCCTATACCAGCTATGCACACGCCCTTGCAATGTGGTTGCAAAATGACTAGCCTTCTACTCATTTGTTTGTCTCCTAACTCCTTACGGAGCTCCCGTAATCGCTTCTGAAGCTCGGGAGTTGTTTTCGTAGTATGCACTACTTTACCTTCCGTGATCCACTTTTTCTAAAATTGCTCCAAAACCTTTGAAACTTCCTAGATTCTTCCAAAACCAATTGAAAAACATTAATAAATATTTGATACACCTCCATGATGATTTTTAATCCTTCTTTCTGCTCCGACGGTGTGTACCATCCTTAAGAACATAAGAGAAAAACCCTTTCCAAAGCTCCTTAGAGAGCTTGTCTTGAAAGATCCCATTTTGGAAGTGCTTGAATAGAATGGGTATTTATAAATCACCTATGAACATGATGATGCAACACATTGACTACTCATAAGGATGGGATATGATCTGATGACATGGGGTCAAGGTTGACTGGAAAAGTTTCGGAAAGGTCTATAATCAAAACTTTCAACACTTGGTGTCCATTGTCATGCTTGAAAATTGGGAATTTTCTGTTGGACATTTGCATGAAAATAATTAACATATTGAATAGTACTTATAACACGTGCCTAATCTAATAATACACTTACACATTTAAGAACTAGATAAATATATTTCTAAAAATATCAAAATTACATATTTGCCTTGACCTAGCCTATTACGAATCTTAGATCTTCCTTTGTTTTTATGATCTTCTTCCATAAGATGGTCTTCTCCTTTTTCAAATGGCTATTCTCTGTTATGTATCAAAATTTGAGAATACCTCCTTAATATGATCTTCATTTGTGCTACTTGTGTACATGTGACTTATATTATAATCCATTTCAATGTCGATCATATGGATATGAACTTTTGAAGTTACCTTGAGTCTTTGGTCAAATTTTCAAATGTATTATGATATTTGAAAATCGTTTTACTGAGCCAAAATTGAAAATGGTTTATGGTGTTGACTCTTTGGTTACCAATTGTTTGAATTATTAGTGATTTTCTAATATGTGTGTGAAATTCCTCACTATCATGTAAGAGATTCTCGATATTTTCAATGACCTATTCTATGTCATGAAAAACATCAAATACTCCATTCTCGGATTCCTTCAACTTATCAATGCATCATCAAAGGATATGCATCATGAAATTTATAGCACTGGAATCTCAATTTGATCTCATCATTGTTCCTTTCTCAAGAAACCTTCAACAAAGAGAGCATTGTGTTAACCCTTTGGAAAGTTTCAATTTTAGGCAAATAAGGACTTAGCAAGTTGATGTCAATTTTAAATATATTTGTGGTATTGTTTGTCACATTTATTGGAACAAAAATATCTCCATGGACCTTTGTAACATCTACAATTACTCTATAGACTTGTGTAATAAATTTTTCATACCGCTCTTTGGTAGATTAACAAAAACACCCAATAGTTTTAGCTACATTAAGTGTTTCATTATTGGACATTTGAGATTCAAATTTAGAGGGGCTATAGGATTGGATTAACTTGATATTATTTCTAACCATGTGATTATGCTCATATGTAAAATTATAGCCTAATCTAAAGCAAGTTTGCAATAAATAAATGAATACTTGAAAGAATACCCAAGCAACTAAGCAATGAAAATGTGAAACTCTAATGTGTAAAGAGGGTTAGAAGGGCCTTAACGATTTCGCAGAGGTTGCTAGACTGTGTTGTAGTGGAGACCGGCTGAACAGAGATGGGAGACCATCGCATAGGAGCCTAGAAAAAATAGATCCGACATATTTGATCGGACTAGGGTGGTTGGAGAGGGATAAGGGCACCCGTGGTTTCCCTAGTCTGAATTATGTATGCCTTGGTCTCGTGTAGATGCTCCAAAACATCCTCTTTGGTGTCGCAAAGGTTCACACTTGTTCGCCTTTGATCGTGTGTATGTCGTTGTAAGATTGCCGAGTTCATTATAAACCTACAATGAAAAATCACCTACAAAACCCCAAACAAAGCATGAAAAACCCTAGAAAAAGATGCAAATGAAGGGGTCGATCGTTCTCAATCGCTAAAATGATGGACTTATAATCGAGCATTGCACTACATCTCGACCTAATGTAGTTATGTGTGTGCGTGCGTGGAATTGTTCCTAGGCTGGTCTTGTGCGTGTCGCACTTGAAGTAACACACAAGTAGCTAGATGTAGAATGTAAATAATGTGTGCATGGAAACAATAGACTCCCATCCTATGAAGTGTGATGCAAATGAACCAACCTTTGTCCCTTTTTTATGGAGCTAGATGGATGTAAATGGAGCTATAAATGCCTTTGATGGATGCAACCTTAGGTGGAGATAGTAGATGTTTAGTGCTTGGTCCCTTATTATGATCACATAACTTTATATTTATATGATTCCCTTGCTTGAATTTCATAATTAACATTAAAAAGGTTGACTACCAAAAATATAAGACGCTCAAACAACAATAAAGGACCCAAAAAGAGTGACCAAAGTACAAAGAGGACAAGGGCGCCTAGAGGGGAAGGGGGCACCTGATGATGACAACCTGGCTAGGAGTTAGTGTCCAAAATGACAAATGCCAAAAGGTGAAAAGATAGACTAAGCAAGTACAAATGCAAGACTAAAGCAAAAAGCATAAAACAAAGAAAGGTGGCCAAAGACATGGGTTAATCATTACTTTTCGTACTTAGGAATCATGCAAATAGTAGTATGTGATCGAGACTAGATAATTACCCAAAGTGCATGATTTTATGTCTACACCATGGTCATGAATTGATCAACCTTATCTTTTAGTTGATCCTTGGTGACCTAGTCTTTATCCATTTTGTCATAGAGAGTGAAAATAACGGGTTGTACCTCTTGTTTAGCTCCTTCATGTATTGCCTTCCCAGTGTGTATCTTAGAGATATGATATTCCTACACCGATACTTATTTTCCCTTTTCCATAGAGGGCACAATGAATTTGATGAATATCTCACGTTTATCCCGTGAAGATCTTAGAAACGGTTTTTGGTTTCTTTTCCACCTAGGAGGAAGAGTGTCTTAAGTCTAAGCCACTTTGAAATTAATCCTTTATAGTTTTACAATGACCTTCCTCTTCTCCTGCAAAAAAATTTCCCAAGTAATTAGGAACCTTTAGATTTTCTTGAGATAACACCAATTATAACTATTGTGATAGCTAAGCGGTGAATAGGGGATGGTAATTAAGGAATAAAATGCAGTAATTAAGGAAGTAGAGGAAATGTGGTATGAACGGGGCTAGGAAGGTGGAGGAGGAAAAGTGGTAGATTTAGGATGAGAGGATGGAAGAGGAGTGGAAACCCTAGGATGGGATGAAGGTTTATGAGAAGTTTCTTATTAGGGGAAGAATAAGGTAGAGGAGTATGTGATGAGATAGTTTGAATTTGGTTAGCAAGGGTAGTAATTATAGGGTAATCCTTAGCCAATAATGATAGAGATATATTGGGTATTAACGACGGGATCATGGGATCTATAAGTATGGTATCCAATGAACTTTATGAAGGTTAAGGATTACTTTGAGCCTCGCCGCTTGATCCTTTGCGCACAAACTTAATATTTTGTTTTATTGTCGTGTGCCCCTTGACAAAGTTATGCTTTCCCTTTATCTCTGAGGTGATCTCAGGCTACATTTCTTCTGTGAGGCTTCCTTCCATTTTCTCTTCACTGGCCTTAGATGCACTATCGAAATGGAAAATCCTCAATATTTCCAAGTCCTCATTTGTTTTAGAGTGAGCCATTTTATACAAAGCCAATGTAGGGTTCATGATACCACAAAGTTGGTCATGTCTGCAAGTGAAGTGGATTCGGGATTTGACCGATTAATACAAGGCAAAGGTGAAGCCTATTTTTGTTGAGTATATGTTGGGTCTAGGAAATCTTCATCATCGACCATTCCCTGGGATGTCTTCCATATCGAAATCCTTATAGTATCAATCACGACTTGGCAACCTTTAGCAAAATGTTTGCGCATGAACAATCCATTTGAATCTTTCCCCCTACATATTTGTTATGCGGTTTCCATTTATGAATTTATTCCCTTATGAAATTTATTGTTTTTCAACTTCCTAGTTTCCACCATTATCTACCTAGAAAGCGGATGAATGGTTAGTTTGTGCTAGTCACTAACCCCTAACAAAACCCCTAAACTCACCTTGTTTTTCTTGAGATTCAAAGGCATAAATTATATTTCTAGATATCATGAGTACAATAGAGCTAACCTAACACAAGAAGGAAATAAATTGTTGCAGGTATCTACATGAGATGCAATGCACGGATCAAAGTGAGGAAATGAAACATTAGAAGCACCCGCATACTCTAAACAATAAAATATTGATCAAACCTATTTGTTAGATGAGTTTGCTAACATTTCAAAAGCATGGTTTTCACAACCGAAAGCAAACAATAGTTTTGTGACAATGATTTATTCAAGCTATGCCTATAAAATGTATGTGTTATTTGTGGATTGTTTGATGTGGATAAAATTTGGCATTGCTATATTTATTTACCATGCTTTGCACATGATGAGTTCTATTTAATTAAATATAATTTACGTATTTCCATTACGTGAGCATATCGTAAGAGATAACGAAATCACATGTAATTATGCAGAGGTTTGCTTTTTTATCTTTGCTCATGAAATTCGTCTAATTTAAGGCAACCAATCAAACAAGGAGATTTTATCGTGTATATATAAACACCAATTTAACCCAACGAAACACATAACCTTTCATTAAGCAAGCCAAATTTAGTCTCATGAAATATTAAGAATCCATTCTCATTTGAAACTCAACTTGTTTTATAGATTTATGTATTGGAAAAATACCCAAATAAAAGGAAAGCGGAAATTAATGCCAAAATGGAAGTTGAAAATTAGCACTACATAACAATAGAATTTAAATTGTAATTATTTGTACGCATCATATTGAGAAACGCATATTTTCTATATATATTCGTTTTCAAGTTAGGTATGTCACATCCTCCGAATGCAGATGCACAGTTGCTGCTTTTCAAAAGTAAAGACATTTCATAATCAAATTATTTATGGAAGGTTTTACAAACAGGTCAGGATGGCCGAGTGGTCTAAGGCGCCAGACTCAAGTTCTGGTCCTCTTACGAGGGCGTGGGTTCAAATCCCACTTCTGACACAATGTTTTCTTTTCTTTTTCTACCGGTTTTCCGTATATCATTCGATTATAAACTTTTTAGTAACGCGGTTGTTTCCGCCCGTTCCGATTTATTTTCAAGCTTGCAATGACTATATCAACTATTGCTTGCGGTGGCCGCAGTATCATTTACAAGCTATCAAATACATCATTAGTATAGCCGTTATCGTATCCGATCTTAGCTCAGTTGGTAGAGCGGAGGACTGTAGTAGGGTTTAAAAGCCTAAAGAAATCCTTAGGTCGCTGGTTCGATTCCGGCAGATCGGACTCACATGTTCGTTTTGTTTTCTAACTACTTTTCCCCACTTTTCGAAATTTTCCAAAATTTTAAAAAATAAAATAAAATTGCTGAAGGTCATTAGAAATCAACCAAAAGAAACGCATCATGTAAAGCCCAATGGGTAAACAAAAACAAAGCAAATAGTTGGAGGTACATGTTTTTTTGGGGAATTATTGGATGGAGAAAAAGGGTGTGATGTGAAAAACCTCAAGGAAATGTGCTTTATAAGTAACTCAAGAGTGCCTCTTTGCAAGAAGTGAATAATGGTAGCTTTGTATGGGGTAAACGAAAGGGAGATGGACTATGTAATTTAACAACTTATAACGAGTTGAGGTAATGGTGAAACAACATAAAATGGAGATGCCATCTCATAGCATAGGTGGAGGGCCAAAGACAGATTGACAAGGTGTCATGGATGGGAAATCGAGTGGAAATGATGGATTTTTTGCCACCCATTGGTGAATGGTGGAGACGCCTCAAGTTGCCCCTCCCATTCCACCCTTTCCCGCCATCGGAGGCAAGGAACCTCTCTACTCAAAGCTACTCAAGTGAATGCCGAATTTGAAGACTTACCATAACATTGTTAAATTTGGCTTCATCTCCATGATTTTTTATCTCACAATACATTAATGCATGTAGGGAATTTTATTTTAAGTAAAACTAAATAAATTTTTGAGACATTCCTTACAATTCCACGTGTGCCCAAAATTACCAAAATCCCAGTAACACTCGCTTGAAACTATCTTCAAATCCAACATTTATAAAATATAAGAAAATAAAGATATTATCTCCACCTCCTCAAAATCTACAAATTGGGGTTGTCGCATACTTCATTAGATTATTTATTTGAGACTGATGTTTCGGACTAAAATTTAGAATTAACATGCAATCCAACATTAGCCATTTACCATTGTATGAATCTTACTAACCAAACATCCGAATCAAGGCATTTTTAGGAGGAAAATTTTGAACATTATAAACAAGGAAAAAATCTAGGGACTCCATGACTTGTGTTTTTGAACTTTGGTATATCATGAAACTTGCATTTAGTGATATGTATTTCCTTATTTGGAAATAAAACGTTACTAAGCAAAATAATGTAGAAGCTTGAGTGGTCCTTTGATCTCTGTGAAATCCCAAGTTTGTAGATCCAAAATCCACTAAATAATGGAATCCTTGGTTGTATGTCCAAACTATCACAATGGTGACTAGCCTTTCAATTAAAAATAATTAACACGTGACCCGTATAAGAAACTAAATAGTAGTTATATGCGGCTCCACCTCCATCGTTGACACACATTTCTTCTAGAGCATCCAATTGTTGACTAAGAGCTATAACGCCATGTAGCTTTGTGTCCACTATAACAAAATGCCTTTCGACGTAATTAGCTCACATCATAATTTCCCTCCTCTTTATTTTTTCTATTAAATTTATCTAGTTGGATAGATGGGTAAGGATAATCGAGGGAATTTTCTTTACGATAATGCCGCACACCCACTAGAATCGATGTCAGCGTGGCCAAAACCACCACCACCAAAAAGTACAAATGGGGAGTGCTATTGAGAAGCTCCGCCGGTTATGAGAGTGATGACACCCCCAACCTTCATGCCCGTGACATTTTTAAGGTGAGCATCAACGAGGGAAATTGGTTAATGACACTTGAATCATTTCCATAGTGATGTTGTGATGCGAGAGGTGGGGTCAATCATATACACAACAACTTTTGGTCAAGAAAACTCTTTTGAATATTTCACCTTTCTTGATTAAGATTATTTTACAAGATCTAGTTTAACACCCCAAAATGGTGTTTTTAGCTCAACAACCCTTCAAACAATATTGGGAACACCGCACTACCCACCAAACAATGAATCTACAAGCCTTTAAACCCTAATTGATTTGGCAATAAACAACTTACTTGTAATGTTCTTCACCTTACAAATAGGATGAATTTTTGGTACTAGAATTGCCTATTGAATATGGAGTTTGGCTTGTTGTAACTTCTACCAACATTAGAACCTCAAATTCTTTATATAATTTGTTTCCTATATGCAATCACAACTTAGAATGTTGTTGGAGACCAATAAGAAGGAAACTCTTATTGTTTTCTCTCCAACCTTGCCTGTCCTCCCTACTAGCCCTCAAATGAATCAAATCATGTTGCTTGGAATAAACCACAAAGTGAGTCTAAGAAAACTAAACCAAATTTTGGATATCCATTACGGCCCTTAAGCTTCATGCAAAATTTTCAAGTCCTAACTCCAAGTTTATCCCTTGAATTCACTAGATTAGTTTTAGCCTTTAGCCCTTCTCTTAGGCATGCTCCTCCTACCTCAAGACTATCAAAGATTTTGGTCATATGGAGGCTTACCACGAACTAAAACATTGAAAATATGTAAGAAAAAAACTTTTCAATCCATAATTTGAATTTCTAAGCCTTGAAACCCTGGCATGAAAGTTTGTGTTAATGTTAAAACATCCGGATCAGAAATCTTAAAAGGAAAACATGGAAATCTATATGAAACATCACATTTACATCTCCAAAAGCCAAAGTTACTTATTTGTACAAGTCTCTAGTTGATTATTAGATAGGTTATTATCATTTTCATGTTTATACGCTTTGAAACAAATAAGACCATACTCCAAAAGCACTAAGTGAACCAAGTAAGCAAAGAGATTCAATAATTTCAAGGAAGAAATTTGAATTTCATGTTAAAATACCTATCTTCTTGTACATTACTCAATACGCAATCATCTCAAAACATACATATCTCTCATTTCCACCTTCCTCGGAAGTATCTCCTCCTATTTTGTTGAGTTCTCCCTCTTTTCACTCGAATCCCTCATACATAACTACTTTTCTATTAGTTATTGACTTAACTAGACTCATTAAGAACCAAGCACTCAAGTTACATGCTCGAGCTTGAGAAAGAAAACATGGTTTCATAACAAAAACACCTAGAAAGATAGTTTTAAACCCTCCAAAAGTGACTTACACCTTGTACTTTCATTCCCTAATCACCCTAGACTCCCACTAAGTAATTTTATATAAATTGAATTAAATCTTTATTTACAAGTAACTACTATAATGGATGATACACAAATGATAATATACAGTCAGACACAAGCAATAAGTAAGCAACAATATAAAACCCTAAGAAAGAGAGAGGGAGGGTGACTTGGTTGATTTCACACAATCTAGAGATGATTTGGGCAGAGGAACCGTTGAAACAGGACTATAAATAGTGTCGTCAAGGCCGACCGAGACTCCCAAGACTTAGGAATGTACATGACAAAAGCACCCACGTGAGGAAAAGACCGCCCGGGTGATAGTGACTAATCCGGGCGCTAGTGTCCTGGTCCATCTGATGTTCAAAGTTCTATCCTTTTACTGAACATAAGGGAGGAGCTTTGCTATTACTCCCCTTTTATCACTCCTTCCTTTCGAATGTCATCGATCAGACTTATGTAATCTGCAAAATTGATACGTAGTTGCACATGCCCACAAACCAAATCAAACAAAATAAATCAGATGTAGAATGGGGAGTTAGAATGACCTCGGTGGTCCCCCGAAGAGTGATATTACGATCGAGCATTGCACTACATCTTAGAATCCATGTAGTTTTGTGTGAATGTGTGTGTAATAATGCCTTAGGATGCCCTTGTGCAAGTTGCACCCAAAATAATTCATGATAGCCGGGCTAGATCTAGAATGTAGCAATGCATAGATCATGTGTGATGGAATAAAATGAAATTCCCCTCCTCACATGCGTGTATGTGATGTGATCAAGGTAATCAATTCACTTCCAACACGATACAAGCCTTTATTTCCTTGTACTCAAATCAATCACAATAATTCAACATTGTACCATCCTCAAGCTAATGGACAAGTGGAGGTGACTAATTAGGAATCATAAAACATTATGACAAAGACAATGGATAGTGGCGGGAAGAATTGGGCCAATAATGTATAAACAATAGTATGGGCATACAATACAACTCGAGAAAGAACATCATAGGTTTCTCACCATATGAACTTGTGTATGGTAAGAAACCAATTATGCCTATAGAATTTGAAGTTCAAACTTTGAGAACTTTAGAATTTGGAATTGATCTCATTGATGCTCAAATATTTAAAATTTAAAATTAAATGAATCGGCGAGACCTTAAGTGATGCATTACAAAAATGGAATTACTACAATAAAGGAAGTTGTGGCATGATAAGCATATCGATCTAAGGAAATTTAAGGAGGTAGATTGGGTTATGTTATTTTATTCTAAGTTCCAAATTTTCAAAGGAAAATTGCATACAAGGTGGTTGGGACCTTATCATATTTTGAAGCTCTATAACAATGGATAAGTGTAACTTCATCCTATTGATGATAATAGCAGGAGGACCCTTTTGATCAATGGACATAGGTTGAAATCGTACAATCATCCTCAAATAAAAGAAGATTTTTTTGCAATAAATTAGATCGCAAGTGGAGCTTTTGGTTTGCGAAAGTCTCACTAGGTTGAAAACCGACAATGGAAAATTATGTCCCCGTATGTATGTATGTATGTATGTATGTATGTATGTACGTGAGAATGTACTTCTACGATACGTATTTTCGCACAAATTATGTATGTATGTATGTATGTATGTATGTATGTATGTATGTATGTATGTATGTGTGTGTGTATGTGTGTATGTACGTATGTTGTCATGAACTTTTTAATGGTAAATTTTTTTTAAAAAAAGAAACTTTTCATGTTAACGTGCCACACTAATCAATCATCCCGCACCATTTTGAGATGTCATTGTCTTCCATATTCTCCATTAACCTAGTCATTAATCATTACAAAATGATATAATCATCGTGTTCCCATTGTTATCTTTACTTCTCGCCTTTCCCACCTCGCATATCCTCCTACACCTTGCAAATTAATGCTAATAGTTAAATTAATGATTTTAATTTAATTGTTTAAAATTTATTAATTGCTAATATTGATTTATTTAATGTTATTAATTAATTAACTTTAAATAATGAAATTAACATTATTAATTTTACTCAATTAATTAGCTATTAATTAAGGTTATTTGTTTTTGTATTTGTTAACGTTATTGATTTTCTTAATTAAATTCTCCATTAAAGTATTAAATTAATGGTGTTGATATGATTTAATGTTAATTAATTATTTTAATTAATTAAAATGATAATGACAGAGAGTGAAGTGGAGTTCACTCCCACTTCACCATCCATCACTTGTTAATCAAACGAAGATTAAAAACTCCTTACGCACAAGACCCATGCGGAAATTTTTCCCAACTCTCCGCGAGGAAGTTTTCCATATGCCAAATTTATAAAATGGAACATTTCAACTCGCTTCCCCATTTCCCACTTCCCTCTCTCTCCATATTCTAAATTTACTCTCTAACTTCCTGTAATTGATGAAAATGGTTGATGAAGCACAAAATAATTGATATATTCATGAAGGATCCAAAGATTGCATGGATACCAAGACATGCAAGATAAAACCACAATAACAAGTCCAAGCAACCCACGTGGATGAATTTAAGATCTCGGTGAGGTGATAAAGTCTCATGTCTGAGGTAAAACTAGATATTTACGGAAGGGAAAATCTTAGAGATTTGTGCAAGGAGACAGACAAGAATTTTTGTAAAACACTTGGTCATTGCGCTATCAGATGAATCAACTTGCTAAATTAAGTGTAATGTGGATTGGAAATCATAGTATGCAACCCTCGGCTAAAAAAAAATAGATTATCAAACTTAGTAGTAAACAATTTTTGGAAACATTGGAGAAATGAATATGTCCTCCAAATCTTGTAGAAAGAACACAATATTTATGCATAAATTTGTAGATTATACTATAATTGGTGATAATAGAGAATTGAATTAAAATGGTCTCGTTGATCCAACCTCTAATACAAAGGAAGTGATGAATGAAATAAAAAATATGTTTTTGAAGCCACTTATATATGATAAGCCAAAAAGTAAGAAGCAACCACCAAGGGCTGAAACTTTTAAGCAACTCGTTGAAAACACAAATATTTGTTGATGAGGACTTGCAAAAATAGTGAATGAAGCAAAAATTCCTCGTAAGTATAGTAGGGAAGATGAATGATTCTTTTAATTCATGTGTTAATGATCTAGAGGATTTTACAAGGATTATGATGAAGTTTTGAAAGAATACATGGGGAAATATTGATCAAATGCCACACATTCTAGCAAAAGAGATGAGAAAGGATGCAACCAATTTGTCATTTGTGCTAAGTCGACACAAGAATCGATGTGAAGTTGGAAAAATTGGCTTTGGAGATGAAGGCGTAGGGTAATTTCCAAATTCAAGATAAGCTTTGAATGATGTGGAGGAAGAGGAAAAAGAAGTATTCCTCTTCCATCATAGTGAGAAGTTGGCAATTACATTTGGATTGTTAAACACACCTTCATTTGTGTGGGTTTTGTCGACCGCACCTTTCTTTATGGATTATTTCTCGCTACTACTCACATCCCATGTATAAAAATCATTTTTCTACTACATTTATACCATATTAAATGAACATTAAAATAATTTCCAAGAGAAGCATAGTGATAATTTTTATGGTTGTCCTCGATACAAATAAATTGATTAATAATTAATATTTTCAATGTTTTAATTATAATCATATAATGCTAGTGTCGGTCTCATCCACCGATAATCTCAATCTCAAGATCAAGGCAAAGTGAGAATGTGGTATTACCATCAATATTACTCTTTGGAAGTTTGAGAGTATAATCGATGCCCCCGACAAAGGGATTTCATCAAAAATATGATTACTAGTACCTCAAAAACTGAATATGTTGTTATGATCATTGACTCCATCACTTGAAGCTTCAATATGGTATTTCCAAATATCGTGAAACTAGAGAGCATCCCCTTTTCGCATTCGGTTTGGGTGTGAAATAGATTATTTGTTTTTGAAATGAGATGGATGCCACCACCCCTAAGTACTCCAAGGCCCAATATGATGAAATTATGAAGGAAGTTTCTTCATCCTCGAAGAGAGTGGGATATAACCCTGATAAAACTCCTTTTTGTACCCATTTCCAAATTTGAAGGGAAAACATGATTGAGTGCTCTAGAAACCTAAACTTGTACAAGGTCCCTACTCTACTAGATGCTCTTAACTATATCTCTGAGCCAAAAAGGCCATCAAACAAACCCTCCTCTTTCCCCTTTGGGACATTTCTAATATTGGAGGAATTAGAACAATGCTTGTGAGATGTGTTGAAACAGTTTTATTAAACCAAGTATGGTGGTAATATTTGGCCCTTTACGGACTAACAATTGAATTCAAGTCCGTAGAAATGCCCCATGAATGCATCGTAGAGGCCCTGTAAGGAGAAAATACTAGCTTCAATGTGAATAATGTGGCATTTAAGGATCTTAAACGTGGCTATGTTCCATCGACTCAATGAATGATCCTACTAAGGAGGATACCAACTTTATCTCCTAGCCGATCATCATGAATCATTGTAGCCCGATTGACAATGGATATGCCCTATGTTTTACTACCACATTTGTCACATTGTAGTTAAGTTTACTAAAATATTGACAAGGTGATCATGAGGTATGGTAAGGAGCTTACAAGAAGAAGTCTAGACAAATTTTGATAAGGGTTGTCCGAGGGGATTCTCAACTACTTCCACAACCTATACAAAGTGATCTTATTCATATGTTGATTGATTTATGATGTATAAATGATTAGATCGTATATGAAATAACTCATTAACATGATAAGGTGGTGCATAAACCTATAATAATGTGATAAATCATGAATTCACCAAGGCAAAGAAATACTGTGCATGGAGAAATGTATAATCATGCATAATGGAAGCGCGTATGAAAGTAGTTGTAGCCACAAAATCATGCACTTTTGGCATTATTTAGCCCGATCTCATACTACTATTTAAAAGGTTCTCAAGTGAAGAAAGTACTAATTAATCCCACCTTTTGGCCATCTTATTTTCACCTTTTATTTCATCATTCCTGTGTATTTTCATATACATGCCCAACTATTTCATCATTTTCCTGTCATTTTAGCCTAAACCGGGTTCCCAGCCATATAGTGGGCGCCCGATCTTTGTTTTACTTTCCTGTCTCCTTTTGAGCTCTTTCTAGTTGTTTTTCATCCTTATCTTTTTCCTAGTCGGCCATGTCAGGATTATTTACAAAATTAGAGCAAGAGAACCCTATAAATATAAATTTATGAGACCATAATGAGGGTCCTAGCATCACTTACTACTATCACTCTATCTAGAGTTGCATCCATTACATCACTTGCATCCACATACTTCCATGCGCACAAAGGCTAGGAGATCTCATCAACACACATAAAGCATAGGAGGGATTCTATTCTATTCCATGCACACATGCTAATACATTTTCTATAGTTATTATTGCTTCTTTACTTCACAAAGTGTGACTGACACAAGAGCACCTAGAGCACGACATGCATACATACACACCATAACTATATTTGGGTCCAAAATGTAGTGCAATGCATAGATTAATAAGCCTCTGTCAGGTAGTATGAGGTCAGATTTGACCCATTCATTTTGCATCTTTTATTTTTAGGATTTTGATACTTATTTGTATTTTGTAGGTCATTCCTTCATCCTACATTATTTCATACATCCAACGCAGATTCGAAGATCTAGTGCAACAGAAGGGAATATTTTCAGAGTATGCTATGACACTAAAAGAACCATATTATGAGCTTTTACAAAGACCATGACACTTATTCTCTAGACCAAGGAAACCCGGGTTACCCCAAGACCTTTCTGGGCACTCCAATCCATTCGGATCCTCCGAGATCTAGCCTTTACAGCCTTACAGTATGGTCGTTCCCTTCGGAATCCGTGAATGGACACTCGCAACACCTTGCGACAGTCTTCAACAATCAACTAAGTCATTTCCTTTTACATATTTGCATAAGTTTAGGGTTTTATTTCATTTGATATAATTATTTAAAATCATTTCATCTGTTTTTTAGCATAATTTACAACATTTTAGTCCTCCTATATTAGATTAACTATTGTTATAATTTTCCATAGTTTAGTTTAATTTTAGTTAATCATTTTGGTGAACCCGACCATATACGATTCTAGTTAATCATTTTGGTGAACCCGACCATATCGTTTCACATGAAAGGCAAGTCTCCTCTGTTGGTAATCAAGATTTAACCTCTTTGTATCACGATCTTCAGGCTCAAATTCGTAAGTTGCAACAGGCTACTACATCGCCATCTTTAGATTCTACCTGTTATTGTATACTCCATTCGCACCTGCCATCTCTACTTATCCGCTTCCTCCTAGTTTTGTTACCCCTAAGCTGCCCATTTTCAATGGGCATGGTGACCCGTAGGAGCATCTTTGAGCCTTTCATGTTGCTTGTCTAGATTTTTCCGACGATCATACTCTCTTAGCTAAAATATTTCCTCGTAGTCTCCATGATTATGCCATGCATTGGTTCTATGATTTACCTGTCCACTCAGTTACTTCATTCACCCATCTAGTCGATGCCTTCCTTACACATTTCTCCATCAACATAGGCTCTAAGATTTCTTATGCCCAACTAGCACAACTTAAACAAGGATCCAATGAATAATTCGCTAACTACATTTTACGGTATAAGAATAATCTCACTAAAATAAAAATGTACTTTCCGATTCTGAGCTACAGGATCTATTTATCCAGAGTCTTTTACCACCTCTATAAGAAAGTGTTCTCTTTGAGGCCTTTTCTTCATTTGATCAACTTTGTCATACTCTTAAGCTTCGTGAGTCTAAACTTTTATCCATTGGCAAGCTTAAGTATCAGGAACAAACTCCATCCTCCACTCGTTTTCAAAATAAGACACCATTCAAGCCATCTACATCTAAGCCAACCGATGCTAAAATCACCATTAACACAATTACCCCCTCTAAAGAAGTTCAGTCACAATAGCCTAGGTGCACGTTTAACAACCTTCCCATGGCTCCACATCTTATATTAAAGCAACTCCTTGACAGCAACCTTATTACCCTTCCTCCACCACTTGAGTTAGACCCATCACAACCCAAAGGATGAAACTACAATGAAAACTTCCATTGTGATTATCATGTGTAGGACATTCTACAAATAGATGCCTCAAACTCCGAACAATTATCCAAGACCTAATTGACAACGATAAGCTCGAATTCCCAGAATCTACTAGCTCTTCTCCCGCTAATGACAAGGGTAAATTCAAACTCTTTAATAATGAATCCCAACAACATGAAAAAAAAAGACCGTGGATTCTTCCGCTAATCATACATATCATGCAGTGTCACCTCTAGACTCAGGAGCTCTTGATTTCTTAGTTGCTAACACCAAAGTTACACCACCCATCATTTCTTTTTCCAACACCAATTATCATGCTACATTTACATCTAATCATTTACACATACACGCATCTATCGGTTTGACCACCATCAACAATACTAAGGTTGATCCATCCTGGCCCATTAGTGCATATTCTATGTCACTCCTTCGGGCTATTGGTTACCCTCCATCACAAATCAACTATCCATTTCACAAACCCTTTGGTGTTGTTAAGCTATATGTCATGGTCGACCCTCTTACCATGCTTGTCCCTTTCCTTGTTGGAAACACAGTTGAGGGATGTGACTTGATTTTAGGCCTTAATTGGATTCGTCGCTCTCAATCTATCATATCTATGACTCACTTGTGACTTAAATTCATTCACAATTCCCAAGTTATTTATATTAATGGTGTCCCTCCATCTCCTCCACTATCGTCATCTCCTCGTACAATTGTGTCATCCACCTCTTCTAACACATCTCATTCTATGTTATTAAAAGCATAATCTACTCCTAGTTCACCTACTCGAGTGTCATCTACATGACCAACTCATTCCACTAGTCCTACACATTGGCATAGGCCTATTCATAGGACAATCCCCGCATCCCGACATCAATCACCACCTCACTTTATCCCACGTAGATTGTCATCTCCTTCACACACAACATCGCATCGATCTCCATTGCCAACACACTTTACTACGCCACGATTTTCATATTATATCCATCCATCGCATGTGTATAAAATTTATTCCCCAACATAGTATTTTTCTACCATACCACCAATACTCGAGCATGGTCCTATGCTTTCATCATCACGAGCATCTGTTGAGGGACCTGCGTCCTTCACCCTCATTGGTTAGTTCATTCATACTCACTTGGGGGCATAACATCTCATCCCCCTAATTTTAACATATGTGCATCATCATCCGTCACTCTTATTTCCTAGGATTCTCATCCCGCATTTTGGTACCCTCATTACGATGAAGCACTCTTGTGCTTCGGTTCACACTGTTGTTGAGGGATTACCATTACACTGAACCCCACACACTACACCTTAGGCATTATACATTGCATTCCATCATACATTGCGCATCATACACCATTCATTCTACACTTATTATACATTATACTAGTCCTCATCTATGCATTACATTCATTCGATATCTACGCACTTAGTCACATTATACATTGCACATTTTCATATCATACATTTTCTATATACTATACTAGTCGTCATTACCTATGAGTCTAGTTTTACATTTCATCCCTACATTCTACATTATACTAGTCCTTACCCTACACACCACATACATTATTAGGCTATCCACACATAACCTATACATAGTCATACTACGCATTTCCACATACATTCTACATACTACGCTAGGTTACATTATATATGGGTCTAGCTTTACATTTTATCGCTACATATTCTATAAAAGGAATGGAAAAGAGAAAGAAAATAACATAGAGAAATTTAGGGTAACTTTAGGGTAAGACTCAGATCTAGGGCCTAGATTTGTTTAATCCTAGGCTCACAATAAACCCTACACACTTTAAGTCATGGGAAATATAATGGGAATGGAAAATAAATTTTAGTGGGGGTGTGTGGGTAAGATAAATTAAAAGGGGAGGAATAATTATTTACAAGGGGGTAAACTTTTATTTATGACCTAGGGAGCTTAATAGAGTAAAATAATTAAATTATTATTGGGCCAGTGTTTATTTGATTTCGGGTAAATTAATAATTAATATAAATTAATTATTAACGGGAAGGGGTTAAGAAAAGCGTTAGTAATTTTTGCTCACTTTAAAAAAAAAGCTTTTACGCAACTTTAGAAAAGCAAAAGTTTATAAACTATTTTTTTAAATTTATTTCATTTCTTTTACCTCGGGTTCAGGATGGCACCCAAGAGGGGGCAATGGTAGAGGCTCGAGGCGTAGTGCGCACTGCGCGGAGCCACCGACACACGATTTTGGGCCTCAGATATTAGAGACCCTACAATAACTAATAGGTGTCGTGCGCAAAGCAATGCCTTCCACCACCACGAGCACCGAGAGAGGAGGACATTTAGTTGGGAGACGAGGAGTTGATTGGTGAGGATGCACATTCGAGCCACTTGAGCACGATACCCGAGACAAGAGAGGTCATGCAGCCCTTCCATCCTTGGCGAGAGGATGGCCTCGTTACATTCTGACCGATCACACACCTCGAGGACCATTTAGAGATAGGTGACCCATTTCACTGTTAGACCACATCGCAGGATTGAGACACCTTGGCGGTGTGATTCGAGACCTTCTTCGCCTTGACCACCTACTTATCTCGGTTCGACAGATGGCTTTGGGCGAGTCCTAGCTCCTTAGCCTAGATAATTTCTTTGGCTTGCACTCTCATGAGAGAAATGTCAAAGCCGGTTCGCCATACACCTCCTCCGAGATGTAGTAGGTGTTTCTTCTAGAGGAATGAGGAGCGGAAGCTCCATTTGACTCGAGATACAGTGACTTGGGAGATGTTTGAGGAGCGATTCGGGCCCAAAGTATATGTCAAAGCATTTCATACGTAAGAAGATTGACGAGTTTCATGACTTACGACGGGGATCCTGCACACAATAGCACGTATGAGAGCAAGTTCTTGGATCTCTTACAGTATGTACACTACCCGCAAGATGAGAAATTATAGGTAAACGAGGTTTATTTAGGGCTCGAATGTAGATATAGCGGGAGAGCAATTACGATGTTATCTCCTCCCTCACTTGAGAAGGCCGTTGAGAAGGCCTACTTGGGCTGAGAGAGAATAGGACCAAGGCACAGGGAACACCGTGATAGGAACAAGAGCAAGTTTCGGAGACAGATTTAGGATTTTCGAGTCGAGAGGACATGGGGTGCCATACCACCCCCTAGAGGAGGATTATGGCCTCCTCCAAGTGAAGTCTGCAGAGTTCCACTGCAGCCACCGTAGTAGACACAACATCGGGGACCCCAAACATCAAAGGGGTAGACAAACTCGAGAGATTTTAGTGAGGTGGATCTAGAGGTGGTTTTGGTGGATCTAGGGATAGGAGGCCGGTACTCATCACTCATAGCTAGCCTTCTCGCGAGTAGTACATTAGGGTTGGATCGACAAGTTCGATGCCGAGCACGGAGAGGACCCCATCTCGGGAGGGTACAGGAGGATGTTTTATTTGTGGGGCTCCAGACCACTATGTGCGTATGTGTTCGCACAAGACCACTACTACGGATATGCGATAGAGAGATCCTAGATCTGAGTAGATGGTGGGTGACGTGGGACGCACCCATTGTGTATATGCAGCGGTTGACAAGCTGCTATGCCGAGCATCAGGCCATAGTCATTGAGATGACAGGTACTATCGGGGTTATTTACTCTCTCGAAGTACTTTTTGATTCAGGTGCTTCAGATTCTTTTGTATCTCCTTCTATAGTGGACCAGTGTGGGCTAGTGGTGGTTAGGAAACTAGATAGTTAGCAGGTTGAGTTGGCCTCTGGGGCTAAACTCACATGGACTCATATGTGGAGAGTTGTGTACTTGATTTAGGGTCTTCTCCACTACACTTGACCTCCGAGTTATTCCTTTAGGATCCTATAAGGTAGTGTTGGGTATGGATTGGCTCGAGGCTCATCGAGCCAAGGTGGATTGTAGAAATAAGGTCATTGAGTGTCAGGATGATCTTAGGAGTGCAGTTGTGATTTTAGGGATGCAGAGACCTATTTCCTTATGTATGATCTCGCTAAGCAATCAAGTGGAGTATTCGTAAGGGTTGTCGGTTGTTTTGCTATCACCATCAGTGATCGTTCGGATAGTACTCCAGAGCATTCACCCCTTGATGATCACGCAATTTTGAGGGAGTATGCAGATGTGTTTCCAGGAGAGCTTCCAGGTTTACCACCTAGTAGGGAGGTGGATTTCACCATCGATTTAGTGCCTAGCTCCACACCAATTTCTAGGGCACCCTATCGGATGACAACTTCAGAGCTTCATGAGCTCAAGATTTAGTTAGAGGAGTTGTTAGAGAAGGGTCTCATTCACCCTAGTGTATCTCCTTGGGGAGCACCAATCATATTTTTGAAGAAGAAGGATGGTTCTCTCAGGCTTTGTGTAGACTTCGAGATAACTCAAAGAAAGTCATAATAAAGAACCGTTAGCCACTCCCAGGATTAATGACTTGTTTGATCGGATGCGGGGAGATAGAGTGTTCTCCAAAATCGATCTCAAGTCGGGTATCATCGATTACGCATTTTAGATGTAGATATTCATAAGACAACTTTCCACACACATTATGGGCATTATGAGTTCACCGTAGTCCCCTTTGGTTTGACCAATGCCCACTGTCTTCATGAGCCTCATGAAAGGGGTGTTCAGGACCTTCCTAGGTCACTTTTTCATAGTGTTCCTCGATGATATTTTGATATATTCTCATTCCAAGGAGGAACACAAGGAAAATTTGTAATAGGTACTTCAGGTTTTGAGAGAGTAGAAGTTGTTTGGGAACTTGGAAAAATGTAGCTTCTTTCAAACAGAGATTCAAGTTTGGGACACATTATTTCGTGAGAGGGCATCTCTGTAGATCCCTCTAAGATTTAGGCTATCATGGATCAGGCTAGCACCCACATCGACCACGAGGTGAGGAGTTTTATGGGTTTAGCGAGGTTATTACCGCGAGGTTTGTGCGGACCTTTCTAGGATTTCTCACCCTATTACTTCCCTTCGAGAGGAAGGGGAAGAAGTCGGCGAGTCGGTCGAGAAGTGTGAGTAGGCCTTTCGGTTGCTTTAAGGAAAGGTTAACCATGGCACCTATCTTAGCAGTTCCAAACTCGATAGAGGATTTTATTGTTTGCACCGATGCATCACTAAAGGGTTTAGGAGCCGTTCTTATGCGGGAGCATCGGGTGATTGCCTTTGAGTCGCATAAGCTCAAAGACTACAAGCTTAACTATCCTACTCATGACTTGGAGCTTACAATGGTTATTCATGCACTTGTGTGTTGGTGATACTTCCTTTTGGGTAGACCTTTCATTTTGAGGACAGATCATCGCAGTTTGCAAAGCATATCTTCTCACGGCCAAACCTCGACGCTTGTCAACGGGCATTGAGGTATAGTATATCAAAGGAAAGGAAAATGTTATTGTAGATGCACTTAGTATACAACAACATGTGCTTTCTTCTTTGACACTTGATCAGATTTGAGAGGCGAGAATTCTTAAGCATCTTCTAGAGGACGGGTTTTATGAGGGTGCTTTAGATAGATGTTGGATTCTCGGGTTCTTTTGAGGGTAGATAGTCGGGATGCATGTTAGAGTCAAATGGTTTACTTCGGTTCCATAGGTGCATTTATGTGCCTAAGGCGGAGTGATCTACGTAGCTTCATCCTTACAGAGGCTCATCGAACCCCATCGTAGCACATCTAAGAGTGAAGAAGATGCGAAGCCAATTTGAGAGAGTTATCTTATTGGTCGGGTCTTCATCGAGATAGTAGATTTTGTAGCACGTTGTCTTGAGTGTCGAGAGAGTTAAGGCGAGAGAATTCTCATCCTTGAGACTCTTATACCCTCATGAAATTCCCGAGTGGAAATGGGATGTGATCTCCATTGAATTCATAGTAGGAATTCCTATGTCCTCTTATTGTCATGATGCCATTATGGTCATCTTTGTGGATAAGTTGACCAGGTTGTGCATTTCTCGCCAACCAAGGTCACCTATAATGCACATGCCATTGCTAAATTGTTTATGGAGGACATTGTTTGATTGCATGGGATTTTGAAGATGATCATCAATGACAGAGACACCATCTACACATCGAGTTTTACGGACTTCTTTTCATGATGCCTTGGGTACATAGATTAATTTCAGTTTGGCATATCATCCAGAGACAGATGGGTAGACAAAGAGAGTTAATCAGGTTCTTGAGGACATGTTGAGGATGTATGTGATGGACCAGCGAGAAGAAGTGGGAAGATTATTTGCATTTAGTAGAGTTTTCCTACAACAATTATCATAGCTCCATTGGCATGGCTCCTATCGAGGCTTTGTATGGATGACCTTGGGACACCTTTGAGTGGGGACGAGACTTGATGACAGAGATTATTCTAGGACCAGCTTATCTTCAAGATTTAGAGCAACGAGGTTGTTACGATTAGACAACGTTTTGAGCGAGCTAGAGCATGCCGGAAGGCGTATCACGAACACCAAGAGGATTGATCGTCACTTCTCATGGGTGACAAAGTCTTTTTGAGAGTTCGTCCACATAAGAGTCCAATCCATTATTGAAAGGGTTCTAAGCTATCGCCTTGTTTTGTGGGGCCATTTGATATTCTTGAGGTCATCGGTCCAGATTGCTATCGCCTAGCTTTGCCACCATGCCTTGAACGGGCCCATGATGTTTTCATGTTTACATGTACTACGTAGCTATGTACCGAGATGTTTCTCATGTTTTGGATTGGTCGGCATTACGGGTAGAGGACGAAGGATAGTGGAGACTGGAGCCCGTATGCATCTTGGAGCACGAGGTTGGCCCTTCTGGGTCGATATTTAGACCATGTTAGAGTGCGAGTGGGACAAATATGATGAGACATTAGCTACACAGGGAGGATCTTTACACCACTGAGGGCTAGATATCCCTATCTCTTCTAATGACTTCGGATGAAGTCTAATTCTAGGAGAAGGGGATGTAGTGCCCACATTTTATAGCTCCATTGTCATTTGGTTCCTTTATGCATAGACATGTTTTTGAGACTACGATATATTTTGGACATTATGCTATGTTGTTTATCCTCATGGAAATTATGGTATTTGGGCACGTATCACGAATGGACTAGATTAGCATGTGTGCATGGAATAGCATAGAATCCCCCTATGCTATGTGTGTTGATACGATCTCCTAGCCTTTATACATGGAAGTATGTGGATGCAAGTGATGTAATGGATGCAACTCTAGATAGAGTGATAGTAGTAAGTGACGCTAGGACCCTCATTATGGTCTCATAAATTTATATTTATAGGGTTCTCTTGCTCTAATTTTGTAATTAATCCCGACATGGCCGACTAGGAAAAAGATAAGGATGAAAAACAACTAGAAAGAGCCCAAAAAGAGGCAGGAAAGTAAAACAAGGATCGGGCGCCACAATATATGCCTGGCACCCCGGTTTAGGCTAAAATGATGGGAAAATGATGAAATAGTTGGGCATGTATATGAAAATACACAAGAATGATGAAATAAAAGGTGGAAATAAGATGGCCAAAAGGTGGGATTAATTAGTACTTTCTTCACTTGAGAACCTTTTAAATAGTAGTATGAGACTGAGCTAAATAATGCCAAAGTGCATGATTTCTTGGCTACAACTACTTTCATATGCTTCCATTATGCATGATTATACATTTCTCCATGCTTGGTATTTCTTTGCCTTGGTAAATTCATGATTTATCACATTATTATAGGTTTTTGCACCACCTTATCATGTCACCGAGTTATTTCATATACGATCCAATCATTTATACATCATAAATCAATCAACATATGAATAAGATCACTTTGTATAGGTTGTGGAAGTAGTTGAGAACCCCTCGACAACCCTTATCAAAATTTGTCTAGCCTTCTTCTTGTAAGCTCCTTACCATACCTCATGATCACCTTGTCAATATTTTAGTAAACTTAACTACAATGTGAAAATGTGGTAGTAAAACGTAGGGGCGTATCCATTGCCAATCGGGCTACAATGATTCATGATGATCAACTAGGAGGTAAAGTTGGTATCCTCCTTAGTAGGATCATTCTTTGAGTCGATGGAACATAACCATGTTTAAGATCCTTGAATGCCACATTATTCACATTGAAGCTAATATTTTCTCCTTATAGGACCTCTACGAGAGATTCATGGTGCATTTATATGGACTTGAATTTAGTTGTTAGTCCGTAAAGGCCAAATATTACCACCATACCCGGTTTAATAAAACCTATTTCAACACATCTCACAAGCATTGTTCCAATTCCTCCAATATTAGAAATGTCCCAAAGGGGAAAGCGGAGGGGTTTGTTTGAGGGCCTTTTTGGCTCAAAGATCTAGTTAAGAGCATCCAGTAGAGTAGGGACCTTGTACAAGTTTAGGTTTCTAGAGTACTCAATCATGTTTTCCCATTCAAATCCGGAATGGGTACAAAAAGGAGTTTTATCGGGTTATATCCCACTCTCTTCAAAGATGAAGAAACTTCCTTCATAATTTCATCATATTGGGCCTTGAGTACTTAGGGGTGGTGGCATCCATCTCATTTCAAAACAAATAATCTATTTCACACCCAAATTGACTATGAAAAGGGCATGCTCTCTATTTTATTTGGACCATATTTGAAGATTCAAGTGATGGAAGTCAATGATCATAACAACATATTCAGTTTTTGAGGTGCTAGTAATCATATTTTTGATGAAATCCCTTTGTGCTGGGGCATCGATTACAATATAATAATACCTTATACTCTCAAACTTACAAAGTAATATTGATGGTAATACCACATTCTCACTTTGCCTTGATCTTGAGATTGAGATTATCGGTGGATGAGGCTGACACTAGCATTATATGATTATAATTAAAACATTGAAAATATTAATTATTAATCAATTTATTTAGATCGAGACAACCATAAAAATTATCACTATGCTTCTCTTGGAAATTATTTTAATGTTCATTTAATATGGTATAAATGTAGTAGAAAAATGATTTTTATACATGGGATGTGAGTAGTAGCGAGAAATAATCCATAAAGAAAGGTGCGGTCACAAAACCCACACAAATGAAGAAGGTGTGTTTAACAATCCAAATGTAATTGCCAACTTCTCACTATGATGGAAGAGGAATACTTCTTTTCCTCTTCCTCCACATCATTCAAAGCTTATCTTGAATTTGGAAAATACCCTACCGCCTTCATCTCCAAAGCCAATTTTTCCAACTTCACATCGATTCTTGTGTCCGACTTAGCACAAATGACAAATTGGTTGCATCCTTTCTCATCTCTTTTGCTAGAATGTGTGGCATTTGATCAATATTTCCCCATGTATTCTTTCAAAACTTCATCATAATCCTTGCAAATCCTCTAGATCATTAACACATGAATTAAAAGAATCATTCATCTTCCCTACTATACTTACGAGGAATTTTGCTTCATTCACTATTCTTGCAAGTCCTCATCAACAAATATTTGATAGTTTTCAACAAGTTGCTTAAAAGTTTCAGCCCTTGGTGGTTGCTTCTTACTTTTTGGCTTATCATATATAAGTGGCTTCAAAAACATATTTTTATTTCATTCATCACTTCCTTTGTATTTGAGGTTGGATCAACAAGACCATTTTAATTCAATTCTCTATTATCACCAATTATAGTATAATCTACAAATTTATGCATAAATATTGTGTTCTTCTACAAGATTTGGAGGACATATTCATTTCTCCAATGTTTCCAAATTGTTTACTACTAAGTTTGATAATCTTTTTTTAGCCGAGGGTTGCATACTATGATTTCCAATCCACATTACACTTAATTTAGCAAGTTGATTCATACATAAGCAATGACAAAAGTGTTTTAAAAAATTCTTATCTGTCTCCTTGCACAAATCTCTAAGATTTTCCTTCCGTAAATATCTAGTTTTACCTTGCATGAGACTTTATCACCTCACTTGAGATCTTAAATTCATCCACGTGGGTTCTTGGACTTGTTATTGTGGTTTTATCTTGCATGTCTTGGTATCCATGCATATCTTTGGATCCTTCATGAATATATCAATTATTTTGTGCTTCATCAACCATTTTCATCAATTACAGGAAGTTAGAGAGTAAATTTAGAATATGGAGAGAGAGGGAAGTGGGAAATGGGGAAGCGAGTTGAAATGTTCCATTTTCAAAATTTGGCATATGGAAAACTTCCTCGTGGAGAGATAGGAAAAATTTCCCGCATGGGTCTTGTGCAGGAGTTTTTAATCTTCGTTTGATTAACAAGTGATGGATGGTGAAGTGGGAGTGAACTCCCACTTCACTCTCTGTCATTATCATTTTAATTAATTAAAATAATTAATTAACATTAAATCATATTAACACCATTAATTTAATACTTTAATGGAGAATTTAATTAAGAAAATCAATAACGTTAACAAATACAAAAACAAATAACCTTAATTAATAGCTAATTAATTGAGTAAAATTAATAATGTTAATTTAATTATTTAAAATTAATTAATTAATAACATTAATTAAATTAATATTATCAATTAATTAATTTTAAATAATTAAATTAAAATCATTAATTTAACTATTAGCATTAATTTGCAAGGGTGTAGGAGGATATGCGAGGTGGGAAAGAGCCCCAGAAGTAAATTTATTTGTGTGGAACACGAAGACATATCATCATTTGCGATGATTAATGACTAGGTTAATGGAGAATATGGAAGACAATGACATCTCAAAATGGTAACTTTTTGATTGGATGATTGATTAGTGTTTTTGCACGTTAACATGAAAAGTTTCTTTTTTAAAAAAATTTACCATTAAAAAAGTTCCAAATATGGAGGAGTGACAAATCAATACATACATGCACATACACACACACATACGTACCTAAATTATACAGTACATACATACATACATGGATACATAGATGATACATTTCTCGTAAGTATGTGCGTTCAAGAGGATATGTACAATTTGTAAGATACATACATACATACTCTACATACATAATCACTCATTCACATAATTTTCCATTAATCGGTTTTCCTACCTAACAAGACTTCATAGCCAAAACTCACTTGCGATCTAATTTATTGCAAAAATCTTCTTTTATTTGAGGATGATTATTGATTTCAACCTTTGATGTCCATTGATCAAACCCAGAGGTCCTCTATGCTATCATCTGTGATTAGGATGAAGTTACACTTATCCACTTATTATAGATGGCTTTTTTAAGAAGCAAAATATGATAAGTTCCCATGCACCGCTTGTATGGGTTTCCTTTGAAAATTTGGAACTTAGAATAAAATAACATAACCCAATCTACCTCCTTAAATTTCCTTGACATGATATGCTTATCATGCCACAACTTCCTTTTCACATTGTAGTAATTCCATTTTTGTAATGCATCACTCTTCCGAGGATCATCTCGCAACTCATGATTCATTTAATTTTAAATTTTAAATATTTGAGCATCACATGAGATCAATTCCAAATTCTAAAGTTCTCAAAGTTTGAACTTCTTCTATAGGCATAATTGGTTTCTTGGACCATACATCACCGTTCATATGGTGAGAGGACTCTATGATGTGGCTCTCCACCATTCGAGCCTTGTCCACTTGTATGCCCATGCTATTGTTTATACATTATTGTTTTGCCCAATTCTTCTGCCACTATCCATTGTCTTTGTCATAATGTTTTATGATTCCTAATTAGTCACCTCCACTTGTCCATTAGCTTTCCGGATGGTAGCCCATGTTGAATTATTGTGATTGATTTGAGTAGTTGTTGGAAATATAAGATTTGCACTCACACATTCGTGTTGGGAGTGAATTGATCCCGCTTACCTTGATCTGTCACATACCTTGGCTTTTCTTGGAGGAACATTTCATTTTGTTCCATCACACTTGATCTATGCATTGCTTATTCTAGATCTAGCACACCTATTTGCGAGTTGATCGAATTATGTTTGCATTTTTTTGGGACATCACTAAGGCATTATTACACACAAACCCACACAAAACTACATGGATTCTAAGATGTAGTAGTGATTTAGCTCGATCGTAATATCACTCTTCAACATTGTAGGTCATTCTAACTCCCATTCTACATCTCTCTTTACTTTGTTGATTTATTTTGTTTGATTTGGTTTTTGGGCATGTTATTGTACATGAGTACCTCATCATCCTATTTTGGGACTCATACAAGTGACATGCCACTTCGATGACATTCGAGGGGGTGTTAGAGTGATAAACCTTAGGGAGTAATCACCTCCTCCTTTATTTACTTTTAGAACCTCACCCACTTTGAACATATTTCTTTTATCTTACACTAGATATTAGTCATATTATCTCAGTTGTTAGGTAGAGTCTTTTCCTCACTATGGGTGCTTTTGATCCTGATGTCATTCTCTCTAAATCTTGGGGTCTCGACTCGTTCTTTGATGACACTTATTTCCTTGATTTATGGCTTGATCTATGACCTGGTCGGTTCTCTGCCCGATCATCTCTAGATTCCTGTGAAATCAACAAGTCACCCTCCCTCTCTCTTTCTTGGTTTTAATATATGATATTGCTTACTTATTGCTTGTGTCATTTTATATTATCATTTATGTATCATCCATTATAGTATTACTTGTAAATAAAGATTTAATTAATTTATATAAAATTACTTAGTGATCCGGAGTCTAGGGTGATTAGGGAATGAAAGTACAAGGTGTAAGTCACTTTTGGAGGGTTTAAAACTATCTTTCTAGGTGTTTTGTTATGAAACCATGTTTTCTTCTCTAGCTCAAGCATGTAACTTGAGTGCTTGGTTCTTAATGAGTCTAGTTAAGTCAATAACTAATAGAAAAGTAGTTATGTATGAGGGATTCGAGTGAAAAGAGGGAGAACTCAAGAAAATAGGAGGAGATACTTCCGAGGAAGGTGGAAATGAGAGATAAGTATGTTTTGAGATGATTGTGTATTGAGCAGAATGCATAAGAAGATAGGTATTTTAACATGAAATTCAAATTTCTTCCTTGAAATTATTGAATCTCTTTGCTTACTTGGTTCACTTAGTGCTTTTGGAGTATGGTCTTATTTGTTTCAAAGCGTATAAACATGAGAATGATAATAACCTATCTAATAATCAACTAGAGACTTGTACAAATAAGTAACTTTGGCTTTTGGAGATGTAAATGTGATGTTTCATATAGATTTCCATGTTTTCCTTTTAAGATTTCGATCCGGATGTTTTAATGATTAACACAAACTTTCATGCCAGGTTTCAAGGCTTAGAAATTCAAATTATGGATTGAAAAGTTGTTTTCTTACATATTTTCAAGGTTTTAGTTCGTTGTAAGCCTCCATATGACCAAAATATTTGATAGTCTTGAGGTAGGAGGAGCATGCCTAAGAGAAGGGCTAAAGGCTAAAACTAAGCTAGTGAATTCAAGGGATAAACTTGGAGTTAGGACTTGAAAATTTTACATGAAGCTTAAGGGCCGTAATGGGTATCCAAAATTTGGTTTAGTTTTCTTAGACTCACCGTGGTTTATTCCAAGCAACATGATTTGATTCATTTGAGGGCTAGTAGGAGGACGGGGCAAGGTTGGAGAGAAAACAATAAGAGTTCCTTCTTATTGGTCTCCAACAACATTCTAAGTTGTGATTGCATATAGGAAACAAATTAAACAAAGAATTTGAGGTTCTAATGTTGGTAGAAGTTACAACAACCCAAACTCCATATTCAATATGCAATTCTAGTACCAAAAAATTCATCCTATTTGCAAGGTGAAGAACATTACAAGTAAGTTGTTTATTGCCAAATCAATTAGGGTTTAAAGGCTTGTAGATTCATTGTTTGGTGGGTAGTGCAATGTTCCCAATATTGTTTGAAGGGTTGTTGAGCTAAAAACACCATTTTTGGGGTGTTAAACTAGATCTTGTAAAATAATCTTAATCGAAGAAAGGTGAAATATTCAAAGAGTTTCTTTGACCAAAAGTTGTTGTGTATATGATTGACCCCACCTCTGCATCACAACATCACTATGGAAATGCTTCAAGTGTCATTAACCAATTTCCCTCGTTGATGCTCACCTTAAAAATGTCACGGGCATGAAGGTTGGGGGTGTCATCACTCTCATAACCGGCGGAGCTTCTCATAACATTCCCCCATTTGTCCGGTGGTGGTGGTTTTGGCCATGTTGATACTCGATTCTAGTGGGTGTGCGGCATTACTTTAAAGAAAATTCCCTCGATTATCCTTACCCATCTATCCAACTAGATAAATTTAATAGAAAAAATAAAGAGGAGGGAAATTATGATGTGAGCTAATTACGTCGAAAGGCATTTTGTTATAGTGGACACATGCTACATGGTGTTATAGCTCTTAGTCAACAATTGGATGATCTAGAAGAAATGTGTGTCAACGATGGAGGTGGAGCCACATATAACTACTATTTAGTTTCTTATACGGGTCACGTGTTAATTATTTTTAATTGAAAGGCTAGTCACCATTGTGCTAGTTTGGACATACAACCAAGGATTCCATTATTTAGTGGATTTTGGATCTACAAACTTGGGATTTCACAGAGATCAAAGGACCACTCAAGCTTCTACATTATTTTGCTTAGTAACGTTTTATTTCCAAATAAGGAAATACATATCACTAAATGCAAGTTTCATGATATACAAAGTTCAAAAACACAAGTCATGGAGTCCCTAGATTTTTTCCTTGTTTATAATGTTCAAAATTTTCCTCCTAAAAATGCACTAATTCGATGTTTGGTTAGTAAGATTCATACAATGGTAAATAGCTAATGTTGGATTACAACTATTCTAAATTTTAGTCCGAAACATCGGTCTCCAAATAAATAATCTAATGAAGTATGCGACAACCCCAATTTGTAGATTCTAAGGAGGAGGTCGGAGATAATATCTTTATTTTCTTATATTTTATAAATGTTGGATTTGAAGATAGTTTCAAGCGAAGTGTTACAAGGGGTTTTGGTTATTTTGGGCACACGTGGAATTGTAAGGAATGTCTCAAAATTTATTTTAGTTTTACTTAAAATAAAATTCCCTACATGCATTAATGTATTGTGAGATCAAAAATCATGGAGATGAAGACAAATTTAATGATGTTATGGTAAGTCTTCAAATTCGGCATTCACTTGAGTAGCTTTGAGCAGAGAGGTTCCTTGCCTCTCGATGGCGGGAAAGGCGTGGACGGGAGGGGCAACAACTTGAGACGTCTCCACCATTCACCAATGGGTGGCCAAAAATCCATCATTTCCACTCGATTTCCCATCCACGACACCTTGTCAATCTGTCTTTGGCCCTCCACCTATGTTATGAGATGGCATCTCCATTGTATGTTGTTTCACCAAGATTACTCAACTCGTTATAAGTTGTTAAATTACGTAGTCCATCTCCCTTTCGTTTACCCCATACAAAGCTACCATTATTCACTTCTTGCAAAGAGGCACTCTTGAGTTACTTATAAAACACATTTCCTTAAGGTTTTTCACATCACACCCTTTTTTCCATCCAATAATTTCCAACATTGGGTTTTACATGATGCCTTTCTTTTGGTTGATTTCTAATGTCCTTCAGCAATTTTATTTTATTTTTTAAAATTTTGGAAAATTTCGAAAAGTATTTAGAAAACAAAACGGACATATAAGTCCGATCTGCCGGAATCGAACCAGCGACCTAAGGATTTCTTTAGGCTTTTAAACCCTACTACAGTCCTCCGCTCTACCAACTGAGCTAAGATCGGATACGATAACGGTTATACTAATAATGTATTTGAAAGCTTGTAAATGATACTGCGGCCACCGCAAGCAATAGTTGATATAGTCATTGCAAGCTTGAAAATAAATCGGAACAGGCGGAAACAACCGCGTTACTAAAAAGTTTATAATCGAATAATATACGGAAAACCGGCAGAAAAAGGAAAAAAAACATTTTGTCAGAAGTGGGATTTGAACCCACGCCCTCGTAAGAGGACCAGAACTTGAGTCTGGCGCCTTAGACCACTCGGCCATCCTGACTTATTTGTAAAATCTTCCATAAATAATTTAATTAATGAAATGTCTTTACTTTTGAAAAGCAGCAACTGTGCATCTGCATTCCGAGGATGTGACATACCTAACTTGAAAACGAATATATATAGAAAATATGCGTTTCTCAATATGATGCGTATAAATAATTACAATTTAAATTCTATTGTTATGTAGTGCTAATTTTCAACTTCCATTTTGGCATTAATTTCCGCTTTCCTTTTATTTGTGTATTTTTCCAATACATAAATCTATAAAACAAGTTGAGTTTCAAATGAGAATGGATTTTTAAGATTTCATGAGACTAAATTTGGCTTGCTTAATTAAAGGTTATGTGTTTCGTTGGGTTAAATTGGTGTTTAGATATACACGATAAAATCTCCTTGTTTGATTGGTTGCCTTAAATTAGACGAATTTCATGAGCAAAGATAAAAAAGCAAACCTCTGCATAATTATATGCGATATCGTTATCTACTTGATGCTACCGTAATGGAAATACGTAAATTATATTTAATTAAATAGAACTCATCATGTGCAAAGCATGGTAAATACATATAGAATGCCAACTTTTATCCACATCAAACAATCCACAAATAACGCATACATTTTATAGGCATATCTTGAATAAATAATTGTCACGTAAAACTATTGTTTGCTTTCGGTTGTGAAAACCATGCTTTTGAAATGTTAGCAAACTCATCAAACAAATCGGTTTGATCAAGATTTTATTGTTTAGATTATGCGGGGTGCTTCTAATGTTTCATTTCCTCACTTTGATCCGTGCATTGCATCTCATGTAGATACTCGCAACAATTTATTTCCTTCTTGTGTTAGGATAGCTCTATTGTACTTGATATCTAGAAATATAATTTATGCCTTTGAATCTCAAGAAAAACAAGGTGAGTTTAGGGGTTTTGTTAGGGGTTAGTGACTAGTACAAACTAGCCATTCATCTGCTTTCTAGGTAGATAATGGTGGAAACTAGGAAGTTGAAAAACAATAAATTTCATAAGGGAATAAATTCATAAATGGAAACTGCATAACAAATATGTAGGGGGAAGATTCAAATGGATTGTTCATGTGCAAACATTTTGCTAAAGTGTGCCAAGTCGTGATTGATACTATAAGGATTTCGATATGGAAGACATCCCAGGGAATGGTCAATGATGAAGATTTCCTAGACCCAACGTATACTCAACAAAAATAGGCTTCACCTTTGCCTCGTATTAATCGGTCAAATCCTAAATCCACTTCACTTGCAGACATGACCAACTTTGTGGAATCATGAACCCTACATTGGCTTTGTATAAAATGGCTCACTCTAAAACAAATGCGACTTGAAATATTGAGGATTTTCCATTTCCAATAGTGCATCTAAGGCCGAGTGAAGAGAAAATGGAAGGAAGCCTCACGAAGAAATGTAGCCTTTGAGATCACCTCGAGAGATAAAGGAAAGCATAATTTGTCAAGGGCACACGACAATAAAACCAAATATTAAGTTTGTGCGCAAAGGATCAAGCGGCGAGGCTCAAAGTAATCCTTAACCTTCATAAAGTTCATTGGATACCATACTTATAGATCCATGAATCCCCGTCGTTAATACCCAATATATCTCAATCATTATTATCACTAAGGATTACCCTATAATTACTACCCTTGCTAACCAAATTCAAACTATCTCATCACATACTCCTCTACCTTATTCTTCCCCTAATAAGAAACTTCTCATAAACCTTCATCCCATCCTAGGGTTTCCACTCCTCTTCCATCCTCTCATCATAAATCTACCACTTTTCTCCTCCACCTTCCTCTAGCCCCGTTCATACCACATTTCCTCTACTTCCTTAATCACTACATTTTATTCCTTAATTACCATCCCCTATTCACCTACTTAGCTATCACGGTAGTTATAATTGGTCTTATCTCAAGAAAATCTAAAGGTCCTAATTACTTGGGAAATTTTTTTGCAGGAGAAGAGGAAGGTCATTGTAAAACTATAAAGGATTAATTTCGGTGGCTTAGACTTTAGACACTCTTCCTCCTAGGTGGAAAAGAAACCAAAAACCGTTTCCAAGATCTTCACAGGATAAACGTGAGATATTCATCAAATTCATTGTGCCCTTTATGGAAAAGGGAAAATAAGTATCGGTGTAGGGATATCATATCTCTAAGATACACTGGGAAGGCAATACATGAAGGAGCTAAACAAGAGGTACATCCCGTTATTTTCACTCTCTATGAGAAAATGGATAAAGACTAGGTCACTAAGGATCAACAAAAGATAAGGTTGATCAATTCATGACCATGGTGTAGACATAAAATCATGCACTTTGGGTAATTATCTAGTCTCGATCACATACTACTATTTGCATGATTCCAAAGTACGAAAAGTAATGATTAACACATGTCTTTGGCCACCTTTCTTTGTTTTATGCTTTTTGCTTTAGTCTTGCATTTGTACTCGCTTACTCTATCTTTTCACCTTTTAGCATTTTTCATTTTGGACACTAACACCTAGCCAGTTTCATGATCAGTGGCCCCTTCCCCTCTAGGCGCCCTTGTCCTCTTTGTACTTTGGTCACACTTTTTGGGTCCTTTATTGTCGTTTGAGCATCTTATATTTTTGGTAGTCAACCTTTTTGAGGTTAATTATGAAATTCAAGCAAGTGAATCATATAAATATAAAGTTATGTGATCATAATAAGGTACCAAGCACTAAACATCTACTATCTCTACCTAAGGTTGCATCCATCAAAGGCATTTATAGCTCCATTTAAATCCATCTAGCTCCATAAAAAAGGGACAAAGGTTGGTTCATTTGCATCACAATTCATAGGAAGGGAGTCTATTGTATCCATGCACACATTATTTACATTCTACATCCAGCTACTTGTGTGTTACTTCAAGTGCGACACGCACAAGACCAGCCTAGGGAACAATTCCACACACGCACACAAAGAACTACATTGGGTCTAAGATGTAGTGAAATGCTCAGTTATAAGTCCATCATTTTAGCAATGAGAACAGTCGACCCTTCATTTGTTTTTTCTAGTTTTTCATGGGTTTGGGGTTTTGTAGGTGATCCTTCATTGTAGGTTTATAGTGAACTCGGCGATCTTACAACGACATACACACGATCAAAGGCGAACAAGTCTGAACCTTTTGCGACACCGAAGAGGAGGTTTCTGGAGCATCTACACAGACCAAGGCGTACATAATTCAAACTAGGGAAACCACGGGTGCCCTTATCCCTCTCCAACCACCCTAGTCCAGTCAAATATGTCGGATCTATTTTTTTCCAGGCTCCTATGCGATGGTCTCCCATCTCTGTTCAGTCGGTCTCCATTGCAACACACGATCTTGAACAACCTCTGTGAAATCGGTTAAGGTCCTTCTAACCCTCTTTACACATTAGAGTTTCACATTTTCATTGCTTAGTTGCTTGGGTATTCTTTCAGTATTCATTTATTTATTGCAAACTTGCATTAGATTAGGCTATAATTTTACATATGAGCATAATCACATGGTTAGAAATAATATCAAGTTAATCCAATCCTATAGCCCCTCTAAATTTGAGTCTTAAATGTCCAACGAATGAAACACTTAATGTAGCTAAAACTATTGGGTGTTTTTGTTAATCTACCAAAGAGTGGTATGAAAAATTTATTACACAAGTCTATAGAGTAATTGTAGATGTTACAAAGGTCCATGGAGATATTTTTGTTCAATATAAATGTGACAAACAATACCACAAATATATTTAAAATTGACATCAACTTGCTAAGTCCTTATTTGCCTAAAATTGAAACTTTCCAAAGGGCTAACACCAATGCTCTCTTTGTTGAAGGTTTCTTGAGAAAGGAACAATGATGAGATCAAATTGAGATTCCAGGTGCTATAAATTTCATGATGCATATCCTTTGATGATGCATTGATAAGTTGAAGGAATCCAGAATGGAGTATTTGATGTTTTTCATGACATAGAATAGGTCATTGAAAATATCTGAATCTCCTTACATGATAGTGAGGGAATTTCACACACATCTTAGGAAATCACTAATAATTCAAAAAATTGGTAATCAAAGAGTCAACACCATAAACCATTTTCAATTTTGGCTCAGTAAAATGGATTTTCAAATATCATAATACATTTGAAAATTTGACCAAAGAATCAAGGAACTTCAAAAATTTCATATCCATATGATCGACATTGAAATGGATAATAATATAAGTCACATGTACACAAGTAGCACAAATGAAGATCATATTAAGGAGGTATTCTCAAATTTTGATACATAACGGGAGAATAGCCATTTGAAAAAGGAGAAGACCATCTTATGGAAGAAGATCATAAAAAACAAAGGAAGATCCAAGATTCGTAATAAAGCTAGGTCAAGGCAAATATGTAATTTTGATATTGTTAGAAATATATTTATCTAGTTCTTAAATGTGTAAGTGTATTATTAGATTAGGCACGTGTTATAAGTACTAGTCAATAAGTTAATTATTGTCATGCAAATGTCCAATAGGAAAATTCCCAATTTTCAAGCATGACAATGGACCCCGATGTCGAAAGTTTTGATTATAGACCTTTCCGAAACTTTTCCAGTCAACCTTGACCCCATGTCATCATATCCCATCCTTATGAGTAGTCCAATGTGTTGCATCATCATGTTCATAGGTGATTTATAAATACCCATTCTATTCAAGCACTTCCAAAATGGGATCTTTCAAGACAAGCTCTCTAAGAAGCTTTGGAAAGGGTTTTTCTCTTATGTTCTTAAGGATGGTACACACCGTCGGAGCGGAAAGAAGGATTAAAAATCATCATGGAGGTGTATGAAATATTTATTAATGTTTTTCAATTGGTTTTGGAAGAATGCAGGGAAGTTTGAAAGGTTTTGGAGCAATTTTAGAAAAAGTGGATCTTAGAAGGTAAAGTAGTGCATACTACGAAAACAACTCCCGAGCTTCGGGAAGTGATTGTGGGAGCTTCGTAAGGAGTTAGGAGACAAAAAATGAGTAGAAGGCTAGTCATTTTGCAACCACGTTACAAGGGCACGTGCATAATGGTATATGAAGTATGACCCTCATCGAGATAGTAGTGGACTATATTTGCTTTAAAGAATACATTCTTGGCATAATTCCACATTGTTGAGTTTGAGCATAAGAGCATTAGTGTGTTGAAGGAGATTTAATAAGGAATTACAGAGAGTGTAAGGGAGTATGAGGTGCATGCTTTAAAACTCTCTTGTCTAAATTATCATATGATATTCATCCTTCGCAACATGCTAAGTGGTTTGTTGGAGGATTGATCACCCCTTTTAGAAGGGCCTTATCTCATAAAACTTTTATAGACTCGCGTGAGGCATTAGAAGCTACTTTTGAACCGAGGCTATTGTTAGTGTTGATCTTGGCGTTAGCCTTCTGGAAGCTCAGATTGCTACTATGGCCAAGCAGTTGGAAAATTTGTCTGCAAACTCAACCCATGAGACTCACAGTGGTTTGTGGTGCATAGATTATGAAGTAGAGGGGCACGTTAAGGATAATTTCCCCGGAGGACAGTACACACCATGGTAGTAGATTGTGAAATTTTTCATGGGGACCATGATGCGAGTAGGTGCCCCTTGCTGCAGCGCGTAATCCGGAAGAATTTGTCTTGTTATTGTAAGATTTACACCTCTACAACCCATGATACTAAGGACTGTAGGCTCATTGATCAAATCCATGAGGCCATTGATCATGGGGTGCACCAGACCAGCATTTCCAGTAGTTCCAAGGGTGATGATCACCATTATGAGGAGCGCGCAGATGGAGGCGCGCGTGGAAGATGATTCGTTGGCCAACTGGGGGCCAAAAGGGGGTCTTAAGTGGACGCATTTTTATGAAAAAAAAAAACTTCAACTTGTACAAGTTTTTCAAAATAGTTACACTCAAAATTGGAAGATGTTGTAGAAATATGAATCGTAGCATTTTGAGTCTAGTTTCTAAGCTACTAAATTTTATTGAAAATGGATAAGTTTAAGTGGGTCAAACAACTAAAATACCAACAGATGCTCCTATTTTTGTTAAAAAAACATAATAGAGTGACTTTTGTGCCCCCACCATTTTTTGAGCACCATTTAGTATTTTTGAAAACCCTTTGGTAGAAAGATAGCTAGGAGCATCTAGTTTGGGCTCCATTTTTTTAATATTTTTTAGCGAATATTTTTTAATTTATGATTTTTCTAGTACAAAAATTTTATGTTTTGAAAAATAACAGAGCTCCAACCGTGCCCCCTAACTACCTCAAAAAATATCGAAAATTAGAATTTTTTTTTTTGAATATGTATAGAATTATGCCTAGTTTGGGCTAGTATTTTTTTTTAATTTCGATCACCCAAAAAAAGATACACCATGAAAGATAGACATATTTACACTTCAAAAATAACTATAAAAGGTATAGTTAGAAAATAAATAATGTGGATACCTTATATTAGTGAGAAAATTTGAAAATTATATCTTAAGAAAGAAGAGACTCTGCTCTACATCATGGTATATTTTTTAAAAATGGATCGATTGTTTTATTTTGATTTATCATAGAGGAAGTGTCATTTTTACATTTTCTTGTAAAAACTCGATGTTTGTTGTGTTTGTGCGAGTCCACCCTCGGGCTTGGGGATCAAACCAAATCCCAAGCCTTGAGGCATGGCTTGGGAAAAGAAAAAAAAAAACATGCGTACGCGTTATGTAATGCGTACACGTTTTGCTTTGTTTTATATCTTGTGGCCCCCAACGTCCCTTTCACCTCTTTCACGGGAATTCTATAAACATTCTGTTTTGTCTGCAATATTCTCTACATTCTTGCACAATTTTTTAGTATTTCATTTTGTCCCCTACCCCACTAGTTGATTTTTTCTAATCATGGGCGATAAACGTCAAGCTAAGGACAAGAGGAAAGTCAAGAATAAGACACCGAAGCAATTGGAAGAGAAGAGAATAAAGAAATTGAAGAGAATGCAAAAACTTTAAGCAGGGACAAGGTACATCCGCTATATCAAATGTAGCTAATGTATTAGAAAATTAGGATGAAATACATAATGAAAATGTAGAGAATAATGATTTTGCAATGAATAATGATATTGAATTGAATGATAATGTTGGTATGGATGAAGAAATTGATATGAATCCAATTGTTAAACCCTTACTTGAGAATCCAAATGTTAACCCTAAAATTTGTATGAAAACACTGAATGAAGAAAGTAACCTTGTAAATGAATCTTCACCTCTAAGAACACTTTTCCATTTCGCGAAGAAAACCAATTCACTTAATTGAATTAATGAAAACATTATAAAACCAATGCCTAACAAAATGTTTGAAAGAAACACTAGAAGAAAAGCTAGTGGAATTTGGGATAATTACTTTGAGAATTTAAATGATGCACAAAGATGTCAATTATTTGTTTCATTGATGAAGTTAATTAAGATGAGACCTATAATGAAGACCTTGGGGTTAAGAACATCTAATGTTGTTGATCAAAATGTGTCAATTGTTGAAAACATATATAAAGCATACCAAGATGTAGGTGGCAAAAGACACACCAAAGATAGTAATGCTACATGACGTGCACTAACTAATTGTATAGTAAGTGATAAAATAGTTAATAAACGCTTGATTAGAAAAACAAACAGTGCTTTGAAGCTAAACAAAAAACACTAATGAAAGAAATAGAGAGACATAAACATCTTGAGTCAATCAATAACACTGACTATTGGGCTTTCTCTAGTAGACTTCCATGAAAAGACAAGAATACATATGATATTCTAAAATAATTAATTGTAAAATTTTAGAATGAGAACACAAGGGTGTCACCGAATAGAAGAGATACAATATAAAGAAGAAGAGGTTCTCGTAATCGTCATTTGTAAAACATTTCTTAGATATGACTCAAACAAAATTTTCTCTAAGTTTAAAAATGAAAATCCACAAATTAACATTAGCGAAAGATTCTTTGAAATGAATAAACCCTTTTATGTTAAAATCAATCACTCACGTACCACTTGTTGTTGCAGGCATCATGTTGAATTTTCAATACATTATGATATTTTTGTCAAATACGTAGTGTTTTGCATACTGACATCATGTTGGAGGAGTGTGGAATAAATGTCCCACAAAAATCTTCAAGGGAATTTATTCCGACAATATTTTATGAAAAATCAATAAGACAATTTTTTTATAACAAAGCATGTTTGGATGGAATGTGCAATGTATGCGATGGCTTGCCAAATCCAAAAATTTGTATCCATGAAGAGAGTACATCTTCAATAGGAAAAGAATTGGTTGATTTCACCAAATATAAATTGGTGACATATCAATTAAAAGATGGAAAATAATCTAAAAGGTGTGAGCTTATTACAAAATAATTACTTGTATCATAATATATGATCAAATTCAAAGAGAAAATTTTTTATGAGTATGTAAGGCACACACGTAGAGCTTGATGGTTGGATGAAAAATTCAAGTTAAGAAAGGACACATTCCCACTTGGTACTATTGTTTTAGTAGTTGACTTCGTAGAGAATTACACATTACAGCCACAAATGGAGGTTCAATCTCAATATTATAACTCAGTGCAAGTTTTATTTTTGTGCATATAACATTCATGCACTCTCCTAAAAGCACTTGAGCAAGATCGAAAAATATTAAGAGAGTATCATTTCTACATCAGTGATGATCGGACACATTCTACAAAATATGTACAAGGGTGTTTCCAGGTGTTTTATGCGAACTTGAATGAGAGGAACATTAGTTTCGATCAACATTACATTTGGTCGGACAACTACACATCACAATTCAAGAATGCACGGATGTTTTATTGGCTAAGTAGGATGCACAAAGAAACAAATGTACAACATATATGGAGTTTTACTAAGGCAGGGCATGGAAAAGGAGAGCATGATGGTGCAAGAGCATGTGTGAAAAGAGCACTTGTAAGAGAAGAGTTAAAGTTCAAGGATGGTGCTAAATTTACAAATGCAAAAAGTATTGTTGATTGGTGTGTCAAGAATATGGGCCATGAATCTCAAGAGAGATCAATGGTTCATAGATATTTTTGGTTGATAGAGAAACAACATCTGACAAACTTTGAAGATTGTATGATAGTTGCAGGATCAAGTGATATGCACTCATTCCGTAGTTCAGATGCAAATGCTTGGACTATTTATACTAGGTGCATGACATGTTTTTGTATATCATGCATTGATTTTGCGTGGAATGAATGTGAGTCACAATAGTGGGTGGATGAGTGGACTTGTAGACCTCTAATTCCACTTGACACACATCAAGTTCCACAAGCATTATAACTTGTAGGGTCTTCAGATCAAATGACAACATCACCTGACTTTGACCAAGTCTCTGATTTAGTGCAACAAGGTACATACATATATGTACATGCCATGTTTTAAATTTATAAATTATTAAATGGTCAACTCTTAATGTATTTATAAATTGACTTAACAATTTTACTTTGTGATACATAGGGCACGTTTTTGCAGTTATTGCGAAAATTTTTAATGAAGATGGAAAATACTACTTCTTATCTTGTTGTGTAGAGGGAAAAAAATTGACTTCCACAAATCATTGATGGTGAAGACCTTGAGTATCCGATTGGATCGGTGGTAGTCATTGGAACTTGGCCGATGATATCCTATCAAAAAATCAAACATTTGGTTGTTTGAAGACTATGAAGTACATCGAAAGATACTTAACTATTCACATTTGGTCCTTGTAAAAAATATTAAATTGATCAAATATCAAGGTTGGCCATCAAACAAAAATATGTGGAAGGTTCGTGAATCGGATCATGAAGCAATTCTTGCTACTTTAAAGAATAGAGTTGATCCTTGTGGTTCATTGGGTTGAATTTGTAAAGGTATGTTCTTCATGAATTAAATTTGAATATTTACTTAAATGATTTTGTTTAAATTTTGTATGATTTAAAATTTTATTTAATTACTTACTAATATGTTTATGTAGTTTAGTGTACCAAAAAAAGCTTCCACCTTCACATGGTTGCATCGATAGAGAAATTTATTTTTCTTGAAGCCAAGTGAAGCTAAGAAAAATTAAATATTAGAAAGGAACAAAAATAGAAATTCTCATTTCACCACCTATATTGTATGAACCACCTATATTATTCGGGTGATTGTGATGGACAACCTTAAACCGACTCGGTTTGAATGGAAATGGAGAAAACCGCGAGAGAGGCTTTGGTAACCGGACGAGGTAGCCCGAAAGCACGGGAAAGTAGGGAACCAAAAAAAAGCCTCCACTAGCGTTCACTAGGCCACCCTAACGTGTTGGCATAGTTGGTTTGGTCCCACAAGCTTCTCATTTGCAAACTACACCTCAGCCCTACACTAACTGCTTTCAGTCGCACTATTTCTTGCACGTTTACAAAAACATGACAACAAGAGAACCAAATGGAGACAAATAAAAATATGAGATGATTTCGTAGAGGGCCCCGACATGGAGCTCTCGGATCGATGAGATGTCTCTAGGTGCCACGAGTCCTAGAAATCACATGTCGAAGATATGGCACATTTGGGCCTCGGGGCTCTTAAGCGACTATGCCCGACAAGGTAGCCTAAAAGCATGAGGAGCATAGGGAACCAAAATGAAACCTCAAATAGTGTTCACTAGGCCACCCTGATGTTTTTCATAGTTGGTTCGGTCCCATGAACTTTCGTTTGTAAAATACAAAGATCATCACCTTACGCTACACTAACTTAGACTGCACTATTTCACACGTTTACAAACAATAGGACATCGAGAGAACTAGATGGAGACAGAGAAAACCGTGAGAGGGTTTTGTAGAGGGTCCCAACATGGATCTCTTGGATCTGATGAGACATCTCTAGGTGCCACGAGTCCGAGAAATCACATGTTGAAGATATGGCGTGTTTGGGCCTCAAGGCTCTTAAGCGACTACGCCCGGATGGGGTAGCCCGAAAGCACGGGGAGCGTAGGGAACCAAAATGAATCCTCCAATAGCATTCACTAGGCCACCCTAATGTGTTGGCATAGTTGGTTCGGTCCCAAAACTTTTGTTTGCAAAATACAACCTCTAGTAACCCTACACTGACTCAGACTGCACTATTTCACGTGTTTACAAACAATAGGACAGCGAGAGAACCGGATGGAGACGGAGAAAACCACGAGAGTATTTTGTAGAGGGCCCTAACATGGAGCTCTTGGATCTAACGATACATCTCTAGGTGCTACGGAGTCCGAAAATCACATGTCGAAGATATGATGTGTTTGGGTCTCGGGGCTCTTAAGTGTCTACACCCGGACGAGGTAGCCCGAAAGCACGGGGAGTGCAGGAACAAAAAAATCCTCCAATAGCATTCAATATGCCACCTCGATGTGTTGGTGTAGTTGGTTTGGTCCCAAGAACTTCCATTTGCAAAATACCCTTTGGCGATCGTCTGACATTGATTGAGACTACACTATTTCATGTGTTTACAAACAATAGCACAACGAGAGAACTGGATGGAGACGGAGAAAACCATGAGAGTATTTCATATAGGAATTTGACATGGAGCTCTCAGATCTGATGAGACATCTCTAGGTACCATGGAGTTTGAGAAATCACATGTCGAAGATATGGTGTGTTTGGGCCTCAAGGCTCTTAAGCGACTACGCCTGGACGGGGTAGCCCAAAAGCACGAGGAGTGTAGGGAACAAAAAAATGCCTCCAATAGCATTCACTAGGCCACCCCGACATGTTGGCATAGTTGGTTCCGTCCCATGAGCTTCCGTTTGCAAACTACTGACCTCGGTAGCCCTACACTTACTAAGGCCTGTAGTATTTCTCGCATTTACAAACAATATCACAATGAGAGAACCGGATGGAGATGGAGAAAACCACGAGAGGATTTCGTAGAGGTACTTAACATGGAGCTCTTGGATCTAATGAGATGTCTCTAGGTGCCACGGAGTCTGAGAAATCACATGTCGAAGATATGGCGTGTTTGGGCCTCGAGCTCTTAAGCGACTACGCCCGACAGGTAGCCTCGAAAGCACGGGAATGTAGGGAACCAAAACTAATCTTCCACTAGCCTTCACTAGGCCACTTTCATGTGTTAGCATAGTTGGTTTGGTCCCATGAACTTTTGTTTGCAAAATACAGCCTCTGCAGACCCTACACACCGACTTAAGACGCATTATTTCGCACGTTTACAAACAATAGGACAGCGAGAGAACCGGATGGAAACGGATAAAACCATGAGATAATTTTATAGAGGGCCTTGACATGGAGCTCTCAAATATAAGGAGATGTCTCTAGGTGCCACGAGTCCGATAAAACACATGTCGAAGATATGGCGTGTTTGGGCCTCGGGGCTCTTAAGTGACTTACTCCCGGACGAGGTAGCCCAAAATCACGAGGGAGGAGGGAACCAAAAAAAGACTTGAATAGCATTCACTAGGCCACTTTGATGTGTTGGCATAGTTTTTTTATCCCACAAACTTTTGTTTGCAAAATACAACCTCAGCGAAATGTCGTATACTAACTCGGATTTGCATTATTTTTCTCGTTTACAAACAATAGGACATCGAGAGAACTAGATGGAGACAGAGAAAACCACGAGAGGATTTCTTAGAGGGCCCCACATGTAGCTCTTAGATCTATGAGATGTCTTTAGGTGCCATAGAGTCCAATAAATCACATGTCAAAGATACGGTGTGTTTGGGCCTCGGGGCTCTTAAGCGACTACGCTCGGACGGGGTAGCCGAAAGCATGGGGAGCGTAGAGAACAAAAAAATCCTCCAATAGCATTCACTAGGCCACCTTGACATGTTGGCGTAGTGGTTTTCTCCCATGAGCTTTCGTTTACAAAATACACCTCTAGTAGCCTTACATTGACTCGAGTACACTATTTCACACGTTTACAAACAATAGGACAACGAAAGAACCGATAGAGACGGAGAAAACTAGAAGTCTACTAGATCTCCACCATCTAATGGGTTTTCTGCCAACCAATCTGCAATGATTTTTCCCTTGACAAACTTTTGATTGACAAAGGTTAACTCAAATTCACCCATTAGGGTCATGAAGCGTCCACTTTCTTGGACAAGGAACCTTATGTTAGAAACATCCGAAGGTGATCTATTTTCAAATTTACCCACATTTATTGGTTAAGCATATAATGCCTTAACCATTTCATTTCAAACACTATAGTAAGGCATTATTTTCTACCTACATATAGCGTGTCTCATAATATAGCAAGGTGTGACTAATGAACTAAACTGCATGTTCACATTTATCATCATCTTCTTGTGCTAACATACAAGCTAGAGAGATGTTTGTAGCTTGATAATATAGGATGAGAGGACAATCTACTTTTGGTGTTATGAGTGTAGGTGGTGATAATAGGAAACATTTTACTAACTTGAATGCCTCGTCACACTCATCCATCCAATCCTTACAATAATCCTTCTTTAACAACTTGTTAATTGGATGAATGGTGCAGGTCAAATCGGGAATGAACCTATAGATTGTTCCTTACTTACAAGAAAATACCTGATGCCAGACTCATTCGATGGTGGCATCATTTCTAGGACTACCCATTTTTTTCTAGATCTACGTCAATCCCTCATGAAGAGATGATGTAACCTAGCAACTTCCCTCCCGTCACTCCAAATACACACTTTTCTAGATTTAATGTGACGTCGTATTCAATGAGATGAGAGAGGATTACGTGAAGCACCTCCGAGTGATCACATCACTTCTTTTCCTTATCCGTAAGATTGTCGATATGTACGATTCCATAATCTTATGAGCCAGATAATGGAATATGTAGGTCATTTATCTTTGATATGTAGACCAGTGTTCTTAATACCAAATGACATGACCGTGTAGCAATAGGTACCCCAAGGAGTAGTGAAAGTGGTCTTTGTCTGATCCTCCTCAGAGATCCTAATTTGATTGTAACCTGAGAAACCATCCATGAGTGACAATGGCTCATATCCAGTTGTTGCATTGATGATGACATCGATGGAAGGTAATGGAAATCATCCTTGGGACACGCCTTGTTTATGTCCCAAAATCAATGCATATTCAAATTTTCCCATTCTTCTTGAGAATGGGGATTATGTTTGATACCCACATTGAATAATCTACAAGTTTGATGAACCCCACTTGTAGGAGTTTCATGACCTCTTATTTGACAATAAGATCCACCTTTAGCTTCATAGATCTCAGATTTTGTTCGATGGGCTCAGCGCTAGGCTTTGTTACGAGGTTGTGGACTGCAATGTAAGGAGAAATTATTTTCATTTAATTGTAGCTGAATGCAAAGGCTTTTGAATGTTCCTTGAAAACCTTTGTATTAATTTCCACTTCTTTCAGAGTTAAAGAAGAACCAAGTTTCAATACCTTAGGATCTTCCTCCATCCTAATATTTATATCGATGGTCCCTTCGATTAAAGAGGAATTTCCTTCTTCAAAATCGGGTGGGGCTGGAGGTAGTTCTAGTTCTCCTTCCTCTTCTACTTCATAGATCTCAAGGCCCTCCGACAAGGAAGGATCCATCATGCGATCTCCAAAATAGGAGGAAGAGTGAGGTATGAGAGCGAAACCCTTCTTGTGATGTGTGGGATGAAGGTCAGTGTACGCATTAAGGTATCCTAAGATATCCTCATCATTATCCACATAATCTAGTGTGGCAGGTTCATTATCAGTCTCAACGTATGCTAGGATTGGATTGATAGGCATTTTTCAAACTAAGGGTTTGGTTTGGATTGAAATAGTGAATTCGGTATCTTTGAAATCCCCACTTGGAAAAAATAAGAAAGAAGAAAAAGTAGCCATGGAATCAACTAAAAGGTTTTTATCACATGGGATAGCTTTAATACTATGAATTCAAAACCTTTTCTTAGGTTAAGAATGACAGTCTTATAGAGCTGCAAGTGCTTTGCTCTAGTCCCATAAACTTCTGAAACTTGATTGAAGACTAGGTGGGAATCACCCAAAATCCTAATATTACAAACACCCATTCTCTTAGCTATAATTAGACCAAGGAGAAGAGCCTCATACTCAACACCATTATTCGTACATTTGAAATTGAGCTTAAAGGAAAAATGCATAACCTTCCCTTCTAGGGAAGTGAGGATCACGCCTGCCCCAACACCAAAACGAAACTTCACTCCATTATAATTAGGGGTCTAACATTGTTAGGGAAGATCAATGTTTTATCATTTCTATTACTTCCTCTTCCACTTCGATACCTCAACCATGTAAATCTTGTCAACTGGAAGAGAGACAAGTCCTAGAGCATGTCCTATACCCAAGGAGTCGAAAGGGAGGAGAATGGGAAAATTGTTTTCCAACAACTCAACCAATCATTTTAAGAGACCTCTTGGAAATCGGAGGTGGAGAATACAGCGAATATCCCGGAATCCCCATAAATCGTGGGAAGGTGAATTTTTCTCAATGAAAAAATTTCACTTTGATTGTCAAGTGGCGGGATGGAGAAGGCCCAAGCGCGATAGGAGATTTTCAAATGGCATCCTCGGTGACACGCGTCAAACCTCGGTGACACGTGTCAACAAGGTTGTTGACGCGTGCCACTAAGGTCTATTGACAAATTGTCACTTCATTTTCTTGGCGCATAACTACAAAATCTCTGTCGCGCGCTGCCGACCTCGACCTCTGCTTTCTCATCAAAAATCTCCGTGTCTGAGGTCTTTGTCACGTGTCAACTTTGCACTTGTCTCGCATCAACAACCCATTTCTGTCGCACATCCACTGCAATATCTTGCGCGTGTCAACAACATTGCCCTTGTCGCGCGTCAATACCTCCTCAGCGTTCACCACTACCCATTCACGCGTCACCACTTTTGCCATGTCGCAGCGTCAATACCTCCTGTATCACGCGTCACCACTCAAAGCCATGTCGCGCATCAATACCTCCTCACATCGCGCGTCAATACCTCCTCTCGTCGCGGACACCCCCCATGTCGTGTCAATACCTCCTCCCGTCGCGCGTCACCACTTCCCATATCAGCGTCAATACCTCCTCTGTGCGCATCACCATGTCACGCGTCAATACCTCCTCTATCGCGCGTCCACGCTGCCCATGTCACGCATTATACCACTTCCTCTGTCGCGCTTCACCACTACCCAAGCGCGTCAACACTTCCCTTCCGTGTCAACACTTCCTCATCACAGCGTCAACACTTTGCCCAAGTCACGCGTCAACACTTCCTCGGTGGAGTGTCTATCCTAAAAAAATGGTATCGCAGCGTCGATGCAATTTGTTATCGCCGCATCGACATAATCACGAGGCAACACATGTCAATAGAATCTTTGGTGCTTAAGGGTATTCCACAGTATTAGTAATTTGTTAAGCTACTTGAGGTATACTACCCAGTGAATTAGCTAGGTTTTTATAGGAGATGTTTTCAAATGAAGGCGAAGCCGACCCCGAGAAAAAAATATACTATATATTTTTAGGCGAAACAGGACAAGGAATAATTCACCTTTTCAAATTTTCATAAAATGAAATTTTAGCCATATTACGAATATTCACCGCTAAAATTATCCCACTAACTCAACAATATTAGCTATGGTTTCCGTTGATATTTTCTCAATAAAATTATTTTCATATTTAGTAGCGGCTGACCCCATAAATTAAACCAATGGTTTCTAGCTCCATCATTAGAACCAATTTAGACTCCGTGTTGCATCTTTAGGTTTGTTCACACGATTGGTAGGGATTTTGAACTCGGTGTGGACCTTGGGTTTCTTTTTTAAGTTATCTAGGTGAATATAAAATGGATTTGGGTCACCCTAAGTGACGAAGACTTTCCCCAAATGCGGAATTTGAATTCCTTGAGCAGTGTGGAAGGGATTTCCTTCATACGATGCATCCAAGGTTGGTTTCCCTATCTATAATATAAAAATTGGTCAAAATTGTCTTGGGCCTAAGGGTAATTGGTAGCACTATGGTCCTTATGGATGTTACTTTGATTCCTTCATAGCCTCTTAGTGTATTTATAGTTGAGGAATAGTAATAGCCTAGATTTTGGAGAAATCTAGGGGACAATATTAACAACAAATCATTGCACATTTAATGTAATTAATATATATCTAGACCTGTAAATACAATGTTGGGTCACCTCTACGTTCCAACTCGGCATCAATGGGCATCTTACTAATGTTGAAGAAGAATCTAATATCTCTTTCAAGTCTGCCCAAGAGGATATATGTCAAAGTCTATGTGGTTAATTTGTGCTTCTAGCGAGAGTTGCACTTCAAGTGGAAATACACTTGATTTTGACCATGTCTCACAAAATCAGTCATACCTTACAAAAAAACACATCATGCACACTAAATTTTTCTCAAAGCACTAAATCATCCCTCTAACATCTCCAATCATCATAATTTCAATTCCATACCTCAATCTCTCCATCCTATCTCATTTTCATAGCTACACCTTAGGAATTCTCACTATAGAAGCTAGGATCAATTTAAATAATGCAATAATTAAACAAAAAACATCTAAAAATGACCTAAACATACTTTATATGCCATGATATACCTGAATGCATGCAACCATGAGCTCATATAGCTCCAAACCACTTTTTCACACCTCCAAGCTATTATACCTGCTCCCAATGAGCACTTGTAACCAAGTGAACCACTTGTACATGCACTATGCCACTACTGTGAGTGTCCAAGAATCATCAAAAAATGGTATATATCATGTCAACATGCTTCCAAAGCATCCAAAAGTCTCATATTGCCATGCTACATCTCACATGCACCTATATAGGATTGCAAGAGCAAGCATACCTCATTAAATCCCACTGTATCAGCTGATATACATCTGAAACATCGTGTTAGCTCCATGAAAAACACCATGACATCAATCATACAACATTCACTTTATCATTAATGTGTTTTGCATGATAATGACAACACCTATTAGGACCATATGCCAACAAGAGGCTTCTAAAGGTGAAGGAGGGATGACATTTTCTTGTAGATGCGGTTGATTTTCTTGGAGAAGATGATGATTTGGAAGGTAAGAAGGTGGAAAATTTAAGGTTAGAGGGAATGTGAGAAGATGGAGAAGGGGGATCCTCAAGGGAGCGAGAAAAATATGTGAACATAAAAATGAGGCTGAGATGATATAGTTTTGGGGGAGAAATGGGAGGGATGAAAGATGCTAGTGTAGGATTTCCCCATTGATAGGTTTTCGTGCAATACATTGGTGAGATTCCAATATCTCAAGCCTTTATTCTATTTGAGGTGATATCTCATCCATAAAATCATTTTTTAGGGTTGAATGAGTTTGGCATAGGGCCAACCCATGGGTAAGGGACTAATGAGCAATGAAAATTAACAAAAAAATGAAAGATAAAGAAAACAAGCAACAATTATACCTTCTTTGTAACTCTCTTGTAAACCTCAAGAATATTGTGAAGCACTTGGGCTTGTGAAATCTTAGGATTTGATTAATTATGTGACTCTCCAAATTGAATTTGTAAATGTTATGAGTTTGCATGCACAAGAATGTAGATGTAAAATTGGAAGAAGTTAGATGCAATTTATGATGCGCTTAGCATTATAGTGCTAACACTCCCCCTTAATATTAAGTGGGATCCATATGCCAACATTACCTGTTTGTACAATAGGATTTACAAATCCATAAACCCTAAAGGTTTAGGCTAGCACATATATTTTTGAAGGAATTATAACACCTTCATCATGCTCAACTTACCTTTTGGTACAAAAGGATTTGGAATCCATAAATCATACATATGATTTAGGCTAAGCATGATTTGTGAGACTAAATCTCACCATTTCTTGTGGAAATATTCTTATACTACATCTCTAGGATCCTTTTATAACACAAGGACCTCCTTTACAAATAGATGCACACTAGACTGTATTTTCCATAAACTCTATCAGTTTACTTTAGATCATACAAGATCTTTTACAATGATTTTAAACTAGAATAGAAGTATAGATGAGAAGGATTCAACAACCGGCTAGCCATTAGGAGGTGACATTACATGCACACTCCCCCTCAATGGAAACTTTGAAATGCCAAGCATTACACACACTTGCAATATTTTACAACATACAATGGCTTGTAAACATAATCTGCAATTTTGATCTTCATAATTGGAAATATTTATCACCACAATGAATCTTATCTTAGATAACATGCATATGTACACTTCACAAAACAAAATAATAAACATCACCTCTTGAATTTTTTTGATATGCGGTGATAATGTCGTAGTTGTTTGTCTTACGGTAGGAGATATCTCTCGATTCCATTCACAACCGCCCATAATATGTCGGCCATGAATTCTTCTTTCAATTGAATCTTCCAAATGTTGTAGTTTCTATTCAACATCTGAGATTTGTTAATTGAAAATTGATTAGACCCCATTTTTGTGTTTAAAAAATGATTTAACAAATAAGGATTAAAATAATAGTTTTATATAAATTCCCCATTGTATTTTAATCGTCAGTAATCAAATACGATCAATTTATGCCAAAAAAGGAGGTCCTATTAATTGAATAATCTATACACGAATACATTAGAAATGATATCAAAAATAAATTGAAATTTAAGTGATTTTTTTTAGTTTTCTAACAAAATGACGATGAAATTTTTTATCGTCATATCGTAAAACATATCATTTTGACCAAAAAGAATTACCTATTTTTTTCAAAAAAAACTTTACGATTAATTATATTTTAAATATCTTTCTCCTTTATATGTTGAAATCTCTACCAACATGTTTTTGTCTTTGAACAATCAAGAAAAACCTAATTGAAGAAGATTACCAAAGTTTCAAATAAGCTATTAAAATATCACAAATGGAGTCACATACAACTTGGTATAATTACATACATTTTGTTGTTAAGGGAATTAATAGAAATACCTTGCTCCTTCCTAAAACTATCTCATCTAGCCCCCTTAGCTCGAGGCATGAATATTATCATTCTAATTTCTTGTATTAGCCCTAAATAACATGTTTCCTTTTAAGTACTTGGTTCGTAATTTTTGAGCTTGTCGGGTTCTATTTACTCTAGTGCTTTAAATACCATTAAATATTTTTGTATAATGATAGTTATTATGGAGAGTAAAAGATATCCTCATAAAGGTTAATATTAGACCTAACCATTTTTCTTATAGTAGTATGATGGTCTCAAAACCCAATAAATATGAATTATTGTGACTTTGTGTAGTCTATTCTACACATAACAAGATCATGGTGAATAATTGGTATCTGATATCATACATTTATTACATTCTAAATTATATTAGGGGTGCATAATAAAAAAAATGTTCCTAAAGTCTAGTTACAACCATGGTCCTATTTGTCCTGAATTTTTTTTTTTTTCAAGACGGGAATGTTTGAATTTTTGGTTATATGTTTTTGTGTAACTAATGTACCCAAAACATTCACGTAATGTTTTGATGAACTACTTTGAAGTCCTTCATTGAATTGGAGGACATGCCATATTTATAAGTACTTGGAAGGAACTTATGGAGAATATAATGTGAAACTATAGCCTTTATAAAAAAATTATTTCAAGAAGGGAATGTTTGAATTTTTGGTTATATGTTTTTGTGTAACCAATGTACCCAAAACATTCACGTAATGTTTTGATGAACTATCGAATTCCTTCATTGACTTAGAGGACATGCTCTTATTTATAATTACTTAGAAGGAACTTATGGAGAATATAATGTGAAACCAATAGCCTTTATAAAAAACAAAAAACAACTCTAAACCTTAAACCTTGCAAGCGCACAATGGTCTAATTTTTGCCAACCACCAATGAACCCTAACGCCATCCTCGAGGATAGTGGTCACCAACCAAATTACATATAATGTGGCCAAACCAATAAAAATCCTTCCACCTTCCTACTCCATCTCCATATAGGACTAAACCACGTGCCAAAGGAGGGGGTCCGCGATAGGTTTGAGGATGGTGGAGCCTACGGGATATACGTAGTAGATAGAGAGAAGGTGTGCGGGGATTATGCGGGCGTTGCCAAGTGGCACGAGACAAGGAGGGGTTGGTTTAAAGGGGGGCATCCCCATACAATATATTTTATTATATGATATTTTAATAAGCCTTTGACATAGTTTTTGGTAGGTTTTAGGTTATATGTTTATATAGAATTAGTTTATATAAACCATAGTTTTATAGTTTTTATATAGTTTATATATAAAAACTATAAGGTATATATAGTATTTTAACTATATAATATTTTAAACAAAAAATATTTCAAAACGTAAATAATTTTAAACTTATACATAATAATGTATAGTTTTTATTATACTATAGTTTAACCTATGTAAACATATAATATCTTAAAACAACTAAATGATATTAGGGGGTGGGAAAAGTGAAAGAGGGTTTGAAACCCGAAACATGAAGGATCACGAGGGACAACATGCACATCAAGGGATATGTGAACAAAAACATAAAGAGATCTCGAGAGGAGCGACCATCAACCGAATGTGCATGCAAAGATTCGAAACACGGGTAGAACCTCGTTACAATCCACAAACTCTCTCTCTCTCTCTCTATCTCATAGATCAAATGGGGTGTACATATAGGAGGTGTTGAGTAACCCCTAGTGCTGCAATCATGACAAATCAAGTGGAGAGGGGAGTTACATTCCCATAATAGAAGTGTAACTCCTAATGACACATATGATGCTCACGCCTTGACCGTGTAAGAGAATCTCATAATGGCCCCTAAATGACACGTGGACCTACGATCTCACCTAAGTGAGATTACTCACCTAATGATGTGTAAAATAGCACACACTAACACCCCCTTCATCATAACATAAAATGAGGTGGCAAGTCAAAAACGAGAAATGGGTCTCGACATAAAAGTTTGATGAGGTACCCATGCACCAAAATAATTCCAAGCAGTGAAGGAAAACCCAGTGGGAAAAACATCCACCAAAAGAGAACAAAACACTCTCTAATCTAAGAAAGATGCAAAAGATGGGTCCTAGCCATAAACAAGCTGAAAAGGCACCCATGTACAAAAGGGAAATCTCTCATAAAGATGAAGAAGAGGAGATGAGAGGGATGTGGAAGATGCCATGGACGGATTTGAAATCTACAACTCTACGAAGTATCCCAAAGAATGTCGATGATGAGATCCTCTACCTCGGGATGAAGAAGAGCCACCTGCATCGAACTGTGTTCTTACCCTTAGGAAGGAAAAAATGGAGTGTTGGAAGTTTGCCCACTTCATGAAGGAAACCAAGACAACAGCACAAAAAGAACTCGAATTTGGTCTACGAAGTGTGACATAGGTCTAGCAATAGAGTGCCAAGGAACCGAAGGTAATGCCACATGTGTAGAACTATCGAGTGAAGAAGAGGAACACCTGTAGAAAGGATGTCCAAGTGATGTGAAGGTAATACAATAACCCCCACAATAGAAAAGGGATCCACAAGTGAGGGTGGATCAATGAAGGTCTCCTAAAATGTGGAAGTTATAAGAGTCCCGAGAAGGGAACTCCCATTGATGGAGATGATGAACTCCTCTGAAATACATGTAGATGGATGAGGAACCTATAGTACATCACAAGTGTACTCTGCAAAAATATGACTAAGGTTAGGAAGATACTCGTCCCAATGAGGGGGCTCAACAAATAGAAGAGTGATGTTAGATAGGTATGAGTCATCCAATGAAGGTAGAGGAGTGGAAGGGGCCTTACACACTAAAAGTGGAAAGGAGGTGGGTGAAATGACTATATGAGACTGAGTATGGGACTACTCAATGTCTGATGAGATGGGAGGGGTGACAACACTCTCTAGAATAGTGAGAGAAAGAGGAGAGAAGTCCTTTGTAGTACTCTCATAATCAAATCTAGGAGAAAAATCCTCATCATCAGAAGTAGAATCAAGTGAATCTATGTCAGTGGAACTACCATCACATAAAGAATAAGAGGATACCACTAGATCAGCAACAACAACAATGGTGGTAGTATGTGAAGGGTCTCCATAGAGGGACTAAGGATGCTCCAGGACATGGTAGGGGATCTGAGTCTGCCACGTGAAACTAGAGAGGTCTAGAGACATGCATCATCAAGTTACCACAAACATGGATGCAAGTGTCAATAAATTCCTCAAGAAGATGATGATCAGTGGCTGTAAGAATTGGCCCAAGAAAAAGTGTGAAAGACCCTCGTGGGAAAAGTAGAGTTCCATGGAATCACACCCAAAGCAAATTGAATAGTTCTCTCTCCCAAGAAGAAGTGGTGGAGGCTATAAGGTGATCCTATGATGCTCAAATATGGAAAGAGCACCCTCCATGATGTAAAGCAAGAAGTGCAAGGTGCACAAGAAGATGAGTGTAAGAATGTAATACGCGGACTAGTCGATAATGTGTTTATAAACAATACAACATCTAAGAAGAGCGGTGGTAACCCCCTTGTATGTGGCACTAGATAGTGCATGACTATAATAGAGTGTGATCATGTGACGTCAGAAAATTAACCACTCACCTCACACTAAACGACAAGCGTGCGAGAGTGGAGGCCATAATGAGGTCCTAAGTCGGAAGAATAGGAACACATGCAATCGAGCACAACACCCCCCAAGTGATGGCGGGTGAGTGGAAGATGAGGCTCGGAGAGTGGGAGGCACTATTTATCGACTTAGAATAGTCATGTGTCGAAGAAGGACTCATCGGGCAGACAAAGGGAAGCCGGAGGAACGCGGTTGACCAACTAGTAGACTAAGGATGTCACAAATGTGTGTTGAAGGTTAGGATACGTGTTGAGGTAACATTGAGCGTTTGAGGAGCCAAGTCGGTCAGTGAAGTCAAGAGCACATGAACAATGAAGGCTCGAGCTAAGAAACATCAATCCAAATTTAGGAAGGCTCAACTCAACCAATAGATCACACAGAGCACGAGCTTACCAACAATGCACAACACAAGCCAAAAAATGTTTCCAACATAACGAGCCTTGTCAACTAGCACTAGAAAAACACGTCCACGCAGTAATAGTCCTAGAGAAGCTTCACAGGGGTGTTTTAAATACATGAAGGCATATCCCTACGAGAAAAATAACACCACTAACAAGCACAACAATGATATTCACGCAATGGTGAAAAATTGATCCAAAAACAAGTCATTAAGCCAAGTTGAATCCACAAATGTCGAGCCAAACAAAGCAAGATGTTGGGAAGGAACAATGCAACCAAGTCATCGAGAAAACAAAACACGGCAACCGAGATATGCATGAGCCAAAAAATGAGTAATGCAAGGCCGAGTTAGTTAGGATAATGCAGAGATGGCATAGTCCAAGACTAATGCAAAACAACCACGCACTGAAATAAGGCCCGAAAAACCAAAAATGGTGCGGGAATGCGATGTTGGGTGAGGTTCAAATGCAAATGCAAGCGGAACAAGTCATGGAAGCAACCAAGTGTGAAACATATGTATAAGGAATTTGAAAAATTTGAAGACCAATGTAACAACCCCCAATGCAAACAACTCAGAACTAGATCAGTGAAGGCCGAAGACAAGTCAAAAAGGTTGTAGAGACCAAGGCAGTGAATGGAAAACATGTCAAGTCACTACTAATGTGAGATGAGCAAGCCAAAAATTGAGCCGTGTGGTAGAGTGAGTGATGACCTACCAAGAACCATCTCGATTGCCAGCTCAACGAGCTAGGGTTGAGCTAGGTAAGAGGAGGACCCCCACCACCAAGTCTCAAAAACTAGAATGTGAAAAAATCAGATCTGAAACTATAAAATGCCCAAAACTGCAACCAAAGACTATAAAGCACCTCAAAACCACATGCAAGGTAGGAAAACTCATGAACACCTGAAAATAAACCACCAACAACTCGAACATAGGTATAAATGCCCAATCAATGTAATAAGTGCATGAACAGAATCACCATTACGATGCACTCAAATGAGAATTGAATATCATGTTGGAAGATGGAAAATGCATGAAAAACACCGAGGAGTGCATGGATCCACAAGATCCACTTTGGTACCATGAAAGAGGGTTTGAAATCTGAAATGAGGATCACGAGGGACGACGTGCACATCAAGGACATGTGAACGAACAACGTGAAGAGATCTCGGAGGATCGAGCATCAAATGTAAATGTGCATGCAAAGATTCAAAACATGGGCGAGAACCTCGTTAAAATCCACAAACTCTCTCTCTCTCTCATGTCATCAGATCAAATGGGGTGTACATATAGGAGGTGTTGAGTAACCCCAGTCTTTATAATCATGACAAGTCGAGTGGAGAGGGGAGTTACATTCTCGAATAGAAGTGTAACTCCCAATGATGCATATGATGCACTAACACGTAAGAGAATCTCATAATGGCCCTTAAATGACACGTGGACCTACGATCTCACCTAAGTGAGATGACTCACCTAATTGTGTGGAAAATAAAACACACCAACACAAAGGACGTGGGAAAATAAAAGAATTAAATGAATTTTACCAAGTGTTGCAGTGAATTCAAATCCACATGAAAAAATTAACTTGGGGATTTACAGAGGAGACCAAAATTTTCACTCTTCCAAAGAAAAAAATTGAAATCCCTATTTCCATGGAGGTTGTCTCCTCTCTCATTTTACCTTGAATTTTAACTATCCCTTTTTGAATTTCTTGAATTCCTGCAATCTATATATAACTATATAAAATATTTCACAAATTTTACAACCCTTACCTTATTTTCTAGATCCTAGGTAATTCCCGAGTTGAATTCTTTTCACGCAGACCCAAAAACCTTTTCACCTGTGCAATATTCATCCACACAACCAACCATGTGGAATAGGAAGGGGGAATCAAATAATATTTCAAATATTTCAACTACCTTCCCAATCGTTCTGACAACTTAGGTTACATTAGGATTAAATTTAATAAATTAATCCCACTCTGGTACCATGTCAGGATGAGGGGTGAAAAGGTATATTTACCAACTAAATTAAATGTTAGGTTAACATACATTAATAAGTGGAAATATAAATGTGCACACCATAATAAATTAAATAACAACATAAAACAAATTACACAATGACACCGTATGTAACGTGAAAAACCCCTAAATGGGTAAAAACCACGGAAGAATAATCCACTATAGAGAAAATTTTACATCACCAGTCCAGTAACTCCCTCCTCACTTCTATTCCATGTTTTTTTACCAGGAGCACCCGATTCATGTGATATATCCTAAATATGACCTATAGCCATATTTAAATAACCTGAAGGATTATAACCATATTAAGTGACGGGGCACACCTCCTCGATTCAATTAGTTGAGTAAATAATTTAACCAACCCCTAATATAAAGTTTATATTTATATAATATGAATGTTGTTTATTCTATATTATTTAAATATAAACTATATATTATGATACACTTAATATTATAGTTCTAACATATAATCTATTTTTGTTGAGGGCTAAACAAGTTTGGCATAGGGCGAACCCATGGGTAAGGGACCTATTAGCAATGAAAATTAACAGACAAATGAAAGATAAAGAAAACAAGCAACAATTATACCTTCTATGTAACTCTCTTGCAAAGCTCAAGAAGATTGTGAAACACTTGGGCTTGTGAAATATTAGGATTTAATTGATTGTGGGTGCTTTGGATGTGACTCTCCAAATTAAATTTGTAAATGTTACGATTTTGGATGCACAAGGATGCGGATGTAAAATTGGTAGAAGTTGGATGCAATTTTCTCAAAGCTTCCAGGATGAGTTTACAAAGGAAATTGCATACTTTTATAGTTGAGGGTAAGGCCATGAAATGTTGATTGATGTTTGACTCGCTCCAGTGTTAGTGATTGGGATTACCCCGATTAACAAGTAAATTGAAATGGTAGTTACATTTTTAAATGAGTAGTAGACATTTGGAATAGTAGAAGTTACATCTAGAAAGATAATTACACGTACAACTCTATTTCCCCCTCCTTTCTAGGAATCTAGAAGTGGATTTGACTAGAATGAGGAAGTGGAGTTCAAGTTGAGTTAACTAGGTGTTGGCGAGAAAATTTTTGGGTAGAAAAACTTGTGGATTTCTTGTTAACACTGGGGAATCAAATTCCCTCTGCTTAACCGGTGCAGTGTCATATATGCATGTGCAAGAAAATGTGGATTTTTGTGGTGGCCTTTCGAACCGGGGATCCAACATAGGGCACTCCATCGACCTGCGAAAAAGCTAGCAATCTCTTGTTAGGGAATACTTTGTCTAAAGAGTGGGGAAAGGGGAGTGAGAAAAGAGGTAGGAGAACTAATGTTGCAGGTAGAAAATCATGATTCCTACACACACTAGTTAGAAGTATCATCACATGCATTTATGAGAAGAAACAACTTTGTAAGCATCACTAAAGAAAAATGAAATTCGATGAACATAAAGTATCAAGAAATCTCTTAGTCAAAAAAGCTATAACTCCTTCTTCTATTAATTTCTCAAAAAAAAAGTTGTACATAGTGGAGAAATGGAGGAAATTGAGAAGGGGGGAAAGTAGAAGAAAATGGCTATCTCCTTTGCTTTCTCTAGGTATAATGCACTCTTGAGTTTACAAGATCAATCGCCAACCCTTTGAAATGGGAATGGCTTTACAATTTATAGAGTAGACTTGAATCCTCGTCTTCCTCATGACCTTTCGAATACCTTAATATGACTTAAGATTGTTCATATTCCACTTTAAATATTTAAGTCCCTTTTATAATAGCAAGGTGACTTAATTTACATTATATTTCTAAAGTCACTTAAGTCATATTAAAAATTTCAACCCTCAACGCAAAAATATAACATTGAAGAGAGAGAGTGTCGTATGAGGAGTGAAGAGAGAGAGAGAGAGAGAAGAAGAGAAGAAGAAGAAGAAGAATTATGTCGAAGGATGAGTTGTTGCAGTGGACTTGGCTCCATTCTCTGACTGTTCTCCACTTCGTGATCCTGAGAAGGCTTCTAACCCATCCACTTTGGCTTCATATCTCCCTTAGGTAAAATCAACTTACTATTTTTAGTAAGTGTGAGAAATCAAGTCCCCGATCTTCAACTGGATGTTGCGGCTCAATTTTCCTCTTTCTCCCTACGTGTTCCTCGTTCTTTCTGGATCAACTTTCTATTTTTAGCAGTGCTCGAGGCCCACTTACTATTTTTAGTAAGTGCAAAAATTTCCATTCTGGTGAATTCTCAGCTGTAGTGCACCTCCAATATCTTCGTCTCCTTCGCAGTTCTTCTATTGATGACTTTCTCGAAATAGCAGTTCCTATGTAGTAGACCTGTTATTTTTAGAAGTTGGCTTATGGGAGTTAGATTGACATGGAATGAAGTTTTTTTGATATGGGTTTTTTTCCCAATATCACCCTTTGAAATTTCGGGCCCGCCCGCTTAATAGTCCAGGAGATTTTAAAGTCTTAAATTTCAAACCAGCAGTGCTTCTGGATGTGGCAGCCATTAATGGACCTCAAAATTGTAGGTCTTGGTTTTCTCCTCCATTTTCAAATAAAATTATATATTTGATATGGGTTTTTTGTTTTGATGCTTCACGTGCAATTCTACTTCAGTTTCACCCAACGGTTTGGGAAATTGGATTTTTTCTTCGTTGAGCTAGAAGTGGGATTTCTTCACTTGTGGATGCTTTATTGCATGAGAGGAGGGTTTGAAGGTGTCTTATTGATGGCCTTGGGTATAGGAATGAACATAAAAATATATCTTGTTGTTTCACACATCTGTTTGGGAGATTTCTTCAACTTCTCATTTCATGGTTATGGAGTTTTCTCCTTTTTCTCCTTCTGTGTTCTTCGTTTCTCCTTCTTAGCTTGATGATAATTCCTTCTGAGACCTGCACATCACTGTGGGAAAGGTGATTCAGTTTTTGGGGAGTTTATGTGGCCATGGTGGATCTGGTTCAGAGCAATAATGGTGGACCAGGTGTCTGGACAATCATGCACGAAGCCATGGCAATGTATGAAGTGTGAAGGAGAAATGAGGGGAAGAAATGAACTAAGTGCCATATTTAAAATTGTCAAAACATGCACATGGAGGGGCTGGGAATATTTTTTTCCCTCATGTCCTTGACCTCAGGGACATGAGGGACATCAATTTCCATGGTGGTCAAGGTGATGCCATGTGTCCTCGATCCGATGACAGGGGATGGATGCTCCAAAAATGCACCTAGGGGCTGAAAGTCGGTCACGTGGGTGTCCAAAAGACTCCTCATAGGGGTTGGGAGAATTTTTCAAGGTCTTATGTCCCTCACCTCATAGGACATAAGGGACATCAATTTCCATGGTGGTCCTGGAGTGACACGTGGCGCCCGATCCGACGATAGGGAATGGATGCTCCAAAAATGCACCTGGGGGAAATCCGGTCTCGTGGGTGTCCAAGACTATCCATAGGGGATGGGCACATTTTTCCATGTTTTATGTCCCCCACCTCGGGGACATAAGGGACATCAGTTTCCAAAATGGTCTGGAGCTGACACGTGGCGCTCCGATCCAACGACAGGAATGAATGCTCCAAAAATGCACCTTGGGGTGAACTATCAAGTCTGGAGGTCATATGAGGGTCCAAGAGGTCACATGGGGGCTGGGATAAAATTTTCAAGGGTTTTTGTACCTGACCTTAGGGACGTTGGGACATGAAATCCCACCAGGCTCTAGTGCTGACATGTGTCCTCTTGAAAAAAATGACTAAGTCCCAAGAGGGCAACTTGAAACGATGACAACGTGAGCTCCCAGTGGAATTTATTGGTCAAATTTTATATGATCTTATTGAAAAATATCATATTGAATCCAATGGTTGGATTATCATGTCTTTATTCAACCATATTATCCATTAAAAAGTGGATTTTTATTTGAGGCTCCACTTATGCCTAATAAAACCTGCCTAAAAATCCTATGCTCCAAGGTGTTGTGAAAAATATTATTTCACCATCATGTAGGTATTGAATCATCTTTTCAGAGAGATTTTTTTTTTACTTATAACTCCATCCAGAGCTCCCAGAATCTTCTTCTGAAGCCCAACAATTGTTTTAGGCTTGTGAACTACCTAGGCTTGTGAACCCTATTTTTCACTCATACTGCTCCAAGTCTTTCAAAACTTATCAAATCCTTCCAAAATAATTTCCATGATGTTATAAGGTCTTCAATTCACCTCCATGTTGAATTTTACCCTTCCATTCCACTCCAGGGTGGTTGGTCCAGTCTGGGAAGGCCAATGATAGCCCTTCCCAATACTGCCAAAAGATAGTATCTTTTCGGCACTCCCTAAAATCACCTAGGGGGAATGAATAGACTTTCCTAAATCACCTAGGGGACAAATTTTACATCAAATAGTGGGTGACCAGCCTGATGGATTTGGCTTGGGGTGCCTGGAAATGATAAAACATGAAAATTTCGACACGGGGTATAGTTTTCATGCTTGGAAACTTCCAATTTCCTTGCACATTTGCACGACAACAACTAGCTCTAGCTTGGGGACATGACATGGAATGAGTGCAAAAATACATGGCATGAAGAATCTAGAATCTCAACTCACAACATATTGACCAGTGCCTTATCCATTGGGCCCTGCGGAGTCATGTACAACCTATAACAAGAGAGAAAGAAGAAGGAAACACACACACACACACAAAAAGGATGAAAAGGAAACACACGACACACAACAGGAAGGGAAACACACCTAGAAATCACCTATGGTACAAGGTGAGGGACAATCCTCTTTCACTGAAGTACTTTTCATTCCTCAAGAGTTACCCCTGAGTGAGCAACACTGAGTGATGTTGATCTGCAAAGCCATTGACGGGTTCCATAAAGTAGCCTCCCCTCTCAATTGCTTATGCCAGCCATGCTTGTCACAATTGTCTATGTACTTGGTAGGAGTGAGTCCATGTTAGCCTCTTGATGACCAAGTCATGGCTTGGAAATTCCACTACCTTCATGTTCTTTGAAGTCGGTTTCATAGTGCCAGTTTCCTTCCATGTTTATCGATATAGATGATTCTCCATCGAGTATCTCATCACTGCCCCAAAGCTGATTTTTGTTCCAATTCCTTTGATATTATGAGTTACTTTCTTTCCCAGTCTATGCTCATTGACATCTTCTCTATGAGAAACATTTGATTCATCCTTTATCTCTACTCCATTGTGAGGCATTTGAGTATTGATGGGAGGATCGAGGAAAACTCATACTTGTCTTGTATATCCATGACACGAGTGAAGAGATCAAGAATCAGCTCGGATCTTCCACAACTTCTACTGCATCCAAGATTTCTTGCACAAATTTATGCTTCATTGTTTCTACAGCTCATCTTTATATGCCTTTGAAGAATATTTATTTTATAGCTCAAGGAAACTATCTAGAGGGATTACCTCATCATCTCAAGAATCGCTGCACTCTACCAATCCTTCATCAAAAATAGCTTCATCTTTAGAGGTCTCGAAACTCCTTGCTTCAATTTCTTCGTCATGGAAAGAGTCTTCATCTTCAAATGGGAAAGAAAATATCTCCATTTTGGTATTGCATCCATCAATCATTAGCTCAAGAGCGGCATCATATGTTTCATCTTGCCTTATCTCAATATGGCCAACCTTCACATTAGTTAAGGCTTCCAAACCAGCTTCATGCTTGTCTTGAAAATTTTGGCTTGCATCAGGAGCTCGAGATTGAGCTCATGATCTTCAAGTTCTTCTATGGCTCTAAGAATTTCTTGTACATAAATTTCTTTCAAACCTTACAAGGGCTCATCACAAGCTGATTTTGTCTCTCCATAGATGGCCTGACTGAGATCATCCTCATCCCCAAATGGGAATGAGAATAACTCCTCATCTTGGAAAATCATATAAACTGATTTTTCTTCTTGAAAATCATCGAGAACCATCTCCTCTTCCTCGTGGTTTGCATCATCTGGCAATTCGGGGCTATCCTCTTGTAACTCAAATCTCCTCAATGCTTCTTCAAAGTCCAAATCCCTCTAGGAAGGAAAGTTTGGACCTATCAAGATGGGAATATCATCTTCCTCCTCAGTTGTCACAAAGTGATTCATCCGCCTACTACCTTGGTAAAAAATGTTAGCTTCTGGGCTTCCAGACTTTCGTACCGTGTACCTCATCTTCTTCTTTTGGAAGTAATTTCTCCATGTCTCCCTTCACTGGTATGGTTGCGAGATGACCAATTCATCTAATTTTACCTCCCAAGTCTCAAAGCAAAAACTTCTACTTAGCAACATTCCGAATGAGGCTGGGACGTCTACTACCAAAATCATCATTGAAACTTTCTTGTCTAGAAATTTGGCAGAGAGACACCTGTGTATCTTTGACCTTCCCTACAAGTGGGTCCTTTTTCGATGCCAAAGAGTAACAAGAGCCGATAGGTGCATTCATGGTAAGTTTGAGAGCCTTGGCGACCTTTAAAGGCATCACGTTATCGAGGCACAAAATCTATTATGCAATTGTTCAATACATATTCTCCAATAAGAAGGAGACGTAGAAAGGTTCAACTTTATCAGGTCTTTGATGCACTCAGAGAAAGCATGTTACGTGAGGGGGAGGTGTAGGTGAGTTTGGTAGCATGCCTTTGGAACTAGATGTTATAGCATTGGGTGTTAGACTACCACTCCTGATATATCGGACAAACCTCTCAAATTGTTCAGGATGAGTCCACAAATATTTAGTTTCAGTAATCTACACTTTGGATTTGTTTTCATATTCTATGAAGTCAAATGGAGAAGATGTGGACAAGGGGGGTGAAGGGACTGATTTTAGAGTCTAGGATAGGCTTGGGAGAAAGATTTGATGTTTGAGGATGGACAATATTTTGAATGGCACACTAGGAGATTTCAAGGTATTAGATTTTGTAGGAGCAGATTTTAGATTTAGAAATGGAAGAGGTATCATAAGACTTACTTAGAATAGTAGGATCCTTCTTACTTGCTACAAGATCAAGCTCCAACAATGCAGACTTCATGGAAGATGGAAGTGGGGATCCTCGACTGATTATTTTATTTTACGAGTCACCACAAGAGGATCTTCAGTCTTCTTTTTCTTTACAATAGTGGAAGGATATTTTCCTTTCTCAGAATGAGAATGAGTGAATACCACACATGAGAAATTGGGTGCATCTTCTTTGTCTTCTTCATCACATCCAGAATACTCACAGAATCTGATTTGTGTATCGTTTTCAAACTCATCACTTTCTAGGAAATTACCACCTTCACTTTCTTGTTCAAGCTCTTCTTCACTTTCTTGAAATCTGCAATTTACATTCACGGGTGGGGCCTCCAAGGTGAGCCTTTGGGGTGCTCCTGCAATCTGATTTATGTTGCTTCTTTGAGAAGATACTCATTCAAATAATTCCCTCTTCAAAGATGCCATCTCATTTGCCAACTTTTGCAGCGATGGATTGGTTCTCTCATCTCCAGATGTTGGGTTTTTCCTTTGATGGATTCTTGATCTTTCCAGAGAGGATGAGATCATCATCAAGTTCAATGGCCATCCTTTGTGCTTCTACAATGTTCCTTGGTTGGGCTCTTCACAAAAAAAATCCTACTTTTGATGATTGAGCATTGATGAAGAATCTCTTGACATTGTTTTGAGATGGCGAATCCTCTTCGGTATCTGCTAAAGAACCATTCAAACGAGCCATGAAGTCTCTCATGGTTTCATTTTCTCCTTTCCTCATTTGAGCCAACTGCACCAAGAGGTCTTGACAGTCTTCAGTTGATTTAAATCTTTCCTCGAATGCAGTCTTGATTTCATCCCAACTAGTGATGGATCGGGTAGGCAAGAGGTAGAACCATTCTACTACTTTTTCTTGGAGGGACTCCATGAACAATCTTATAGCAATGTCTTCATGTTGGACACCAAGAATTCCACATGATGTCATGAAAGCAGTGATGTGTTCTTTAGGATGTTGTGTGTTGTCACCTTTGAACTTTGGAAAGTTCTTGTGGGAACCGTTGGTAGATCGTGAAGAGGAGGTTCAAGAGAAAGCGGCCCATATTATTTCCCCATGGAACAATGGGTCAGGTATTTCTTCTTCGTCTTCCATTGTTTTTCTACTTTTGCTCTTGCTTCTACAAATTCTTCTTCAAATTCTTCTTCTTCTAGGAGCTCAATGCTCAATGGTGGTTGAAAAATGGGAGAATTTGAAGGGGAGTATCCACAAGAGTTTTGATAGGATTTCCCAATGAACTTCGTGAAGAGCCAGATGGAGAGGAGGCTTGAGAGAAGAAGTATGGATTATCTCTAATTTGTTCTTGCTGATTTTGTGAAGCCTCAAAATTGAAATCATCAACACCTCTCGACCTGCTCAACCTGGTGTGTCTTCCTTCAGCCAGCTTTTTGAAATTCTTGAAGTGGGAATATGAAAAGACACGTGTAGAAATCAGCAGTGTGTCTTTTAGCAATGGACTTTTCATGAACTCTTTTTTTTTTTTTTTCAATATTTGATTTTTTTTTTTTATTTTGGGACCTTGTGGTCATATATTGGGTGCAGATGCTGCTAAATCTACCCCATGGTGGGTGCCAAAAACTGTTGGCAGAAAATTTTTCGGGTGGAAAAACTTGTGGATTTCTTGTCAATGCTCTAGGAATCTAAGTCCCTCTACTTAACCGGTGCAGTCATATATGCATGCATGAGAAAATGTGGATTTCTATGGTGGCCTTTTGACCAGAGGATCCAACAGGGCACTCCACTGACCTGTGGAAAAGCTAGCAATCTCTTGCTAGGGAATACTTTGTCTAAAGAGTGGGAAAGGGAGTGAGAAAAGAGGTAGGAGAACTAATGTTGCAGGTAGAAAATCATATTCCTGCACACACTAGTTAGAAGTATCATCACATGCATTTATGAGAAGAAACAACTTTGTAAGCATCATTAAGACCAAATGAAATTCGATGAACATAAAGTATCAAGAAATCTCTTAGTAAAAAAAGATAGAAACTCCTTCTTCTTGTATTATTTATTAAATAAAATTCAGTACATAGTGGAAAAATGGAGGAAATTGAGAAGGGGGAAAAGTAGAAGAAAATGGATATCTCCTTTGCTTTCTCTAGGTATAATGCACTCTTGAGTTTACAAGATCAATCACCAACCCTTTGAAATGGGAATGGATTTACAATTTATAGAGTAGACTTGACTCCTCGTCTTCCTCATGACCTTTCAAATACCTTAATATGACTTAAGACTATTCATATTCCACTTTAAATATTTAAGTCCCTTTTATAATAGCAAGGTGACTTAATTTACATTATATTTCTAAAGTCACTTAAGTCATATTAAAAGTTCAACCCTCAACGCAAAAATATAACATTGAAGAGAGAGAGAGTGTCGATGAGAGAGAGAGAGAGAGAGAGAAGAAGAGGAAGAAGAAGAAGAAGAAGAATTATGTCAAAGGATGAGTTGCTGCAGTGGACTTGGCTCCATTCTCTGACTATTCTCCACTTCGTGATCTTGAGAAGGCTTCTAACCCATCCACTTTGGCTTCATATCTCCCTTAGGTAAAATCAACTTACTATTTTTAGTAAGTGTGAGAAATCAAGTCCCCGATCTTCAACTGGATGTTGTGGCTCAATTTTCCTCTTTCTCCCTACATTCCTCGTTCTTTCTGGATCAAATTTCTATTTTTAGTAGGTTCTCGAGGGCCCACTTACTATTTTTAGTAAGTGCAAAAATTTATGTTCTAGTGAATTCTCAATTGTAGTGCACCTCCAATGTCTTCGTCTCCTTCACAGGTTCTTCTGTTGATGACTTTCCCGAAATAGCAGTTCCTATGTAGTAGACTGCTATTTTTAGAAAGTTGGCTTATGGGAGTCGGATTGACATGGAACAAATTTTTTTGATATGGGTTTTTTCCCAATATCACCCCTCTGAAATTTTGGGCCCACCCACTTAATAGTCCAGAGATTTTAAAGTCTTAAATTTTAGATATGGCAGTGCTTCTTGATGTGGCAACATTAATGGACCTCAAAATTGCAGGTCTGGTTTTCTCCTCCATTTGCAAATAAAATTATATATTTGATATGGGTTTTTTGTTTTGATTCTTCACGTGCAATTCTACTTTGTTTCACCCAACGGTTTGATGAGAAATTGGATTTTTTCTTCGTTGAGCTAGAAGTGGGATTTCTTCACTATGGATGCTCTGTTGCATGAGAGGAGGGTTTGAAGGTGTCTTCTTGATGGCCTTGGGTAGAGGAATGAACAAGAAAAATATATCTTGTTGTTTCACGCATCCATTTGGGAGATTTCTTCAACTTCTCATTTCATGGTTATGGAGTTTTCTCCTTTTTCTCCTTCTGTGTTCTTCATTTCTCCTTCTTAGCTTGATGAGAATTCCTTATGAGACATGTACATCATTGTGGGAAATGTGATTTAGTGTTTGGGGAGTTTATGTGGCCATGGTGGAGCTGGTTTGGAGTAATAATGGTGGACCGGTGTCTGGACAATCATGCACGAGCCATGGCAATGTATGAAGTTGTGAAGGAGAAATGAGGGGGAAGAAATGGCTAAGTGCCGGATTTAAAATTTTAAAAACATGCACATGGAGAGGTTGGGTGCATTTTTGTGTCCCTAATGTCTCGACCTCAGGGATGTGAGGGACATCAATTTCCACGGTGGTCAAGGTGATGCCATGTGTCCTCGATCCGACGGTAGGGGATGAATGCTCCAAAAATGCACCTGGGGGCTGAAAGTCGATCACGTGGGTGTCTAAAGACTCCTCATAGGGGCTGGGCACATTTTTTTTCAAGGTCTGATGTCCCTCACCTTAGGGAAATAAGGGACATCAATTTCCATGGTGGTCCTGGAGCTGACACGTGGCGCCCGATCCGACGGTAGGGAATGGATGCTCCAAAAATGCACTTGGGGGCTGAAAGCCGGTCACGTGGGTGTCCAAAAGACTCCCCATAGGGTATGGGCAGGAGCATTTTTCCATGTCTTATGTCCCCCACCTCAGGGACATAAGGGACATCAATTTCCACGGTGGGTTTTGGAGTGACACGTGGCACCCGATCCAACAGTAGGGAATGGATGCTCCAAAATGCATCACGGGGTTGAAATCATGTCGAGTCTGAAGGTCATATGAGGGTCCAAGAGGTCACATGGGGGGGTTGGGATCATTTTTCAAGGGTTGGTGTACCTGACCTCGGGGATGTCGAGGACATGAAATCTTGTAGGGCTCTGGTCTTTGACATGTGTCCTCCCAAAAAAATGACTAAGTCCCGAAGAGGGCAACTTGAAATGATGATAACGTGAGCTCTTGGTGGAATTTATTGGTGAAATTTTATATGATCCTAACTGGAAATATAATTTTTAATCCAATTTTGGGGGTATCATGTATTTATTCAACCATATTATCCCTGAAAAATTGGATTTTGTATTTGAGGCTCCACTTATGCCTGATAAAACCTGCCTGCAAATCCTATACGCCAAGGTGTTGTGAAAAATATTATTTCACCATCATGTAGGTATTGGAATAATTTTTTTGGAGATGTTTTTTTACTTCTAACTCCATCCAGAGCTCCCAGAATCTTCTTCTGAAAGCCCAAAGAATTTTTTTAAGCACTGAACTACCTAAGGCTTGTGAACCTTGTTTTCACTCAGACTGCTCCAAGTCTTTCAAAACTTCTCAAATCCTTCCAAAATAATTTCCATGATGTTATAAGGTCTTCAATTCACCTCCATGTTGAATTTTACCCTTCCATTCTGCTCTAGGGTGGTTGGTCCATCTGGGAAGGCCAGTGATAGCCCTTCCCAATACCGCCAAAAGATAGTATCTTTTCGGCACTCCCTAAAATCACCTAGGGGAAATGAATAGAATTTCCTAAATCACCTAGGGTGACCAATTTTACATCAAATAGTGGTTGACCACTTTGATGGATTTGGCTTGGGTGCTGGAAAATAAAACATAAAAATTTCGACACATGGGTATAGTTGTCGTGTTTGAAACTTCCAATTTCCTATTGCACATTTGCACTGAAAACACTAGGATAGTGAAGTGGTAATTGACTAGAAAAATAAGCGTATTTTCCTAATTAAGTAACTAATTTAATTAACTACAATGTGCAAGATAATTAATTAACCATTTATTTAATAAATGATAATTATCTTAGCTAAATTGGTTAGAGACTAATTTAATTAATCCCAACAAGGTGAATGTACATGATTAAACAATATAATTAATCAATCATATGAGGGTATGAATTAGGATGTAAACTAGTATTGGGATAGTATTAGTATTGGGAACAAGTATGTAATTTTGGGGTGTCTACATGAACCTAAAACCAATTTTCACGTCTTTATTTGGCATGTGGCCCCGATTTACACCATGTTTTCCACCATCTCTTGAATCTTCCCCAGTAAATCAAAATTTGTCATAACATTACAACCATTATTTACATATCCTTGTTCTTTCAAAAATCATGGTCAAAAGGACAACTATATGAGTCGGTTGAGGTTTGGTTATATGTATATTCATCATGATAGGGATTAGAAAACTGATCTAGGAAGGATTTTAAAAATATGGAGATGGAGGGAATTGATATTGTTTGAGAATGAGGGTTCCGGTGAGGGAATGAAGTCACGATTGCACAACATCATGAAAGAGGAAAATGGGAGGAAGGAAATGGGGTATGTGGATGAGATAATGGTTTTTGGACAATGGAGTCATCATATGTGTTGAGAAATACCTCTAAAGGATGGATACCATCAAGAACACATCAAAATTTTTGGTATGAAGTTGTAAACCTCTTCATATGGTCCCAAAACCGTTAACAAAAAGTTTCGCTCTTTAAATATTCACAAATGAACATATAAAACTTTGGGTAACATGGGATTGTCTCTAGTGTGGAACTTGTGGATTATGACACACCTCCGGAGAGAAGATCGGTTTTGGTCACATGGATTTGTAAAATCTACATAAAACCATCCTACTTCTAACGCTAAACTACTCCTATAACTTATTCCTACTCTATTAATTCTAATGGACTAAGGAGAGAGATGGGGAAAAGGGATGCGAAGGAAAAAGAAAGCTAAGAGGGGATGTTATAGCACCAAAATAAATTTCAATTGCTCTCCATAAGGGAAAAACATGAGAGGAAAGGGAAGAAATATGTGTCACATACCAAACTTGTATAAACTCACCCTTCCCAACATCAACAACACACGAAAATGGAGAAACTGTAAGAAAGAAAACACACAACAATGCCAAAGAAAGAAACAAAGTGGAAAAAGGCGAGTAAACGTGAGAATAGGGTAGGGAATGGAAAAAATACTCATTTTTTTCTTAAATGATGCACAATTGATTACAATAATGGTGAAAGGTGTAATGCATTATAAGGATCAAGTTCAAAGTCTAGAACTTGTAGGAAGTCAACCACCATTTTAGCATGGTGGTGCTACAATAAAAGAGGATCATTTTTACAATGCATTATTTTGATATTTAATGAAAATGAGAAGATGAATGAAGAATGAGAAAGAGAGGTGCCATCATGAGAGATTTAACCACTAAGGACCAATTTTTATTGATGTTTGCAGAAGGTGTGGGTGCTTGACATGGCTTCTATCACACACCATAAAATTTAGCAAGAGAAGTAAACACTCATACTCCATTAAATTATAGTCATTGGAGTGGTTGGACATTTTATTTTCAAATTAGGCGTAGCTTCTGTGCTTCTCGTGGACTTAAAATGTTTTCATGGTTTCATGTGGGTTTTCTTTGTTGTGTGGCTTTGGATTTCTCACTTTCACCGTGACCTTGAAATTTTTACAATTTTCCTTTCAATGTCACCGTTATTCCACAGAGATATTTCCTTCTTCATGTGTGAAACTTCACAAATGAATATTTTATTTTATTCTATAGAATAGGAGAGTCCACGAATACTAATCCTTAAGAATCCCACAAAACATAAGGATAGTTTCCTCATGGATTTTTAACTTAACCACTTTCCTAATTTTCTTCCCTTAGCGCATAGTGCCCAATGACACTCCTTCCTTACATCGTGGAATCTTCATGATAAACTTAATTGTAGATTCCATGAAATTGACAAACTACATGAAATACTATATCTTATGTGTCATCATAACATTATGTTATAAATTCATGAAACACTAAGCTTCTTCACATTCCTTTGTTTCAAAAATCTTTCCTTAGCTGATTATTAAACCTTTCACGGGTGTGAATACCCACAATTATCTTTACTTCCTTTGACCTTTGAGAGACTAATTTGGTACCACGAAGGTCAAAATTTAACACAATTTCTCTTAAGGCTCAAGCTTGATCCATCATTCATCGTGAACATTGTGTTATAAAGTCATGAAGCACTAAGCTTCTTCACATTCCTTTGTTTCAAACATATTTTCCTTAGCTGATTATTAAACCTTTCACGGGCATGAATACCCATAATGCTCCGACTTCCTTTAACCCGCGAGAGACTGATTTGGTACCATGAAGGTAAAAAATAACATAATTCCACTTAAGGCTCAAGCTTGATCCATCATTCTCGCGGGTAAGGGGAACCCGTGGAACACTAAATTCTACCAAAATCCACCAAATTCCAACTAATGCTCTTCTTTATTATGTGGGTTAGGAAAACTTGTAAAACACTACATGATTACATTCTACATAAAACTTAGTCTTATGCATCTTTCTTGAGAAAAAATGGCTACATCCATTTTGATTGGTTGTTCAAAATTGCAATGAGGTGCAATTTTGGACAACAACACCATCGAGATTGAGAGATTATGTGTGCTTTAGATAAGATCCAACCAATCCCATGAAGGTTTTAGAAATGGAATTGTAGGAATATTCATATGAATACATTAGAATTTTGTGTTAGCCTATAAAAAGGAAGAATCCCAATGATGAGAAAGAATACTTAGGAGGGTAAGTGCATGGAAATGGGGGCTAAAAGGGGGTAAAAAAGGGACACATTTTTCCTAAAATCAGTGAAACCTAAACTTCATCAAATAATTTGGCATGCATATGCTCAAAATTTGACAAAGTGATAAGAATAAGTACCATATAGCTTAGAATCTAGTCTATAAACTACTATTTTTTTTAAATGGTTGAGATTAAGAGGGTCAAATGTGGTGCACACAAAAGTATGTCTATTTTTGTATCAAAAAGATAAGAACCTATTGTGTGTGTGCCCCCATTTTTTGAGTTCTATAATTCAAATCCCTTTAGTAGAAAGTTAGCTAAGACCATGTACGAGGTCCCACTAATTTTTCATAATTTTTGGATGAATATATAATTTTTATTAATTTTCAAAGTGCACATATCCCAAAAATGAAATATTTTTGTGTGCACTCCCATAACTTTGAGAAAAAATTCATTTTTTTTGTTATGTGTAGGATGGAGTTTAGAAAAAACCATTTTTTTTTTGAAATTTGGATGAAAAAATCATAAATTGTGCACCAAAACATATGCATAGGTTTTTGCAAGAAAAGAAGGCACTAGTAAAAAAATTATGGATGAAAGCCTTAAACTAATTTGATTTTAGAAAGAATTATATCATCATCAAGGTAAAACCAAGATTGACATTGTAGTATAATTTATTTTTGAATATTATGTTATAATGCATGAGATATTGGGGTGTACACATGATATTTTGATGTTTTTTTTTAAATCAAAACACGGTTTCATTCACAATTAGATAGTCCAAACCTTTGGTTTGGATATCCAAGGCAAATCCAAGCCTATGGTTTGGTAATTTCAAATCCAAATAAGATAAAATGTGCTTGTGTTATCTATGTTTCTATTTTCTATGTGGTATATGTGGATATGGGAGGGATATATTTACTAAAAAAATTTTCATTTATTAGTCTTTAGTAAATATAAGAAATTAGGGTCACTCTACACCTTATGGAACTAGTCTCATAACTCCATATTTCACAGGTTTAGAAGATGGTTTTTCATATTCTAACCTAGGTCAATACATAGGTATTTTTCAAGATTTTAGCATTCAGCCTAAAGCTTTTAGGGTTTAAATTCTACAATCGATGTCTATTTTGGGAAAGAATATAGTCATTGTTTAGGTTTTGGGGCCTTTTAGATTGTTTACTAACATTTTTAGGAGTGTTAGATGTGTCAAAACTATATTTTATAAACCTCACAACTCCCAAAAGTAGCAACAATTTCTCAAATATATGGACTCATGCAATTTCTTATAACACATAATAAATCAAAACACATATGTAAGTTTTTATCGATTTAAATAATCAAGGGAATGGTCATCATGAGGTATGTGAAGGATCTAAAACATCATGAGGACAATGGGTGCAATCATAAAAATCATGAGGTCTGTGAAAGATTTGAAACATCAAGAGCTTCATCAAGATTCAAATCATGAAGGGAATGGTCATCAAGAGCATGATAAGATAAGCTCACCATGCTTGATGGTGGAAATCATCTTAGGCTCACAAATAATGCATATTTTATGAGAGTGTTTCTAAACACTTAATCAATGCTTGGTAATGAAAACACATCTTACAAGTCATGGAGGTGGAAGTGGAGGTCAAGAACATGGAATTCATTCTCAAACATTCCTCCAAGTTTCATTCAGGATCAATCCTTCTATCAGGAGGAGGAAACCTATCTCCATGAGGAGCAATTGAGAAAGAGGGTGTGTAGACATCATAAGCATGTTTCCACTCAGGTGACATCTTGGGCAGGGAGGTGAATTATGAGATTAAGAAGAGACCATCATGTTCAAAGGTGAAAAGTGAGGCTCAATGAGTGAATTGATGATCATCATATCCTGACTCTACCATTGTGTCCAAATCTCTTCGAGAAACAAATCAAAATGAGCTAGTCAAGCTAGTGAGGCATCCAATACCATCATGTGTGAAGGATCAAGAAGTCACCTATTCTCATGAGAGGGATATGATAAATAAGTGTATGAGCATCCTACATTTGATTCCATTCAAGGATGATTTTGAAAACTAGAAGGGTAAGAGGATAACCCAAAAATGCAAAACTTAAACCATGAAAACCAAGCCATAATGTGAAATCTTTCTCCCAAATCTTCTTGAATCCCTCTCCAGGCCCACCTACCTCCTGTTTCATGATCACCTTGTCCTTGAAGGTATTCCTAATGCATTGGTTGAACATGTATAAGTTTTCAAAAAGGTTTAAAAAGGTCCATTATTCCATTCATTGAAGTGCAATAAAATACTAATTCATTGGCAAGCCTAAAAGGCCAATTTTGGCCATTTCGAGCCTGTGTGCATCCTCTATGAGTGTTATGAAAAGGTCTTAAGTATCTAAAGGTGGTATTTGAAATCTTGAAGGTGTTGGAAGAAGTTTAGGAAGATTTAGGAAATTTTTGATCATTAAGGGATAGTATGTTCAACAACGAGCTTTCAGGTGTAAGGAATGAGTAGTCAAATTGTGAACATTGACTTCTCCGGCTGATTCCGGGAGCTCCATAAGGATTTAGGAGGAAAAAAGTAGGAACTAGAAATCTTGAATAATCCTTTACATTTTGGGAGCATCCATTTTGATCCAAGGCCATCGAAGGTGATGCTAGCAATCATCTCATACTCTCAATCAATACATACCTCCCAAGAGTGTTTCTAAACACTTAGTTAGTGCTTGGTAATGAGCTCAATACATTGTGGAGGTCAGGAACATGTGATTCACCTTCAAGTTCATAATTCCACATGGATAAAATTTATCAAAAGGGTGTTCTCCGCAATGGTATTAGAGTCTTCTCCATAATGGTGTGACTTAAGAAGACTCCTAAGTTTTATAACCCAATTCTAGGTAGATTTATCTTATAAGAATCCTTATCAACTGAGATAAATTAACCCACAAGCATTTACCAAGCCATCTTGATGCATGTGTGCATAATTTTTACAACCATTTTGAAGGAGGAAATGCCAGATATCCAAGAAAAATTTAGTACAACCCTTTTCTAAGCAACCCCTTCCCTGCGGGAAGCTTGCACAAAGAAATATAAACCCAATAAAGCTATCTTCTTTTTCCCATCGCATGGGAACTATTTCACTCACTGTAATGTTTGGTGTCTTACCCATTCTTATTAGTATTAATAGAGAGTATTCAACTAAAAAGGGTTCATTTTCTTCATAGGCAAAACATTCAAAGAGAGTCATCAAAATTTGATGCCTTTCATCTGTTGATATTTTGAAGGAGGGAAATGTCAGATATCCAAGAATAATTCAGTATAAAGAAATGTTACCCAATACAACTATCTCCTTTTTTTATAGCTTGTGAAATATTTAGAGCTCTAAGAGTGTTATAAATTGAGAATAACAAGTCCAGTGGTATTTAAATCTAACAGATGATTAGGATACCAAGCAAATTTAATCGTTTTTTTGCGCTCTTAGTACCACACTAAACCTTGATCAAAAGAAATTATTAACAAGGTTTTTTAAGTTTGTTTCAATGTGTAAGGATGATTGGATACAATTATTGATGAGTTCAGTATGACTGATGGAAGATAACTTCCTCTGAGGCCTAAAAAGGCCATTCTGAGCTAATCAAACACCCTCTGGGAGAGTTCAAGAAATATATTAAGTATCTAGAGGTGATGTCAAAGAATCTTGGAAGTGTTGGAGGTAATTTAGGAATATTTAGGAATATTGTTTAGGGTTTAGGGTTTAAGGCTCATGGTTTAGGGTTTAGGGGTTAGGGTTTAGGGTTTAGGGTTTAGGGGTTTAGGGTTTAGGGCTTGAGGTTTAAGGATCGGGGTTTAGGGCTCAAGGTTTAGGTTTGATGGCTTAGGGTTAAGGTTTAGGGATTTAGGCTTAGGAATTAAGGCTTAAGGTTTAGGGTTTAAGGTATAGGGCTTAGGGTTTAGGGTATAAGGGTTTAGGGTTTAGGGTTTAGGGTTTAAGGTTGAGGTTTAGGGTTTAGGGTTTAGGGTTTAAGGTTTAGGGTTTAGGGCTTTTTAGGGTTTACAGTTTGGTGGTAATGGCCTCCTATTTTTCTCCCTCAAAATTTTCCTTTCTCTCTCCATCGCACTCAACATCACCATTATTCCTGTACATCCAAACACACTGCTCTCAATATAAATATAAGATATGCCTTTACAACAAAAATATGGGACATGATTTGTTAACAAAAGTAAAAGGACAATGACCGTGCAACATTACCAACAAAGGAGTTCATATTGGTATTATGGTTGGATAAGGGTCGAATCTCGAGGATCATATTCATATTCGATGTATCAACATCAAAGAGGGCAGCTCCTTGTCAAATCAGTTATTCAGTATGATGTGGAAGATGAGAAAAGTAAATGAAAGCTAGAGAATTAGATTTCATGGGTAATTAGTACTAAGTATCAACAAGACTAATATGGCTTCCAACTACTTGACTAGGAGGGCATGACAATATTAGGACCATATTTCCTAGTCTCGTGCCTAAAACCATCATTGAGTCTACTTGTACAAAATAAGCATAAAAATAAGGGAATGGCTAAAAACACATAGGGGTTATCAATCACCTAGTAAATATTTCTTGTTTAGTTTTGAATGGAGTTAGTTGGCCTACGACTTAGTGACCTTCCATTCATTGATAATTCCTTCTATGATAAACCCATGGATGTTTTCAAAAGTGCCTTCAAAAAGATAGGGGTAGTCATCAATCCTAGTGAAGGGTGTGATGTGATTTCCAAACAACTTGAAATTCATACAGATTTAGAGGTCATAACACGAATTTACAAATATCTCTATCATTATAAATGGAAGCCAAGTAACGATGTCTCCATATATCCAAGGATTGAGGACTACTAGGGTTTGTGGCAGGATTGGACATTCAGAATCATCGAGTGTCTAAATCAAAATGTCATTGCATCTAGAGAAACATTATCAAACATTGGAGTAATGCATCTTGGAAAATAAAATTAAACCTCAGAAATCCTCTCAAATTACCAATATAGGTCTAGGTCTAGGTCGTGTTCCTGGTCCTATTTTGTTTTCGTTTTGGTTTTGGTCATGGTCATCGAATATGGAAGTTTCAGGAAAGGAATCCACACTTGAAGAATTATTCCCATTTAGATTTATTGGCAATGCCAATGGCAGTGGAAGTGCCTACGGAATTCGGTTGGTGGAAGGTGGGGTTGTGCCCTTGTTTTTTTTCATGGCATCATAGGTAGCCTTTTTGGTATTATCATAGAGAACTCCCCATACTTGTGTGATAAGTTTAAAAGCTCCCTCGCTTGGGAACTTTTTTTTATCAGGATGCAATAGCAAGGATAGTTTTAGTGGGTATTAATAGAAAAAAGAAAAACAAATTTGACTGAATTACTTACAAAATGCATTCCTTCGCTTCGAGCTTATCTTTATAAATGCAATTTGGCTTTCCAAGTTCTCTATATTTTCCAAATTTGGGGTGAATTGACATTCTGGACCTCTGAAAACGTGAAGAAAATGACGTTTCATTTCCCCCAACCTTTCTTGAAGTGAATTTAAATGAAATGAAATTTGGAATTTGAAGGCGACACGTGGTAGAAATTGATTGTCTTGTCACCAATTTACTTATTGATGATTAATTGTTATTAGTTGGATTTATTTTCCATTATTATGATAAGTACATTTTTGAGATTTCCAAATCACCGTTAGGTTTATTCATGAGAATACAATTATTATTGTGGCACGGTGGAGGCAACTCCTTAAAGCCTCCCATAATTACAAATACCTCTCCTACGGAACCTCATACAAGTGGATATATGTTAACCAAACTTTCATACCTCCTTGAGATTGAGAAGGGTGTTTAGGGATGCTTTTAGCTTGCATGAAGAGTTTGCAGAGTAGACAAACCAAGAAGTGACCAGTGAACCTTGCTCTTGTGCAATGTAAGGGAAATTTTGGTAAAGGCAAGTGAGAGGAGTCTTTGGATGAATGTTGAGCAACTAGATGAGTGAAATAGGTGGTTTAGTTGTCGAGAACATGATGGAATGATAATACTATCTCAGAAGAGAGGAATAGATTCAAAGGTGCCTAGATTTGAAGCTTCTTAGTTGAGGAAACAAACCCAATTGAACTAGTCAGGTAGAGTTGGACCAAAACAGAGCACTAGAGGAAATTCTTGGGATAGGGATAACACTTGAGAGAATGAAGGAAGCCTTGAGGAAGACCTCATGATTTTTCTAATTGCACCCATTTTCCTCATGATGTTTCGATCCTTCACAAACCTCATGATGACCAATAACCAATCAAAAAGACCCCAAAACATAAACAATGACTATATTCTTTCACAAAATAGATATCAATTGTATAATTTAAACCCTAAAGTTTTAGGCTAAATGCTTAATCCTAAAAATACCTATGTATTGACCAGATTAGAATATGAAAAACTATCTTCTAAACCGTGATAGATGGAGTTGTGAGAGTAGTTGCATAAGATGCATAGTGACCCTAACTTCTTATATTTACTAAAATAAATTTAAAGTATAAGAAATAATAAAGTATAAAGATTAATAAAAGAAAAAATTATTAGTAAATATATCCTCCCATAAGCATATATACCACATAGCAATCAAGAACATGAACACGTTATAATGCGCTCATGTTTTAGGCTTGGTAATAACCAAACCTGATAATTCATAACGTGCTCACGCTTTCCCAAAATACGCTCGCACTTCACTTAAAATCATATTTGTGTTCACTTTTTGGCCCCCATTTCCATGCACTTACCCAGAATAATAGATGAAATAATAGATAAGTAGTTAGTAGTTAGTTGATATTTGAGGAAGTTGATCCCAAGAGAAATTGTACGAGATTTGTATAATCTATAAGGCTTTCATGAATGTATACTTGTAAAGATCTATGAAAAAATATGATAATTTATGCATGAACTATGAACACATTCATGTTATTATATATTATTTGAGTTTATAATGAGAATGAAGGTTTTCTATGTGATTTATTTGTATTATGATGTTCTTGTGATATTATGTGGTTGATTGATGATCGTATTGGTCAATTTTTACATTTTGATCATGTTGGTGGTTAGGATTTGATACATTATTTTTGTTTGTATTTATACGGTTTATATACATGGCTACCTTTTATATGTCACTCTATAAATTTGTGGTCACCATGACAAATTTATTGTGGTTCAAGAGATACATTCATGTACAATCTTGATTTAAATTTCCAACACAAATAAGGTAATGTTATTTAGTTCAAAACCGTAAGGTGTTGAATTTAAGGCTAACATTTTGTTGTGTTATTGGGACCTCGATCATTTTTACCATAAGGAGTGGTTGGGAACATGACATGTGGATCATTTGATTAGATCATGTAAGACCAAATTGAGGTGTGGTTTCATAGAAATGCCTTGGAATTCACAAGGAGAGAAAAGGGCCATGATATAAAAAAACCTAAGGTGTGGGTGAAGGATGAACTATATAGTGGATGATATGAAGTGTTATTTCGGAGATTCCTCGTTACCTTCAGCGAATGGATCATCACTTTGATCATTAGAAGGAAATGGATTCTTACAAAACCTAAAGTTTGGATGGATGCAAATATTGCAAAGTAAGGGAGATCGATGAAGACTCAAGAGAAGATAACAACTATGAATGTGTGGTGGAGTGTAAATTTGCAAAGTTATGTGTTGAAATTTATGGTTATGAATTATTCTAGTCCCGAGAAACCAAAATTTGAGTTTTTATGGGAGCAAGAGGATAGATTTTTTGGAAATGAATAGAGAGGGGTAAGTATGTGTTGAACGAGGTTAAAGTAGTTGAAGGTGAAAATTAGGAATTGTTGTGTGGTGCTAAGAAGAGGAAGGATTTGAACGAAAGAGAAATGTGGTTGATATAATACATAGAAAGTCGATAGAGAGAAGTAGAGCGAAGTGACCCTAGGAGTGTGCCTAAGTCAATCTTGGAACATGGAGATGAAACCTATGAAGGATAGTGATGGCATGGGGTTTGCTTGATTCATGGTGATCACCTTAGACAACACAAGGTATCACAAGACTAAATAATTTTCGGATCATAAGGTGGGGATATTCATGAATAAGGTGAAGAATACGTGGAATCAAAAGAAGACTTTAAATGGAGATGAAAATGGATCATGTTGACACACACCACATTTCATCTATACGAGTATTAGGTGAAGATGTTAGTGTGTTTGGAAGAGAAAAGTTTCTAGATAATAGTGAAGCATTTATTATGGAGTGGATTGTAGGATTTGGCATTGGAAGAACTAATTTTGTGCCAATAGTGAGTAAGGAATTATTTTAGCAATTACAAGTTTGGAGTGGAAAATGAGAGCATCCTTGATGAATATTGTTGGAATATTAAATGTTGGGTTTTGATCCTAATACAAATGACCATAATATATGTTGTCTCAATTTGTGCACCGTGGAACATCCAATGTCAATAGTATTGGGTCAAGAATCTTGGTTCAAAGGAGTACTTTGGATACCCTAGCAAGGATTAGTGGCGAAAGTTCATTTCCTCATAGAATATTTCCATGAGCGTGCAAAGCCTTATGTATATACATGTGGTTTATCTAATGAATATAAAGTTAGAGTATAAATGTATAAAGGATGTTGTAAAACACACGCACAAGTGTGAAATTATATGGAGGGAAACATGTATCATGTCATATAAAGTAAAGACAAACCTATTTACAACTAGATTTCAAGAGCGAGTGCTAACTTGGTACATGAAATTTGATTTCAATCAAACATTGGTTGCTTTGATGTTTTTAGGATTGTGTTGTTTGAGTTTTACATTTATGAGTTTGAGAAAAATAACAATTTTATGCTCAAGGAGATTAAGAAATATATGAATGAGAGTTTTAGGCATACGATACATAATTCAAAACATTTCTCTCTAAGATATCCTATGATATCCCCCTTTTAGAATGTGCGGTGGTTCGAGGGAGGATTGTTAGTCTCTTTTTGAAGACAACTTTTAATGAATAATTATAAGGATATGTGAGAGTATTTAGATGTCACTTTGAGGAAGAACTTGCAAGAAACTTTGACACTTGTATTATTATCTCATTTATGGAGGCCCAATTGTCTTCCATGACATCACACCTTTAGAAATTGACCTCTATTGGGAACATTCAACAAGTATAGAAAGGAATTTGGTGCACAATATGTAAAAAGAAGGGGCATATGAAAAATAATTTTATGAGAAAGAGGGTACATTTTGTGAGTGTAAGGTATGAGATTTCTTTAGCTGCACATGAGACTAAGACTTTTGCAAGGGTATAAAATGCTAAACAAGTCAAGATATTGGGTTGATAAGATTTGCGATAAAAATACTCATGACACCATAGATTTCCAAAAGGTCAACAAAAGACAATGAATCAATCAATACAATAATAAACCAAATAAGGGCTTGTGCCACTTGGTCTTAGTTTCATAGTTCAAAACTTGTATACATGTAGTTTGCTAAAAACATAACGTAATAAATATTTGTGCCAAATTTGTCTATCTACATGTGAAGTGGGAGTGTAGTGTGTATGTGACCATAAGAAGCACTCCACCAAGATACCACGAAACTTCATGAATTACGTGAAGTGGTTTTTAAGTTGTGGAATATTTTAGAACGCTTTAGAACTCTAAAGAGTTGCGCTAGTGCTATAAAATACTACAAACTTGTCTATGTCCCACAAAATGTTGCTATTGAGGAGAATAATAAATCATCAACAAAAATGTTGAACATTTCTCATTACAAATTATTAAAAGAAAAATTATGAGATTGCATAGATCAATTACAATACAAACATTCTTGCATGAGTAAAAATTAAAGAGTTACTCCAAAGTAAAGAGTTGCTTTCTGCATATTAACACGGCACGGTTTTATACGAAACATAAGGTTACAAGTTGTGGCTTAGGACCAAAAGATAAAATTTTATGAAATCTCACCATGTTGTCCCACCATACGCAGATCTTGTCTTATCATTCTTCTGAAAAACACTTGTAAGAAAACATTCTCCACTTTTAAGTACCTATGTATTACCATTTTCTTCAAAAGTATTAGAAATAGTGGCATACTTACGTTATGGATTTGGGTAGATATTTTAATGACAGGGACTTTCACTCTTGAATTTCTATGGATATTATTTTAGTCCATGTGGTGTGGGTCCTAATCGGGACACAAAGTCACGGTGTGGATTCCATAGAGATTGATTTTACTCTCTCTTCCACCCGTTATTGCAACATCCCATACATGATTTAAATGTGATGGCCACCTATGTGTGTCCAATGAATTTTAGGTGACATTATCTTTACTTCATTTTGAGCATGAGTATAAGATAACTATTAATCAATTTTTGACTTAACTATAGGTCAATTTAAGAACTTGACTATACCGAGATCAACTATGAGACTTAATTGTATTTTGAATTTGATACACTTTAGACTATAGGTTGAATTTAGGACCTAAAATATAGGGTGATTATGAGACCGAGCTATTTGACTATGGAACACGAATATAGCTTGACTATTTTAGGTTATGACTATAATTTTCCTATAGTTCTTTATATAAACGTGACTTAAACATCGATTATAGACCAATTATAACATCCGATATAAATCATCTATAGAATATGACCATATGTATGATATATAGTCCAATAACATCTAACTATAGATCATCGATAAAATTTGACTATAATTTTACTATAGTTCTCTACTTTACAACGTAACTAAAACATCGATTATAGATCAATTATAACATCGACTATAAATCATCTATAGAATATGACCGTATCCCGACTATAGTCCAATAGCATCCGACTATAGATCATCGATAAAAAACCATTTGACTATATATTTGACTATAACTAACATATGATATTATGTGTGTTGATTGATGACTTAATTGTTAACTTGTACATTTGATCATATTGGGGGTTAGGGTTTGTTACATTATTATTTTTTGTATTTGTAAGGTTTAGATGCATGGCTACCTCTTGTGTGTCGCTCTATAAATTCGTGGTCACCTTGGAAAAATTATTATGGTTTAAGAGAGGCATTCATGTACAATCTTGATTGAAATTTCCAACACAAATAAGGTTATGATTTTTAGTGCAAAACCGTAATGTGTTGATTTTTAGGCTAACATTTTGTTATGTTGTTGGGACCTCAATAAATTTTACAATGAGGAGTGGTTAAGCACATCACATGTGGATCATTTGATTAGATCACACAAGACTAGATTGAGGTGTGCATAAAAATGCCTTGGAATTCACGGTGAGAGAAAAGGGCCATGACAATCACACATAAGGTGTGGGTGAAGGACAAACTATATAATGGATGATATGAAGTGTTATTTGCATAGATTCCTCGGTACCTTCATGAATGGATCATCACTTTCATTGTTAGAAGGGAATGAATTCTTGCAAAACCTAAGGGCTTGATGGATGAAAATCTTACAAAGTAAGGGATAATGATGAAGAGAAGATAATAGCTATAAATGTGTGGTGGAATGGAAATTTACAAAGTTATGTGTTGGAATTTAAGGTTATGACTTATTCTAGTCCTAAGAATCCAAAATTTGAGTTTTTATGGGAGGTGAGATGATAGTTTCTTGTGGAAATGAAAAATAGGGGTAAGAATGTGTTGAATGAGGCTGAAGTAGTTGAAGGTGAAAATTAGGAATTGGTGTGTGGTCTTAAGAAGATGGAGGATATGACCAAAAGAGAAATGATGTTGATACAATACATAGAAATCCGATTGAGAGAAGTAGAACAAAGGGACCCTAGGAGTGTGCATAAGTCAATCTTGGAACATGCAGATGAAACCTATGAAGGATAGTGATGGCATGGGGTTGGCTTGAATCATGGTGATCACCCTAGACAACACAAGGTATCACAAAATTACATAATCTTCAAATCGTAAGGTGAGGATATTCATGAAAAAGGTGAAGAATATGTGGAATTAGAAGAAGACCTTGAATGGAGATGAATATTGGATCATGTTGACACACAACACGTTTATTATATAAGAATATTGAGTGAAGATGTTGGTGTGTTTGGAAGAGAAAAGTTTCTAGATAATAACGAAGCATTTATTGTGGAGTGGATTGTAGGATTTGGCATTGGAAGAACTAATTTTGTGCCAATAACGAGTAAGGAATTTTTTTTTGTAGCAATTACAAGTTTGGAGTGGACAAAGAGAGCATCCTTGATGAATATTGTTGGAATATTGAATGTTGGGGTTTTAATCCCAATACAAATGACCATCATATATGTTGTCTCAGTTTCTGCACTGGTGGAATATTCAATGTCAATACTATTGGGTCAAGAAGCTTAGTTCATAGGGAGTACTTTGGATACCCTAACGAGGATTGGTGGTGGAAACTTTATTTCCTCATAGAATATTTCCATGAGCATGCAAAATCTTAATGTATATACATGTGGTCTATATAAGGAATATGAAGTTATGAGAGTATAAAGGTATAAAGTGTTGTAAAACACATGCACAAGTGTGAAATTATATGGAGGGAAACATGTATCATGTGTCCTATGAAATAAAGACGAGCCTTTTTACAAGTACATTTCAAGAGTGAGCGCAAGCTTGATACATGAAATTTGATTTCAATCAAACATTGGTTGCCTTTGATTTTTATAAGATTGCATTTTTGAGTTTTACATTTATGAGTTTTAGGATAAGAACAATTTTATGCTCAGGAGATTAATAAATATATGAATGAGAGGTTTAGGCTTATGGAACATAATTCCAAACATCTCTAAGATATCCTATGATATCCCCCTTTTAAGAATGCACAATGATTTGTGGGAGGATTGCTAGTCTCTTTTCAAAGACAATTTTTAATAAATAATTATAAGGATATGCGAGAGGCTTTAGATGTCACCTTTGGGGCAGAACTTGCAAGAAACTTTGGCACTTGTATTATTAGCTCATTTATGGAGGCATAATTGTCTTGCATGACATCACAACTTTAGAAATTGACCTCTATTAGGAACATTCAACAAGTATAGAAAGGAATTTGGTGCACAATATGTAAAACCAAGGGGCATATGAAAAACAATTTTATGAGAAAGAGGGCACATTTTGTTAGTGTAAGGTATGGGATTTCTTTAGTTGCACATGAGACTAAGAGTTTTGTAAGGGTGTAAAATACTAAACAAGTCGAGGTATTGGGTTGGTAAGATTTGTGATAAAAATACACATGACACCATAGATTTCCAAAAAGGTCAACAAAAGACAATTAATCAATCAATACAATAATAAACCAAATAAAGGTTTGTGCCACTTGGTCTCAATTTTATAGTTGAAAACTCATATACATATAGTTTGCTAAAAAAGCATAATGTAATAAGTATTTGTACCAAATTTATCTATCTACTTGTAAAATGGGAGTGTAGTGTGTATGTGACCAAAAGAAGCAATACACCAAAATACCACAAGACTTCATGAATTACATGAAGTGTTGTTCAAATTGAGGATTATTTTGGAACTACAAGGAATTGTGCTAATGCTATGAGATACCATGAGTTTGTCTATACCACGCAAAATATTGTTATCGAGGAGAACAATAAATCAAGAGAAGAGATAAACCTTGCACAATTACAAGTTGTTGCAAAAAAATATACACATAAGTCAATTGTAAATTTACAATACAAACCACCACATACTTGTATGAATAAAAATTTAAAAATTTAAAATTAAAACCCTAAACCTTAAATTGGGGATCTACAATTAGATATAAAATTAAAATCATAAAACGAAAACCCTTAAACACTATCCAACTTCACCTCATATCAAAATTCAAAGTAAAAAAGAATTTTGTTTTCCTAATTCTAATCGCCAAACATTGTACTGAATGGGCATTTTTTGTTGTTGTGTGTATCAATGAGCACATATAAAAATATCGAAATTATCATTACTGTAATATAAATTTGTAATAGGATGGTCTGACGATAAAAATGAGTTATAATTGAAGCGGACAAAATCAATCAGGTCAGTTTTGGTAGCGGTGGTGAAAAAGTACAGCAGATGAATAAACGCGGTGCTTTTCTTCCATAAGAGTTGTTTTCCGCATAGTGACAGGACGACGGTTTTAATAGAATTTTACTAAATCTTATGTTCTTCTGGAAAGTCTCGGAAGAAAACATTAGAAATTAGAAATAGTAGGGCATAGTTACAGCATTTGGGCAGATTTGAATTTTAGTCCTCGATATTTTAATGGTGGGGCCTTGCGCTCTTGAATTCTTTCGTAATTCTGTGTATATTATTTTCGTCCATGTGGTGTGGGTCCCACTCCCACACCACATTAAATATTAAATATAAAAAAATGTCTATAATGTAACTCCACTCTGTTACAACGAAAGGTAAACGCGTTTGCTAACCTTCTCCCTTGTGACTAGTCTTCCCTTCCGCTTTTAAAAGTCAAATCAAAGCTCGCTTCCTTTACTTTCTTCCGCCTGTACGTTTGGCTTCAATTCAATGGCATACGCTTCTTCTTCCTCTTCAATGGCATCCGCTTCCTCTTCCTCTTCTTCACAACGACACAACCAGCTTGGATATGCCTTTCACGAAATTGTACCACCGACTGCATCATCCTCTACCAAGCTGCCCTCACCCAGCTGGGATGTGTTTATTAACCACTGTGGAATTGATGTCAAATACACCATCGCCACCACCATCCACAATACACTTACTCGTGCGGGACTGCGAGTTTTTCTGGACAGAGAAGCCCTCGAAGGCGGTGATGATATCCCCACCAAAATACAAGATGCAATGTCCAGCGCTTCTCTTCACGTTGCCATATTTTCAACAAACTATGCACGGTCTCCTTGGTGTTTGGCAGAGCTGTCGTTTATGCTCAAAACTGGCACCAGGATCATTCCTCTCTTCTTTCACGTTGACCCTTGTGATCTTCGATGGGTGGATCAAGGAAAGGGGATCTATGCCGATGCATTCATCCAACATGAAAAGCAGGGTAGATACACCTCCCAGAAGCTTCAGGAGTGGAAGATGGCGCTCCAGACTGTTTCTTTTCATTCTGGCTGCGTTATTAACAATAATCAGTAAGTTTCTAACAGTCTATCTGCTCACTAATTCTACATTTTAGAATTATCTGTTCAGTCGCTTATTAGAACTGATAAAACGTTGGAGGACTAGTTGTGATTCTCTCATAGCTCTAGCACGGTTTCTTTAAATACACCTTTAATTCAAGACCATAATCCATACCCATACACACATTTTATAGGTTTGTCTGCCTCCATTCCCTCCACTTTCACATGACATTTTCATACACTGAAGTGAAGACAGGATGTTGGGGTGCTCTGAAATGTGTTATGTGGGTCATTTTGCAATTGGGAGAGCTGCTCTGTTTCTTCATTATCATACCCAAACAAACCCAGAGGCAAAGACCTGGGAACTCATTGGCAATGCTCAATTAATCTCCCTTTCTAAAAATTGATCTAGACAGTTTTCATCTCGAAATTCCGAGACCTAAAATAGCTAAGATGTATTGAACTATGACATTTTTTTATAACATATCATTTCAGATTATGAATCTGAGAATCCAAAATTGGAATGCTGTGTTGTTTTGGTCTAGTTAAAGTCTTATATTTGCTAGAGTGATGTTTGTTATATTGATTTTCTTATTGTGTTGTACATGTTTAGTGAGGAGGGGAGGGTGTTAAAGAATATTGTAAATATGGTATTCAAGACGATGGAGAAGGTGCCATTCCAGGTAGCCAAACATCCCGTTGGAGTAGATGATGCGGTTCAAGACTTTGAAAAAAGCACGCTTGAATCTACCGAGAATGTACAGATTGTGGGGATCGTGGGGATGGGTGGGGCTGGTAAAACCACCCTGGCAAAAGATTTGTACAACAAAAAATGCTCCTCTTTCCTTAATTCCAGTTTTATATTTGATGTGCGAGATGCTGCTAGCAGAAATCTCCTGCATGAGAAGCAGAAAAAGCTTTTGAAGGACCTTGGTGTCCAAGACAAGGACTTAAGGTTCGACAATATAGAGGAAGGAAAAGGTATTCTGGCAAGTCGGTTGAGATCTGTTTCTGCGCTCATCGTGTTGGATGATGTCGATCACGAGGACCAACTGGATGCTCTGTTGCCAACAAGGGACCGCCTTGGATCTGACATTTTCATCATTATTACATCCCGTGAATTGGGAGTCCTTACAAAGTGGGGTATCTCCTCCATCTATAGAATGAAAGCTCTGAATCCTTTTTATGCCAAGCAGCTTTTCTGCTGGAACGCTTTCTTGCAATCCCATCCTCTGCAGGGATTTGAAGATTTAGTTGAAACGTTTTTGAATGTTTGTAGTGGATTACCTTTGTCACTCAAGGTGTTTGGAGGACAGGTTTATGGCAAGTCCAAGGGCTACTGGGAGTCTCAACTGCATAAGATCTCCAAAATACTGCCGGAAGACATTAAACAGAGGCTCAAAGTGAGCTATGATGCCTTAGACAAAGATGAACAAGAGGTGTTCATAGATATAGCGTGTTTTCTCATTGGAGAAAGGATCAGCTTCGCCATTGCTATATGGGATGGCTTCGACTTGAATGGTCGGGATAGTTGGGAAACACTTGTGAACAAGTGTCTTGTTGATCTAGACCAGAATAATTGCATAACAATGCATGACCATCTAAGGGACTTGGGAAGGGATCTGGCTCATACTCACTCACAGTCTCGTTTATGGCGTCAAGAGCACTTACTCAACATGCAGAAACAAGCCTGGGTGAGCTCTGTTTAATTTTTTAATATTTTTTCCCCTGTCCTTAATTAATTAACGAGAGGTACACTTCGTCTCTTTCTGCTTCTACTTGTAGCTTGTAGCAAGTTTAGTTTGTGTTTTTTTTAAAAAATTTTCCGTTCAGAAAAGAATGCCTATTAGAAGGTTAAAGATTAACATGTTTATGCAAATGATGATGCAGTTTCTTGGAATCGGATGTTTTGGGCGGCCTCGATTATCTTCCTGGTTAGAACCAACATTTCTTATTCATGGAGAATATAAATTTATCAAAAAATCTACCACACCCGCAGAAGAACCTGTCTGGCTTCGTTGGCTTGATTTTAAAAATAGGAGGAAACTTCCCTCGCGGCAGTCACTCCAAAAATTAAGAATTCTAGAAATCCGGAATGCACAGAAATTGAAAAAATTATGGGCTGATGCAGATGTAAGTTTTTTCTTCACAGACTGTTTAAAACTAAGCACATTTCCCAAGTTTTAGAGCTGCGTGTTTTCTGTAACCTAACTAAATTGAATTTTTTTCGACTGCAGCCTCCACTGCAGTTGAGAGAGCTTATTATTAGTGGATACAGCTTTAAATTACGAAGTTTTCCAACATCAATAGGACGGCTGAAACATTTGAAAATGATAATTGTCGAGTTTGGAGTGGATAGTCTGCCAAAAGAGTTTTGTGCTCTCGAATCGCTGGAGCATCTGAAGCTAACAGCTCGTAGGATGTCTTCACTACCTACTAGTTTCGGGGATTTGACTAACCTCCGCCATATAGACTTTGTGAGTGCTCGGAGGTTGGAGATGTTGCCGGTTTCTTTTAAGCAGCTGATACACCTGCAACATCTTGATTTATTAAGGTGTGAGAATCTAACGTTGAGGTCAGACATGATGGAAAACATGACAAAGCTGGAGTATTTGAGGTTTTCATACTGCAGTAAATTGGAAGAGTTGCCTCATCATATCACAAATCAGGCGTCTTTGAGAGAGCTCTATGCTGATCATACAAGGTTACAGGAAATTCCAAGTAACATCGGTGTTCTCCGCAAATTGGAAGTGCTGAAGATAGGAAGTCCGCTGTTGGAAATCTTGCCATCCTCTCTTGAAAATCTGTCCAGCTTGTCTCGACTGGAAATTGATGGTTGTAAGATGTTGAAATCTTTATCAATTTCAGTGGGGCGGCTCAATATGCTTAAGGAATTAAGCATAGAAAGCTCAGCAGTAGAGTCTTTACCAGAAGACTTTGGGCAACTGAGTCTTCAACTATCAATCCTTATCAGAAGACTATTGGGCAACTGCCATTTTCAACGTTTGTCAATTGGGACTGTCTACAACTTCTACTTCTTCATTGTGCAGGTTCAAGGTGATTGACATAAGCAACACCAAAGTGTCAAGTATATCGATATCTGAAGACTCCTGTCCCACCCTTGAAACTCTCACACTCTCTTGTAATAACAATCTAACTGATATCGAAACCCTGCCAACATCTGTGAAGACCATTAAATTGTATGGTTGTGGAATGCTGAAGAGAATAGGGGCATTCTGGGTCTAGTAAACCTTCAAAGTCTGTCTATTTCCGATTGTAGGCAGTTAGATGTGCTCCCAAGTTTTGCAACTTTATCTTCTATCCAAGAAATTAGGATAGAAGATTGCTACATACATGATAAAATCGAAGGCCTGGAACATTCAAGATCGTTGGAGACGTTGACAGCAAGGACCTTGGGGAAGTCGGGAGGTATACAAAGTTTGGAGCAGGCGGAGAGATTGAAGTCAGTGACGGTGGTAGCAGAAAGCAGATCAGCTCTTCAACCCTGCATTCAAACTATGAAGGTACAATTCAAAACTCATGAAATATTTATCATCATGTAAAGTTTATTGACTGAAATAATTTGTTGCAGAAATGGCCAAGCGAGATGGTAATAATAGGTGGAAGGGCAGTGAGTGGCGTGGAATCGGTAATGGACTCTTTTGTCTTTCCCAACCTTACTGTAGTTCGCTCACAGGAGGAGGATAGGAGTAAGTGCAGGGTAGAATGTCGGAAAACGCTCCCTTCCGATGCTGCAATCGTTTGTTTCGTTCTAACATGTCATATGGATTTTTCGCACCTTCCGCGCAATCGTTTTTATATATCTCGAATGGTTCGGATGAAAAACTACAAGAACAAATTTTGGGGTGTTCGAGGTTGGAAGAAGGGAATGGGTATTTGTATGTGTGTTAAGACAAGGTTGTAGGCTTATGGACAAGCCTACGGTAGCTGTGGAGGCTGGGTATTTACAGTGACAAAGGTAAAGAGAGGAATATTAGTGGTGGGAGAAGAAACGAGAATATTAGAGGCATTTACTCATTTTTGGGACTTGATTTTGTGATAACTATATTTGTTTTTGTTATAATAATTATTAGGGAAAATTTATTTTAAAGTTTATAGGCTCAAATTTATTTTTGAGGTTTGAACATATATATATTTGGTTTAATATTGTAATATTATTAAATATTTTTATATATAATTTTTTTAATCATTTTATTTAGTTTAAATAGATATTGAAATAATATTAAAAATATTTAATAAGTTTTGTATTTACAAAAATAATATATGAAGAGAATATTTTTTTATAAAAAAATTATTTTACTTTTTAATGTTTTTAAAAAAATTATTAGAACAATTTTTATTTTCTTGTAATTATCTTGTATTTATTTGTATAATTATGAAGTGAAGATGTGCTCCCTATTTTTAGATATTTCCTCACAATAACACCACAAACTTGTATAATTGTTCATCAACCTACACCAATCAACCTTGATTCACATTTTTATCGAGAAGTTTTCCATCACACTCCATCTTGAATAAGAAAATTAATATCCAATTTTAAATATGTTGTATGAAAAACCTCCATGAAAATAAATCATGGAATGTTTATCCACTTCTCCTATAGGATTTAAGAATTATTAGGGTCCTCTCCAACCTACATGGCTTCAAGGGCTAATAGGGTCATCTCCTCTGGTCATCTAGAGCTTAGGACCCTTGAGGAGATATCAAATCAAATCAAGATGAAGGAATTCAGCCCTCTTAGGGAGTGCCATGAGTTTTCAGCCCAACAAGTGAATCCTTCAAATGGAAATGTTGGTGCTTTGATTGCTTCAAAGGATTTTTAACAGAGATCTTTCCTTTATGTTGGAGGGTGATCTTCAGGGGTGATTTCTATTAGTAGGTGATGTCTCCCATGGAAGTTGTGAATGGTTCAATTGGTGTGCAATTTTAGTTCCGCTTAGTGAAGACACTATCGAACATCAAATAAAAAAGAACTTCTTACATGTATTCAAGTGGGTGTGTAAGTTTTCGACCATCAACAACGGATCTTCAAAGAAGGAAGATTACAACCCTACTTGTCTAAAGGACCCATCATTAGTTGAATATGTGGTGCTAGAGGAAAGCCTAAGATTATAAATTATTTTAGTCTCGATTGAAGAGGAAACTCCTAGGATTGTTGAAATACATTTTTATATCTTTGTAATCTCGATGTTGAGGAGGCTCAACTCCTCAAGCCTGGGTTTTGTTCTTTTTATAGGTCAAATGTATGTTTGTTGATGGTTGTTTGCTTTGGGAATACTAAAATAGAGGTGGTTTGTTTGAGAAATCTTTATTTTAGCCTGAGATCTCCATTGTGACCCTTTCAAAACCCCCATTAATTATAATAATAAAAATACCTATCCAAGTTTTAAAAAGACGATATAAAATAATTACCGGGTATACAAAAGTGAATCATGATAATTGATGATTACATGTAAAACACAATTATCCACTTAGAGATGTGTGTGTGTGTGTGTGTGTGCACATGTGCATGTGCACACACACACACACACACACACAAAAATGTGGTGTCACACACACATGCGTGTGTGTGTGTGTGTGTGCATGTGTGCATGTGTGTGTACATGTGTGTGTGTGTGTGTGTGTGTGTGTGTGTGTGTGTGTGTGTGTGCATGTGTGCACCCGTGTGTGAGAAATAATTACTACATAAAACACACACGATAATTGATGATTACATGTAAAACACAATTATCACTTACACACACGTGTGTGTGTGTGTGTGTGTGTGTGTGTGTATGTGTGTGTGTGTGTACACACACATGCGTGTGTGTGCGTACGTGTGTACACGTATGTGCACACACACATGCGTGTGGTGTGCGACACAGCATGTGTGTGTGTGTGTGTGTGCACACATGTGTGTGACCACACACTCCCTGATGATTACATGTGTGTGCACATGCATCCGCACATGTGTGTGTGTGCACACACATGCACACACGCACACACACGTGTGCGTGCATTCGTGTGCACACATGCACACGTGTGTGTGTGCTGTGTGTGTGTGTGTGTGTGTTGTGTGTGTGTGTGTGTGTGTGTGTGTGTGTGTGTGTGTGTGCTGTGTCTGTGTGTGTGTGTGTGTGTGTGTGTGTGTGTGTGTGTGTGTGTGTGTGTGAGAGAGAGAGAGAGAGAGAGAGAGAATGTAATCATCAATTATCGTGATTCACTTTTGTATACCCAAGTAATTATCCACTTAGAGGTGTGTGTGTGTGTGTGTGTGTGTGTGTGTTTTGATTTAACCCTATGCAAATAAATAAGTTTACGGTAATGTGTTCCTATTTATGTAAGGGTTAAAGGGTTAGCAATAAGTTATATTCAAATTAATTAATAAACATTAATGCATAAGTTATAATATATTCATTAGCACTTTTTAAGATAGAACATGTAAATGATTGCTAAATTACAATGAACTATCACTTGGTGGAGTTGTAGACACAAAATCACACACATATTACTATTTTACTATGCTAGTAAGTATGTTGTTATATACATGGATCTTAAGCGAGAAAAGTATTCATTAGTGACACAATCCCTAGTCTGTCTGCTTGTCTTGATTGATTTCTCTTATTTCTCTCATATATTGGTCACTTCTTTATTCCCTTCGGCTAGGTTATATAGATCTCTGTCTGTTAGTGTTTTCACATTTGTTTTCATTTTCTCCAGGACACTAATGCCCATCCTGGACACTAATGCCCAAGTGCCCATGTCTAGTCCTATTTATTTATTCTTCTTATTTTGACATTTGTGGTCGGCCTTTTCGGTTATCTTACCCTTATCTCGAGGTCATAATCGATGTTTGTGTCACTCTTGTCAAAATTCAAACAAGATATCCCTATACATACACAACATACATACCATTCTAAGGGGATGAAAATTATCAAGGGCTATCTATCTACATACTATCAAAGGGACAAAATTCTTTGGACTATTTATTTTGCATATACACTAGATATGAAGGGGAAGTTCTGAATTCCATCCACTTATTTACATCTTATCTAGCTTATAGCCCGCTATCTCGGCCTCATTGGCACGAGGGAAACCTAAGGACACAATTCCACACACAAGAACATAAAACTATATGGAGTCTAAGATGTAGTGCAACGATCGGTCATAAGTTCACTCAATCGCGTGACCACCGGGGTCAGTCTAACTCCCCATTTTGCATCTTTTCTTTTTAGGATTTGATGTGTTTTGGGGTTTTGTAGGTCTTCATCTGTTTTGCAGGTTATATTAGAATCTTGCGATCTTCTAGCAAAATATAGGCGACCAAGAGCGAAGGTTAGCGACACTTGCACGACACCATAAAATTTAGATTTTGAATCCTTACACATCACAGGAACTCAACAAAGGTCCGCACACCTAGGCACCCTAGCCCATGCGGTGTACCCATTCTAGCTAATTCGATACTCTCACAATTTGTTGAGTGGCGTTGCATAGTATGTCAACTTTTCTCTGTATTTTAACCCAACACACTTTGGGGTTAAGAGAATACCAACTAAGTCATTCTATGTCCCCTCTTTCATTTAGAGTTTATATTTCATTAGTGTATTGCTTATATCAAATTTGTATTGTAGTATTTATTTATCATATGTGACTCTTAAATATTAGATTTAATATCTAGAATTTATTTAATCATTTGGTGAACTTGTATTTCAATCGATTTCCTTAGGATCCCAATGGCTAAAAATAGATCATCCTCTCCTAGGAAAGCTATGCATCATGAAAGTGTGAATCCCATCCTCGATGATGAGGTTGAGATTAAACTTAATGTTCTTTATCGTTATCATTTTATCATTATAATCCATTTGATAACAACATCCAAGGGCTTCCTTTCTAATGAGTTCCACATTCCCACTAGCTTCAATAGCTTTGTCCTTAACATAGTTTTTCCCGATCGAACTTCACTTGATGCTTTCCTTGTTCTTCCATAACAACTCACGATGTTGTAGCTTCTTCTCCTCCTATTGTCACACATGATAATGTTATAGATCTAATGTTTGGTGACATGTTTATTCCTATAGATTCAAATAAATATGCTTTTGAGGATACAAATGTGCATATACATGATGATGTTTCTCATAATAATAAAGATGAATGTAAAGATCTATCTCATGTTTCTTCTATTTCTGAAAATGCTTGCAATGATACATTTTATGCTGATGATAGTCTTGAAGAATTGTTTGCTTGTGAAAATATGACCAATAGTGATGTTGATTATGTTTCTGAACATGAGATTGTTAATGAGGATGTTACTTCTCTTACGACTGTTGAATGTGATTTTTCCACCCCTCTTTCTTCAAACTCTGAGGTTGCTTCCAAAATTATTCATGATGATTCTACTCCTTCAATTAACATTGTAACACCTAAGTCCAAATCTAGTGTTCCTATAGATCCTCCATGTTCTTCACCTCCTTCTTCTAGCACACCTCTCATAGTATCACATGAATCTCCATCTCACATTCATATAGAGTCTCTCGTGTCCTTCACCTCCTTCCACATCTTCTATTCCTTCTCGCTCCCCATGATCACTCATAATGGCAAGTGTTAACCTCTGAATGTGCCTCTCACTTCTTCTACCATTCCTTTACATGACATCTTATCACTCATGCATGTTTTTGGCCATTTGCAATATCAAGTTCAATCTCTCACTCTCAAAATAAAATCCTACCATCTATGCTTCTATTGAAAATAATTCTCTTCATGGAAATCCTATTCCAAAGAAAATTCACAATCAAGCATTTCCTAATGATTTTATCATGCCCACTTTCTCATGTTTTAATGGCACTAGCAATCCTTACTTGCATCTTAAGTATTATCGCTTAGTTATGGCTTCTTATTCGAGTTATCAATTATTACTAAAAGCCTTTCGATACAAAGTTACCGGTGATGCTCTTCAATGGTATACTCATTTTCCTTATGGATCTATTAGTACATATTGTGACATGGAAGATGCTTTTATTAGACGATTTATTCTTAGTAATGGTCCTAGAGTTACACATGATCACTTACCTAGCTTGCATCAAGGAAAGATAGAACCCATTGTAGATTACATCTTACACTTCAATTCTTATATGCATTAGTTATTATTTTAGCCTATTGATTTGGAAAAGAAATTTATCTTTTGTCATGGATTGATTCTTTCTTTGAAAGAACAATTATTGATTAAGCTAAAATGTAAATAAGAGCCTAATCTGAATGCAAGATTACAATAAATGAATGATAGATTAAGTACAACAATTTACCCAAGTAAACTAAGCAATAAAATGTAAAACCCTATGTGCAAAGGAAGGATAAAAATACTTAGTTGATTTGAAGAGTTATGGAGAATGCACGAGTTGGAAAAGTGAAAAATACAAAGCATTGAATGTTGCACCGAAGCTCAGAAAAGTGTAGAACTAGAGGAACAAGCTGGACTAGGGCACTGGAGAGGGATAGGGGCACTCGGGGCACCCTAGTCTTGATTTTGGGCACCTAGGTCTGTGTAAATGCTAAAAAAACATCCTCTAAGGTTTTAAAAGGTGTTTTCCTTTAATCATATTTTGTCACTCCGAGGTCACACCAAGATCTTAGAGGTCATTGTAAACCTGCAATGAAGTATGAACCTATAAAACCCTCACATAGACATCAAATCCTAACAAAGAAAGATGCAAAATGAGGGACTGGACTGTCCTCAATTGTCATAATGGTGAACTTATGACTAAGCACTACACTACATCTTAGACCCAATGTACTTCTATGTGTGTGCACGAAATTGTGCCCTAGGTTTCTCTTATGCGTGTTGCACTTGGATAACGAGCAAGTAGCTAGATGTAGAATTTAATAAATGTATGCATGGAATAGAATGAACTTCCCTCCTATGAAGTGTGATGTAGAAAACCATCCCTTGTGTCCCTTGTGATGGTGTTAGATGGATGTAATGGAGCTCTTAGATTCCTTGATGGATGTAACTTTAGGTGGTGATAACTAATGCTTAGTGCTTGGTCCTTTATTATGATCACATAACTTTATATTTATATGATTCCTTTGTTTGAATTTTGTAATTAACCCCGAAAAGGCCGACTACCAAAAATGGCTCAAATGGCTACCCAAAAAGTGTGAGTAAAGTATAAAGAATAAAAGGGTGTCCAGAGGGGATGAGGTGCTCCGATGTCGGCGTCTTGGCTGGGATTTGGCATCCATGATGAAAAATGCCAAAGAGTAAAAATGCAGAATGAGAAAGTAAAGGTGCAAGACTGAAAGTAGAAACAAAAAAAAAATAAATGTGGCCAACGACATGGGTTAATTAGTACTTTTCTTACTTAGGAATCATATGAATAGTAGTATGTAATCAGAACTAGATAGTTACCCAAAGTGGGTGATTTTTTGTCTACATTTGCCCCACTTTATGTTGGTGAGTGGAAAGCTTAATAACATAAAGTAGATAGATATGCGTACCTGATAACCATGTAGATTGATGATGAAAAGTGTGCCAAGGGACTAGAAAAAGTGTGGAATGATAAAAATGTGAAGTGTGGATGCTAAGGAGGAGAAAGTGCAAAAAGTGATGAAAATGAACCTAGGGCGGAAACACATGTGTAGATGTCATAATGTGCCTGTTGTTGACATTGATGTCAATGCTAATGTGTGTTATGTTATTGTTGTTGATGTTGAATACCACTTCTCATACGAATAGACCCGAAAAAGAATGATTTTATGCTCCATATCGAAAATCAAGAGAGTTTGAGTGAGGCTTGGGCTCAATTGGAGTCGATGCACAAAGGTACGTGTTTGTCAAAAATTATTAAATTGATCTTAGAGCTTATGACAACTCCCATGAAGGGAGATGAAAAAGTGATAAATTATTTAGCAAAAATCAAAAATATTAAGTCATAATTAGATGGATGTGGCAGTAATTTGATTCAGGATAAATTTCTTTATTTCATTATTCAGTTGAATATTTATGAGAAATTTAGAAATTTCATTTCAATTTTGAATTCTAAATATCAATTAGAACAAGACATTCCAGATTTGTAAACCCCTAGTGCACTCCTAGCTCAGAAGAGAAAGTTATGACTAATTTTGATTCAAAAGAAAATGTCACACGTGCACTTCTTGCTCAAAAATCAAAAGGTAAAACTTTTAGGATTAACAAGAACAAAAAATTGACTTTTAAAACTCCTAGTAAAAACAAGAAATCAGGAAACTTAAAAGTTAGTTTTGATGGTATATGTCATAACTGTGGGAAATTTGGACATAAGAAAGAGGATTGTAAATTTAAAAACAAGTCAAATTGTAAAATCAAGAAATGGAATAAATCATATTAAAATCAAGATAATGATGATGATAATGAGAATAATCATAGTGCTAATATAACAAAATTTATAAATTACTTCTAACATGAAGATTATGTTGTTGAAATAAGATTTGTGAACTTAGATAAGTTAGAAGTAGCTTTGACAATTGAAAACATACACAAATGGATTATATATGTTTTTCAATTTTCCTTCATTTTTTCATTTTGATAATTTACTCAAAAATAGAACTATTATTCATCTTTTGGCATGAAAAATGATCATATATGATATGTATAGGCCTAAAATTTTGAAATGTATTAAAAAGTGCTTACATGATCATTGTTTGAAGCAAAATCCATGGGAAGTATCCACAATTAGTGGATTATGTTTTTAGTGATTACTATGATTATTCTTGTATAGCTTGATTATCTCGATATGTTGTCAAGTCTTATCTCATTTTTAAAGGATTAGAATAATATAATGATATATATATATATTTTGATAAAACATCTCTTAGAATAAGATTACTAAAATATTATTATATGCATATCAAATGACACTTGGGGACACCCTTGTGTTTGTATTGGAGACGTCTAATACTGATTGCATCTAATACATATTTTACAAGAATAGTATGTTGAAAAATTTTTCAACATATTTTTAAAACATGGTTAGTTGTTAAGAATATTGTTATGTTAGTTGTTATACAACTAGTGTTTAACTTTTACAGATGGTTAAAAGTGAAATCAATAATGATTTAGATTTATATGCTTATTATGATGTCTATATGGATATTGTAACTCTAACCATGTTGATGTTTGTTAGATTAAAATGTATGATATGTGTTCAAGTTTTTCTCGTGCAAGAACCATAACTTGAAACAAAAAAAAGCAACCAATAGTCTCCATTTATTCTAGTGAGTCAAAGAAGTACAATGGAAGCAACATAGAAGCCATGTGGTTGAATTGGCTATTGGAAGAGATCCACATCAATAAGGTTGTCCAACTTATTATTTTGTAGCCAAGCCAATTCGAACCTGAAAGAAGGATCTTTACTTTTGTGTTAAGAGTCAACACTTAAGAGTAATGGGCTATGGTCGATGCAACTCTAGGTAGTGCACTTACGTAGAAATCCAAGAAGTGCAAGATCCAGTCCATAGATCCAAGAGCCCTATCTAATTTACTTTGGATATGATTTTGTCCCAAAGGTGTGTGATTTTCCTAGGCAAAGAAACTCCATGTAAATCAATATCAACAAATTCCCCTATCTAATGAAATATGGCAAAGCTTTCGGACTACCGGGTTAGCAAGAGAGCCACCTTGATTTTTAGATAGGTAGAGAGTAGTGTTGAAATATCCCACAATAAGCCGGGAATTTGAGAACAACTCCTTCTAAGTTCTATAATATCTTTCCAAATATTTTCCCTCTAGGTATCTAAATTAGGTATATATAAGTTGATAACGATCCAACCTACATCGTGATAACCTCTTGGAAAAACATTCCCAAGAAGTTTGGAGTTTTGATGATGTAGTCACTATAAAGGACGCGTGGGTTTCAAAGTGTACAAAGACCTCTAGAATTCCCAGAAGAATCCTGAGATGCAAAGGAGGCAACAAGCCACAACCTAGGGAGGCTGCAGTCATCCTTTAACTTAGTTTCCTATAACATGATAATATCTAGTGAGTATTTCAACCTTTGATATCTTTGAGGAACCTTCTCTTTTTTAAAGAATTAATCCCTCTTATGTTCGAGGAGATTATTTTCACTTTTAGATTTGGAGTTACTCCCACTACCATAGTGAGGGTGCTTTGAGTTCCTTACATCACATTAAAAGCCAATTCCTATTGGATATTTATATGTGCAGGGGTTATACCTTTTTGCTTATCATTTCCCACATCGATGGCTCTCTTACTATTACTCCTTGTAACCCGAGGTTGGATGTTATCGCCGAGGATAACGAATAAGGGGAAAACAACACCTCTAACCCGAGAACAAGAAGGGAAGAAGGAGGGAAAGGAGGATGTAGTAACAATAAAAGGGGCAAAGGATTCAAGGATGGGATCAACAGAGGAGACAAAACAAAGGGCTCATGTAGGGGATGTCCAATGAAAGCTAGATAGGGAGAGCTCATTGAGTGGAATGTCACCGTCTTCCCAGATAACAAAGGGATTGGAGGTTCTAACCTCCGGTGCTACCTTAGGGAGGACTTTGGGGATGAATTTACTCTTTTTCTTAGGAGAATAATCCGAGCTCTTTTTCTTAGGTTGAGGTTTGGAAGGGAAATTAGGATCCCTATTTTCAATGCTTTTGTAGACTAAACAAGCTTGAGGGATATACTCATATTCAATGGGCAAAGGTGACCACACTCCAAAATTTGAATGAACATCAACGGATTTGGGTAGAAATCCACTAACATCAACATTAACATGAAAGTGAGCATGGATAAATATATTTTGGCCTTAGTGGCACAGGTCTATAGAAATAAGAGAACCCATAGAGAGCAATACCTTCAATGAAAGCAAGATTCTAGAATTCCAAAGTGGAAGCCACGATAAGCGAACCCAGATTGGAGCTTGAGTCATAGTTTTAGTGTGAGGATTGAATTCTGAGACCATTTACGCAAGTAGAAGCCTCTCCTACCAAAAAAATGGTCCTTCAAGAAGAGCACGTGAAAATTCCTCCGTGAGGTTGAAGGTGAACAAAATGAAGCCATTAGGCATGACAACAATCTCAAGTGATCCACGGGATCTGATTTCAAACATGCATATTTTTTATGTCCTCCAAAGGAGATATATAGGGCCATGATATTTCTAATCGGGAAAAAATCCATCTAGGTAAAATCCACAACAATGATTTTGGAAGGAACCTACAAAGAAAGAGTCGCATCAAGAACAACAGAAACAACTTATTCTAATGTGGAGCGGAGGGGAACCAAACTACCACATTTTTCCATGACACCTATTTTGGGTGAGGAGACAGACACTTGAGGCATTGCTATTGAAAATTACAAAACCCCGATTTCTTGTGATTTATGTGTGAGGCAATCAATATAATCAGCATAACATGGAGTTATCATGAAGTGTGAGACCTCATGCGAATCAAATTACTCTTTGAAGAAGGTCGAATTCATTTTCCCAACCTAGTGCCAACTAATCCAAAGTGCAGAGAGTTGCTAATCTAGCCCTAATCTAATACTTTCCAAGGGCATAAGGATAGAAGGATTGCATAAAATGAAATCTACTCTAAGGGAAGGTGATGCACCAAGAAGGGGTGTTGAACAACTTTCACCGCATGGGAGTTAAAACAAGTAAGGGTGAAGAGGGTGATCAAGAAACACAGATCACAACACCTGTAACAAACTCACTTCCATTAAACACAATCAAATATGTACCTACAATAGATAAAGGACATACACAATATACCCATAACATGAACAAAGGTAAGCTAAAACAATAACACCAGACTAGGATAGATAAATAATCACAAATATGATTTTATTGTTCTAATTGATTTTATAAAATGATTCATTACATGGGAAAGAGGTAGGATTTCTATTAAAAATCTCCAAAAATGGAGGCTAGAGTTTCCACAAATCACTCACATGTGAGAGAGAAGGGAGGATGAATACAAGAATGTCCAACATTGTAAAAATGACCTCCATTACATTTTATAGAAGAAAGAGATGAGAGAGAAAGATAAAATCCTAATCCATGCTCTAACCAACCCTAGAATCCATCATGGCACTTGTAAAAATGATGGGCTTACTTTCACAACCCATGCTTGCTTGTACTTTTCCTTGTGTAAGAAGGAATGGCTCCCATACTTGCATTTACTCCATCTCTATACCCTGGTATGGCCTACATGGCCCTGTAGCTTCATCATTATTTTTCACCTACATTGCATTATTTTTCCATTTTTTATCATTTCATGGTGAGGGGCTCTAAATAAGATTTCCATCAACTATAATTTTGTAAAAAATGGAGATCTTGGGTGAAAGTTATTAATTTTTGAGTGGAAGGCACTCTTTGGCTTAATCCCACAAACCTCACCTATCAACTTACCACCTCCTGGGTATCTCTCCATTCATGTTGGGTCGGAGTTTTTTTTTCATTACATGAAGGGTGACTACTTTGAATTTTTGCTTGGAATCCCGACTCCCGACCCCGCTTCTACCTCTTAAATTAGCGATCGAGCCATTTTGTTATTGTCGGGGTGGATTATTCGATGCATTTGCATTAAGAAAGGGGGTGTTTTTGCATTGTGTTGTTCGACAACTTCCCCACATTTTCTTTACCCACCACATTTCGTGAGCCCTCTACATTATTCTCGTGCCATGGATCCCGATGACACCCCGCATCTCTTGCGCCCTCCTTGCATCGTGTTGATGCATCCCCACCCCCAACCCACGCCCGACACATTACTAAGCTCATGTGTTTTTCGAGTCGGGTTTGACTCTGCATTTACATCAAGACCTAGGGTGCATTCGCACCACATTTTCTCTAAAATGATCCCCGACTCGAACCCCGAAAAACTCCATCATGCTCCCTTCGCGTCGAGTCCCACATTATTTTCACCGCCAAACATTAGATATGCTTTGACCAACTCGACATTTAGCTCACCCAGGCAGTTGTTTTACTTTCCAGACCCCCTCACATTTTAGAATAACTCAACTGAGCCATATACGCCTCGGCTCACTTTTTATCTCCCCGAGAAGATCGACGAGTTGTTTTTAGCTCAATCCCTCTAGAGCCTCTCTTGGGAAGTTTTAAATTATTTTTTGAATTTCTTTAGGGGTTTTGGATTTTGTTAAGGCCAAAAGGCCATGAAAGAGGAAGTAGAACGTTCTGAGGCCAATTTTGTATTTTTCCATTTTAGCTCCTTTTATCATGAAATTTGGCCTAGGGAGCCCGTGTTCCTTCCGAGGTAGAAATATGAGCCCTTCAAGACTAAGAAGAGGAAAATTCCGCAAATGACTTCCAATCCTCCCAAAATCCCTTGTAATGTTGTCAAATGTGAAATTCCACTTGTGCCCCTCAAAATTTCCATATAGAGACCTATCTAGTGCTCAACCCTGATCCTCTCTTATTGTCCATTTTGCCTAGGGGGGAATGGATAACAATTTTGGCAACTCAACGGGGTTACTTTCCTACTAGGTGAAGTGACTAGCATCCTTGAAGCCTCCATTGGGTAGGGAGTCATTGTCAAGAGCTCAAACTAACATGTACCCTCCGAATTCTATCGCGGGAATCCGCTTACACACTATAATTTTTATAAGAAAACCTTAAAGTTTACATGAGTGGAAAATTGTTTTAATATTTAAAATTTCCCTCTTCATCTTCACCTCTCGCAAATTGTCATGTTAACACCGATTTTCATCATTCTCGAATGTCCTGTTTGAGACACCACCGAGGTCGAACTACCTTGAATGAATTTGGGAGGCACTAGAAGCTCAAAACATGATTGATCTGAAAGGACAAGAGGATACAAATTCTGAATTTTTCCCTTAATCTGATTTTAGTTGCTTTGCATTTGAAATTCCTTGTGATCTCGCAACTATTTCTGCAACATTGAGCTTCTAAAATGCTCCTTTCGGAGGCATCTTGAATTACGCAATGAGTCATCTTATGAGAAATAAAACATGTGGCAAAGCACTCAGGGAAACTGAAACCTAATCTACAACAAGAAAATGTGCATAAGCACTTAGAGGAATTAGAAAATCCTAAACTAATATATACAAGGGTGAGAATCTTCCTTTCAGTAGAAGTGCTTGAGATAGATTCCATTGACTAGAATCGGAAGTTCCTCTCCATCCAAAGTGGATAATTGAAAGGCATTGCTACTCTTACATCCTATGACCATTTAGGGGCCACCACAAATGGCATAAAACTTGGAATTCCTTCCCGAATTTTCACAATCTGCATCCAATTTCATAACCAAGTTCCCCTCTTGAAAGGGCCTTGCCTTGGATTTATTGTCAAATGACCTTTTGATAAAATTCCCGATCCTTTTCCATGGTTTGCATTACATACTCTCTTATTTCTTCCAAATCCATGAGTTCCACATACCTAGCTTCCATGGGCTCAAACTCGGACAAATATAAGCGCTTCATGATCTCCAATGTCCAAAGAGCTCAAGTGTTATAGGAAGCCTTGCCTCTCTTTTGTAGACTAGCTTGCATAGAGAACTACCTATTGACCTCTTGGGCATGATCTTATCAACCCACAAGGATGATTTTAACTTTGTATACCATGTCCTTTGGTTTTCATCCAAAATCCCGATGATTTTTAACAAGTTTTGTTAGTTGACTCCACCGCCCATTACCCTAGGGGTATTAATTGGATGAGGTGCTTATGTATATACATTCCTAACAGCCCGCTCAATGATCTTGGTGCCAAGGAATGCCAATTCATTTCTAATATAATGGTAGTCATCACTCAATCTTGTGACAATCCCTTCATAAAATTTCGGTATGCTTTACTCGTCTCGCTTCCTTGAGTTCCAATGCTTCGGTCCACTTAGTGAAGTAGTTTGTTGTTGTTAGAATCCACTTGTGGCCTTAGCTAGAATTTGGATTAATAACCCCAATTAAGTCCACTCCCCATTGTATGAAAGGCTAGTCAACTGAAATGGGATGAAGAGGAAACATTGTTAGCTTCTCTTTATCTGTGAAGAATGCACATTTTTTACACTTCCTGATCCAAGTGTAACATTCACTGAACATGGTGGTCCAATAATAATCTGCCTTTATTATTTTGAGAGTTGTTACCCATGGAGCAAGATGACCTCTAACCTCTCCATCATGAAAATCATGTAGCATATTTTTAATCTAACTTGTTCCAATGCACCTCAATAAGACTCCATTAATGTTGCTTTTGAACAAAACATCGTTCGATAAACACATATGGAATGGCTTGAGTCTGAAATATCTCCTCTTTGCTTTTCTCATTTCTGGAGGGCATAGACCTGTTTGTAGGAAATGCATCATATCCCGAGTCCAACAAGGAGTAGCCACAGATCATTTTCTCGTTCTTGATCATCTTACAAGACTAAAACAACTTCTTTTTCATTATTTGTCTCAACATGTTGACTAGAAGCCAGCTTCTCACACAATCCTTTTCCATGGACCAATTTGGTGACCTTGATCTCTACGTCATATTCCATTACATGAGTGGTCCATCCCGCACGTTTTTCATTCAAATAATTGTTCAAGAGGAAATCTTTGACTCTCCGCATGGGATACTTAGTAGTGGAATCTGTTGTTTGAAACTAGTTGCTTAAAATTCTTCAAACTTTTGATAAATGTGAGGACATGCTTCTCAATGAAGGAGTACCTCACTTCATATTCCTCCAATATTTGACTAAAGAATACAACCAGTTGCTCGGACCCCTCCTTATTTTTTTGCACTGAGGATGGCGAAATAGTTTCTAAACCACCGAAGGCATAAAGCATGAAATATTTGGAAAAGTCTGGATTGATGAGAGTCGGGGCTTGAGATATAGTTTCCTTAATAGCTTAAAAAATTTCTCTACCCTCCACTATCCATTTCAATGCCATGCTCTTCTTTAACATCATAATTATTGGCTTGAAAAGATCAAAAACTTTGGTACAAACCTTCGTGAAATTTTAATTCTCCCCAAGAAGCTCTAGAGAGCCTTCTTGTGGCTTAGCGGTGACAATGCTTGAATGGATTCAATTATTTCGGATCAATTTCAACCCCTTTTTAGACACAATGTGGCCTATAAACTTGCTTTCATGAGCAAGGTATATACATTTTTGGGATTCAAGGAAACTTCAAATCTCCTACACCTTTGAAACACTTGCATGAGGTGGAAGAAGTGGCTTGCCTTGTTTTTGGAAAACACAATGATGTCATCTAAGTATACAAGAACTATCTTGTTAATCAACCCCTTAAACGCTATGTCCATAGCCCTCTCGGAATGTGACTCCAACGTTTGATAACCCGAATGACATTTTCTTATACGCATAGGTGCCTCATTTGGTGGTGAAGGTTGTTTTGAATTGATCCTCTTCTTTCACCATGATCTGATTGTTGTTAGGAATATATATTAGTACTCACATGATATGAGTTTACTGTATGGTAAATATATATTACTATGGTGTGGTAAAAATTATGGTTGTATTGCATAATATATTGTTTCAACAAATATATATTCGTAGTGTTTGGTTGTACCCATAAAACTATTAACGAGATATTTGATTGTTTGACTTCCAATTTTGTAGGAAGTTGGTTTTCTATTCCTATGGCTATATAATAGCCTTTGTATTTGATATGAAGATAATACATAATATTATTATACTCTTATGCAAAGCTTGGACCAAGAATTCATTTGGCATCGTAGAGCGAGAGGGGGTTTATGTGATGGAAAGGTCATTGTGTTTTTATTAATTAATTAAGGGGCATTTTTTTAACCCCGATCCATGATATTCCAGTCTACATTATTATGTGTATAAATTGAAGTATTGAAGATAGATGTTTTTGTGTCTACCATATTTCTCTACGCTCAGCATATATGGTTAGGATTTAGAGGAAAATTTAAATAGTGTAGTCCAAAAATAGATCAGTTAGCCAAAAATCTTTTCTCTGAGATGCATGAAGTTTGAGGATTTCATAATTGCTAAAGACTACGCACGTAGGTGTTGCTAATTTTGGGAAGTTCTTATAGTTGTAAAACAACCATCATTCAAACAATTATATTTGGCAGAGGATTTGAGTAATTAGCTAGGGAAGCTGTTTGGCGAAGAGAAGATTTATTGGAAAGGAATTAGCATAAACCAGATTGAAAAATGATCAATTTTATTTAAATATTTGGAGAAAGTAGGTGTAGGTGGGCACTGTGGTCTTTCAGGTGAGATGAACAAGAATTTATCATCTTTAAAAAATTAAGATCTGCATTCACGACCTACCACTAACGGTTTTGTCTAGTTTAGCACAATCGATCTTCATTCATTTGAGAACAATATAGACCAACTCCCATAGTTTAGGTCGCTCATTTCCATACAACTCACCCATAGTCTATTTGTAGTCCCATGAAAGTACTACCTTATCATATTGACATTTGTGATCACCACCATATCGATCTGGAGCATAAAAATTTAACGAATCCTTCGCACACATTTATTGCAGAATTCACACAAAGTTATATTTGATTCAACGTACAAACATGGCAACTGGATATTGTGCATGAAACAGATGACATCAATTTGAAGTAATTGTCTCAGTTTTTTGGACATCCATATTTTTTCAACTTCTCGTGATCTTCAATCCTCTCACATTTCATGCATTACTCTATATTCGGGCACATTGTGGCGACTAGTGATTAGTTGGAGCGGTTTGCATATAATTATAATTACCTTGAGTCATCCACTTCCAAAAGTTACCATTCAAGTACTTGTAGCTCTGAGACATATAGCTATGCTTAGAGCATCTTTTGATTTGGGTGAGTCATTTCGCTTGCTCTACGTTGTCATACAAGTGTAAGTCCACATTAAAAACAAGGAGATTTTGTGTCATTTAATATTAGTTAGAGTCATTTACTATGTTACTATTTATAGTACATCGAGTCTTAATAATTAAAGAATATTGGTCACTTGTAAGTCATTAGAGTCCGTCATGTTGTCAATATTGGTGTTGAAGAGTCTCATAATTTTGTCAAATCTTTGAAATCTTTATGAGTTGTTGAATGATTCAATTGATTATTTTCATGGTATTGTCATTGTCAAGTTAGTTAAATAGGTGATTTTAGGATCTTTTGTTATTCTTGTCTAGTCAAGTGTCAAGAGTGAAAAATTGTAAAATTAAAAAAAAATAAAAGAAAAATTTTGCCTCGCAGACGCATTTTCGTGTTACCCGACGTCTAGAAAATAAATTATTTCACATTGCTGGGGAGAAAAAAAGAATAAATCACAATGTGGAAACTATTGAGCATCCAATTCAAATTCATTTTTGCTAGAAATGACACATTAGAGGATGGAGACAATGGAGGATGGATGATAAGCAATGTCCTATCGCCATTGCAAATGATGAGGCCGCATAATGAGGTTGTGGCATAAGTTTTTTTAGTTCAGTGTTTGATTTCTAGTTGTGTGCAGTATTTCAATGTTCCAGTTTTCAATAAGTGGAAATTTCACATTGTGGGGGGAACATGACATCAATGTTTTGTTTCCATTCAATTTGGTGAGCAGTTTTTTCTATGTTAATTCCCTGATGTGAAGATATTATGGAAAGATGAAAGCACAAGGAAAACGTAGAATCATGATACTTGAAGAGGATGAACATGGGTTCATACCTGAACAAGGGTTCTTTTTTGGTGGACAAGGGTCCGTATTTGATGAACAGGGGTTCATATTGGATGAGCAGGGGTTCATACCGAGGTTGTTGGTCAACATTTTCAAACCATTAGAGAACCAAGATCACGAGCACGCACGCATCAAACCGTGAAAGAAGTGTGATTAATTTAATCCCATGTTTGCACTAGGGGGAATGTTAGGAATATATATTAGTACTCACATGATATGAGTTTACTATATGGTAAATATCTATTACTATGGTGTGGTAAATATTATGGTTGTATTGTATAATATATTATTTCAAAAACAATATATTCGTAGTGTTTGGTTGTACCCGTAAAACTATTAACAAGATATTTAATTGTTTGACTTTCAATTTTGTAGGAAGTTGGTTTTCTATTCCTATGGTTATATAATAGCCTTTACATTTGATATAGAGATAATACATAATATTATTATACTCAACCTCTTTTTGCAATAAATTGATGATCTCGTTGGTCACTTCCGAACACCCGCCATCTTGTGTTTCTTTCTCGGAACTAATGGCCTCATAATTACTTGTATACGAGGCTGTTTTTTATCCCTTTTGATACTATCAACTACATCAAATGTTTCCCAATTGCTACAAGTCTATCTCGCAGCCATGTTCTCCTTCCTTGGTATGGAATTAATGTTGAAAGCCTCGAAATATTCAATAAGATCACATACCCTATTCTTATATCTCTTTAGGAGATCATTTTTAGCAACATTATACCCTTTGACTTGATTGAAAATCATCTCATTATCTCCGAATAACTACAAGTTCTTGATACCTCTCTTTCTAGCCCAATAAATTCTATGGATTAGAGCTTCGTACTCGGCTATGTTGTTTGAACAAATAAATTGAAAGTGAAAAGCTGATCAATACTTGATTCCCTATGGTGACACCAACATTTCACCTCCTCCAACACATTATCTCCATAAAAAATAAGCTCCTTTAACTTTATCATAAAAAAAAGGGGGTTTTCTTCATCACGCCTAAACTTCATCTCCTTGTATCAAAAGCATGTCTTTTGTCTTCATCTAATTTCCAAAATGATGTACTTGTTTAGGGTCTTGGGAAATCTTCTTGGGGAACAATTTGCATTTTCTTCACACATGTGGCAATGAAATAATTGCCTAACTCACCTTCTTCCATCTCCTTGTATGGATCAAAAGCATGTCTTTTGTTTTCCCATTCATCTAATGTCAAATCCAAAATGCCGTCAACTTTAGTACTTGTTTATCAGTAAATTATGGAAATCTTCTTGATAAAAGGCTAAACAATTTGCATTAATCTGTTCTTCACACATTAAAAGCGGCTTCAATGTGGAAATTTCTCACTACTTCTTTCTATGCTAAATGGGTTCTCTTTATTTATAGATGGTTTCCTCAAGATCCACTCTGACGAATCATATTCCATCTCATTGCATGTAAGCTTATCTTTTAAGAAGATTATATATGACCACATTTTTAGACTTTTTAACAAAAATATTTATGTACCCACTTATTTTTAATTTCTAATCCGTGAAGTCCCACTTACGACAAATATTTACTTTTTACAACAAATATAATGCAAATAGTGGTGGCAGATCAATGATTGACAAATCCTACAAGTTAGTGTCAGTAACTTTGACACACGCATGTAGTGTATGTAGTGTAAGCTTAATCCTTTGATCACTCATGTTGTTCCATCTAGTTGCACCACTCCTTTAGAGACTAGTTCATACTTTAGGCCCAATTGATATGTCATTCTGCTTTTGGCATTATTGAACTACTTGCCCACAAATCGATCATATAGTTGTGTACCAAGGTGTTCCCGAAATATAATTCATATATATATAGGATGGTGGTCTTAATTTTTTCACAAGACTCAGACGATTCTTTCCACAACATGTTTTTAGCATGCACAACCTTTGATCCTAAGAAAAATCCTATTTTTCATGGGGTTTTAGGCATAATCAAAGTATGATACCATGACCATTGTGTTAAAAATGCATTTTCCATGTAATTTCATATAAATAAGCATGTGAAAAGATGTCCGGGAGCTCAAGTTATGCGTCGACAAGTTGCTCCACAAGGTAAAGGAGTTAGTCATTTTTTTGGGGGAAAAATGGACCAATCAAAAGGTAGCGCACTTTTGTGCACCAATCGTACCAAACGGTTTTTATGGTTGGGTCTTGAAATTTAGTTTTCAATAAAGGTCGCATCCCCATTATAATATATGAGGGAATTTGTCCCATAACATTACTTTGAAAACCTCTATATTTTACACCCGATAAAATATATTTCCAAAAACTCTCAACACTAATAACAAACTATTAAAATATAACTCAAAATAGATATATTTAGTTCAAAATCATTTTTAAAAATATATAGACTACCTAAAAATAATAGCCTATAGTATAAAAATGACATAGTAAAACATGGTCACAAAGCTAATCTCAAAATATAATGAACATCCTATTAAAAATTATTATTATTCTTAATTAAAGATAAAAACTCTAGATTAAACTCTTAAATCATTTTGACCATGCTACGCCTTAATCATATATCTTATATTAGATGTATATAGCCAACTTGTGGCTATCATAACTTCTTATCATTATGTATCTCTTTCATATATGTTATATTTTCATTAGTGGGTTGGCCTCGGTGTTGGCCATAGCATAGGAATAGTATATATAGGGGTTAGTAGGTAGTAGTTCATCATCATATTCTCGCATTTGAGTCTTATTGTCTAGTTTGGAGGTTGCCCCCTCGAAGTGGATAAGCTATTATTCTTGCACATTGAGATCATTTATCTAAAATATTGTGTTCATTGGTGTTATATTTCTGCTGATAATCAGATTTATACAATTAATTACATTACAAGTGGTATCAGAGCTTGAACTCGGCCAACGACTGCATCAAACCCTAATTGTGAAGGTTCATCCATATCTCAAAATCGGTAGTGAATTTTTCTACAAATGTTTCTGTGGTGTGGAAAAATCAGTCAAGTAAGCTTCCCTCCAAATTTTAAGAATTTTTGACTTGATTTGCAAAAGTTATAGCGGATTTATGTTTTTTCATAATTTGGCTACCTAGGGTGAAATTTGTGGAATTTTTCAAAGTTATTTACATTTCTAGAAATAAGATTAAAAATTATTTTGAGTTTTTTCTTTGAGTTTTATAAAATTTGGCCGAATTCCTATTGAAATCCCAAACCCTAAATTTCGACCTTGATCCTTAAATCTTACCATTTTGGGGCATCATGGTTGGGCCTTCGACAAGAGGAAAAAAGAATCCCATCACTCCGTAAAACCCCGATAAGAATGAGATAATAGTTGAGGAGTTAGAGTCAGAAGGGGTATCTACAGAGTCCTTAGGGTTAGGGTTTACTTCAATTGACCATAAGGTCAGCTATCTTGAGTTAGAGTTGCGAAACCTCAAGGGTAGAGTGGCCAACAAAGAAGATGTAGAAAATATTGGACAACGATTGGAGGATTTCATTCACCAATTTAGTTACAATATCATGGGTCATAATATCCTTCCTAATTAGCCACAACTCAATCATACTCATATTAACTAGGGTGGATCTTTAGGTCAAAGTAATAGACAAACTAGCCAAGGTGGATTTGCAAACATGACCAATCCAAATACAAACACTCTGCAAGCCCATAACATGATTCCAAAAGTGGAAATGCGTAAGTTTGATGGAAAGGATCCACTCAATTGGATTAACCAGATGGATAATTTCTTTGATCTTCATCAAATTCCATCGAGACAAAAGGTTACCATGGCATCGTTGTATCTTGAACCTGACCAGTTCATTTGGTATTGATGGTTATGTGCTCAAAGGAAAAGAGTAGCCTCAATGTTACATGGATAGTATTCACCAAAGAGTTGCAATTTCACTATAGTTCTAGTGTGTCAGAGAATTATTTCACCAATTTGCAAAAGCTCGACAAAATAGGAATAGTCAAAGATTACATCCATAAATTTCAAAACCTTTAGTTACGGGTGGAAAATATTCCTAAAGATAATTTGAATGACTTATTTCTTAGGGGTCTTAAAGAACAAATTGAGACTGAGGTGTGTATGTTTAATCCTCATAAGGTTTTAGACTCTATGATCATGGCACGTAGGGCAGAGGAAAAATTTCTTTCCAAAGAGGAAACAAACTGCCGCAATATCGAGATCGTAGCACCCTTCCACCATCATTCCCTCGGCCAGTAAGATTGTCACCTCAACAAATTGAAGAAAAGAGAGCCAAAGGGTTATGTTTTAATTGTGACAACAAATTTGGACCATGACATAAGTGTGCTGAAAAGAAGTTGTTCTACATTGAGGGACCTACTAAAGAAGAAGAAAATGAAGAAGATGAAGAGGTAGAGCCAGAGGAGGAATTAGGAGATCCCCAGCCAACAATATCATGCCATGCAATTTCCAGTATTAGCACTCCCCAAACTCTCAAAGTAGTTGGCTTCTTAAAAAACAGAGGGTGACAAAGTGTTGATTGATTCGGGAAGTACTCACAATTTCATCAATCATAAGTTGCGTGACGCTTGAACTACTTTGTTTATCCAACTCCATAATGTCAAGTCATGATCACTGATGGGAAAATTGTTAGTTGCTCAGAAAATGCCATAACATTAATCTTTTCATGGGAGATTACTTGCTAACTAGTAATATGTATGCCATTGCCATGGGAGGAGTAGACGTTGTGTTAGGAGTTCAATGGCTTACCACCTTAGGAACCATTGAAATGAATTTCCAAGAGTTGTTCATGTAATTTCAATCAGAAGGGAGGACTTTTAAACTAAAATGACTAAGAGAAAAGTCCCCACATATGGTAACTTCTCATCGATGAAAATTGCTTTAAAAGGGTGAAGAAGGGTTTGTAGCATAGCTATTTTCATTGGAAGCACATCATTCCAATACATTTTTACCCATAGATATGCAAGCAAGTTATAGATAAGAACTCGGTGGTGTTTGGAGAAATGCCCAAGGGCTTGCCTCCAAAAGAGACCATGATCATGCCATCCAGTTGAGAAGATAGTTCAAGAGATGTTAGAAGTAGGACTTATTCATCATAGTCAAAGTGTTTACTCTTCTCCTATAGTGATGGTACGGAAAAAAGATGACAATTGGTGCATGTGTCCAAATTACAGGGAACTCAATAAGTACACAGTTAAAGATAAGTTTCCTATTCCCAGTAATTGATGATTTGTTGGATGAGTTACATGGTGTTGTTTACTTTACAAAACTTGATCTTCATTCTGGATATCATCATATTAGAATTAGGGATGAAGATATTCATAAAACAACCTTTAGGACACATGAAGGACACTATGAGTTCTTGGTAATGCCTTTTGGACTAATAAATGCACCCTCTACATTTCAAAGCTTGATGAATTCCATATTTAAGCCATTTCTTTGAAATTTTGTTTTAGTGTTCTTTGATGATATATTAATCTATAGCAAAACATGGGAGGAACACTTGCATCATGTAAATAAGGTGTTGGAAACTCTTGAACAACATCAACTTTATGCAAAGCCTTCTAAGTGTTCTTTTGGTGTAAAGGAGGTTGAATATCTGGGTCATATTGTCTCTTATGAAGGTGTTAAAGTGGATCCTAACAAGATAAAAGCCATGCTTGAATGGAAGGTTCCCAAAACCCTAAAAAATCTCCGAGGATTTTTGGGGCTTATAGGTTATTATCATAGATTTGTAAGGAATTATGGCAGCATCGCAGCACCACTCACAACTTTATTGAAGGACTCTTTCCATTGGAATGAGCAAGCTACTATGGCCTTTGAGAAGTTGAAGGAAGCCATGTGCACCACTCCGATTCTAAATGCACCCCAGATTTTTCAAAAACATTCATTTTTGAATGTGATGCCTCGGGGTATGGTATGGGGGTAGTACTCATGCAAGAAGGGAAACCATTGCCTTGAGAGCCACCAATTCAAAGGTAAGAATATCTCTAAACCAGTTTATGAGAAAGAAATGTTAGCAATACTTCATGTAGTGAAGCAATGGAGACCATATCTAATGGGACGACATTTCAAAGTAAAGACAAATCATGATAGTCTGAAATACTTCTTAGAGCAACATTTATCATCAAAAGAACAATAGAAATGGGTCTCAAAAATGTTAGGGTATGATTTTGAGATAATATACAAGAAAGGGAAAGAGAATGTAGTTGTTGATGCTTTATCTCGAAGGATGAATCTACCTAGGCATTGTTGTGTGCCATATCTGTATTACAAGAGGATTGGATAGAGGATGCAAGGTCTGAATGGAAAAATGACCCAGGTACACAAAATCTCATTCATAATCTCCAACAAGATCCAAGCATGTCAAAAAAATTGTATGGAAAGGAGATGTTTTATGGTATAAAGATAGATTATATCTATGTAAGAATTCAATCCTTAAAATAGGGTTCTATCTGAGCTCCATGCTTCTCCAGTAGGGGATCATTCTGGCTTCTTAAAGACTTATCATCGAATTGAGCATGATTTTTTTTTTTTGGGAAGGGCTAAAAGGAGGTGTCCAAAAGTTTGTGGCTGAAATGCATGGTTTGTCAAAAAATAAGGGTGAAAAATTAAGTCCCCAGGTCTTTTACAACCTCTATCTATTCCTAGCCGAGGTGGGAAGAGGTGTCCATGGACTTCATCACAGGATTGCCTAAATCAGAAGGTAGAAATGTGATCGTGGTGGTGGATAGACTCACAAAATATGCCCATTTTTGTGCTTTATCACATCCATTTGTTGTGAGTACAGTAGACAACATCCTTTAGAGATACAATTCAGAAGCTACATGGGACACCAAAGATTATAGTAAGTGATCGAGACCCTATCTTTACTAGTAATTTTTGGACTAACTTGTTCTCATGCTTGGGCACACAACTAGCTCGTAGTTCCTCTTATCATCCCCAGTTTAATGGGAAAACAGAGGTGGTAAATAAGTGCTTGGAGGGATATCTTTGTTGTTTTACATCAGATAAGCAAGTGAGATGGGTCCAATGGTTACTACTGGCAGAATGGTGGTATAAAACCTCCTTTCATACTTCATCTAAAATGTCTCCTTTCTTGGCATTGTATGGGTATCATCCCCATCTATCACTTCATCTTTAAGAGTCCAACCAAAGGTTCGAGCAGTTGAAGAACATATTCAACACCAACAAGAGGTGCTTTCTAGTCTCAGGGAGAATTTGGCCATGTCACAAAACCGCATGAAGCAGCAGGCAGACCAACATCGTAGTGAAATACATTTTGAAGTTGGTAATTGGGTTTTTGTACGTTTATAACCATATAAGCAAATGTCCTTAAAACAACAAAAAAGGATAAAAAGCTTTCACCTAAGTATTATGGTCCTTATCAAGTGTTACAGAAGATTGGAAATGTAGCATACAAACTGGAACTTCCTCCGGCTACTCAAATTCATCCAGTCTTTCATGTATCTTGCCTAAAGAAGGTAATTAGGCAGATGATATCAACCCAAACTACTATGTTTCTGAGCTTGATGAAGAGGGTAGAATCATCTTGGAACCAGAATGCATCCTTCAGACACACACTAAGTGATTGAGGACAAGGGTCATCACTGAGTATTTGATCAAGTGGAAAAATCTAGACAATGAAGATGCAACTTGGGAGGATGCAAATTTCCTGCAGCAGCATCCAAATCTTCTCAACATTGGGGACAATGTTGCTTTGAATGGGAGGGGCATGCTACGCCCTTAATCATATATCTTATATTAGATGTATATAGCCGACTTGTGGCTATCATAACTTCTTATCATTATGTATCTCTTTCATATATGTTATATTTTCATTAGTGGGTCGGCCTTGGTGTTGGCCATAGCATAGGAATAGTATATATAGGGGTTAGTAGGTAGTAGTTCATCATCATATTCAGCATTTGAGTCTTATTTTCTGGTTTGGAGGTTGCCCCTCGAAGTGGCTAAGCTATTCTTCTTGCACATTGAGATCATTTATCTGAAATATTGTGTTCATTGGTGTTATATTTCTACTAATAATCAGATTTATACAAGTAATTACATTACGAGACCATGTAATCTAAACTATCAATGTAGGTATAAACAAAATTTAGTATTCATATCTAAAATTCTATATAGACTAACAACCCAAAATTACATAAAAAATAAAAATTGTAATCTAAGCATCTAACTTTGAGATTCTATAACCACTATCTTGATATGCATGATTTCGAGAAGAAAACATAGGTGAATAGTAAGGGGCAATTAGTGATCTAAGATATATCTCGAGATGTGGCCATACAAGTGTCAAGAAATCAAGGCGGTATGATCTATGGAATATGGGATACATAGATCATCTTCATCAATGAGAGAAAACAATTTATCAAATAAGAGTTCACCTAGTCTATGTGTTCTTTTACTCAAATTATTTTATCGTGTGTTGGATAATGATGAAAAATAGTGTTACTCCTTTTGGAATGTCCTATAGAAAAATGTTTTTAATGAGAATAGAACTTTAGGCAAAGAATTAACAATTTCTAAATTATGATAAAATTTTCAAGTGAAATTTATAAACACGCAAATAAAACAAATCTCATCATTCAAAGTTACTATATAACATGTCTACCCCTAAAAATAATTAGGAATGCAAAAACATGTTGAACCTTGTTACATTGGTTGGTTTTTCATTTTTTTGATTTCACATGGCATTGATGGTAAAGGAGGATTGAAATGACATGTATGTAGGTGTCTATCAAGATGGTTTCGGGTAGTATATATCATTCGGTGGAAATCTCATTTGAAACCGGCTCATTATCAGAAGCTTGTTTCTAAAGCCTAATGAGGTGTGAAAGATTGATATAGGTCATGAAAAGACCATGTGAGCATGGGATGATCCTAAGGATGATGTCTAGGGTATGTGTGAGCATCATCAAGGTCTTTTTAGCTCCTAGAGACAAAAATCCAAAGTTCACCGAAACCGCCCTTGGGGACTAACAATGAAGATTGAGGTAAATGAGATAGGAATGAGACGTACATGATTCTATATTGCTAAAAACCTATGAAATATGTATAGGGGTGTCTTATAGTGCTTCATGCCAAATTTCATCAAGTTTTGAAAAGGTATGTGGAAGATATTCAAATTTTTCTAAAACGGGCTCATTAAGAAATGAAAATGAGTTCTTTGTCTTCTTATCATCAAAGAATAAATATGGATCCTTCATCTGATAAATGATATAAGGATTTTTGTAGATAACTTCAAGCTTGAAGTATTGAAAAACGTTTGAGGTAAAAGATAAGTATCGAAGAGTTATGATCATTTTTCTAGCTATGTTTTTGTCTCTCCCAAGCACTTTCTTGAGTCAGTGATAGCAAAACGTTGTCTGTTTAACTTCAAATCACTTGGATGAGAAACTTTGAAGCTTTTCATGGTTCATTAATGATGTTTTCATGTTCCTTGGGTTGTCAATGATCTTCAAGATGGTCAAGTTCATTCCTCTCTCCAAATGGCTATGACATGTGACAATCCTCACAATTTGTACAAGCTAAGTGGATACAAGAGGAGGATATATGAAGGTACAATCCTTGAGGTGTTGTTTGGAGTAAATGTTAGGCTTGAAAAGGAATTGGTATTCTTCTTCAAGTTCAAGGTGATTTTTCAAGGCTTAAGATGACCCAAGTATAGTGGAAGGATGTTAAATTTATCCTTTGCTCTTAAAACTCCCCGAAGTCTTGTAAACTCAAGTCATGAAGTGTGAGGCTTAGAGTGCAAATGTGGTTTCTACCTCATCAGTGCATATTCTCAAGGTGTGAAAGAGAGTTCAATTGTTTTCCTCTCATGTTTACTTCTCTAAATATGTTTGATTAGGTTAGAGATTCTGTATAATTTTGCAAATCCAAATGTAGTTCCTAGAATGACCCGAGAATTAAAGCACAAAATTTTGAAAATCAATCTTCATAGGTCTAAGATGAGTAGATGGAAGCTTAAGGTTGCAGATGGTGTGGTGACATGTGACATTGAGTGCCAGATCTCAAACTTTAATGTGAGTTTTGGTTAAGAAGACTAAGACAATTTAACATTGTTCTTAAAGGATTGGAGATAGTATGGGAGCCTAGAATGAAGTTTGGAAGTTTGAATGTGGATACCTAAATTTTTGAATATGTGTTGTGTATATATTGATCGCAAGAATACTCCCGAGATTGACATCATAAATCCATGATTGTCTTCTTCTAAACATATTTAACGTAATCGTGTGATTGAAAATTGGAATTGTATATCTTTATCGCAAGTTAGCATGGAAGACTTGATTTCTTATTCGATGAGTGGCCTACGAAGGTTTTTGGTGAGGTTGTATACAGTGATTGCTTTGCTTTGGTTATTTGAAATTCAATGAAGGGCTAGTGGACATACTTAGTTTTGAGCATAGATATGTGACAATACCTCAAGAGATGAGGTCATAATGGTAGGTAATGGAGTGTTTCAAGAGTTTTCATGCATTCCAAAAGGAGTTAAAGGCTATATCAATCCTTTTGCAACTTTGAAGGAGAGGTGGAGGTGGTCTTCTAGAAAAGAAAACATCAATACTACCCTCTCGAGATTACACAAAGGAAAGGAAACCCTAAACTAGGGTTTGTAAGAAAAAGATATTTTTCTCGAAGACGGACCAATAAAAATTCCCAAAATTTTGAAGAAATCTCCGTAGGCATGTTACAAACACATTACAAAAGGAATTAAACATTTTCATATCAAATCGGAGAGAATTTCATAACCGTTGTCATGAACATTCGTATTTAATTAGTTAAAGTATGAATACATTGAATTTGTCTAATCAAAGTATTTTAATAAATTGGAAAAATTTGTCTTCATTTTCTTAACTCCAAGAAGTTCACGTCTGCGGTTAAGAAAGATGATAAATTATTTAGATTTATCAAAAGATGGTTACATATTTATTTTCTCATGACAAAGTGGTGTAAATGTGATAAAATATTCTATTAATTCTTTCACTTGAGTAACCAAATGCATACCTTCTTCATCGAGGAGCTTGAGACAATGGAATATGATCCTCTTGACATCATAGAGTATATATGTAATGATTATTTCTAGTGCTCATTCCAAGAAAGAATGTTCAAAACAGGGTGAGACACATTGTATTTCAAATCTATAGTTGTTTTTAAGAAAAGGTGTAAGTTTTGAAAAGTCATGAAAATTGAATTAGTATTCTCTACTCAAAGCAAAGGATAAGTTCAAGGGTATTTATCATTTACATGTTTGTAAAAGACCTTATTCTTATATTGAGCTATAAAAGACAATAATTTTAATATGAAGAGTCTCACATTGTTCAAACAATGCAAATTAATCTAAGGCATGAAACTTAAGGGGTGTAAATTTAAAATTCAAGAGTCTCACATTGTTCAAAGTGTGAGGTGTGGTGTGTGCCAATTCGAAGGAGAGTGTGTATTATGAGTAGAGGAGTGAAATAAAGAATCGAAAACCGATGATACGATGTGAGTGGTTTTAATATATAAGACAAAAGACTAAAAACAATTGGTGTGCTTGGGGAATGTAATATACAAAGTGAGTAGAATTGCAAAATCATATGAAGGTTCTTGTTGTTTGAGATATATATGAGCTGACATAGGATAATTCATTGGAAAATATGAATACTAAGAGTAAAAAACCTTTGAAATAAACACATATGGCCATTGTATGTGATGTAAGATAAAATATGCAAGGCATTGAGTCGATAAGCAAAGGAATAACAATTAGTGCATTGAGAATTCGAGAATATTGTGATGAGAGTATAAGAGAAGGTTAATTCATAGAAAGACATGAGGATAATGTGCATGATGGTGTGGTATAATGCAATGTAAACCATGAGAAGATCATCCTCGAGATCATATTCTAGTGGTGAAAATCTTGTAAGAACTTTTAGACGTATGACAAACCCGATGGAAGTATAGATGATTGGAAATGAGATAATTAAGATGAGCAAATAATGATCCCATTTTTGATAGATAACAACAAACCAAACACATGAGAAAATTTTATGTGGAAGAGTGATCAGAAGAGAGAGGAATTGAAAAGAAAAGAGAGAAAATATAGAGGGGATTATCAATTGTATGAGACAACAAAATAAGGGTGACCAAATTTATTAAACAAGTTTAAGTGACAACTTAACAGGTTGGGGAGTTGTAGCTTCCCTGTGAGTTGAAGCTCACTAAAGGTCAGTTGTAGCTAAACCAAACTTGGGAGTTGAATCTTCTAGATAGGTTGAAGCTTGTCAAAGACTAAGTGACAACTTGGTCAAACTTTTGGAGTTATAGCTCCAAGTTGAGTTGAAGCTCAACCATGAAATCAATGTAACTGATACAAGACAATTTTGTCCCAAGCCTAGTTCTTGATTTCAATGGGTTTTCTCCCATTTTGGGTTTCCCACATTAAATTTATGTGCTCTTCTTAGCAATTTTGAGAAAAGAAAAATATCTCAAAAAGTTTAATTAGACATCTAATTAAAAAGTTTCCCACATTCAATGTCTAAATTTCAACAAAACATTATGAAAATTGTTATGATACCAAATGCTGAATTTAGTATATCTTATCACAATAAAAACATTGTTATATTATTCATTTGAAACAATCATATTTATAGCTTTGTGATCTCCTTGATTCATAGATTCAAGTCTTATGAAAATCTATCTTAACAATCACTAAAATATTTTTCTATTCTCTATTCTTTCTCACACATCCTTATTCTACATTCACTCACATTCACACAAATAATTCAATGTGAGTAACTAATACCCAACACAAAACCACATGAAGCCTAAAATCACATGGTAAAAAACATGTAGATCAATGCTTGATAATGGTTGACATAAAAATATAAATTGATTTAAAAAAACTCTATATTTGAAATTATTGAAATAAAGTGAAATATGCAAAAGATTGACTACACTTGATTGGTCATACCAAACCATGCCCCCAGAGTTTTATAAATGTTAATAATTCCATGGGGATTTATCCCATATAGGGCATGGGTTATTATCTTATACATGATATTCCCTTTCTGTTTATGGGAATACTTTTATAACCTAATATAATTTCTTGTAGCATTATGTTTTGCTAATTTGATAGCCATTTCTTTGTGTGAAAGTATTTCTAACTTAACACCATTGTAGGTAGTTTGACTTGTCATTCAAAATTTGTGGTCCATCAAATCCAATTCCAGTCTTATCCTACTATGGAATCCATATATTAGTCTTGTGATAATGAGCTAATAGGGATCCATATATGAATGTTGACATATTAAGGAAGCTACATATCAATATTGAGATACTAAGGAAGCCCAAATGCCAACTAAGTATGTGATAAGATCATTAACACTTTATGATAAGTGAATAACTATGATAACAAATTATGTTCAAAGTGGATAACTATGTCTAAACTCTATGTAAAATGTGACCAAATTTGATCCAACCTATTTTAACTGACCGAATGTGATATGAACTATATGAAATGTCCCAATTTGTTTGAATATATGTACTCTTAAATGAATTTACTACAAAAAAAACTCTATTATGTGCCCTAGTTCTCATTCCTCATATTTCCCATTAATCTGGAGACCGGGCAAAGCTAAAAATTGTGAATGCAAACTCCAAATGAAAAACCTATCCTGATGGAGTTGATTTCATGGAAATTATATATGGGGAAGAAAACCTTAAAAAAATTGGTTACTCTATTAATGGATACCCTAGTAGCTCCATCCACGAAACCCGTGCCAAGAAAAGTTTTCATTTTTTTTTCCAAGCACTCTGGTAGGCGAAACACAGTTAAATTTGGAGCACATGATCACAATGAAGAGATGAATCCAAAAATATTGTTCCCGTCACAAACTAAGGCCATTTTTACTACTTACTAAAAATATCATATTCTATGTTTTCCCACATTCTAAAAATATCAAGACCCCGAGTTGCGAGTTCGATCATCCATAATATTCGGAAAGATTGTAAAATGAGAAGCGGGACAAAAATGATAATTTTCCCAAAATAGTAGGTCCCCAAAAGGCAACATGTTAAAAATAAAAATGTGTTAAAAATAGCAATGTGCCAGGTAATAGAAAGAGGATGGAATGTGCCAGAAGGTTCATAGGGTGAAATTGGAGCAAAACAGGCGGTATGTCCCAATATATGAGGTTATGATCTCGTATTCTAATAATAGAAACTTTCAGTGTTGAGTGCAAAAATTTATAGATGGCATCATTCTCACTCATCTTTCTATTTTTAGACTCTTCACGGGGTTGTAAGATGGTTTCATGGGTCAAATGTGGGAACAAGAACTTCACATAGATCTTGTAAGCATTATCCTGAGCTCAATTGTGTCCGGAAAGAAGCGGTGCATCTCAAGAGCACAACAGATGAATCCATCTTCATCGGTTAAGGACTTGGGAAATTCAAAGTGAGTTGGCTAGAGTGATCTCAATGAGCTAGAGGAATTCAATAATCAGTTATCAAGGAGGATCATTGTGAGCATTTCCCGTGTTCATCCAAATCTCACATAAAGAAGTCTTGAAATAGTGTTTCTCAACACTCGTTTTGTGGTTTAGGATGTCCATACATGATCATTATCAGCAAGGTCTTCATCAAAGACGGAGGTATCTTCATTCTTGGGAAAATTTATGCATCTCCTCTCTCTTCATTCTTTCTCCTCTTCTCTACCCCCTTTCTAATTCTTCATTGTGAGCAATCATGACATTTGTCTTATTCATTAAAGTGACTATAGTCTAAAATGTAATAAGTTGCCCTTATTTTATAAAAGGGGACTTAATGTTCTTTCCTAAGAATGCCAAAAGTCACGAATGGAAAATACAAATGAAAGGTCACATGGGGGTAGATGAAGAGTCATTTCTTGTTCTATATAATGTAATGACATCCTCATTTTTAAGGGTTGTCAATTTTGTGCACTAAAGAGAGATTTTTGAGCAAGACAAAAGAAATAGCTATTCTTCCACTTTCTCTCCCTATTTTCCTCTATTTTCCAGAATTATACAACTTGTTAAGATGTCACATAATGAAGGGATTTATTATTTTCATGATGTATGAATGTGTGTAACTTTGTGCTCATGGTTTCCTATGATCGTTTTCATTCTAAACATGGTTTTTCTTTCCTATAAGTTATGAATGTGAAACTTCTAATTAGCTTTGGCAAAAATCTGATTTTCTACTTGAGGTTAATTTCTCCTATCTAATTTCTCACTCCCCTTCCCCCATCTTTCAAAAATTCCTCCCTTACAATTCATTGTAATAATTTTCCACGGATACAAAGGAGTTTCTTTGTTGGATCCCCGACCTCTTGGCCAACAACAAATTTCCCTTTTTCATTCACAATAAAGTGGAGTTACACCACCCAAGCAGAGGGACCTAGAGTCCTAGAGCATTGAAATTACTTGTATAATTCAGATTAAGAGCAACAATAGAACACCAAATAACACAATATTTCAAAATAATGATCTCAATATGCAATTAGAATAGCTTCGCCACTTCGAGGGGGCAACCTCCAAACCATATAATAAGACTCAAATGCTCAAATGATAATGAAATACTACCTATAATCCCCTATATATACTATTCATATGCTATGGCCATCACCAAGGCTGACCTATTAAGCATGAGAAAGTATAAATGATATAATAAAATGATATGGTAAGCCACAAGTCGGCTACTCATATCCTAATACAAGCAATAGGTTAAGGGCGTAGCATGCCCTTCCCCTTCAAACCAACGTTGTCCTCAATGTTGAATAATCCTGGATGTTGTTGCAGAAAACCTTCATCCTCCCAAGTGGCATCTTCTATGCTCAGATTCTTCCACTTGATCAAATATTCCTTAATGTCTCTAGTTCTCAGCCTCTTAGTACGTGTTTACAGAATCTTCTCTGGCTCCAAAATGATTCTTCCTTCCTCGTCAAGTTCTGGTAACTCTATCTGGGCTTCAAATTTCTATCCAATAACCTTCTTCAGGCATGAAACATGGAATACTGGGTGTATGTGTGAAGATGGAGGCAACTCTAGTTTATAAGCAACACTACCAATTTTCTGTAGAACCTAATAAGGGCCATAATATTTAGGAGCAAGTTTGTTTTCCTTTTTCTATTGCTTTAGGGACATCTGTTTGTAAGGTTGGAGACGTACAAAAACCCAGTCACCAATTTCAAAATGTCTTTCACTACGGTGTTGATCTACTTGTTGTTTCATCCTGTTTTGTGCTAATGCTAAATTCTCCTTCAAACTAGCCAAAACTTGTTGTTGATGTTGAATGTGTTCCTCAACATCTCTGACCTTAGTTTGCACCCTCAAGGAGGAAGTGATAGAAGGTGGATGGTAACCATATAATGCTAAAAATGGGGTCATTTGAGAAGAGGTATGAAAAGATGTGTTATACCACCATTCTGCCAAAGGGTAGCCATTTAATCCACCTTTCCTGCTTATCTGATACAAAACAACGTAAATACCCCTCTAAGAATTTGTTGACCACTTCTATTTTCCCATCAATTTGAGGATGATAAGATGAACTGTGAGCTAGCTGAGTACCCAAACATGAAAATAATTCCATCCAAAAATTACTTGTGAAAATAGGATCACGATCACTTACAATTATCTTTGGGGTTCCATGTAGCCTTTGAACTGTCTCCAAAAAAATAGTTATGACTGTACTGGCTGCAAATGGATGTGATAGGGCACAAAAATGGGCATATTTTGTGAGCCTATCCACAATCACGAAAATAACATTCTTACCCTCTGAACAAGGCAATCCGGTGATGAAATCCATGGAGACCTCCTCCCATCTCTGGCTAGGAATTGGTAAGGGTTGCAATAGACCTGGTGTCTTAATTGTTTCCCCTTTGTTCTGTTGGCACACTAAACACTCTGATACAAACTTTTGTACATCCCCTTGAGTCCTTCCCAAAATAATTCTCTTTTTATTCTATGATATGTCTTCAAAAACCCAGAGTGTCCTCCAACAAGTGAGGCATGTAGCTCTGCAAGAATCTTATGCTTCAACTCAGAATCTTTACTCAAGTATAACCTATCCTTGTACCATAGGGCATTACCTTTCCACTCAAATTTGTTAGATGTCATAGATCCTTGCTTGATATTCTATATTAGAGATTGTGTATCCTTATCTTGATTCCATTCCAATCTTGCTTCATCCACCCAATCGGCCATCAACATGGACATTCCACATAGTAAGGCATCTGCGGATGTATCCCTTCTGAAAAACGCATCAACTACTACATTTTCTTTACCCTTTTTGTATATGATTTCAAAATCATAACCCAACATTTTTTTACCCACTTTTGTTGTTCCTCAGATGATAACCTTTGCTCCAAAAAGTATTTGAGACTATCATGATCAGTTTTTACCTTGAAGTGTCTACCCATGAGATAGGGCCTCCATTGCTTGACCGCATGAAGAATAGCCATCATTTCTTTCTCATAGATAGGTTTGAGCAGATCTTTTCCTTTGAATTGGTGACTCTCAAATGCAATTGGTCTTCCTTCCTACATTAGAACTACTCCCAATCCTGATCCTGAAGCGTCACATTCAACAATGAAGGTTTTTGAGAAGTTGGGAGTAACCAAAACTGGGGTGCACATGGCTTCCTTCAACTACTCAAAGGATTTAGTGGCTACGTCTGTCCAATGGAAGGCATCCTTCTTTAGCAATGCAGTGAGTGGGGTTGCTATTCTACCATATCCCCACACAAATCTTCTGTAGTACCTGTTAGTCCTAGGAACCCACGAAGATTTTTGAGATTTTTGGGCCTTGGCCATTCCACCATAGCTTTGATCTTCTGAGGATCAACTTTGACACCTTCATGGGATACAATATGACCCAAGTACTCTACCTCTTGTACACCAAAAGAACATTTGGATGGCTTTGCATACATAGAGTATGTTTCTCCAAAACTTCCAACATTTATTTACATGTTGTAAGTGTTCTTCCCATGTCTTACTATAAATCAATATGTCATCAAAGAAAACTAATACAAATTTCCTTAAAAACGGCCTAAAAATAGTGTTCATCAAGCTTTGAAAGGTTGAGGGCATTTGTAAGACCAAAAGGCATTACCAAAAACTCATAATGGCCCTCATGAGTCCTAAAAGCCATTTTATGAACATCTTCCTCTTTTATCCTAATTTGATGGTACCCCGAACGAAGATCTAATTTTGTGAAATAAACAACACCATGCAATTCATCAAGTAAATCATCAATTACTGGAATAGGAAACTTATCTTTGATGGTGTACTTGTTGAGTTCTCGGTAATCTGACACATCCTCCATGTTTCATCCTTCTTACGTACCATGACCACTGGTGAAGAATATGCACTCTGGCTATGCCTGATGATACCTGCCTTCAACATTTCCTCCACCATTTTCTCGATCTCACTTTTCTGGGAATATGGGTATCTGTATGGTCTGATGTTAGGTGTTTGGCTCCCTGGAATCAACTGAATGGCATGATCATGATCCCTAACTAGTGGTAGTCCCTTTGGAATTGCATCAAAAATAGATGAGTGAGCATCCACAATCTTCTCAAGATCGGGTGGCATCAAGACTCGTATTTTGTACTTCTATGGAAAATAGCTTTGCTATAAAGCCATCCACTCCTTTTCTCGAGAACCTTCGCATCCGATGAGAGCTAATAATCTGTGGAGACTTAGCTACCATCCCATTCAATTGTATTGTCCTTCCATCCGAATGAAATCACATGAACAATTCTTGAAATTCATCTCTATAAGACCTAAGGTAGGTCAGAGCCATTGACACCCAAAACAATATCTGCCCCTCCCATAGAAATAGCAAACATAGGTGAGTCTAACATGTAGTCTCCCATGGAAAGCTTGATACTATGGCACTTTCCTATGCACTTGACTGTCCCACCATCCACAATCATAACTTGCATTTCTGAGAGCTAGGTAAATAAAACAATTGAGGCGGGTAACTAACTTACTATTTATGAAGTTATGAGTACTCCCGAGTCAATCAACACCGTCACCTTCTATTTTTTGAGATAGCCAATAACCTTGAGTGTTTGAGGAGTACTAATACCTGACAATGCATGGCAAGAAATTGTAGGTTGGTGATCCTCTACTTCATCTTCTACTGGTTCCTCACCTCTCCTATAATTTCAGCTTCCTCATCATCCTCATTACCTCCATCAAATATAGAACAACTTCTTCTCAAAGACATTTATGTCCCGGTCCATATTTTCTATCACAGCTTAAAACATAATCCTTTTTCTCTTTTTCTTCCATTTGTTGAGGAGTCACCTAATTGGCCTAGAAAATGAAGGGGAAGAGATACTACGGTCTCGGTGTTAATGAAAGGTGGCCTCCTACTACAAAGAACTTTTTTCCTCTCTACACGACGTGCCATGATAATAGAATCAAAGCTTGATTGGATTAAACATACGTCCTCATGCTCGATGTGGTCCTTAAGACCCCCAAGAAACAGTCATTCGATTCTCTTCTCGAATATTCTCCACCCTTAAGGATAGGTTTTGGAATTGATGCACATAATCTTTGATCGATCCTGTTTTCTCATAACTTTTCTAATTGACTAAAGTAGTTCTCTCAAACACTGAACTATAGTGCAATTGCAAACTCCTCGGTAAAAACCCAAGCCAAGTGACACCTAGACCATTCTTCTTCCTCTGAGCACATAACCATCGATACCAAACAAATTGGTCGGGTTCAAGATATAGGGATGCCAATGTCACCTTTTGTCCTGATGGTGTTTGATGTAACTCAAAGAAGTTCTCCATTTGATTTATCCAATTCAGGGGATCCTTACCATCAAATTTGCATATCCACTTTCGCATCATGTTCCGTGGTCAAATAAGTTTGATTCTCGATGGGATCGAAAAGTGATCCAATATGGTTAGTTTGTCCATGATTTTGAACTAAAGGTCCTCCTTGGTTGATATGGGCTGGATTTGGGCCATACTGGTTACCCTTTACATGTTGCATGATATCATCCAACCGATGATTGATTTGGGCTATGTCTCCTTTAGAGGCCATCTCAGATTGTACATTTCACAACTCATACTCAAGTTGGCTCACCTTATGATCAACTGAGGTAAACCCTAGTGCCGAGGAATCTGTATTTACCCCTTCTGACTCCATCTCTTCAATCACTACCCCATCTTTATCTGGGGTTTTACCCAGAGTAACCGATTCTTTTTTGCTCTTGTGGAAGGCCCCGCCATGATGTCAAACCTTAGGGTTTAGGTTTTGATACAATTTCAGCCAAACAGAAAAAACATAGAGAAGATACTAATACTATTTTTTTGAGAGCTTTCCAAAATGTAAAGAACTTGAAAATTTTCCACAATTTGCACCCTAGGGAGCGATTTTATGAAAAACCCTAAATTTGTAATAACTTTTGCAAAATAAATCAAAAAAGTCTGAAATTTTCAGGAACCTTACTTGAAATGTTTCACAACTCTGGTAAAAATATCTCCCACCAATTTTCTCTCTGGTTCACAATATGTGGTGGAAACAAAAATTAGGTTTTTGCCCTAATTTTGGCCCATATCGCAGCTCTGATACCACTTGTAATGAAATTACTTGTATAATTCAGATTAAGAGAAACAATAGAACACCAAATAACACAATATTTCAGAATAATGATCTCAATATGCAATTAGAATAGCTTCGCCACTTCGAGGGGGCAACCTCCAAACCATATAATAAGACTCAAATGCTCAAATGATAATGAAATACTACCTATAATCCCCTATATATACTATTCATATGCTATGGCCATCACCAAGGATTGGAAAATACATTTTTTCTGTTTCCTTTCTATACAACTTTCTTCCTTTTCTATATATTCATTCTCTCATACTCTTGTTTCATTTCTTAAGAAGTTACTATCTTTTGGGATGATATCTTAACCCCCTAGAGATAGAATAGTGTAGATATTGTATATACATTGTTTTATTGAAATTTAGTTTTCAATAGAGTTTGCCTCCCCCATTATAATATATGAGGGAATTTGTCCCATTATATTATTGTAAAACCTCTATATTTTGCATCGATAAAATATATTTCTAAAAACTCTCAACACTAATAACAAACTATTCAAAGATAACTAAAAAGATGTATATTTAGTTCGAATCATTTAGTAAAAATATATAGACTACCTAAAAATAATAGCATATACTATAAAAATGACATTGTAAAACATGGTCACAAAGCTAATCTCAAAATATAATGAACATCCTATTAAAAAATTATTTTTATTCTTAATTAATGATAAAATATCTAGATTAAACTCTCAAATAATTTTGACCATGTAATCTACACACTATCAATTCAAGTATAAACAATATTTAGTATTTATATCTAAAATTCTATATAGACTAATAACCAAAAATTACATAAAAAAGAAAAATTGTAATCTAAGCATCTAGCTTTTAGATTCTATAACTAGTATCTTGATATGCATGATTTTGGGAAGCAAAAATAGGTGAATAGTAAGGGTCAATTAGTGATCTCGAGATGTATCTCACCATTTGTGGCCATGCATGTGTCAATAAATCAAGGAAAGTATGATCTATGGAATATGGGATATATGGATCATCTTCATCAATGAGAGAAAACAATTTATCAAATAAGAGAGTTGACCTAGTCTATGTGTTTTTTTACTTTGAAATTATTTTATCATGTGTTGGATAGTGATGAAAAATGGTGTTACTCCTTTTAGAACATCCTACGAAAAAAAAAATTTTTAATGAGAATTGAACTTTAGGAAAAGAATTAACAATTTCTAGATTATGATAAACTTTCCAAGTGAGAATTATAAACACAAAAATAAAACAACTCTCAGCATTAACAAAGTTACTATATCACATGTCCACCCCTAAAAATTAATTTAAATGAAAAACATTATGAAAATTGTTATGATACCAAATGTTAAATTTAGTAGGTCTTATCACAATCAAAACAAGTGTTATATTATTCATATGAAAGAAATCATATTTAGAGCTTTGTGATCTCCTTGATTCATAGATTCAAGTATTATGAAAATGTAGCTTTAGAATCCCTAAAATATTTATGTATTCTCTATTCTTTCTCACAATCCTTATTCTACATTCATACAAATAATTCAATGTGAGTAACTAATACCCAACACAAACCACATGAAGTATAAAATCACATGGTAAAAAACATGTAGATCAATGCTTGATAATGGTTGATATAAATATATAAATTGATTTTTAAAAACTCTATATTTGAAACTATTGAAATAAAGTGAAATATGCACAATATCACCTACACTTGATTAGTCATACCGAACCATGCCCCGAGTTTGATGAATGTGACTAATGCCATGGGGATTTACCTCATATGGAGTGAGGGTTATTGTCTTATACATAATATTTTATTTCTATTTATGGGAATATTTTTATAACCTATTAGAATTTCTTGTAGCATTATTTTTTTCTAATTTGATAACCTTTTCTTTGTGTGAAAATATTTCTAACTTAACACCATTGCGGTAGGTAGGTTGACATGTCATTCAAAAACATTGTCCATCGAATCCAATTCCAATCTTAGCCTACTATGGAATCCATATGTTAGTCTTGTGATAATGAGCTAATAGGGATCCATGTATGAACCTTGAACTATTGAGAGGAAGCTACATATCAATCTTGAGCTATTAAGGAAGCCCAAATGCCAACTAAGTATGTGATAAGATCATTGACACTTTATGATAAGTGAATAACTATGATCAAAAATTATGTCCAAAGTGGATGATTATGATTTGAACTATATGTAAAATGTGACCAAATTTGATTTAAACTATTTTAAATGTGACCAAATCTGATATGAACTATGTGAAATGCCCCCAATTTGTTTGAATTTACATACTCTTAAATGAATTTCTTATGAACTTTTGAATAATCCCATAATATGCCTTATTTTAAGATGAGTGATGTCATTATGTATCACTTAACTCAAAAGATAAAAGTGGTTAATTGTATTATGTGTAACATGTACATAGAAAAAAACCATATAAAGTAAGTGTATTAAAAATTGTAGCATAAATCAACACACATAAGATATATGATCATTATAGAAATACCATGATATGTATAATCTCAAGAGAAAGGAAAAATTAACATCATTATACATCTATACAAATAATTAACTAAAGTGTAATAGTGTAAATATTATAGGTTTGTTAGAATACACACAAATCAATGCCAAAGTATCATTTGGGAGGCATGACCTAAATGACATATAAAATTGTGGCAAGACATTCGACAACACAATGGTATAACATTTTTATGACAAAAGGACTCGGTCGATAATAATATAAGTACCAATCATGGAGTAAGAATATAAGTAATCATGTGTTAAACAATAATGTGCAAGGAAGTATGTGTAAAACAAGTTTGTGCCAAATAAATAACACGTGTCAAACAAGTTTATGCAAAAAAATGTGCTAAATAAGTACATATGTAAAATAATGTGTGCCAAAAACATGAAATAGTCAATAATAGAGTAAACATGGAGTGTATAGATTATAAACACTCAAATTTGGTAATTTTCACTTTGAAAACACTTGATTTTATAATGTACTCTTGTCATGATAAATGTCATCTCTCCATTCCCACTTAGAAATTTTTGAGGTCTCTTGTTTAGCTTGTTTATCCTTGCACGTTGACATGTCGACATATTCGAGAGCACAATGCATAAAATCCACAAGTAAGACACCAAGCAACAAGTTCAAATATTCATTTAGAATGTTGTCTACCCTAGTGCAAGGTCGTACAGTTTGGTAACGATTTTATATCCATTCCTAGCTAACTTGTATGGTCTTGGACCAATATGTCTTCCAACTTTGCTTTCAAATTAATTTTTTTGGGTCTTCTACTTCATCTAGGTCAGATTATATTATATAAATCATCTACAAAGCCCTATATAAGCAAATAAACACTACCTCATTTTCTAACATGGAGATCGTGTGGAAATGAATTGATACACTCACTTATTACACTTGTAAAAGGCACTCACATCTCTTAAATCTTGTAATAAGCACATCTATAAACATTAGAGTAGAACTCATATTAGGTTTTAAGCTTCTTACCAGGTCAAGAAAACATCCTCTCTCATTTTCAAGCACTCAAACATCCCTCCTCCATATATTTTAGCAAGAGCCAAATTCAAAGCATATTTTTTCAAATAATTTTCCAAATTTATTTTATGTATATAGATATCACATGTTAGGGGCATAAAGACATGTGGTTTAAGGCCTCTTCGGAGTAATGTCAATGTCATGGTGCAAAGGAGTCCCCATAACCTTATTTTTTTATTTTTTAGGACTCTAATATTATGGATAAAATTTGATATGATGTTTAATATGTTCAAAGAGCATCGGTGTATGATCGAAAGCTAGGGTTTGATAGTGATAGACAAATATAGGAAGACAACCAACACTAAAATTATCTCTCACCCTTATCTCCCTCTCTCCTCTCCCTCTCTCCCTCTCTCTCTACATCTCCCTCTCCCTCTCCCTCTCCCTCTCCCTCTATCTTCCTCTCCCTTCCTCACTTTCCCCCTCTGCCTCCCTCTCCCCCCTCCCCTCCCCCCCCTGTCCCACTTCCTCTCTCCCTCCCCTCTCTTACCTCCTCTCCCTCTCCCGCTCCCCATCCCTCTCTCCCACCCCCTCACCATCTCCCCCTCACCCTCTCCTACTCTCTTGTTGTCTCAATATCTCTCTCTCCCTCCCTCCCTCTCCCTCTCTTTTCCCATTCCCCCTCTTTGTCCACCCTCTCCCTCCCCATCCCCCTCTCCCTCCCTTTCTCCTCATCCCTCTCTATCCCTCTCTCTCAATATATACCTCTCATTCTCCATCTCTCAACCTATCTCTCTCGGTGGAAACGATCGCATTACTAAAAAAATTAGAGTCAAATATATATGAAAACCAGCCACAACAAAACCACTAATAAAGAAAAATAAATAAAATAAAATGATTTTTTAGAAGTGGAATTTGAATACATGCTCTCATAAGAGGACCTAAACTTGAGTCTAACGCCTTAGACCACTTGGCCATCTTGACCTATTGATTTTAGTTTTCTTGAACACTAAAAATGAATTGTATTTGAGGATTGTTCACCCTTCTCTCCCACATTTCAGTCCATTTCAAGTCCATGAAATTCATTTTCTACTTTAAAGCTATCTTTTAATTTTTAATGTAAGGGGTAGTTTAATTGAATGTAATTCATTATTTTTTATGTCTTTTAAATTATATTTATAAGTATTGGAAATTTTGAACTTGCGCTTTTGGCATTAATTTCCACTTTCATTTTACTTAGTGGAATTTTTTTATTTAATTTTCCAATACATAAATTTATAAAATAATTTGAGTTTTAAATTAAAATGAAATGTTAATATCCCATACCACTAAAATTGGTTAATTAAGGTTATGTGTTTGACTTGGTTAAACTAATGTTGAGATCCATGATAAAATCTCCTTGTTTGTTTGGTTGTCCTCAATTAGATGAATTTTATGAGCCAAGGTAAATTTGTAAACCTTTACATAGTCACACATGATATCATTATCTAATGGGAATGCCAATGTAATGGAAATACATAAATTATATTTAATTAAATAGAACTCATCGCGAGTAAAGCATGGTAAATTCATATAACAATGCTAAATCAATTATCCACATCAAAAATCCAATGATAATGCACACTTCTTATAAGTATATCTTGAATAAATTAATTTCATATAACTATTATTTGATTTTGGTTCATAAAATCATACTTCTAAAAATGTTAGAAAACTTGTATAAAAAGAGTTTATTAGAATTTAGTGTTTCAAGTATTCAAGGTGCTTCCAACTATTGACATTCAACTCTAAAATGAATTTATAATTGGGTTCCACTACTTCCAATATTTCATTTCCCCACCTCAATTTGTGCATTGCATCTCATGTACATATATACAACATTTCATTTCCTTCTTACGCTATAATAGCTTCGGTGGACCTGCAATATCTAGAAATATAATTTATGCCTTCAAGTCTTAAGAAAAAACAAAGTGAGTTTAGGGGATTTTGTTACGTGTTAGTGACTAGTACAAACTAACCATTCATTTGCTCTCTAAGTAGATAATGATGAAACTAGAATGTTGAAAAATAATAAATTACATAAGGTAATACATTAATAAATGGAAATTGTGCATAACATAGATAAAACCTTATTTGTGCGCTAATAATGTTCTATAAGATTTTGGAATCAATTCATAAAATGATAAATTCTCTATTTAGTGTTTGATTACCATCATCTCATTTACAATTTATTGGTGAGTTTTGTTTTAAACATCAACACTTTTATATTTAGAAACAACTGAAAAAAATCCTTATTTCTTTGGAGATGGATCAAATAGTAGGATCCAAAACGTCTGACGAAAATAATTTTATGTAGATAAACCTAGAAGAATTTTAGTTATTACTACAATACAAATAAACTAATTTTAAAACTAATTTTTTGTTCAAATTAATATCTTATTAGCACTAACCTTTAATGACTACAAGAAAAATTAACTATATGGAGGGGACATGTTCACCCTAACTTGGAAAATGAAAAAATGTGTTCCAAAATCATAAGTGGTGGAATTTTTAATAGATTCTAAGAAGCGTGTGAAATAATAACGAGAGGTATGGGGACTTTAGAAGAAAGGGTAGAACCATGAAAAGTCAAAAAATACACCAATAATTCTTAATTTGGACTGGAATAATTGACAAATATATAAATAACATTTAAAGTGCATAAAATAACATTTAGTAAATGTCTAAGTTTCATTTTTAAGGTGTTTACATGTTTCTCCACTTTGAGGTGTGTGTGTAAGAACACAATTTAAAGTAGAAAATGATATATAAAAGGAAATATTTACATATCTCGATCCCCAAAATTATGTCAAAAACTACAAATCATTCTTTTCTCTTTTTGTACACACATGGTAATTACAAAATAATAATAAATGCTTATATGTGATATATTGAATTGAAATACTATTTAAAGGATATATAATGATGAAGAGGAGTTTGGAACCCTTTCGGACTTGATCCTCTATGTCTAAATAAAAATGTGTTATTGGGAATCAAATTTAGAAAACATATTAGTTATAATCCATCAATCCATATCATCACGAATAATAATGTGTATCAAACAAATGAAATGATTATATTGAAAAGGATAGGATAAATATTGGATATGGTTTCCACCTCCATGTTGAGAAGAGATCATAAAACACAATGAGAATTAGATCTTAAGAATGATAAAATAGTATTTCCCTTGTTATTGGGGATATATTTTCAACCGACGGCCCTCTCTGCATGCCCTAAACTTGGATCCTCTCCACGAAACCATTCCTCATTTCATTCTTTAAATGGCAATGGTGTTCCTTCTTTTGGAGACTTCGGTTCTCATGTTGCGAGCTCCCGGGGTCCCTAGCGGCATTACTTTTGGCAAAGAGAGGTCTTATGCATGACAACAAAGGGTTTGGGTGCCCTTTGGTTATTCTAGTTTTTGGAGTGAGTTGTCGGAAGGTGGATTTGGTTGTAGATGCTCCTTCAAGTTTTACACAATTTTCCTTCTTATATGTTGAAGCCTTTGTTTCTTTGTCTTTTAAACCTCTCTCTGCTACCAAATTCTCACCCTCATTTTGCTTTGGGGATTCAATGTTAGTGTTAGAGGATTTTTCTCTAACCAGGGGTTGATTTTCTTCTTGAATGGTTTCGGCTTGGTCTGCCACTTCCAGATTTGTGGATTTCTTCGAACTGGCATCCTCTCTTGTCTGGTAGGGTTGACATTTACCCCTGTGCAAGGGGATTTTTATTGTGGTTTTTAGTACTGTTGAAGATAGGGATTATATCCTCTCCAAGCTTTGGGAGCTTCAGAATCACCACTTGTTGATGAAACTATGGTTTTGGCCTTCAATCCTCTCACCGTTGCATTCAACGTCAAGCCAGTCTGGGTACGTTTACCTCATCTCCTACTACAGTTTTGGGGAGAGGAATGTTTGATAGCTATTGGCAATGCTTTGGGAAAGTTTTTATCCATCGATTCCAAAATGGAACTTTACACACACACTACCTATGCTCGAATCTTAGTAGATCTAGATACCTCTCTTGATTTACCTGCTTCCATTGATCTCAAAGTTTTGGATAGGACTTGGTCACAACCTCTTGACTATGAAGCCTTGATCTGAAAACGTGAGTTGTATTTTTTATCACTTTTAAAAGTTTCCAAAGATCGTGATTTTCTTAACCAATTTTAAGTATTATAAACTCCACAAATTGATTAAATTTTGATTATTATGCATCCATAGAAGTGTGGAAAACTTGTGTAGCAAATAAATAATCAGAACTGAAAAACATTCATATAACAAACAAGATTGTTTACGGGGTTCAAATTCCTACGTCCCTGGGTTCAGATTGAACCGATCCATTAATAATATTGAAATGCAAGTAAAATAACTCTTACAAACAACCAATAATGAATCACAACCTGAAAATGAGCTGATCAATGTCCCAAGAACTCTGAAAAATAGCAGAAACTATCCCAAGAACGATCTGTGGCTCCTACAATGTTTTCACAATGTGATCTCCCTGCAACTGTGTTAGAAAAAACCTACAAATGGAGATTTAAAAACATTATATGAAAAAAATTATATGTCTGATATCATCTCTAAATGATGAACATTTTTCATGTTTACACAAAGTCACAATTCGGACCAGAAGTGCATTGAAATTCATGTTTTCCAACTAGTTGTCTTGAAGATCCCTGTTAAAATATGCATTCAAAGCTTCCAAAAACAGGCTAAAACTCAACAAAAAAGATCAAATCTTACATCATTGGAATCATCTCAGAATTTCCTTCATTTCATATTTTTACTCCAAGTGCCCAATCTAAGTGCAAGGCCTTCAAAAATGGTGTTCTCTGAAAACTGGTCCTTAAGCTGCTTTACACAGACCTGTCTCCCTTGTATAAGTGGAAGCGACCCATTTTATAATGCGCCCAAGCCTCTAGGTGAGTTGGTTGGAGGATTGGTCTTGGAGCGGTGAGGTCGGGATCAAATCCCAGTGGCCATCATTTTTGGCGGAGTTTGTTTTGCATGGGGGATAAGAATCCCACATTCTCCGCAAAAGGGAATGATTTGTGGTTTAAATTGGGCATGCTGACCCATATAATACGTGACTAAGGTCACGTCCTCCCCCATTTTACTCGGGCTGTGCATTGGTTTGTTTAACCACCCGTGATATGGGCCGAGCTTTGTTTGTGGAACCACCAAGTCATTCGAGGGGATATTGTAAATCCCAAACCATGTGGTATATATTCCAAACCCGTCCGTGAGGCTTCAACCAATCCCGAATAATATGGGATATAAATATGAACATACGTGCCATGTGGAAATATGATCAACTCGACCATGGAGAATAATATAAGCCTCGAACATTACCAAGAATAACATGGTGAATAATTACCAAGTAAATATAATTTCGACCCATGTAATGTGGTATGGAAATAATTAACTCGGTCAATAGTATATATTCCACTTGTCGTCTCACGATAGGAAAATTGAGCGAATTCGACGAGTGGTGGCAAGCCACGTGGTGGCTTGTGGACCCACCACATTGGCGATAATACCATAGTCCACACGGCGGTCGGGCTCCCCTCCGTAATAAAAGTTGAGCCTCTTGTGTTCCCGTGCACCATTTTTACGCTCATCGAAGACCGGTGATCGAAAACCAACAAACAACTCCCTTTTTCCTTTTGCCATGTGTCGCAGTGCGATTGGTCCATTATTGACCAGTTGACTAGAGTTGACTTTCCCGTTGACCAAACTTTGACCGGACATAACTAGAGCTCCCGATGTCCATTTTTCGCATTCTTACAGTCGTTGGAAAGCTCTCGAGATGATCTTCTACACTAATACCATTTAGGGATGTTTAGGGAAATTTTTAAAAATGATCACCTGATCAAGCCTTACCCTTTAGATGCAAGAATTTTTTTGTCTAGGGAATCTTACTTCATAATGCTAGAAAGTAAAGCTTAAACTTAAGGAAAAAAAATCTTGGTGGAAGGATTCCCAACCCAACTTGTTGGTTGTTGGGGATGAATCAAATTCTCCTTCGGATGAGTCATCGGGGGTTTGCGATGATCACAATAATAATATTCAAATACCATTTGAGACTCGCATTTCCCCCTTTGGGGCATATTCTTACTATTCTAAAATTAAATTCTTTATGGAGGAGTCAAATGCTAGAAAAAATGATTCCAAAATAGAATCTTGAAGGTGGATTCTATTGTAGGATATTCGACTTCCATTACATCTAGATGAAAACTCAAATCCTAATAGGTTTGATGTATGGAAAGTCACTAATCATAAAAATAAAGGTATTCCACTCCATAAAATGTGATTACGATCTCATAATCGGGATCCTCTGGAGTAAATTGTTTGTGCTACACCATGGGTGCTTCAACTTATCTCTTTTCTCTCTTCTCTTATTCTTCAATTTTGATCCTTAGTGGCCTTCTATATTTTGTTTCTTGTGGGCCTTCTTTTCTGTATCTTTGCTTCAACACTTTATTCTCGCCATAAGGGCCTTTTTACAAGGATGTGGATCCTTTCAAAAACTACACTTTTACACTTTTCGAAAAATAATGTTTCCCTTGTTGAGAAATTTTATATAACATCATGTATCATCTCAGTAAATATACATCATAATTTAAAGAACACATGGTCTATTAATATGAAAAATCTCATGTTATTTATCACCTTATAGTGACATAAAACATTGAACTAAAGCATATTGAGTAGAAGCATTTGCAATTTCATAAAACATGAAAGGTAGTGGAAAATGAAGTTTTTGTTCCATCGTATAAAGTGAAAGTTAAAATATAAATCTCACGGCAATTCTTACCTTTTAATTTTACAAATATATTTTGAGAGAGACTCGTTACCATGGGGACTCAATGACCATCCCTAGTATATTTTTTAGATATGAAAATAAAAAATATTGCATAGTGTAAGGAGATGCGGAGCTTGTTGTAGAATAGGTAAGAAACTTATTCCAAGCCGAGAAACACTCATCTTCATCATTATATAAATTAAGTGTGGGACTATATAAAGGATTTTGGTGTGTTTGATATCAAAGATGTCCCTCATAATCATAACAAGAGCTACTTCATTGGCGGTGTCTACTTCTCTAATGATTCCCTATCCCGATTTTGGTGAACATAAGTTTTCAATGGAGATGGTTTTCCGTACAAGCATTCCTAATAACTCGGAGAGATGGTAGGTGTCCAATGATTACAATCATATCTTTTCATTCTTGCAACAGATAGGTGATCTCAAGACTATGTATTTTTAAGGAAGTGTTTCCTCCCACGGGATTTTACAATTGATTACGGTATAATGGTACAAGAGGTGATAAAGTTGATGATGATGGAATGGTTCAATTGAAGGGAAATATAATTCCAAAAGTATTGGTTTCATTAGAGGAATTTTTTGATAAACATGATAGATTCATTCATAGTAAACATAAGGATCGAGCTTAAATCTTTCGCCAATTATGAAAAAGTAAACATTAGAACAAGTGAGCAACCAAGGATGGTGAAAATCGGTAAGTGTTTTTTCTTGAGGAACGTAGAAACTTTTCAACTTTTTTGAAAAAGTATTTTGATGTGCTAGCTTATTCATATGAAGATCTCAAGTCTTTCCAACCATATTCTATGTAACATTCCATCCCTTTGAAACTGATGTGAAGTCATTTTGATAAAAAAAGGTAGTACAATCCTAATATTTCTAGAACCATTAGAGAAGAATTTGTAAAAAAATGTTCGCATTATCTTCCCTATCTATCACTCAACATGGATAGCCAACATTGTGCCAATGAGAAAAAATAATGGTGAGATTTGTATTTGTGTGGATTTCTAAAATTTGAATCAAGCTTCACTAAAGATAATTATCCCCTACCACTCATGGACAACATTTTGCAATCTATCAATGGGTTAGAAACAATGTCCATGTTTGACGGATTCTCGGGGTATAACCAAGTTGAGGTAGCCTAAGAATATCAATTCAAAATTGCTTTCACCCCCTTGGGGTAATTTTACATACCATCATATGCCCTTTGGATTAATTAATGCATGTGCTAATTTATAGAGAGTAATGGATTTAGCCTTCAAATATTTGAAAGGAAAATGTATAGTGGTGTACTTGGATGACCTCACCATGTACTCAAAGAATACATAAGAAAATTTGGATCATCTAGAGTAGGTACTGATCCGTTATAGGAAACACCATATCTATCTCAATCTAAAGAAGTCAATTTTTGGCGTGATCAAGGAAAGATCCTTAGACATATTGTGAGCAAGGAGGGTACAAAAATTGATCTTGAAAGAGTTGAATCCACTCAATGATTATCTTTCTCCCACAAGCAGCTCACCGGTGTGCATTAGTTCTTAGGAAAGGTAAATTTATTGAGAAGGTTCGTTCCTAATTTTTTGAGCTTACTAAAGAAATTTTTAACATGATGAATCCTAAGGATTCCTTCAAGTGGAGCAAAGAGGGAAAACAAGATTTCAAATTAATCAAAAGTGTTATTGCAAAGGTACATACCTTGGTTCATCCAGAATTCAATAAAGAGTTTATTGTTTATTGATCTTCTTCCGAGCGTACCATATTAGTTTTCCTAGTTTAGGAGAATGATGAAAATTTTCAATCACCTATTACATTCATGAGTTCACCATTAAAAGCACATAAACTCAATTATTCACAAAGCGGAGAAACAAGCATATGCGGTGGTTCAAGATTTGAAAAAAATTAGGTTTTATCTCTTGAACTCCCATACCATTGTTATTTTTTTATCCCAGTTGTCAATTCTATTATGATACAACATGATCTTGGTGCAAGAAGAGGTAATTGGGTGTCAAAGATTCAAGAATATGACCTTGATATTAAGCCCTCCAAATTGGTGTGAGGTAATGGTTTATGTGAACTTATTGCTAAGGAGGAGTGGGAATATTGTTCTAAGTGTTATGGATGTTTGACCAAATACCTCCCTCTTGTCCTCTTCATGAGTACTACTAATCCATGGTATTCAAATATTGCATACTTCCTAACTTATGGTGATTTTCCCCTAGGTATTGATTATAAGAAGAGACGTACTCTCTAATATAAGGTAGTAAAGTATTTCACCTAGGAGAATATGTTATACAAGAGAGGATTGGATGGAACTTTCTTAAGGTGCATTGAAGAGGAACAATAGGAATAAATTTTGAAAGCATACCATGATCACGCATGTGAAGGGAACTTCTTAGTACTAGAAATTGTTAACACCAAAAGTTGTGCCCTCTAAATATTTATAAATTAACATCAAGAAATTTTGGTAACATGGGGTGATCTTGAAAGTGTGGTACTTTCAAAGTGAGATCAACCTCCGAGAGAAGGTGGGTTCCTCTATTTCTTCTCCCACCACAACTAACCTAAAATCTAAGAATAAAACTAATTTGAAGCCAAACTATGTTCTCACGAGATTCAAAGTTAAGAGGGAAGGAAAAATAGGTTGTAAACTAAAAGAATGTGATGCACCAAATAAAAATAGGGTTAAAACCTGACTTATATGAACACGACTAAAATTTTCACATATGGAAGTTAAAAAAACTTAGAGCTTTGTAAAAATGAATATATTGATTTAAAGAAAAGCCAAAGGGCTAGCGATTCACATTTAATATGAAATGCATGAAGTAAAATGACAGTTGTATTTCATTAAATGGTATTACTTACATTTACAAAAGTAGAGGTTTGATAACTTCCCACAATATATTTACAAAGGTTAAAAAACATGGAATCTTAGAGCAATTATTACAATTCCATAGGAGATAACCCTTTTCATGTGCGAGGTCACACATATTTATATGATTTCGTGGAATGGAAAAAGAGGGGGAGAGATTAAAGGACCATAGAGCTGGAATAGATCACCTCTAAAATTTTGATTGAATGAGTGTGAATTCCATGATTTATTTTTTATTTTACTTGTAGTACATGTATGGACACCTCCAACTTTAGCCACCAACCCTAACGTGACCCTTGATTCTATCGCACGCCATCGAACTACACCGAACAATGCCCTTATTCATTAATTTTGGGTGGTTAAGGTGGTTGGATTTCTAGTTTGGAGTGTGTCTATGTCTCCCACGGTTTTCATTGTGCTATTTCAATTTTTTTTTCCCACAGGTGTTACAATCCTCCTCCTACCTAGTTTGATGATCGAAGTACTTTATTCCACCCACAATGATATGACTCTCTAATATGTGGCTTTTGACCTTGCGACTATCTTTCTTCGTTCTATGGATTTAAGAAACCCGTGGGACATTTAATTTTTAGTAATCCCATGGAACACCAAGTTAGTTTTATATGGGTATTGATTTATTTGATTTTTATGGTTGTCGTGGATAAACAACTCCACACTACTCCTTCATTATTGAATTACTAGGGGCACGTTGTTTTAATTTAATTTTAGGATATTTAATTAAATCTAGATTCAGATTAACTAATGTAATATGAGATGTAAAAAATTATAAAATACAAGAAGGACATAAGAAATAAATCATGTTAAATATGTAACCCTAAGCAAGATGAAGATGTAAGAGGACTTAGCTAATTTTTGAGTGATCAAGAAGTGATCCGGGAAGATGTGACTAATGAAAAACTATAAACAAGGTCATCAATGCTCATTATAAAATTTGGAGTACATGAAAAAATCCAAATAGGGGCGCCCTTAGTAAGACAAGAATGCCTAGGCGTTGGAGACCATAAATAGGCGTTAATGATTGCGTAGATGCTCAAAATTTGGTTCTTTCTATGTCACTAGGGTTTTACAATTACTCTTTGTTTATCACCTTATATTTGCACTAACATCATTGATGATACATGTAACCTTCAAAAGAGATAGTTCACCTACACAAGCCCACAAAACACATCAAACCTAAAAAGGAAAATGCATAATAGGGAGTTGGATTCACCCCAGGTGGTCACCCGAAGAGTGAACTTATGATTGATCATTTCTCTACATCTCAAACTCCATGCAGTTCTTGTGTGTGTGTGTAGAAATTGTGCCCTAGGATACCCTTGTGCAAGTTGTAAAAATGATAGCGAATCAGTAGCTAAAATGTGGTAATGTAGTAGAATGTGTGGATGGAATAAAATGAAATTCCCCTCCTATTCAATGTATGCGAGATGTTATGCATCCCTTTCCCTTGAATGGATGCTAGATGGATTCCTTTAGAGTGCTCTTATTCCTTTTGGAATGCAAGCTTAGTTGATGATAGTAATGCTTAGTGTTTGGTCCCTCATTTTGAAAGAATAACTATGTATTTATATGATTCCCTTATTTGAATTTTGTAATTGAAAACTAAAAGGTCAACCCAAGGTAATAAAATGCAATTAAGAAGTGAAAGCAGACCAAAAGGGGGAGGGAAATGATAGAGAGGGACAATATTTCCAAGGAGGACAAGAGCACTGGCGCCACTATTCGAACTCGGGGCTAGTGTACAAAGCCATAGAAAAGTAAATTAGTCAAATGTCGGCAAGAGTAATAGATGTATGAAGCCAAAAAAAGTGCAAAAGATAAAGAAAAAAGCTAAGGGGAGTTGTCAATTATTATTTTTCTTTTGTATGAACCATATAAATGTTATCATGCTTTTAGGACCTAGAAATGTACCCAAGTGCATGATTTTGTGTCTACACCCACCTCTTTAGTGTTGCAAGGATTTGTGCAGCTGCAACACTAATCTTTCCCATTTATGCCTAAGTCCCCGAGATGATCTTTCTTTTATTCCAAAGGTTAGGAGAATCCATGAAACACTAAGTTCCCACTTCTGCGGTAGACCGAATTAGTCTCTCGTGGCTTTTCTAAAGTATGAAAATGGTTGTTCATCTGACGAATTGATCAAAATTACATGGGGTGTAATTTTGGATAGTATTTTGGTGACTTTCGAGAGGACATATTCCCGTTAGATGATGAAGACCAATTTCCTTGAAACATCCATTGGGCATGGAGTTGAGTTTTGAAGTAGATTAATTTCATCCTTAAAAACTTGTCTCTTGAGTTTTCAAGAAACTTTAACTCATTACTAGATTAGAGTTGATATGTGGAGTTTTGAAATATGTATACTGAAATTCATTCTAAATATCCGACTTCTACCATGAACTTGCTATGATAGAATCCATGAATTACTGCAAGTAGCCCCAAAATTATGTACAAAAGAGAAGAGCACACATGCCTTAATGGAAAGAAGGAATTCAAAAGAGGTCATCTAGAATTTGTTTGTATTGCTTAGTGAGTGGTTACTTATTTGGAATTGGTAACGTCGTAGAATATTTGATAGGAGGAGGGGACAGAGGATGGATTTTCTGGTGGTTTTTGATAGGAGGATGGATTTTGAGTGGTGGTTGTTTGATAGGAGGAGGAGATGGAGGAAGGATTTTGAGAGGTGGTTGTTTGACAAGAGGAGGAGATGGAGGACAAATTTCGAGAGGTGGTTTCCTAATTAGATTGGGTTCGATAGGCAGGCTCTTTCTTATCGTAGAAGGAACATTAGTATGTATGGAATGATGTTCCTTAAACATAGAGGGATTAGATTTGGAAGCCCAATGGGATTTAGCAATTGAAGATGATCATGAAGCAGAATGTTGTGCATTAAATGAGATAAAACCCGATGCTCAAGTTGCTTAATTCTTCATTTTAAAGCATAACAATCATTTTCATTATGTTCATTAATTCTATGATAATTTCAAAATGGGAGACCTAGGTATTTTCCAAGTTGATAAGGAAGGTAGAAATGAGTATTTGACAAGTTGTTCAACTAGTGAGTGAGGAGCTGAGGAAGAATATCATGTTTCTTAGCATTGAGATCAAACTTGAGAGGTGTGGGTAGTGGTAAGACTTGAGGTTCACTGACATGAGCACATATAGAGGACATATGATTAGGATGAGATGTAGAAGAACAACTAGCATGGGCCTTAGAAGCATCCTTGAGATGTTGGATCTCATCTTTGAGGGATGTAATCACGGTCTCTATAGCTTGAAATTTTTCTTGAAATAAACAATGTAAAGATGGAATTGACTTGTAAATGGATTGATTAGGTGCAGTATCATTAAGGCTAGGGTCATCAGAGAGACGATCGAAAATGGCACTTATTTATGCGGGTGGCATATTACGAGGGAGGTACATAGTGTCTAGGGATTTTTGGAGAACATCTTTACAAGGTGGGTGCATTTGAACCAAGTCGTGCAAGGAAACTTGAGGGACCTTAGTAGCCATGAAAGAGAAACCGATAGAATATGGATCCAAATGACCGATCACAAGTGGGGTTCAATAAATGATTTAATTTAATTTGAATTAATTAAATCTAATAACAGAGTAACTAATGTATGAATGTTAAAATACATCAATGAAAAAAGTAATAAAATGTGTAAAATATGTAACCCTAAGCAAGATGAAGAGGTAAGAGGACTTATTTGATTTCCGAGTAGTCGGGAATTGATCTAGGTAGATGCACTTGATGAACAGATTTATAAACATGGTCATCACTACTTACTATAGAATCTAGAGTGCGGGAATAGAGCCGGAAAGGGTCATCCATAACAGGAGAGGGGTTCCTGGCACCTTTGGAGACCAGAAATAGGTGTTGGTGACTATGTAGATGCTTAGAATCTAGTTCCTTCTATGTCATTATAGTTTTACAATTACTCTTTTTGATCACCCGATATTCACACCAAAATCATTATTAATGATACCTATAACCTACAAAAGAGATAATTCAGTTGCACAAGCCCATAAAAAACATCAAACCTAAAAAATAAAATTCATAATGGGAGTCAAACTACCCCCTACGGTCACCTCAGAGTGAACTTACAACCAAGTTTTCTACTACATCTCGGACTCAATTCGTCTAGTTCTTGTGTGTGTGTAGAAATTGTGCCCTAGGATTCCCTTATGCAAGTTACATAAATGATAACAGGGTTGTAGCTAGAATGTATGAATGTAGTAGAATGTGTGAATGGAATAAAATTAACTTCTCCCTCTTATGCGGTGTATGCAAATTTGATGCAGCACTTACCCTTGAATGGATGCTAGATGGATTCTTGTAGAGTGATCTTATGCCTTTTGTAATGCAAGGTTAGGTGATGATAGTAATGTTTAGTGTTTTTCCCTCATTTTGAAAGCATAACTCGTATTTATATGAATTTTTTGTTTGAATTTCATAATTAAAAATTGAAAGTATGAAAATGCAATTAAGAAGTGAAAGGGGCCCAAAAGGGGTAGGGAAAAGATAAAGGACATGAGTTCCTGGGAGGACATGAGTGCATGGCGCTACTTTCTAAACTTGGTGCTTGTGTACGAAGCCATAGAAAAGTAAATCACCAAATGTTTGTAAGAGTAATAGATGTATGAAGCTAATAGAAGTTCAAAAGACAAAGAAATAAGCTAAGGGAAGTTGTCAATTACTATTTTTCTTTCTTGGGAACCATATAAATGATAGCATGCTTTTAGGACCTAGAAATGTACCCAAGTGCGTGATTTTTATCTACACCCACCTCCTTAGTGTTACAAAGGATCCATTCAACACTAATCTTTCCCATTTCTACCTAAGTACATGAGTTGCTCTTTATTTTTTTCCACTGGTTAGAGAATATTGGGGTTAATCACACCAGTTGTACAGATATATTATTCAGATCTAAGCTTACAAGTAATAAAAGCATAAATAAACCAGAAGAACAATACACAAGATATAACGTGGTTCACCCAGTGTGGGCTACGTCCACCAAGAAATAGCCAATATTATTATTCAAATATTTGTAGAGAATATACAATGAAGATCTGCAATCTTCCACACCTCCTGGATGTATAGTACTTTCTTCCTCACAAGCTTCTCTTTTTCTCTCTCCAAGAATTCCTTCTTATAATTCTCCCTTATTCTTATCTAACCCTAGTTTTCTAGCTTATATAACCATATACAAACTTAGGGAAACTTAGCTATGCTATTACAACCATTAGATCAACTTTATATTAAAGGTTAGATCTAATTCCTGTGAGTTAAATAAAATAATCACGCATAGGTAACCGATGTCGGTTCCTCCTTGCCTTGACCGATACCATTCCCTAGGTGACCGACACTTGTCACCGAATGATGTCGGTTACTTATGTATTCCAGAAAGTTAATAAAGCATGCTAATGTGAAGAAATTAAGCTCCATAACTCAACAATCTCCCACTTAGAGATCAATTGATGCATTGTACTTATGTCACTCCATTCTTGGATCCTTTCCTTGGCATGTTTCTTCCTCTTTAAGTCTCAAACTCAAAGACCAACAGAAGTGGAGTGTAGCTCCAACTTCTCTTTTCCAACGGCTTCATTAGCATATCCACAGGGTTCTTATTTTTTATGAATTTTCTCCAGTTTCAGCTTCCCATCCTCCAACACCTACTATATGAAGTGATATCTCAATTGAATGTGTTTCATTCTTGAATGAAATGTTGAGTTCTTTTCCAAATGAATCATACTTTGAATATCATTGTAAAATATGTAATCCTCTTGTTCCTTTCCCAACTCTTCAATGAACCTACTCATCCATATCATCTATTTGCTAGCCTCTCAGTAGCTTGTAACATACTCACCTTTATAGTAGACAAGGCCATAACCTTCTATAATCTCGAAATCTAGCTAATTTTCATCCCACCTACTTTGGGAAAAAATATCCAGTGGTGCTTCTCCTACCATCCAAATCTCCATCCATATCTAAATCAACATATGCATAGCATAACTGCATGTTGGATGTCCCTCTCAAATATATGAGAATCTATTGGACTTCTTTCCAATGCTCTTAACCTGGATTGGCCATAAATCTTCTCACAACTCCCACTACCTGTGCAATGTCAGGTCGGGTACAAACCATGGCATATATAAGACTTCTAAATGTTGAATCATATAGAACTCGTGCCATGTACTCAACCTCCTCATGTGATGTAGGACATTGATCTTTACTCAATTTGAAGTGTCCAGCCATAGGTGTACTTACAAGTTTTGAATTCTACATATTAAACCTTTCCAACACCTTATTGATATAAGATTCCTGAGACAAATACAATTTGTTGTCTCGTGAATTTGCATGCCAAGGATTTTATTTGTAGCTCCCAAATCCTTCATTGCAAATGTATGAGCTAACTTTTCTATAAGCTCACTGATGTCCTATATACTAAATCCTACAATAAGCATATCATCCACATATAGTAATAAAATAATATAGCTCCCATTTCCAAGCTTCTTGAAATAAAACAATGGTCGATTCACATCTCATATAACCATGCTCATGCATAAAGTTACCAAATCTCATATACCATTACCTTGGAGCTTGGTTGATCTCATACAAGCTCTTTTTCAACTTGCACACAAGCTTCTCCTTACCCTTGACTTCGTACTCAAGCGCGGTTGTTGTATATAAATATCTTCCTCCAAATCACCGTGAAGGAAATCTATCTTAACATCAATTTATTCTAAATGCAAATATTATATTGAACCAAACTTAGAATAATACGAATGGAAATCATTTTAACTATATGCAAAAATATATCACAAAAATCAATACCGATTTCGTGCAAATCCATTTAGCTCAAGCCTTGACTTGTATCTTTTTTATCCACCCTCTTCTTCCTTGATCCCATAAACCCATTTGTTCTCGCAATATTATTTCACCCGTTGGAAACTTAACCTAATCCCAAGTCTGGTTTTGTTTCAAGGATTCCATCTCCTCGTCCATGTCATGCTCCCACTTAACATGGGTCTCATCCTGCATTCCTTCTTCAAAACTCTCTAGTTCACCACTATCAGTCAATAATAAATAATATAAGGAAGGTGAAAATATTTCGGAGTTCTACTTACCCTTTACGACCTTATCACCGAGATTTGGGGTGTCGGATGCTCATTTTTCTCATTCTCAGTATATTTGTATCAATCTCGAGATGAACCGACATTGGTCACCTGGAACTGATGCCGCTTTGGTTAATCGACGCCGGTTCGGCTAATCGACACCATTTTGACTCTTTTGTAATCGACGTCGGTTTGGGAAATCGATGTTGGTCCAGGTCAACCAACACCGGTTATTGTGTAGGCCTATAGGTGTCACGTTTAAATCTAAGAATGTATTTTCATTGACAAAATTTTCAATCGGTTTGTCTTTGGGTAACAAAACTTAATCCATGTACATTCTTTTTTCATTCCATTTAATGTCACAACTCCTAATAATCTTATAATCTTTTAAATCCAAAAATGGAATCCAAAATCACCAGAGCCATAACAAATTAAAGTACATCTCTTGGATTTAGTATCCAACTTCTTTCTATTTTCTTTATCAACATTCAAAAAGCTTCAACCAAATACTCTAAGAAAATAAATATCTACCTCTTTTCCAGTCTAAGCTTCTTCTAGTATTCCACTATCCAATCCACTTGAAGGCCCGCATGATTAATTAAATAAACCACCGTGTCCGCTACTTTTGCCCAAAATTGCAAGGGTAATTCAGAATGTATCATCATGCTTCTTTCACGTTCCATGATTTTCCTGTTCATTATTTATTCAACGCCATTCTCCTGTGGTGCTCTAGAACTATTCTTTCTCTAAGTATTCCACTTACTAAACAATAATCATTAAAATCCTTACTATAGTACTCACCACCATTGTCATATCTAAGGCACTTCAAATTTGAATTTGATTTATTTTCCACAAGGGCTTTCCATCTTGTAAAAGTCTCAAAAACATAAAATTTACGTTTAATACAATAAGCCCATACCTTTCTTGTGGCATCATCGGTGAAAATCACATAGTATTGGGATCCTCCATGAGAAGCTACCCGAGTTGGTCCCCACACATCTAAGTGCACAAGCTTTAATTTTTTCTCCTTCTTTATTAACCCAACTTTGAGAAATCTCACTCTCTTTTGCTTTCCAAAAATACAATGCTCACAAAATAAGACTTACATCTTTCAAATCTGATAACTTACCCTTATCCTTTAAGATCAACATTCCTTTTTGACTCATATGGCCCAATCGATTATGCCACATGCTTGCATATGAATCTGAAATAAATAACACATAAAATGAATCAGTAATAAATGTAGACAAATATAATGTTCCTACCTTCTTGCCTCTTACTACGACAAAATATCCATTGGTAGCCTTCCAAGATTCGGCTATGAATGTAACCATGCAACCAAATTTACCTAGTTGTCCTGCAGAAATTAGATTTCTCCCGAGGCTTAGAACATGCGTCACATATTTCAATATCCATGTATTTTCAGTCTACAAATTTAGATGAACTTCTCCTTTACCAATAATATTGCATGGTTCATCATCTCCTAAATAAAAATGCCTAAAATTACCCTAGACATAATTTATGAAATAACCCTTATTAGGGGTAGCATGGAAAGAAGCTCCTGAATCTAAAACCCATTATTCTTTTATTATCCAAGGAGATGATAAGGGCATCTTGCATTACCTCAAATGTAGATATATTTTCCTCTTCACCTTTCTCTAGTACATTATCTTTGTTTTCCTTAATCCAACAATCCTTCTTTGCATGTCCTTTCTTTCCACAATTCGAGCGGTGTTAGTGCTTTACCTCTGGATTTAGATTTTCCATTATTAGACTTTGATTTCCCATTACTCTTGATCTTGGATCTCTCCTTCTTCCTTCCCATTATTTCTACATTCAAAGCATTACCAACATCAATGGAAAGAAAAGTGAATGAGGAGATGAAATGGAATGAAGGAAAGAATGGAAAGGAATGAATGGAAGGAACATGCAAGAGTTAGGTAAAAGCAGAGCCTAATATTGCATGGAGAAGAATAATAAATAACTAACACAAATAAAATAGAGTTTGCATCAGCTAAACGAGAATGAGTAAAAGGGAACACACATGAGCAAGTAAATAATCAGAGCTTGATCACTGTGAACTAAGAACAACATATTAATAACGTTGACAATAAGATCAAAGACAATATTTTCATGCAAGATTTAAACATCTAACATCTAATGAACATAAGAACATCAAATGTTATAAGAGATAATGAATGGGACACAAAGTTCATATTTCATTAACTCCAAAATGTCTTCACAAAAGAACACAAAGTTTCTTTCTTGAAACAAAACTTGCACACAAAAAAAGTATTTTCTTCTCCTCTCTCAAAGTCACCCTTTACAAATGAGCCCCTAACATCCTTTTATAACCCAAAAGTTGGTTACAAAGTAGTTAGGATTTTAAATGCACATTAAATAGGGAACTTAAGTGACTTTGACTTTTTCAACCAACTTTATTAAAAGCAACTAAAAATAGAAATCTCATAAGTTTTCTCAAAAGTGAATTCAACAATAACATCATTTAAAATACCACTTTCAAAACATTCGACAAAAACCAGTGCCTTATCCATTGGGGTGGGGTCCACCTATCTCAATCGTATGAGAAATGGACTCTCCCACCCATGAGAAAATATAGGAAATCATCCTACCATGTTGTTGGCAAAACAAGGATCCTGATTCTTTTCCAATTCAAAAGATTTGAGCTTTTGCAATGTCTGGTGCATCTTCTCTTCTTCTAAAAACAACTCGGAGAAGACCAGCCTCACAAAGTACCTGCATTTCAAGAATCTTACCTAGTATGGTATGCAGTCTACAAACTTTAGATTGGATCTCTTCAAAAGATGTTTGATTCTGAAACATTGATCCATAGAAGAAGTGGAAAAACATCAACAGAGTATACATTTCATGTATCAATTTTGTAAACTGCTCCGCCAGATGTTGTACTGAATTCCTTTGGTTGTGTTCATTGACGAAGGTACAAGGAATCTCTTCGATGAAGACTTGAATGGAAGAGAGTGCGGTATAGGCTTCATTGCACAAACTATCAAACTAAATTACCAAGTCTTCTAGAATCATTTTCCTTGGACTTAGCATGATTTAACCATAGAATTCATGTCATGCGATGATCAAACTCAAGTATCCCCTCTGAGGCTAAGAATGTAGATTCCATGCAGCAAGATCCTGAAGACTTGGAAAAATCTGATCCAGTGTTATTAATTTTGTAATGAGGCATTCCTTGAATGGAAACACTGGATCAAGGTAGGCATAAATATTCTCAGATATTTTTATCACCTCAACAATTGTTTTCAACCCACCACTTTCTATCTCAAAAACCCATGACCTTAGAGTGTGCCCTAGAGTGATCACATCCTTCGATTGATTGAGAATTTCTTGATCCGGATAGCCACCATCTCTGGAACAAGAAAAGAAGACTCAATTGGGCTGATCAAATGTTGAACATATGAAATCAACTGATTCTTTTCTTCCTTGAGTTGGGAAATTTGAGATTTGTATCTCTCCAACCTTTTAAGCACACTATTCATTGAATCCTTTTCCATAAAAACATCACTTTCAAAAGTGGTCTTTCCAAGGGCTATCTTGGATACTTCATAATCAATGATTGTCATGTCCCCACGATCCTTTTCAATAGTAGGAACTACAATTTCTACAAACTTATCTCCGCTATCATCAATCACTACTCTGAGAAGACCTTAGGATTTTTGGGCACAACTTTATTGGAGAGGGCAGAAAGAGACTCCAAATCAATGTTGGCCACTTTGACCAATCTCTTTCTCTTTTTTTATTTCAGAGTCAACCTAGGTCGGTGTTTCATTCATTAATTCGACAAAAAAAGTCGAGAACTGGAAGAAAAATCCTCTTTTCCTTTCTCATGACTAAAACCAGTAGGTAGTTTTTTTATGGCCTCAATCCTTGGTGAAGTAGCATCTACAACACATTCTTGATTATCCTCATGTTCTTGTGGAATACCCTTATCACCTGGATGTTCAAAGAATTAGATATATTGTACCACGGGATTTTCTTGGACTCGTGTATGACATTGATGATTTGGATCTTTGTAGGCCTATTGAACTCTCAAGTGATGTGAATAGATGAGTTTGGGGTAGAAATACCCAAACACATTCTTTTCCCCCCGAAAGATGCACACTTTTACCGATCCTTGAGACACCTTCTTTATTAGAGACAAGTTTGGGTAACCACCGACTTTGCCTCTGAGATGCATGTGATGATGTTGGTGGGGACTGGTGTGAAGAAGTTTGCACCACCTTTTTCTGTGTAAATCCTCCTCTCATTGGCAAACTTTATTTCTGACATATGTGCCTAAAATGGGAGAGGATTGGCTATCTGATTCTCATACCACATCATAGTCCTTTTTAACACAGTTGATTCATGACATCTAGAGAAGTTTCATCTCCTCTACTCCAATCAATACCAGGAGTGGAGTGAAAAACTATCTGATCATAGGTAGGATCCATAAGATCAATCCCATTATCAACAAGGGTCAAAGGAGGATCCCTCAATCCATAATTTTCTATCTGAGCCAGTGTGAGATGAGAAAATTGTCATCGTCTTACCTCCCTATCATCCGCACATTCTACCCAATAGTCTTCTATGTTTTCCTTGTGCTTATATCTTGCTCCTAGGGATTTTTCCATGGATCCTTTAATATCGAATTGAGCCCTGCTTGTGAAAGGATGTATAGTTATGAGAGAAAATTCTTTTTCCATAAGTTCTACACTATGGGAATTTGGACATTTGTATTCCCCAATCTGAATTGGGAAATGAATGCCTCCTTTGCATTTATCCACCAAGAGGGAAATGGATTTTGAAAAGCTGACGTGAAAGTTCCATCAATGCTATTTTATCACTGACATATTTAGGAAGTTTGTAAGGAGCTCCCACAAATCCATCAACTCGTATATAGGAGTAAGAGGGAAACTGGATAAACCAAGTTCCCATTGTTTTATCACCACCTTGGCATCTTCTAAAAATATTTCCTCTGGGTTTCTCCTTAGTGACCGGATTATATAGAATAGGAAAGCATCATTTACCCTCCGAAATGGTGAGAACCATTCTTGAACTCCAACTTGTGGGTAAAAGTGAAAAACACTATTCTTTCAAGGACCCATTGTACCTCTAGTTGTTAGCCCTAAAAATATCCTCCTTCTTACTACAACATAAATCAAATATGAGGTCATGTAAAAATGACCTGTCATCCTTACCTCAATCAATTGCTTATGGAGAGTATTGCTAATGATACTTGCCCAATCAATGAACATCTTTGCATCAAGAATGATACAAATGAACTTGTACATCCAAGGATGAAAATTTCTAGTGGAAGGAAGACCAAAAACCCTACTGAGGAGAGTAATCATATCTCCTATTTCTTCATGAAACTCTACCCGAAACAACTCTTTGGGAATTCTTGAAGTGTGAGTTTTTGGTTTGACCAACCAATTTTTACCAACCATCTTCAACCATCTCAAAGGATTTTCATCCCAAAATTGTTGTGTTGATTCTTGCGTGATGTCAACATTTTCTTCATGAAGTGGCACTCTTAACAAATCTTCCATATGATCTGGAGAGAATTGAGCAGAAAGGTTCATTTTTGTCATTAAAAATTCCCGACGCTCAGGATCATAATGTTCAACACAAGCTAGGAAAAATTTGGGCATTGTATGGCAACTGGAAATGTTGTCCTTGAGGTAAGCCACAATGATAAAGCCTTTTTGAAAAATAGTCCTCCCTTCCCATCTTACCCTATCACAAAATTGAACCATATCCACGTGACCCATATCAGTATCTAAAATATTATCATATGTTGAATTTAAAGGATGATGTTGAACTAATCCTTGATATGCATATTTTAGTGCCGAACTTATTAGAACGTTCACCCATTATGAATTTTTTAAAATGGAAAGTGAAAAGAAAACAATACACTAGAAAGGTGTCGGGTCTAAGTCTCTGACCACCGTTGCCACAAGAATAATAATACGACTTTTTTATTATTTATTATTTAATAAAAAAAAAATTTAACGTTGTCAAATTCAAAATGATAATACAAATAAAATATTGAGACAAAGCTCAAATCACCATCCGAGTTTAAAATAATACAATTTTAGACCATTTTTATTATTTCCAAATGCAATGTTGGCTACTTATTAGCCTTTTATTTTTTTTTCATTTGCAAAATGATGTTGTTCTCCTTCCACCTTATTATTGATCTTATTTCTTCTTCTAATCATGTGTGTGACTTCTTGTTGTTCTATCTCTCTTTTTTTAAAAAATAATAATAAAATAAAAAAAAAACTTTGAACTTTTTGAACTTCACATGTGCATGCATGGACTTTTTTTGGTTTATTTTTTGTTTTTAGCTTTCTGGAAGCATGCATGGAATTCATGCTGGATTTGATTTTGCATTTGGCTTTTGGCATTTTTTTGGAAATTTTTTATTGTGGTTTTTTTTTTCAAATGCATGTGCATTTCTCTTTTTAGGCTTGTGTGGACATTTTTTCCTTTTCAAAGCATGTGCATGTTTGTCTTTCTATTTTTAATTCTTCTCTCAAATGGTGTGGATTTAAAAATTTCATTCTTCTTTCCTTTCAAAGCATGGTGTGAATCTTGGGGTTGCCTTATCTTCTCTTTCTGTTTTGGAAAATTTATCTTCTTCTCATGCTTCTTATTTGTGGAAAAAAAAATCATTCTTCCTTCCAACATGTGGATTTTCCTGATTTGTGACTTTTCCTCTCAATGCATGGAGATTTTATCTTGTTCTTTTTCAATTGCATGGACTTTCCTTCAACTATGCATGGAAAATGCTTGTGGTTGGAAAATGTGGATTCTTTCTTCAAGCATGGGCAAAATTTGGGTTTTTCCTCCTTTCCTCAAGCATGTGTGGATCTTCAAAATGCTTTGAACCTTCATGGATTCTTTGTCCCAAAAATTTCTTGATCATTTGGGTCTGGAAAAGTATCTCCTCTTCAACTTCTCCTCTTCCTTGGGCTCGTGGAAATATGCACACTATCTTATGGCCTACATGGAAATCTTTGATCTTATTATTCTCTACACAAAAAAACAAAAAAAAAAAAAACAACTATGGAAACTATAAAGACTATAAATTTCACCTTTTCCTCTTTTCATATACAGATTTTGAGCATTGGATTGGCATTCTTGCGTATCAATCTGTATGCACGCATGCAATTGCCTTCATGAATGCATGGATCTCATAAACTTCTTGATAAATGAAGGATGATCTCTAAACTCGTGATCCCATGAAATGGAGACAACTACCTAGAACTCTCAAGGTTTCCTGGCTCTAGCTAATGCCCGTGCCAGGTTTCCATGAAAGCCGAGGAGTGCCTGTAGAATAAGCTTTTCCTTCTTCGGCTCTGGATATCTGCAATATTTCCTTGTTTCTCCTTCTTCCCAATTTCTCTTCTTTTGCAACCTCTTGTAACCATCTCCTCATCAATTCCTGATGATAGAAGAAAATTAAAATTGTCTACGACAATTGGAAGCGAAAGAAAAATTTCCCTCGCACTTGCTCTTGCTCACGAATTAAATTACAATTAATAAAAAAAAAAAAGTCTTCCAAGTTTGTCAAACAACTTCCATGAGTATTAAATTAATATTTATTAATTAAAAACCCTAAAATTTAATAAATATTAATTTTATTAAATAACAAGGTAAATATTAATTAAATAATTAAAACATAATTTGTTTGTGTATCGGGAGAAGGGATCATTCAAAATGGATGAAACAAAAACCAAAATGACCATGAGAATAAGATGATTATGATGAAGGATAAAAATCACGTGAAAGAACACTTTTTTTTTTTTTTTTAAAATTTCACGTTTATTAATTTTTGAAGTCAAAATTAGCTGATAACAACTAATTGGCTCTTATTGGGGACAAGGACTTCATGGATGCAACAAATGGACCCAAACCCAAATATTCAATGAACATGATCCCAAAAATGAAAATGAGCACAAAAATGGGATGACAAAAGAGAGAAACAAAAATAGGAAAACAAACAAACCAAAATCCTAATTACCTATGTACATACAGGGGACAACCCATTTTCAATTTTGATAGTGCTTGAGATATTTCCCATTGTAGGGAAAAGGAAAATGAGTTCCATCGGGATACACCAAGTAATAGGTGTTATCTCCACAGAAATGTCTAATCTTGAAAGGGCCTAGCCACAACAAATCAAACTTCCGTGCTTTCCTTTTGGTTCACGCCTTTTGTCCCAGAAGAACTAAGTCATTGATTTGAAATTGTCTCTCCTAGTTTTCTTGTCAAACAATTTCTTTACCTTGGATTGGTGTTCCTCGATCCTGTTTTCCACTTGACTTCTCTTCTCTTCAAGCTTGCTTAGAACATGATCCTTTTATCTAACGCATTGGCGAAGCATTCATCATCAACTTCCTGAGCCAATCGTAATGTTGGTAACTCCAATGTGATGGGAATTTGAGCATCGGTTCCATACAAGAGTTGGAATGGAGACATCGATTTCTCTTTTGGGAGTTATGTGGTCAACCCACAATGCATCATATAAATTTTTTGTGCCAAGTTCTTTGATTTTCTTCGACTAACTTGCATGCACGATAGTAATGATGTTTTTGTTACTGGATTCTGCTTGACCATTTCCCTAAGGGTAGTAATCTGATGAATGAGATAAAGATATCCCATACCCATAACAAAAACCTATCATCTCTGTAGAAGAGAAATTGGTGGCATTGTCCATCACGATCTTTTGTGGAATTCCATAACGAATCAATATATTCTCTTTGATGAAGTCACAGATTACCAGATGAGAGATGTTTGTTTCACCAGTATAGCTTCTACCCACTTTGTAAAGTAGTCAGTTGCAGTGAGCACGTGAGTATGACCAGCACTAGAATTAGGATTCAAAACTCCGATGAAATCTAAACCCCATTGTTGAAAGGGTTCTTCAATGACAACTAGCTTTAAAGGAAAAGCTGCCAATTTAGGTCTTCCAACAATTGCTTGACAAGCTTCACATTTTGTTACCCATTTTGAGCATCGAAAAACATAGTGGGCCATAGTAATAATGTGCTCACAAAATTTTATGAGTTATCACTAGGCCAGAGAAATGACCACCACAAGCATGATTATGAAAGGCTTCAAGAACCTAGGTTGTTGTTCTTATCGACACATCTAAGGAACATGCCATCAATTCCTTTCTTGAACAAAGTGTTGTCCCAAATGACGTACCTACAACTCTTAATTTGATAGCTCTCTTTTCCTTAGCTATTCAGATTCTCAGGACATTCACCATATGTGAGAAAGTAGGCTATATCATAATACCATTCATCTGTGGTACTGACAAAAACTACCAATGGTAAAATTTCTTCAACTGGTTCTTCTTCAGAGTCATCTCGTGGCTCATTCTCCATGATGAGTTGGCAAGAGTCCTCTTCCACAAACTAACTTGGTAGGCTTGATATCCAAATCATACTCCTAAATCTTGAGACCCAGTTACCTCTTTTAGATCCTTGGTTCTTGTTGTGTCAACATCGATTTAACTATGGTGTCTGAACTAAGACTTTGGTGTGAGAATTCAACACATAGTACCTAAATGTTTCAAGGCTCTCACCACCACATATGCATGCCTCTCAAGGGGAGTGTAATTGAGTTCATGTTTCTTGAATCCAAACTCATGAATGCAATAGGAGATTCGATTCCTTCTTGATTGTGTTGAGTCAGATGGTAGAGATCATGTGTGCGGCAAAGCATAAAAATAGATTATGAAATCCTTTTTAAAATCAGGACACACCAATGTAGGAGCTTTTGCAATAACACCCTTGATTTGTTCAAATGCTTCTCTACCTTCCTTCACCATTTGAAGGATTATTTTCCTTTCATCATATCAGTGATTTCTTTGGTTAGCTCGGTGAAATTTGGCATGAACCTTCTCAAAAAATTCACCTTCCCAAAGAATGAGTGGACTCCAGCTTACTTGTAGGCAAGGAAAGATTCTTGATAGCTTGAACACTCAGATCGATCTTAGTTCCTTCCTTAGAAACAATATGACCTAGGAGTTTCCTTTCATAACTCCAACACAAACTTTTTGGATTCAGAGAGATCTTATGAAGTCTACACCTTTGCAATATTTTCTCTAAATCTCTTAGGTGATCTTCTCGCTTCTTTGAGAACACTATCAAGTCATCTAGGTATATCATGATGATCTTGTCTTTATAATCTGTGAATGCCATATCCATAGCCCTTTGAAAATTTGTGTTGGCATTGATCAAACCAAAAGGCATTCTTCTATATGTGAACATACCCTGGGGGTGGTGAACATGGTTTTATGTTGGTCTTCTCTAGCCACTTCAATCTGATTATAACCAGAGAAACCATCTAGCATGGATAGCATTTCCGATCCAGTTACTACTTCCTACGTAAAATATGGTCCATGACTGGCAAGTGGATAATTATCTTTCAAGGAAGCTTGATTAAGATTGCAAAAATCCACACAAATCCTAATTTCTCCATTTTTCTTGTGAACCGTAGATACAATATTAGCTATCCAAGTTGAATGTCAAATAGGAAAACTATTCATGCATCTAACATCTTTTGAACCTCATGGAATATTGTCCCTGCATATCTTGGGATTATATATGTTTTTTTCTTGAATGGAACTACACTAGGTTTTTAAGGGTATGGCATGCTCCATTTCCCTAGGTTGGAAAGACTTCAAGTCTTCATATGAGTAAGCCAAGACATCAGAATATTTGGTAAGGAGGCTTACAAATTTCTTGCACTCCTCAGGTGAGCAACACTTACCAATGTTGACTAGGAGGTTTTCCTTGGTACCAATGTTAACTTGCTCATAGTCAACAAAATTTGTAGGTCCTTCTTGCTCTTTCTCTTTGATAAACCTATCATGTTTATCAAAAAGTTCTTCAAGTGAAACCAATCCTTTTGGAATTTTATTTCCTTTGAGTTGAATGATGCCATCACCAGATCTTCATTCTCAACTCCTTCTTGAATGGGTGAGGTCATCAATTCACGAAATGCATAAATCACTTCCTTCAAAGTACAATTGTTCAAAATTATCTCTCTTTTCCAAGAAGGCAATAATTTGTTGATCATCATTGAATACTTGCCAATTTTTTGCATTTTCAGAACACTTGGCCTAAAACCATTTCAATGGTGTATTTGTCTTGATCAAACTCTGAATGAGGAATCATTAATGAAGCTGAGACTACTAGAGAATCTACTTTTTCATTCTTTTCACGAGGGATGGATTTTATGGAAAAAGCATCAAAGACTTCTATCGCATCCCACACTTTATTTCTTGTAGTGTCTCAAATGATCATTCTTTACTTGAACTGATTTTTAACTTGTTTCACAATCAACTCCACATCTCCAAAGACTTTCAAATTTTTGATCCCTTTCTCTTCTACAACTTGGAGGCCAAGGATTAATGCCTCATATTCTACAGTGTTGTTAGTATTTGAAAATTGGAGTTTGTAAGAAAAAGGAAATATTTTACCATTCGGAGATATAAGCACCACTCCTGCGCCAAAACCTAGTTGAGCAACAACTTCCATCAAACTCAAGAGTCCATATCTCATTGGGATCTTGGCAAAGTGACCTCAGGTGCATGAACCTCTATAGTCATCATATAATTACCCATACTTGAGTTTTGAAATAGACTGTGCACGGGGATCATCGGTTTTCATTACATGAAATTTTCCTGAGTTTCTAGCATTAGCTTCTTCATTTCTCCATTGATAGGATCATAACATGAGACCAATCCATTTGAATCTCACCACCTAGATCTCTACAAAATTTCCTACTCAACAACATACCATATGAAGCAAGAATGTCAACAACTAGAATAGTTACCTTAACTCACTTTTGAGGAAATTGGGCTAAAACCATTTGAGCGTCTTTAATCTTCCCAATCAGAGGAACTTGTCTTGTCTCCATTGAGTAACAAGATCCGAATGTTCTCATACAAGTCAACCCAAGAGCATGTGCTACTTTTTTAAGCATCACATTATCCGAGGCTCTAATCTATAATGCAATTACTTAATTTGCATCCGTTGATCAAAAAGGACACAAAGAAAGGTTCAATCTTTTCATTTGAAGGTGTAGTGGCCACCACAATATTTTGAGTCTTCCCATCTTTGGGAGTTTTCAGAATTCCTTTAGAGGAATGAACAATAGAGTCACCTTTGATAAACTAGACCAATTTCTCGAGTTGATCCTTATTGACTTCAAGTACTTTACCTATGACATGGAAATTTTTTTTTATTGATATGATCAATAATATCAAATTTGGGAAAAATGAATACTTGATGTCTCAGATACTAGTTCTTTCAACTTGATGATGGCACACTTTTGACCTTTTCTTCGGGCTTGGTTGATATTGATGTGGAAGAAGAAACTTTCTTCATAGCTGATTTATCAACTGATTGACTTGACAAAGGCCCTCCTTTCTTTAAGATAGTTTTGACCTTGGAAACCTCAGTCACCTTGGACTCTTTAGGAGTCTCATTTGTCTTGGATTCTTTGGAAGTTTCCTTAGTTTTAGATTCTTTAGGAACTTCCTTGGAGCTCTTTTTATCTTCCACCTTAGTGGTACTCTGCTCCTTTTTCTGAGAGCATGTGAAGACAATGAAGGATTGACTATTCATATCTTCTATAATTTCTTCATATTCATCTTCTTCTTCTGAATGGTACTCAAAGAAATGATTATTACTTTCTCCTTCAGGCTCTTCAACTTCAGGTTCAGATGTTCCAGAGTCTGGCTCTTCTTCATCAACTTCAACGACCTCAACTTCATCATCACTTTCTTCAACGACATCACACTTTGAGTTAGTTGGGGAGCTGCTTCAATAGCAAGCCTCGTCGAGCACCTGCTACATCCTAGGTTTTTTGGGAACATAGCCTTTTCTTGGGATGTCTTTGTAAGGAGTAGGTTTACTACTTTGAGCAACTTGCTTTTTCAAAGCTAGCACATCATTAGCCAACTTAGTGAGTATAGCTTCTAAAGCATTGGGGTTTCTTGACTCTTTCCCTTGAGGGAAGTTTTCTTGAATTTTCCCCCATGATTAAGTCATCCTCAATTTCTATGGCCAAGGATTGAGCAAGTTCCAAAGTAGCCACTCTAGCCCTTCTCAATTAATAGCACACTTCTGGTTGTTGTGTGCATTAATAAAGAAACATTTTTTCCATCAGGGTTTGGGTGAATCCTGACAGAACTTTGTTCACCATTTTGTTGAATTTAGCCATGAAATTCCTCATGGGTTTTGTTGGCTCTTTCTTTTCCTAAGATAGTTGGGCAAGAAGAGGCATGTTCATCTTCTTCATCTTTGAATCGATCTTCAAACTTAGTTTTCATATCATTCCAATTTGTAATGCATCCATTTGGCAGATGATGAAACCAATCTGCAAGGTAACATCATGCAATGTTTCAATGAAGAGGTGAATAACAACATCTTCATATTCCACTGAAAAAACTACACATGTAGCAAAGAAGGCAGAAATGTGGTCATCATCAGTGATGTCTTCCCATCTCCATCAAACTTGGGAAGAATCTTCCTCGATCCTCATGGGAGGTCATGTCGAGCTGGTAAGGCCAATGGGCCTATGGCATTTCCCCATGGTACATTAACTGCCATCTTGGGAAAGGTGGTATGTGAAGGAAAAACAACGTGAGCAAGAACAAGTGCTTGACTTGTAGTGATTCCTTCCTTGCTTTCTCTTTCAGGACTTGATGCAAGGCTTACAGATCTACGAGGTGTGTTCTTCCTTGGAGGAGATAACTTGAAACCAAACTTTCCTTGAAAATCAAAAATGGGATCAGATTGACCTTTAGCTTTTTCTCCTCATGTAAACCTCTTTCCTACTAGTTTGAAATATTTATTGTGAAGGATCACTGACATGTTTTGATCAGCTCTAGCCTTTTCTCTTCACTCTCTTTCTTGAGCTATTTGCACTTGAATAACTCTAAAAACTCTCATGGCTTGATCTTCTTCATTATCTAGTACTGATGTGGTGAGATGAAAATGATAGTTTCTCATGTGCACTTTTCCCAAATAGCTTTCCTCAAATCTGATGATATGTCTTCTTGAGTATCTACAAAAAGAAGATTTGGTTGCAAGATAGGTGGGTTACCTATAATAGTCATACAAATTATTACCTTGGTGGAAGAGGGCCACATCGATGAACAATGATCAACACATGTCCAGGAGGTCTTCTGGCCACAAGTGTGGGTGCTCTTCTTCTAAGGTCTTCAATGTAGATTTCTCTGTCAATGGCTCTATCAACAACCACAAATTGTCTGCAAGCTTTCATGGTTTTCCCAAGCTACTATCTTCAAGGTTGGAAACAATGTCTCCTTGAAAATATTCATTGGGCACAAGGTTCGGTTGAAGAACTGAGCTTGTGCAGAGGGGATAGTCATAAATATTTAACCAAGCACTGGTTAATGATTCTGAATCCCCAATAGAGTCACCAAAAATTGTTAGCATATGGATTTTCACACATGCAAATGACATGCAACAATGTGGGAATGAAGTCCCTCCTCAATGAAGGTGAGGCTTCCTTTATTGAAAACCAAAACTGTATTTACACTTGTACATTCAAAATTGTATGTGGGGGTGTTTTGGAACATCAATGGAAAGAAAAGTGAATGAGGGAGATGGAATGGAATGAAGGAAAGGAATGGAAAGGAATGAATGGAAGGAACATGCAAGAGTTAGGTAAAAGCAGAGCCTAATATTGCATGGAAGAAGAATGATAAATAACTAACACAAATAAAATAGAGTTTGAGTTAGCTAAACAAGAATGAGTAAAAGGGAACACACATGAGCAAGTAAATAATAGAGCTTGATCACTGTGAACAAGAACAACATATTAATAACATTGACAATAAGATCAAAGACAATATTTGCATGCAAGATTTAAACATCTAACATCTAATGAACATAAGAACATCAAATGTTAAAGAGATAATGAATGGGACACAAAGTTCATATTTCATTAACTCCAAAATGTCTTCTCAAAAGAACACAAAGTTTCTTTCTTTGAAAAAAGCTTGCACAAAAAAGTATTTTCTTCTCCTCTCTCAAAGTCACCCTTTACAAATGAGCCCCTAACATTCCTTTTATAACCCAAAAGTTGGTTACAAAGTAGTTAGGATTTTAAATGCACATTAAATAGGGCACTTAAGTGACTTTGACTTTTTCAACCAACTTTATTAAAAGTAACTAAAAATAGAAATCTTTTAAGTTTTCTCAAAAGTGAATTCAATAATAACATCATTTAAAATACCACTTTCAAAACATTCGACAAAAACCAGTGCCTTATCCATTGGGGTGGGGGTCCACCTATCTCAATCGTATGAGAAATGGACTCTCCCACCCATGAGAAAATATAGGAAATCATCCTACCATGTTGTTGGCAAAACAAGGATCTTGATTCTTTGCCAATTCAAAATATTTGAGCTTTTGCAATGTCTTGGTGCATCTTTTCTCTTCTTCCGAAAACAACTCGGAAGAAGACCCTCACAAAGTACCTACATTTCAAGAATCTTACCTGGTATGGTATGCAGGTCTGTAACTTTAGATTGGATCTCTTCACAAAGATGTTTGATTCTGAAACATTGATCCATAGAAGAAGTGGAAAAAATCAACATGAGTATACATTTCATGTATCAATTTTGTAAACTGCTCCACCAGATGTTGTACTAAATTCCTTTGGTTGTGTTCATTGATGAAGGTACAAGGAATCTCTTCGATGAAGACTTGAATGGAAGAGAGCATGGTATAGGCTTCATTACACAAACTATCAAACTAAATTACCAAGTCTTCTAGAATCATTTTCCTGACTTAGCATGATTTAACCATAGAATTCATGTCATGCGATGATCAAACTCAAGTATCCCCTCTGAGGCTAAGAATGTAGATTCCATGCAAGAAAGATCCTGAAGACTTGGAAAATTTGATCCAGTGTTATTAATTTTATAATGAGGCATTCCTTAAATGGAAACACTAGATCAAGGTAGGCATAAATATTCTCAGATATTTTTATCACCTCAACAATTGTTTTCAACCCACCACTTTCTATCTCAGAAACCCATGACCTTAGAGTGTGCCCTAGAGTGATCACATCCTTCGATTGATTGAGAATTTCTTGATCCGGGATAGCCACCATCTCTGAACAAGAAAAGAAGATCAATTGGGCTGATCAAATGTTGAACATATGAAATCAACTGATTCTTTTCTTCCTTGAGTTGGGAAATTTGAGATTTGTATCTCTCCAACCTTTTAAGCACACTATTCATTGAATCCTTTTCCATAACAACATCACTTTCAAAAGTGGTCTTTCCAAGGGCTATCTTGGATACTTCATAGTCAGTGACTGTCATGTCCCCACGATCCTTTTCAGTAGTAGGAACTACAATTTCTACAAACTTATCTCCGCTATCATCAATCACTACTCTGGAGAAGACCTTAGGCTTTTTGGGCACAACTTTGTTGAAAGGGAAGAAAGAGACTCCAAATCAATGTTGGCCACTTTGACCAATCTCTTTCTCTTTTTTATTTTAGAGTCAACCTAGGTCGGTGTTTCATTCATTAATTCAACACAAAAAAGTCGAGAACTGAAGAAAATCCTCTTTTCCTTTCTCATGACTAAAACCAGTAGGCAATTGTTTGTGGCCTCAATCCTTGGTGAAGTAGCATCTACAACACATTCTTGATTATCCTCATGTTCTTGTGGAATACCCTTATCACCTGATGTTCGGAAGAATTAGATATATGTACCACTGGGATTTTCTTGGACTCTTTGTGTATATGACATTGATGATTTGGATCTTTGGTAGGCCTATTGGAACTCTCAATGATGTGAATAGATGAGTTTGGGGTAGAAATACCTGAAACACATCTTTTCCTTCCCGAAGATGCACACTTTTACCGATCCTTGAGACACCACTTCTTTATTAGAGACAGGTTTGGGTAACCACCGACTTTTCCTCTGAGATGCATGTGATGATGTTGGTGGGGACTGGTGTGAAGAAGTTTGCACCACCTTTTTCTATGTAAATCCTCCTCTTCATTGGAAAATTTCTATATTTCTGACATATGTGCCTAAATGGGAGAGGATTGGCTATCTGATTCTCATACCACATCATAGTCCTTTTTAACACAGGTTGATTCATGACATCTAGAGAAGTTTCATCTCCTTTACTCCAATCAATACCAGGGAGTGGAGTGAAAACTATCTGATCATAGGTAGGATCCATAAGATCAATCCCATTATCAACAAGGGTCAAGGAGGATCCTCAATCCATAATTTTCTATCTGAGCCAGTGTGAGATGAGAAAATTGTCATCATCTTACCTCCCTATCATCCACACATTCTTCCCAATAGTCTTCTATGTTTTCCTTGTGCTTATATCTTGCTCCTAGGGATTTTTCCATGGATCCTTTAATATCAAATTGAGCCCTACTTGTGAAAGGATGTATAGTTATGAGAGAAAATTATTTTTCCATAAGTTCTGCACTATGGGAATTTGGACATTTGTATTCCCCAATCTGAATTGGGAAATGAATGCCTCCTTTGTGTTTATCCACCAATAGGCAATGGATTTTGAAAATCTGACGTGAAAGTTCCATCAATGTTATTTTATCACTGACATATTTAGGAAGTCTGTAAGGAGCTCCCACAAATCCATCAACTCGTATATAGGAGTAAGAGGGAAACTGGATAAACCAAGTTCCCCATTGTTTTATCACCACCTTGGCATCTTCTGAAAATATTTCCTCTAGGTTTCTCCTTAGTGACCGGATTATATAGAATAGGAAAGCATCGTTTACCCTCCGGAAATGGTGAGAACCATTCTTGAACTCCAACTGTGGGTAAAAGTGAAAAACACTATTCTTTCAAGACCCATTGTACCTCTAGTTGTTAGCCCTAAAAATATCCTCCTTCTTGCTACAACATAAATCAAATATGAGGTCATGTAAAAATGACCTATCATCCTTACCTCAATCAATTGCTTATGGAGAGTATTGCTAAATACTTTCCCAATCAATGAACATCTTTGCATCAAGAATGATACAAATGAACTTATACATCCAAGGATGAAAATTTCTAGTGGAAGGAAGACCAAAAACCCTACTGAGGAGAGTAATCATATCTCCTATTTCTTCATGAAACTCTACCCAAAACAACTCTTTGGGAATTCTTGAAGTGTGAGTTTTTGGTTTGACCAACCAATTTTTACCAACCATCTTTGACCATCTCAAAGGATTTTCATCCCAAAATTGTTGTGTCGATTCTTGCGTGATGTCAACATTTTCTTCATGAAGTGGCACTCTTAACAAATCTTCCATATGATCTGGAGAATTGAGTAGAAAGGTTCATCTTTGTATTAAAAAACTTCTCGACGCTCAGGATCATAATGTTCAACACAAGCTAGGACAAATTTGGGGCATTGTATGGCAACTGGAAATGTTGTCGCTTGAGGTAAGCCACAACGATAAAGCCTTTTTGAAAAAATAGTCCTCCCTTCCCATCTTACCCTATCACAAAATTGAACCATATCCACGTGACCCATATCGGTATCTAAAATATTATCATATGTTGAATTTAAGGATGATGTTGGAACTAATCCTTGATATGCATATTTTAGCCGACTTATTAGAACATTCACCCATTATGAATTTTTTTTTTTTTAAATGGGAAGCAAAAAGAAAACAATACACTGGAAAGGTGTCGGGTCTAAGTCTCCGACCACCGTCGCCACAAGAATAATACGACTCTTTTTATTATTATTATTTTTTAATAAAAATAAATTTAGCGTGTCAAATTCAAAATGATCATACAAACAAAATATTGAGACTAAGCTCAAATCACCATCCAAAAATAATACAATTTAAATCACTTTTGTTATTTTTCGCGAATGTGTGTTACATAACCTTTATTTTTTTTTTGGCAAATGAATGATCTTGTTTCTCCTTCCCTGGCACATTGATCTAATTTCTCCTTCTTAAGCATGTGTGGCATTCTTGTTGTTCTCTCTCTCTTCTTTTAAAAAATAATAATAAAATAAAACAAATTCTTATGCATGTGTGTGGCATGAGCTTTTTTGGGTTTTGTTTAGATTTTTTTTTTGTTTATGCATGTTTTACTATCATTGTGTGCAAATGTGTGGATTCTTACTTTTGATTGGGCATGTTTTAAAATGGCTATGATTTTTTATTTTTCTTATGCAAATTTTTCTCCTCTCTTCAGCATGCGTGGATTCTTTGGCAAATGCATGTTGTTTTTTCTTTTTTCTTTGACTATGTGTGGGTTAAAAATGACTTCTTTCTTCCTTCCCAAATGGCATGGATCTTCTTCTGGTTATCTCTTATCTCTTACTTCATGGAAAATTTACAAAAATGGAATTTATCTTCTTTGTTGGAGTGAAACAAACAAAAACAACTCTCTTCTCCTGGTGGGCATGCTATTTCTTTCTCCCTATATTTGTGAACTTCTCCTCAATATGCGTGGAGATCATTTTTTATTTTCCTCCTAAAGCATTCTTGGACTCTTCATTTAACTTATGTGAAAACTTTTGAGCCATTGCATGGAGGATCCGATCATTTTAATTCCTTTGGTCATTTCCTATTCCTCCTTTTCCAAATGATGTGTGGATCTTCTTTTCTTGAACCTTCGTGGATTCTTTGGGCTCTAAACTATTTGTCTCATTATTGGCGTGAAAATTTATCTTGGCAATGTTCTCCTCTATGGTGTGTGGAAACTATCCTAGCTTTTGGAAAGATTTTTCTTCTACCTTGATCAATTTGATTCTACTTACACAAAAATAACAAGCTTCAAAAAAACTACCAACTACATGGAATTTCACCTTTTCTTTTGTATATGGATTCTTTGGGATTCCATCAATCATTGCAAATAGAAATTACCTTCACTTCTCGGAAGCAAGGATCTGTGGCATACTAAATTCTTTCTATGAGCAAATGAAGAAGGATGGCCTCTTGTGATTCATAAATGGAGACAACTACCTAGAACTCTCAAGGTTTCTGGCTCTAGCTAATGCCCATGTGTCGTTTCCATGTGAAAGCCGGGGAGTGCCTGTAGAATAAGCTTTTCCTTCTTCTGGCTCTGGATATCTGCAATATTTCCTTGTTTCTCCTTCTTCCCAATTTCTCTCGCTTCTACAACCTCTTGTAACCATCTCCTCATCAATTCCCGATGATAGAAGCAAAATTAAAATTGTCTATGGCAATTGGAAGCGGAAGAAAAATTTCCCCCGACACTTGCTCACGGCAATTACGACAATTAATAAAAAAAAAAAAGTTCTTCCAAGTTTTTCGAACAACTTCTATGAGTATTAAATTAATATTTATTAATTAAAAACCCTAAAATTTAATAAATATTAATTTTATTAAATAACAAGGTAAATATTAATTAAATTTGTATTTACTATCTTCTTCCATTGATGTAGCTCCTACTCAATATAAAATCCCTCTCTCGTATAATATCTATCAACACACAAAACCCGTCAAATTTCCCAAATTTGTATTTACTATCTTCTTCCATTGATGTAGCTCCCACTCATAAAAATCCCTCTCTGTGTAAATCTATCAACACACAAAACCCTCAAACAAGAAATCTTTGATACGATTTTGGGGTTAATCACACCATATATATTATTTAGATCTAAGCTTATAAGCAATAAAAGTGGAAATAAACCAGAGAACAATACACAAGATATAACATGGTTCACCCAGTGTGGGCTACATCTACCAAGAAACAACCAATCTTATTATTCAAAGCTTTGTAGAGAATATACAATGAAGATCTATAATCTTCCACACCTTCTGGATATACAGTACTTTCTTCCTCACAAGCTTCTCGTTTTCTCTCTCCAATAATTCCTTCTTACAATTCTCCCTTATTCTTATCTAACCCAAGTTTTCTAGCTTATATAACCATATACAAACTTAGGGAAACTTATCAATGCTATTACAACTATTAAATAAACTTTATATCAAAGGTTAGATCTAATTCCTGTGAGTTAAATAAAATAATCACGCACGAGTAACCGATGTCAACTACCCTAACCGATGTCGGCTCCTCTTTGCCTTGATCGATATTGGTCCCAGGTGTGACTAACATTGGTTATTGTGTATTCCAACAAGTTAATAAAGCATGTTAATGTGAAGCAATTAAGCTCCACAACTCAACTAACAATCCATGAAACACTAATTTCCCACTTCTCGTAGTAGACTCGAATTAGTCTCTTGTGGATTTTCTAAATCATGAAAATGGTTGTCCTTCCGATGAAATGATAAAAATTATGTGGGGTGTAATTTTGGATAATATTTTGGTGACTTTTGGGGACATATTTCTATTAGGTGATGAAGAGAAGTTGCCTTGAAACATCCATTGGGCATGGAGTTGAGTTTTGAAGTAGAATAATTTCATGCTTAAAAACTTGTCCCTTGAGTTTTCCTAAAATTTTAACTCAACACCGGATTAGATTTAATATGTGGAGTTTTGAAAGATGTACACTGAAATTCATTCCAAATATTTGACTTCTACCATGAACCTACTCGATAAGATCCATGAATGACTGCAAGTATCCCCAAAACTTATGTACAAAAGAGAAGATCATACATGCCTTAATTGAAACATGTAGAGAGTGTAAAGCATTTATTACAAAGCAATCTTATTCTATAAAATAACATGTGCCTGAAGGCACTTAGAGGAATTGAAATTAATCTACTATGTACAAGGTAGAATTATTTTTCAAAAATAATTCTTTAAATAGATCCCATTAACTGGGATTGTAAGTTATTATCTATCCAATTTTGACAACTATAAAGCATTCATTAGGCTTGCGATTTGAAATCACATAATGTTCGCTCCACATTGTATCAAAATTTGAATTTTTACATGGCTTGGTTCTATCTTGGTCCACTTAAGCACAAGATATCTTTCTCAAATTTTCCAGTTGTTGTTTTTTTATCAAAGCATTTTTTGAGCTAAGCATGATTCATTTCCATAGCTTTCATAGCCTCGGATTCTCAATTTTTGATTTCCATGAGTTCTATCCATTGATTCAAACTCATATATTTCTAATTGTTTGGTGAGCTCTAATATGAGTAGCTCAAGAGATGTGGGTATCCTTGCTTCCCTACCATAAACTAATTTGTAGGGTGAACTACATTTTCACCTTTAAAGAGTGATATTATCCACCCATAAGGTTGATTTCAACTTAGTGTATCATGTCCTTTGATTTTCATTATAATTTCTTCTTCGATCTTTAACATGTTCTTGTTGGTTTACTCAACCTTTCCATTACCTTTGGGGTAATACTTAGATGAAGTGCTCAAATGTATGTCATTATTGACATCCCAGATCAAGGATTTTTGTGCCAAGACATGCCAAAACATTGTTAGAGATGATTGTAGAAGGGATGCCAAACCTAGTCATAATGCCTTCATAGAAGTCTAGAATGTTGGTTTCATTTTCTTCCTTCAAGTAAATGACCTCTGTCTATTTGGTGAAATAATTTTTGGCTATAAAAATCCATTTATGCCCCATACTAGATTGTGGGTTAATTATTCCTATAAAATTTGGCCCCCATCGCATAAATGGTTGATCTACTGAAATGAGATGAAGTGGGAGAGTTGTAAGCTTCTCTTTGCCTATGGAAAAGGAACACTTCTTCTAATTTCTAATCCATGCATAGAAATCCTTGAAGATATTTGGCCAATAATAGCCACCCTTCATGATTTTGAGTGTTGTGGTCTTTGGAGAAAAATGACCTCCTACTTCCCCATTGTAAAACTCATGAAAAAATTTCTCAATTTGATTTAACTTGATGCACCTCAAGAGGATGTCATTTACATCCTTTCTCGAAAAAAATTCCATCAATAATCACAAAGGGGATGGATTGGAGTCTAAAATACCTTCTCTTTATTTTACTCAAGCCTTGGGAAAATTCTCCTATTTGGATAAATTTTACTATATCATGCAGATCCAACAATGCATAAGCAAGGCATCATCTGGTTGTTCTTGATCATGTTGGAGCACGAGGAAATCATCTTGGTCAATCTGTTGTTTTGAAGCTAGTTGTTTGCACATCCCTCTACCCCTAACTAGATTATTCACCTTGATATCAATATCATACTCCATTACCTTGGTTATCCAACCAACTCTCTTTTCATTCAAATCCTTGTTCAAAAGAAAGTATTTTACCCTGAATGAGATACCATGAGGTGAATCTTATTATTAGATATCAAATGTCTAAATTTCTTCAAACTTCTTATAACTGGGCATGTTTCTCAATGAAATAATATCTCACCTCATAATCTTGGAGATGTTGGCTAAAGAATACAATTGGTTGTTCCAAATTTTCCTCGTTTGTTTATACCATCATGCAGAGATATTGTGTCGATGTCTTCAAAGGCATATACGGTGAAATCCTTACTAAAATCATGGTTGATGAGAATTGGGGCTTGTGTAATTGTTTATTTAATAGATTTAAAGCTATTTTCCCCTTTCGAGTCCCACTTGAATGCCAAATTCTTTTTCAAAGATGGATGTCGGTGGCTTGACATAATTTGCAAAATTTTGGATGAACCACCTGAAAAAGTTAATCCTTCCCAAGAAACTTTGCAATGCCTTCTTATGCCTTGCAATGACATAACTAGGATATCACTAACCCTTTCTCGGATATATTGCAAGCCCTTTTTTTGAGACAATGTGTCCTAGGAACTTTCCTTCATGTGATAGGAAGATACATTTCTTGGGGTTGAGAGAGACTCCAAAATGTCTACACCTTTCAAATACATGCTTGAGGTGAAGGAGATGGCCTTTTGCATTTTTTTATAATACTATAATATCATCCATATAAACAAGAACAATGTTATTGATTATTCGTTTATAGTCATATCCATGGCTTTTTAAAATGTTACTCCTGCATTAGAAATACCAATATGCATTTTCTTATAGGCATAGGTTCCCCATTTTGTGGTGAATGTTGTCTTGAATTGGTCTTCTTCCTTTACCATGATTTGATTGAATCCTAAATATTTATCTAGTAGGAAAACCTTTTCGAACATGCTACCATTCAAGAATTTGTTCCATAGAAGGTAGCAGATAGTGGTGGTCTTGAAAAGATGGCCTATTTAGATTTATAAAATCAATGCACAACCTAATTTCTCCATTTAGTTTTTTTGCATTGGGACCAGGTTTACAACCCATGTTGAATGTTCGATAGGGAAGATAATGTTATCTTCAATCATCCCGCTCAATTCCCTCTTAATGAGTGGCTCAACTTGTGGATTGACGGGTGTTGGTTGGTGATATTGACTAAGTACCAAAGAAGCATAGAGGCTAAAGCGTAAGAGCACATGTGCGTAGAGGAATAAGGATAGTGTGTAGAAGGGTGCACTTAGATTTTGAATAGGGTAGTGCAGGGACTGCGCACACACAGAAACAAAATAAGGACTTAGCCAATTTTCCAAATCAGACTAAAAATAGACTTGGACTACCGACCAAGCAAGCGGGAAAAGCACATATAGAACATGCATGGAGGAGGTTAATAATAGGATTAAAGCAAGTATTATCTTTAGGATTAATCTATTATTAGCAAAGTTATAAAAGCATGCATGTTTTGTACGCATGGCTATTTTAGGAAAGAAAGCATGCATGTTATTTTTGTAAGCATGCCTATTATTAAGAAAGTGCATGGGATGTGAAGGGAAAGTCCCCACCCCTATATAAATACTTGATGTATGATTTTATTATTAGTTTTGAAGTCGTGTATGCATATAGTGTTATGCTTCATTATTTAGTGTGATGGTTATTTGCATGGTCTTAAACACTTATGTAATGACTGAGTATCAAATTCCTATTATGTAATTGTTTATGGTTATAAATGAATACTTGTGGTTGGATATTGATTGTTCATGGTTATGAATATGGAAAATAAACAAGATAATTGGCATTATTTATGGTTTACATGGATTAGTATTTTTATTATTATATGTGTTTCCAGAATGATATGAATGTAATGATATTCAATGCATGAATGGTTTAATGGTTAATATATGATGAATATGCATGTTAACTTCCTATCAAGCATAACAAAGGAGGGATTTGGTAGATGCACGTGCTTCGAGTGAGCATTCAAATCTATCCGAATGAAGTGTCGACATATATAGCTATTGTTGGTAATAAAAGAGACTACATTTTGGTTCCATTGTCGGGATTTCTTTTCAATTTTTCTATCAGTATGTTGCATACGGATGGTGTATCAACTATCTTAAGAGAGTATTGAGAGTTGAGTAGAAGACGGCTAAAACTGATTTTCATAGAGATATAGTACCGGACCTAGCTTTAACACATGTAAGTGGGAGGAGGATAATTTGTATGACTTCCTCTATGAGGCATTTTTAGTTTCTTTCTAGTATAATTGTACTAATGGTTGTGAACTTACGCATGAACCAATATTTACCGCCCTAGTGAGAGAGTTTGAACGCGTGAACATTATCATATGCTTGTGGATGTAGATGACGATTAGACTAGAGTTGTATATTTTTGGTGGGTAGATGTATTGTGTAATTATAATGTGGAGTAAGCAATTTCTATGTATTGTTGTCTGAGGAGGCCGAGTTTAAGTTTTTACATGAGCCCATAGGATCCTGTTTATGTGTGATACCCTTAGCTATCAAGATCTTGATGGTAGAATTAGGATTGGAGAGGTTACATATGGATAGCTAAATCCCCACCGTGTGCATGGGTAGCAGTAGGTGTGGGAAGGATGGTGGCAGCCTTGGCGAGAGGATAGGAAGAGAGAGAAAACATGACTCAAGCATAATGAAGCACAAGAGAGAGAAATTGAAGAAGCATTACTGTCGAGAAGAATGATGACTCATAAAGGTTTTGAAGCTCTCATGGAAGATGAATAGCCACATCATCATGTCCTCCCAACAATGGGAAATCATAGTAGAGAGTCCCCATCGGCTTTGGATGAGATCACGTCAAAGAAGAGGATGAGAACCACGGGTGAGCATCTAACTCATTCTGGATACTTAGCCTTTACACTAGGTGTTCTAGATCCAAAGGTAGTTGAAGGGTAAAGTAGTTAAGTCAATAGACAACATCTTTGTGTAGGGGAAGGACAGATAATTAAGGCTAATTTATCTTCATAGTATCATACAAGGTATGTGCACATGGCATTATAAGCGAGTCCCTGTTTAGAATTACTCTTACGATTGTTTACCAAATATGTCAATAGAATAGAGTATTGGCACATAAAACGTTGGAAGTACTTTTGTAGGTGTTATGACAACGCGAGATAAAGGTGTCCATTTTAGTACTAAAACCGGGACACAAGGAAGTTCTTCAATAGGACCATAGGCCATGTCAGGCGCGTGGGAGGACCACTTTAAGGAAACCCTAGTGGAGGGTTAAGTTCATGATCTAGCCCTAACCTAGGATAAGGTCCCAATCCATCATAGATCCCACTTCAACAACCCCAATGGCCAACACCTTAAGTCTTCTTTGAGGTGTATCTCCACTTATGAGAGTATAGATGTGTGGAGGATGCATCGTGAGCATGTGCACAAATGTGAATTACTATGGTGCGCTAAAGGAATTATAGCCCTAGATATAAAGGTAATTTATTTTTCCACTACACTTCAAGGGTGCATGCATATTTGGTATAGAAAGTATTATCCACACCAAACTACAGTGGATTATTATGCTTTGTGCATTATATTTTTGGTTGAGTTCCACATTCCATAGTTTAAACAACAAAGCATTAGCGCACTCAAGGATATCAAACAGGGTTTAACATAAAGTGTGAGAGAGTATGATGTGTGCTTCAAGACCATCTTGTCAAAAATATCTTATGATATTCATTTGATTCAGCACACACAGTGGTTTTTTGGAGGATTTATTACACTTTTTGAAGGGTTTCATCTCATAATACATATGCGGATCCAAGCAAGGCTTTAAAAGTGGCTCTGCGCCTTTGAAGTGGTTAGGATTGTTGATACTGGTGTAAGCCTTCTTTTGGAGGCATAGATAGTAGTGATGGCTAATCGGTTGGATAATCTCTCTGCTAATTCAACACATAAAACATGCAGTGGGATATGGTGTATAGATTGTGAGGTTGAGGGACACACTAAGGATAGTTGTCCACGCACGATGGTGTGCACATTGTTACAGATCCTATGAATGTTTAAGAAGTTGTCATTAATGTCAAACGAGGGTTGAGCATGGGCTTGAGCGGGTAAGTCACTTTTCATAAAAAAAATTGAAGTGTGTCATAGTGTCATATGTCTTACATTGTAGTGTCTTACTTTGGTTTAAGGTTTTGTCATTGGTTCAAGTTTGTAACATGGAGTCATAATGGTGTCATGAGTTCATTAGTGGCATAGTTTTTGTCTCAAGGATTCAAGCATTGTCATTACTTTTCCCTTTTTCTATATCGTTGTCTATCATACATCCTCAAGACATAAATATGTGTCTCATTGCTCTTTAGGTGTCTCCAAGGTTCAAGCAGTCTGTTTTGAGGAGTATGTTGATGCATTTCTTAGGTGTGTCTCAAAGTTCCAAGTAAGACTGAGCTGGTAAAAATTCTTGGTGTTTGGTATGGAGGAAAAATGTGTCCAAAGTGTTATTTAAGGTGTCTTAGAGGTGTGAGAGTGGTCACTTAGTGCTCATCAAAGTGGAAAACAAGCTAAACTAGACCTAGTGCAAAGGCCTATCCTCAACATGTCATGGTGTATGATAGATTGCATGTATGATATAGATGTTCAAATTTTATGAAGGATAGAGAAGTATTGTACAAGGCATATAAAGGTGCAAAAATTCAGAAATCATGGTTTTGAAGCTTAAAGGAGACCTAGTGCAAATGAGGACTCGAGATCATGACTATTACTCACAGACAAATGAGATGAGATAGAAAGTTTGTAAGGTACATCATGACAAATCAAGCATGGGAGATGGTAGAGGAGTGATTCCTAATGCCGAGAGAAAAAATCGGGTCAAAAAGTGAAAATTAAGGTTGTAGAGCCAAATTCTCCAAGACTGGTTTTTGAGAAGGGTAAATTGAGCACCTCAACTTCTTAGCAATTGTGCTAAATTTTCAAGTTTTCTTTAGATAAGTCATAAGATACTTTTTTGAGGAAATTGGGATAAAAGCTAATGCAAAAGTTTTGAAGTAAAAATACGGTGAAATGAAAAAGTTCTCGCTATTTTTCTAAGTTGGTTTCATGTCCTCCATAACTCTCTCTTTGAGTGATAGGAGTAAAATGAATTTATGAACATAATTTACACTAGACAAGTTGGTTTTATCTAATAAACATGTAAAGGACTCCACAGGGGCTTCAGAAAAACCAATTGTGTAGGTACATGTGGGACTGTAAAAAACATTAAAACTCAATTTTTGATGAAATTTTTAGGTACATGTGTATGTTGGGTGTTTCATGAAGAACATTTTGGTGCTCCGTGATAGCTCTTGATGTTCCCTAAGTGCTCACAAAGTTCTTTCAGCAAGATATTTCACTTAGAAATTTTGGGACACCCCTTTAAAATTTTGGTCTTTTGCCTTGTGAAGGTTTGAGTTCATGTTGTTTGTGCCCCCTTGAATAAGACTTTGTTGTTTAGTGTTTTTCTTAACCCTTTTGGATTGCATGATTACTCAATATTCCTTCAAGAGGTTGCAAGAGGTTGCTTGGTCACATTTGCAAAATACCCACTTGTTCAAATTGCTCAAAATCTATAAAAGCTAAGTATGGAATTCACCTCTAGACCTATGTGGGTTTTCATGTTACTTTGCTTTGTAAGTAGTTCCTCAATGAAAACCTGATTTGTACTACACAATGCTAGGTGGATTTACGCTACTACTTTACTTCTTTAAATCAATTAAGTAAAGTTGTTCCTAAAGCCCGATTCATACTACTATCAATACATTGCGGAAAATCGATATTGATCTACTTCATAAAGCAATCAAGCAAAGTTGAATTGAAATCCTGCAACCCAAGTCCATACCTAATTGGCCTTTTAACTTACCTTACTAGATTCATAATGTTAAGTAATCGAAAAGTCAATCAAATTCACATTTTCTACTCAAGGCTAGACCAAATAGGGTTTATGATAGATCTTTACTCCATTAACGAAAGCAAGTGAAGCCAATCACAAAACTTTCCCCCTAAAAGCGATGATGTGGAAATATCCTACTCATCCCTAATACATTTAATGAGGTGGAAGGTTTAAAAAGAAAAATAATTCCACCTCATTTCCACTTATGCATTCGAAATTGTCCAAGCAAGTAGTCTCTTTTGCAAATTCCGAGTAACCTCGAGTTGGTCTAATCGAGAAATTTTTGGGCATCTTTGGCAACCCATCTAGTGAATAGGTATGTTGATTGTTTCCCCTTCTTTTATTTCAATTCTACCTTTATTTTTCATTACTTGCATTGTATCAATTCCGTCCATCGAGTTTTACTCTTCCGAAATCTATGTTTTTCCCCAAAATCATTGTGAAATTGGTTTAAATTATTAGGATATCCTCTGGGGTTGAATGAGAAATTTATTTTATGTTTATTTTGTGTGAATATCAACTTTGGAAAAATCCCTAGTTTTGCCCTAGCAAGCAAAACCAATTATTTGAATCAACTCGGGCATTTTCCTACTCACTTACTCACCTCCTCCCACTTGGCGGATTTCTCCATGCTCTTTCTTTGGCTTGAAAAACCTAATTTCAAAGACTCATCATTTCCCTCATGTATCATGGAGATATGACCCCTATTACTCAAGGCCTAAACTAGCAGGTTTTCAAACTACATTTGTTTCCCATGTATCGCATGGAATCGATCCCCATTACTTAAGATTATATTTAGCACACTTTTAAACTATTGTTGATGTCCAAAGCATATGGTAATCCGAACCCTCTATTATTTAAGACTATACTAAGCGGGTTTCTAAGGTCTTTTACTTCATAGTTTATTGTGCAAAACTACACCCTATTGTTGACTTGCTCAAAACTCAAGCAACTCCACCCTGCAAAAACTTTTACACATTCATTGTGAAAATAAGCTATTTAATTTTTTTTCACTTGCAAATGATTTTTAAACTCGATGACCAAATAAGCATTGGATATTCTCATAAACTTGAAATTACCTTAATTCATTAGTAGTCATCAATAGATTAACTCAAAATTCTACTTTTAAGTAAGAAGGAGCACAATTGTTGACATCTCAATAGTTTGCATACATAGTCTTACTTGAGGAAAACACTACAAATGTATGAGGCAAGAGAAAATCATCAAATCAAGAGATAGGTATTAATCAATAATATCCCAATCTTGTAGTTGAAGAAACCTCTAGGGCCAAAAAAAAAAGGAAAATCTAAAGTTAGGCCAATCAATGAAACACAAGGGAAAATATGAAGTATGAATATAAGGGTTATCCAATTGAGTCATGCATTGGATCTAAGCTTGTAGAAATTAGTGATACTGATATGGGACATGTGTCTATAACTAAGCTAATAGAGAGGTCCAAAGAAACAAGCAAAACACCCCTAATGCAAGCCCTAACTAATGGTGGATTAATACAAGCAGTTGCTACATTTCCAAGTAATGCTCAATTACCTAAATTTGTTTTGAGTGTGCTAAATTTTATGATCCTCTCACTAGAGCAGTAAAAGATACATCAGGAATTTAGTGGTGAGACTTGATACTCAATTTTTCAACTACTATTTGAAGATCCCAACAAAATAAAAATTGATAGAATGACCATGGAGAAGGCTATTGAGAAATGGGAGAAGAACACAGTGATTACATCAAGATCATGAATACAAGCTACTTGAAGAAGCCAAAGCAAGCATCTAGGTTTCCCAAAACCATAGTAAGGTCAGATCTAATTCAAGAAGTTGATGACATTACTCAATTGTTATGTAGAATCAATGGGGAAAAGAATGCCAAACACTTCTCCACATGGATGTACTCCTTCATTAGAACAATTGATGTCAACAAGTCTAATGCATTGATCAATTGGGCTCAAATGATAAGTGATAATATTGATCATTGGCTCAAAGGGTTAGAAAAAATTTCAGTTTCAAGATGACTTATTATTTGGTATATGCAATAGCATTAAATGAAACTTTTACTAGGTTATACAGTAAAGGAATCTTAGCTGCAGACCATATTTATGAATACTATCCACAATTGGTACTATCTGAGTATTTCAAGAAGTATATAAGGGTAAATGATAGTTTCTTTTATGAAATTATTTTCAAACTCAACCATGAAATAAAGGAAAAGAGGGTGATTAACACAGTATGGGATATAGTTTCCCAAGTATGGATGTGTCTTTATTCAATTTTCCAATTTCACCTATCTCGAGAGTTTTGGTTTTTCAAGAACACCACTCAAGCTCCCAAGGTACCCAAATGATAAGTGGGTGTTGATGGAACTATGTAGGCAAACTAGTGGAACTACATGATCTCTAATCTAAAATCTCATAGGGCAGTAGTTGGCTTTCCTATTACAATTGGAAATTATCATTGTGCAACATTCATAAGGGTAAGAATATTCAAAAGGAAATGTTTCATCACTATAGAGCAAGAATTATTTGAGGCTAGGGCTAATTTTGACTTCAGAAACCAGCACAAAAATCAATTTCTTTGGAATACATGCACATCCCTGCATTGGAGGACTTTTGGATAGATTGTAGGGATGAATTTGAGATCAAAAAAGAGATTACAATAGGATGACATTCAAGAAAATTATTGATTTTGGATTAGAAAATATTCTTAAAGACATCCCTGATGATGGGAATATTGTTCTTCATTCCTACAATCAAATGGGGGAGATAAGGCCCCACTACCACCCATTGATCTCAAGAAAATAATGTGAAAATAATTGATGAATAGAACTCAATGATCTTAGCTCGCACTTTAAAATGGATTCTTGCAAGAGGTTATTGTTGGAAGAATCATTATGAAGATATCCAGGGTGATAAAAAAGGAAGGGAACTCAAGGAGAAAGTAAAGGACCTAAGTCACTAATGTAGAAAAAATCCCAGAACAGGAAAAGAAGGAGAACATTCATCAACAACTAAGAAACAACTCCAGGATTTACTACTAGTGAAGCTACTCCTTCATCAACTCAAGTTGTTTCCTCATCCCCGGTGGTCCCTCATCACAAGATTCATCTCGCTAAGATAGTCATAAGTATACCACATCTAAAGCCTACTTCTTTCATTCTCCCCCTCAATGAATGTAAAGACTCCACCTCCCCATCCTCCTCCTTTCTCCCCACTAGGAAATCCTCCTCCTCCACCAGAAATATGATCAACCTAGCACTTAGTTCGAGGATGGTCATGTTACTACTTTGGAAATACCTTCATCTCATGAATCATCACAAGCACGTGAGACAAGAGGATCTGGAATAGAAGCTACATAGATGAAGGGTATGGAAGAGGGAGAAATTAAGAAGAAAATGAAAAAATACTCATTCGTAGGGTTGTGAAAGATACTCATGTTCATGTGGAGATAGAGATTGGTGATAAAAATTAAATTAGATACAATTGGAAAGACTACTGAGGAAAAAAGTTAGAGAAATAGTTGTTGACTCAAAAATGGTGGAGCTTGAAAAGGTGTTATTGTAGGATGTTGCATCAAAAGAAAATCAAGAAATGGTGGTACATTCTAGTCAAAGTAGTGATGATCAAGAGATGGTAGTACATTCAGTGCTCCTACTTCTACAATTCAAGACTTCTCATCTTGGTTAGCATTGCAAACAATCCTTGAAGCTAAAGAAGTAATAAATCTAGAAGAAATGGACCTACAACTACTAAGGAGTCTTGATAAGAGAGGGAAGAAATAAAAAGCTCCAAGGTAACTTAAAATTTGGTAATTGAATCATCGGGGTAGAGTTTTTTTGAAGTATCTACTCTAGCAAAAGGAAAGAAAAAAGGTGATTTGACCGAGGAGGACATAATTGTGACAAGAGTGCCTTTGGGTGAAGTCACCATAGAAGGATTGAAGCAAGATACTCAGACCTTGATTGATACAATCTTTCTCAAGATGGATAAGGAGAAGGCAGAAAAGGCCAAACTAAATGAGAAAATATCCAAGTTATGTGAAATCATTGCAAAGGTTTCTAAGTCTTCTTCTCAACCCGTGTTATCAGGAGAGCAATTTAACCCTCAAGTCATCACAAAAGTTGAGGAAATAGGAGACAAAGATAAAGTTGTGGATGAGTGGATAAAACAGATCAATGAGAAAGTTAAGGAAGAATATTCAGAAGTGCCAAGTAGATTGAAATATCTTCAAAGCAAATTGACTCAGTTGAAGGATTTAGCGTTGATGATGGACAATGAGAATGGGATTGTTGAACTTCGATTGGAGAGTCTAGAGAAAATAAACTCACTCATAGAGAAGTTACTTGATTGAAGACTATATTTTTCTTAAAGGATCAACACAAAGTAACTAGACTAACACCACATAGTCTATTAAAAAGCTACAAATTTACAATAGTAACATCAAGATCTTAGCTTATTGGAATGCTTAAGAAAACTAAATTGCTAATTAAAATGGACCTATGAAGACCACTAGAAAATCAAATTGGGTTGTTGCTACTTCAAAATGGTGAAAGGATCTCTCTAACAATGGCTACAAGGCCATATTAGATATTCCTTTACTAACCAAGCATGAAGATTGGATGCAAATATTGAGCAAGCTAATCCATCAATGGAAGTAAGGCTCTTGATCATATGTCTTATATGATTAATACTATTCAAAGTATGGTGTAAAGTATAAGGTAGGATGTATGAGGGTCCTTTATATAGCTTTCTATTGTTAGAGAAGCTTGCATCTTGGTGCATGTGGGACTAAAGGATAAAGTAGATTAAGGCTTGTTAATCTTGATTAGTGAAATTAACAAGTGATTAGCATGTGAGGTGCCTTAATTAACCAATTAGGATCAATTAAGAGGCTAGGATAAGATTTTGAAGCCTTTTGATGTCTTGAGAAAAATGGGTGATTTTGAATGGTTGGAAGAGGGGTATTAACCAATAATAGGGTTTATTGATCAAATACAAGGGTAAATAGGCTTAATTAGCTAATAATCACTAATTGTTTGCTCAAAAGAGGATATAACTAACGATGTGTCATCAATTGGCATCCGAATGTGATAGAGGTTAGTTAATCAAAAAAGCATCGTTAATTAACCAAAATAGAGGGAAACATTAGTTAATTAGTAGGAAATCACTAATTATAATGGAAATGGTAAGAATGAGGGTAATTAGTGCACTTTTAGCAATAAAATTGCGTAAGCGGATTTTAGGTGTCTACATTTGCCCTGTTTGAGGTGAAGTAAGTGACGTCACTTCAAACATAGTAGACAAGCATAAACAAGTAAATTTTGAAGAAAAATTAGTAGAATGAAGGATGCCCCCTCGAGTGTCGATGGGGTGATAGAAGAAGTCAATCGATGATCAAAAATTTGATGGAAACATAATAAAAGAAATAGGGTAGGGATAAAAATGATTTTTATTGCCCCAGTGTTTTTGGAAGAAAAATGAATAGTGATAAGACATGATAGTGAAGAATATAGGAATAGATTTTGCATCCAATCATTTAATAAACAACTTTGTTTCATCATGTTTCTCATGATCTACATCATCGACCCTTATTAAAATAAACACATACAACAAAAGTGTAAAATAACATGAAAAGCTATAATACTAACATTTGTTCATTGCTAAAAATGTGTAACTCCATGCAACATACATAATGCAATGCAATACGAGAAAGTAAACCAAACTAACCTAATAGAGAAATAAGTACAATCACACATACTCAAACAAACAACATTCAAGACAATTGCACTAATGTTTTTGTTATCAAGCTTCAGTTCCCAATGTTCATGTTTTAACGACAAGGGTTAAAAATGGTGCCCCAAGAAAGGATACATGTGAGGGGAATAATGGAGGACACAAGTAGTCCCATGAAAAATCATTCATGCACTATGACATAGTCTCTAACAACTCATTGTTGCATGAGAGTACCGACATAGTAAGCAAACTAGCTTTGTTAATGGAGGTAGATCAAAATGATCCACAATTCATTAAAAGAAGAACAAGCAAGAACCTAAAGAAATATGTTTTGTAGGAAAAATTTCATGTTTGAGGATAATGCATTTGATACAGGCTTCAACTGTGTGCATGCATGTTTACCAATTTTTGAAAAAAATTTTTTTTTTTACAATTTTTTTGGATTTTTAATGATTTTTACCAATTTTTTTTTAAAAAATTTGAATTTTACAATTTTTTTGGTTTTTTTGAATTTTTAGGAAGAAAATTATCTTAAGAATGAATGACCATGTACATGGACATCACCAAAAAAATGTTGGAAAAAAAAATATGCCCCATGTAGTAGAAAGGGTCATAGAAGCAAAAACATGCCCCAACGTAGCAAAAACGGGTGAAAAATGATTATTTATTAAAAATAACCATCACGATGAGTGCTAAAAGAATTAGGAAGAATCACGATGAGTCACATCTATGCGACCTCGGGGGGCATGAAAACATCATGGGGGGTCAAAAAGGGTATAAATACCAAGCCACAGGGGGGGTAAAAACCATCGCAACTAGTTATTTGCTACCCTACCTTTACCAATTTTACTGGTGATTTTTCTCTGACGTGGGAGAGGAATGGCGAGGATTTAGAACCATAGACACCACACAACACCGAGTTCGAGACTACATGAGGCTTCCCAGGGATGGCCTATATGTACACAAAGTAAAAAAAAAATCATTTTTTGTTACATTTAATAGCATTTATTAGGGTTAAAAAATGTGTAAATTAACAAAAATGCGCCCTTGGGCATGGTGCATAAATGCATGGGTGAAAAATATGGTGTGTGAAAAAATGCATAGTGGGTACACGCATGTGCATGTGCATGAAAGTATGCATGATGAGTGCACATATGCATGCAAAAGCACGTGCAAAATGGGGTGTATGGGCATGTAAAATGGGCACGTTAGTGTTGAAATAAGGTTGGGGGAATAGGAATAGCACGCGTGTATGCATGAAAAAAGCGCGGGGTGCTAAAGGGGGGCATAGCACTAAAAATGGGGCACTAAATGCTAAAATGGGCATGTGCAAAATGGGCATGCACATGCTAGGCCTGAATGAATGAATTTAGGTCAATTTTGTATGGCCTTAGAAGAATTTTTAGGATTTTTAGAAGAAATTAGTCATGAATAGAAGAAGTTAATCATGAATAAACCAACTTAGATGATGTTTTAGAATAAAATGATGTTAACAAGTGTTTTTCCTGATTTTGTAGAGTTAGATTATACCCAGTTGGAGAGAGACGGGAGTGACATGGGTGGTCAGGGCCTATGAGGCCTTTTCATGTGCATGATCTCATCATCTTTCCTTGAGATGACCTTAGATGTTACAGGTCTTTCACATGTGGCCCATGCCCCAGATTACTCTAGACCACACCCCTTCTTACTTACCTTAGCTTGAGAGATGGCGGAGCGAGAGTCAAATTTTCACTTTGTGATGGGTGAGATGAGCATCACTTTAGAGGATGTGTGGCATTTTGAGAGTGTCGATCCAGGGCCAGTTGGTTACTTATGATGGTGACCATGGCCATATTCTTCATAGAGTATTGTTGAGATGTTTGGTGTAGCAGACATACCCCACGAGGTATGTCAATTGACATACTACATGTTCTATGTTTTGTTGATCACCAATTTCATGGGTTCCAATATATTTGATGGCTCTTGTCAGTGACATCTTGCTTCTAACAAAAGAAAAGACTGTGCACACTTCTCCTTGGTTTGATTGGAGTTATACATGGTCTTATCAAGGAGAGAGGTTTATTGTTGGGGGCAATGCATATTAGCCCACTTGTATTCAGATTTACATTTGATAGCATACCATGGTCATAAGACCATGGGTCCAATGACATTATTTCAGATATGGGCCTGGGATCATATCACCATAGGATGCCCATTAGGAGTGTTATGAGCCAGGGCTCTCGATGAGCCATCTATTATGGGTTGGGTACCATTGGTGAGGATATATGGGCACACTTGAGACACACACTTACTACTATAGGTGAGATTTGATGAGATATTTAACTTCATGATTACATGGTGGTCCTATATATTATATCAATGGCCTAGAGGATGTGGTGAGAGCTCAGCACAGATGAGAGTTGATCATTTTATTATTGGGAGCAGGGACCATATCATTGAGTGGTACAGAGTGGACAGGTTCAGCACGGTTTGGCCTCATCCAGGGATTCTTGGAGATGAGATGTGGTACGGGTGCAGGTCTCCAGAGAGACTTTGACATTGGGCCTGGATTAGGTTACAACAAGCACAAGACAAACTTCTTCATGTGGTCCCATAGCCTTGGGTTCCATGGGACCACAAGATAGTGGATCCTAGGGAGACAGATTATCTATGCATGGTACATGGTATGTGATAGTATTACATGCGCCATGCTGACCATCACTATATAGGCATACCATTAGCATACATATCATATGGGCATTAAGGACAGGGTCTATAGATATCAGCACTGACAGGTCTACAGGGGCTCATAGGGGGCTAGCTCAGAGGCATAGGGCAGATGTACATGCAGATAGGAAGGCATGGGGCATATCACAGGCTGAGCATGGGGATAGGGGTGAGAGGTAGGATATATATAGGCTCTATACAAGTATAGCATACCAGCAACATATGTAGTAGGTACATGTGTATAGGTACATGTTCAGTATACATGTTCCACTACATAGTTTTCACACAAGGGTTTACCATTATAGTGTGCCTTTATCACCCCACATGCACCAGTCCACCACATAGTCCCCAGGAGGGATGGGATGGGGAGATGGGGAGATGGGATGGATGGAGGAGATGGATGGGGTCCCCCACCACATAGTCCATGGGGGGGGGATGGAGAGAAGATATAGGGTGCCCCAGTATCTCCACCTGAGGTAGAGTGCACACAGTACATAGTGATGAAGTGAGAGAGACTTGCAACTTGAGGAGAGTTACATAGAAGATCAGATGTGTAGAAAGAGAGAGAAAGAGAGGTGCATAGAGATCAGTTAGATATCAGAGAGAGATTACAGATTATATGAGAGAGAGAGTTGAGTAGCAGCGAGTTAGATGAGAGTGAGTGTGAGTGATGCACTTCAAAGGAAGGGACAACATCAGAGTCCAGGACTTAGTTGTTTGAGTGTGTTCGATCATTAGAGGGAGGCCACATATATAGGATGTTATATCATGGGGTAGTTTCCCATTAGTAGGGTCAGAGGGCCATGGATTATAGTTAGTTATTTAGGTAGTAGCAATAGGTCTAGATCTAGATCAGAGAGGCCATCTCGATCTCACGAGATCGACAATGATGATTCAGATAGCAAAGTGCCATCCATCACAGGTTCATAAGGTAGCTTCACCATCACAGGGCTCATCACAGAGGCCACCATGCCATCCAGGGGCCACATAGATGATCCCACAGATATAGGCCACCAGGCATGGTAGAGAGTAAATCTGGTTGAGAGATCATTTACTATTTGATGACATTATGTATATGTATCTCTTTTTTTGTATGTATGCCTCGATATGAAGGCACATTTTTTTATATGATGTACTTATGTATTATTTTTTTATTATGCCTCATGATGAAGGCACATTTTTTTGTATAGATGCCCATGATGGCTTATTATATCTAATGTATATCGAGACACATTGTTTTGTACATGGACATTTATATTTATATGGATTTATGATGATGATGGATTATTTTTACTTATCACATTTTTTTATGAGATAACATGTTTAATCCACATTTTTATTATGGTCTATGTTTGAGGGGGATAGAAGGTGATCCCTCTTTCCCCTCTTGGTGATATTATATGATGTTAGCTTAGCATACATGTTTTAATTTTCAGTTTCATGATGATGTAGCTTAGCATTTATTGATATATGATGTATAGATGTGATGATAGATGATATGATGATGAGATGACAACAAAAATGTACAAGCAAACAAAAAACACAAGTTAATCAAATCTAATCAAAGAAACACAACTATATACAAGTATGCAAGATAAAATGAACTCAATGCAATGCACAATAGATTAAAGTAACACTCAATCTAAGTAAGCAAAATGAATCCAATTTAAATCACACAAGATGAAAAATAATGCAACCAAAACTATATACAAACCAAACAACTAAAGTAAGCAAACTACTACTTTGTTTTTGTGGGACAATTTTGAAACATTTTTTTTTTTTTTGGTATTATCTCGAGACAATGTTCTATTGTTTTTTTAGTTTTCTATGAAAATATTTGAATGTTTTGATTTTCTCAACTAACATATTTGAATGTTTTGGGATTTTCAAAAATTATATAAATGTTTTTGTGATTTTCTAAGAATTTTTCCAAAGCTATGTGCAAGGAAACAAAGAAACATGGATGCCCCAAAGATAGATGGGATGTACAAGGGCAAAATGCCACATGTTATGTGCAAGAAGTGATGATGAAAAGTTTCCCCAAATTAGATGGGAATATACAAAGGAAAACTCTTCATCATATAAAAGTAGGATCATCGGATCAAGGCAAGGCCAAGAGGGATAGGCTCAAAAGTATCTCAGATGATAGGTAAAGACTAACTTAGGACAAAGCTATCATAATCCTAGACCTGAAATTTGTGAACAATGGACCCTCTAATGGCGCTAAAAACTAGTTTTCACCAAAGGACTTGTCCAAAGTGCCACAATTGTGTGGTTTTCACTTTTGGACATATTTATTTCTTTTTTTTTTTTTTTTTTTATATTTTTTTTGTTTTTTTTTTTATGATATTTTAGGGACCCCACACTTAAGCATAGAAAATGCTTAAGATGCATGACATTCATGGGTTCCCAAAGTTCCTGACCATCTGAGTAAGCAAGCTTTAGGCACACTTGAACCAAACTAGTGACCACAACATATGGCCCTAACCAGTTAGGCTCAAACTTTCCTTTCTTTTCCCGTCCTTTGTGTGTTGAACTGATTTTATTTTAGCACCAAGTCTCCTACCTCAAATTGATGAGGTATCACTCTTTTTTGTAACTTTTCACACTCAATTTTGATACACTTTAAGGTGATCAAGGGCATGAATTCATTTCTCATCTAATAGCTCCAACTCTACCAGTTGAGCCACTCTATAGTCCTCTCTTCATTCAAGTAATCTCTTAGCTCTATACGCAAAGAGGGGAGCTCGATCTCTAGAGGTAGTATGGATTCTATGCCGAATACTAGGGAATATGGAGTAGCACCCATAGGAGTGTGGATATAGATTTTATGTATGCCCAAGGGGGGGTGAATCTATAAATGCCAGTTATGGCTTGTTGTATTCACCATCTTCTCCATAATATAGACAAGGGTTTTATTGAAGCCTTGGCTTTCCCATTACCTTGAGGGTAATAGGGGTTGAATACTTGAGAGTGATTTGAAAGCGTTGACACAACACCTTCATGGTTTTATTTTTAAAGGACTTACCATTGTCAACTACAATGGCAGAGGGGATGTCATATCGAAAATTATATGGTTCATTATAAACTTGGATATTTGTGCACCTTTAACATAGGTAAGAGGAACAACCTCTACCCACTTTGTGAAATACTCGGTGGTAAGTGATAATGAACATGTGGCCATTAGAGGATGTAGGGTGAAGTTTACCTATAAGATCAAGTCCCCACTTTGAAAAAAGGCCAAGGTGTCATGATAGGTTATAATGATTATGCACTACGTGCATGTATCAAATTTTCATATTTCTGACATTATAAACATTTCTTTACATATTTGCAGCAATCATTCTCCATGGTAGGCCAATAATAGCCTACTCTTAGTATCTTCTTAGCTAAGATGATCCCATTTGTATGGGCCCCACATATGCCTTCATGTACCTCCTTAACCACTAAGATGGATTCATCTGAATTGAGACAATGTAACAAATTCCCATCATAGCCTCGATGGTAGAGAGTGCCACCAAGTAAGGTATAGTGGGCTATACATGTTGGATAAGGTTTATTTTATTAGCATGGGAAATGTTTGGAGGGAAAGGTTCCATCATGAAGGTAGTTAAAAATGTCACTATACCAAGGGGAAAAGGGACCAACAACTTCACATACCAAACAAGATTCTGACATGTCATATGCTGGTATTTGTAGATGTTCTATGAAGAATGACATATCATTGTTCCCAGGTGGGATTGTAACATAGACCCCATTATGGCCATAACATCCACTACTCGATTTTTCCTCTTGGGATCTATTCAAATGTAATTTTCTCAAAGAACTCCTTTAGAGAATCGACCATTTTCTTGTAAGGAAGAAGTTTTTCTCATCCTTAACTTTATACTCATTTGTTACTTGTTTTATAATCAACATAGAATCACCAATCACATTCACTTGTCTAATGTCCCACTTGATATCCAGTTTCATCCCTACAATAAGGGCTTCATATTCTACTATATTGTTTGTACATGGGAACCCGAGTCGAAATGCTTGAGGGATCAAGTCTCCTAAAGGAGTGATCAACACAACTCCAACACCTAAACCATGAAAGGTAAAGGAGCCATCAAAGTATAGCTTCCATATAATATATTCCTCAAGGTATAATGTAGATGCATCTGGAAGTTCCAGACTCAAAGGTTCAAGTACTTGGAAAAGGGGCTTCAACTAGTTGATCCACCAAAACCTTCCCTTTCACTTGATTTCTGGTGAACATACTTCGATGTCAAACTCATTTGAGTAAGATGATCCAATTGGCCATCTTTCTTATAAGTGTGGGATTTGACAACAAGTACTTTAATGGATCAACTTTTGATATTAGCTTGACCTTATTATTTAGCAAATAATGACATAGTTTCTTGAAAGGAAAAACTACTATGCCAAGCAAGCCTTCTCTATCTATGGGTAGTTGAGCTCATAAGCAATCAACGTACGACTTAGGTAATACACAACTTTTTTTTTTTTCTTTATCATATTGGGCCAACAGTGCCCCAATTGCAAAGTGTGTGGTAACATAAATGTAGAGTAGTAATGGTTCACCTACCATGGGTGGCATTAGAATAGGGGGTTTGGCCAAATATTGCTTAAGCAAAGAAAATGCTTGTTGTTGTTCTAGACCCTAATGAAAACTGACATCTTTCTTCAAAGATGTGTGAATGTGTGACACTTATTCTGCAAGCTGAGAGATGAATCTTCTAATTTTTTGGATCTTTCCTTGTAAGCTTTAGTTGTCTAATATTCATTAGAGGAGGCATTTATGTTATAGTAACCTTTGTAGGATCTACTTCAATTCCTCTCCATGAAACAATGAACCCTAATAGTTTTCCGATAGCACACAAAGACACATTTCTTCGGTTGAGTTGACCTTGTAGTCCCTAAGACACTAAAATATGCACTGCAAAGATCTCTTGGGTGATCTTCTCGAGTCCTAGATTTTTCCAATATGTCATCCACATAATCTTCCATTATATCACTGATCATGTCATGAAATATTACAGTCATTTCCCATTGATAGGTTGCACCTGCATTCTTGAGGCCAAAGGGCATGACTTGGTAATAAAATGTCCCCCATGGGGTTGTAAAATTTGTCTTATGTTGGTCCTCCTCAACAATTTTTATCTAGTTATATCCTGAAAATCCATCCATGAGTGATAGCATCTCATAACCAGTTGTTGAATCAAAATCATGTCGATGTTGGGAAGAGGAAGTCATCCTTAGGAAAAGCTTTATTGATATCTCTAAAATCGGTACAAACTCTAATACTAATAGGTTTCTTCTACACTAGGACTACATTTGAAATCCACTCTAAATAATCAATAGGCCTAATGAAGCCTACTACCAATAATCTTTCTAGCTCTTCTTTGACCAACAAGGTGATGCGAGGATGCATCTTTTGAGATTTTTGTTTTATGGGCTTTTCCTCTTTGTGCACAACTAAGGTTATGCACCACTAATGTCGATCTAGCCTTGCATGTCCACATAGGACCAAGCAAAGATATCTGTAAATTCTCTCAAAAGCAACACAAAGGTTTTTTGTTCTTGAGCCGAGAGCAAAGCTCCCAACTTGACTATTCTAGGAATTCCTCCATACCAATATTGACATCTATGGTCTCCTCCACGAGTAACTTGGACTCATCCTCCATGCACATAGGATCAGGGGGAGATTAATATCTTCTTCTTCTAAAGGCATCTCAATGATATTTTCACCTTCAAGTTGGTCAACTATTTTTTTCCATTGATTGTTCTTTTTGTTTGTCTACAAGTGCCTCAAAGAGGTTTTCACTATAGGACTTGGACTTATTCTTTTTGCAAGGATTTTCTATGGAAATTTTTCCCTTGCTTATTTTTTTTCTTAGATGACCACATAACTCAACCTCCTCCCCGAAAATATGCATGCATGTTAAGCTTGATGGAGAATCCTTTCTTGTGATCACCTACTGAATGTTGTCACGAATACCCAGGAACTCACCAATAGCTTCATCATTTTGAAAAACATCAATTGGTACATGTTTTGTTGGTCCCAATTCACGAGTGATGGGTAAATAAGGTCTAGTGTCGGAGTGGTAGGGGATATGGTAGGGGTTATAGTTAAGATATCCATGTCAAAAAATAGGTTCATGGAGGCAAGGTCTTCGTAAAGACTACACCAGGAATTTGTTTCACTTTCACATTCGGAAGAACTATCTTCACGCTCAGAAGAGGTAGCCTCGACCTCTGGGGATGAGACCCATACATCAAATGCCAATACCATATCTACAAACCTTACGATGAGGTATCGAAGAGCTTCTTGCATACCTTGTTCATTGATACCACATCCATGTCCTTTGTATCCCATAGCATACATCATTTTATTGGGGATAACAAACTTGGTGATTGATAACATGGAGCCATTTCATCATCCAAGGACAGATATAATATTGTTGAGAATTTTTCATCTGCTAATAATCCACCAGGAGTGAAAGCATTGATACTAGTTTTCCCTAGAGTGTTGATACTTGTAACAAGGCCTACCACACTTTGGGTGATAGGGGGAGGTTAGAAACTAAAAGGGCATGTTGGAGATCATATTCTCCATAACCATTCACAATAACCTTCATCTCCCATGTAGAAAAGGGAGATTTTATGTAGATGCACCATTATCATTGGAGATAAGGTATCTGATCCACTCGTGAAGCGAGTGCCTTTGATTGAACTAGAACAACCATCTCTATGTAGAAGGGCATTCATAAATGGTGGGGAAATAACCCGACAATGCTCTTACAATGAGCAAAAGGTTGGGATCTCCCTGAATAGTGAGGGTCTTCCCTTCATGATGTAACTTCAAGAATGATGATATGTGGAAGGTACAACTGCATGGCATGAATCCATGGGCGGTCAAGCAATATGTTGTAAGGAAGCTCCAAGTCTAAAACATGGAACTTCGTATCATGATTGATAGGACCTACTTCCAGTGATAAAGTTATCATACCAAATGACTTTCATTCTTCATTTTCATACGCCTTGATGGTGATGACCTTTGTTTCTAAATCAGCTTCAGTACATCCTAGTTTTCAAAACAGCTTTAGAGTACAAATGTTTAAACCCAATCCACCATCCACAAGCACTCTTTTTACCTTCTTACATTTTGATTATGACTTCAATATGTAAGGGTAAGTTATGAGAAGGATTTTCTTTTGGATTTTTTTGACTAAAGTTATATGCTTTATAGGAGAAATCTTGCTACTACCATTGCTTGGAAGCATGTTGGTTGATATCAATGACACTCTTGATCCTTGTAATGTCTTACAAAGGATGTCTTTATGAACATTAGATATTTTAAGAAGATCTAAGATCAAAATCTTAGTAGTTTTCTCTAATTTCTCTAAACATCATAATGACTATCTTGAGGAGTAGATGGAGGAGGTTCTAAATAACAAGGTGATCACATCGCATTGCCACATGTACTCCCTTGATTTAATCTTGATTGTGTTGATATGCTCAATAGGTGGATTGACACAACCTATTAGGGCATCAAAATGGTTATCCATTTTTGAAACGTAATTAGCATTCTTGGCTTGGGACAACTTCCTTGATCCAACTTTTCCTTTCCTTTGTTATGCTTTGGGAAAGGTTCTTTATAGATTCCCATGTTTATGTTGGGATATTTTTAGGGGGAGGAATCCATTTCCACATCACCACTATCGATTAAGTCTTGAATAAAGTGCTTTAATTTCAAACACTTATCGGTTTTATGACCTTGATGTGATGAAATCCACAATATTCATTTTCCCTAAACCATGATGGCTTAGGTGCATCATCCCCATAAGGTATAGTTTTAGGGTACCTAACCATGTTAACCACCTCTAACTATTTTAATATTGATGACATAGAGTCAAATAGAGGGGTGAAAGCATGATGTTTGTATTCATAGGGCCGGAGTTCCCTTTGCAAGTTTCAAGGGAGCATGGTTTTGAACCACTTGCACTCATTTAGAGTTTGTTATTCCATCACCTATGATGTTTTTGTTCTTATTTGGGAACAAAATTTGATTTTTCACTAGGTTTTGAATCATTATGATCACACGAGAAGGGTTTTAAAGTCCCTTTGGCTAACAACGCTTTCTCTATTTGACTACCCTTTTCTATCACCTCTTCAAATGTGTTTCCACAATGCATTTACAAGTGGAATGTAATTTTAGGGTGTAAGTTGGGCACAAATATACTGATCAGTTGTTTCTCTGGTATAGAGCAAGGGAAGTGGCTAGCTAACCCTCACCATCATTGTAAGAAACTAGCAAAGTTCTCATTATTCCATTGTTTTACATTACATAAATCTAACATGGTGACATCACTTTCTATATTAAATGAGAAGTGACGTACAAAGTGTTTGTCTAGTTCTTGGCCATGTAGAGATAGATCCCTTAGGGATGTGTAAAAACCATTCCAACGCTTGACCTCCTAAACTTGTGGGAAGAGGTGAATGAGATAGTTATCGCTAAACGTGACCTCTTGACACACCATATAAAATTCCTTAATATGGTCTCTTGGGGTCACCTTTTCCCTTGTATTTGTTGAAACTTTGGATAATCAAAATGACAGCGGGAAAGGTACCTGCAACATAGCCTTGTCAAAGGGATATGGGCATAACTCCTCAAATTGATACTTTTTCTATTGTTTGTATTGCCTTCTTGTAAAGCTATAAGGGAATTCTTCATGGTTGACCACTCTTGGTTGAAGAGTTGGTCTGTGTGGGTGGCATTGGCTTATACAAACGGTTAAGTCTAGTTGTATCCCCACCTTTATTATCTATATAAAATTCCTCATAAGACTCTTTACGTGCCTCTTAATGAGGAGTGTTGGTATTGAATTCTTGGTACGAAGCTTTTGGTTTAGCTTGTTTAGAAGGCTTCGTTTGTTCCTTATTTACATGTGAAGCCAAACTTTCCAATTGGTGAGTGAGAGCTTACACTTGTTGTTCTAAAGTTACCTCTTGAGTGGGTACCTCTTTACGACTCTCACGAGGAGGTTGCTCATAATGAGCATGCTCTTCATGGTCCTCACAATGAACTCTAACAGTAGGGATGTGATATCCCCCATCATTTTGTAAAGGTATCTCCTCATCATTTTTAGCATAGAAGTAGAGGCATGAGTTGGGTTTAAGATTTCATTAACATTTTGAGGAGGATGATTTGCTTCTTCTTCTCTAGGAACCATACCGAATGAGAGTATCAACCATAGACGGTAACCTAGCTCCTAGCTCTACAACCCACTAAAGAACCTCATGTCTTTTTGGAATAAGAAATTATTGATTTTTTGTGGGACTAAACTCAAATTTCAAGGATAATTATCCTCACCCCCACTATAGTCAACCATGACATTATCTTGAAAAATGGGTTTAACTTCATCATTTCCAAAGGGACCTTGATAGCTAGTAAACTCTTTAACTTTGGAATTATCCAAAGAATCACAAAATAAACATTATTGTTCTACTTTCTATTAGAAAATGATAGAGATAGCTAGTGAATGAATTATGCTTATGCTTAGAATCCACAATTGTAGGAAAGGAAATAATTTAAGCTCATAAACACCAACATAGTTTATCTATTTTCCGGAGGAGGAAAAACCAGTCGGGAAGGAAAATTTCTCTTTCTTCCCACTTTTATTGGCCAATTCAAAATAACAAGTATAGAATTTACAATAAGTATGAAAGAGAAGTAGATAATATCTCACACTTCCTCCCAAATACTTGCTTTCTCTGTCTCAACACTCCTTTATTCTACAAAACACAATTCCAGCACTAAGAACTTCTTTCTCACTTGCTTTCATTCTTCCATGATCCTATTCTATTCTACAAACATGTATTTATAGCCTTTCTCATGTCCTCCCATGCACTCGAGAATGGGAAAGGTCATGGAGGAGAAGAGACACCCATAAACCTTCCAAATTCTAGGTTGTTTGTTTCATATTTTTGTTTTTATCCGAAAGAGCCAAGACCACCACCCAAAGCAAACTAGTGGTCCCAGGACCACCACCACCGGTTGGGTGGTGGTTTGTAACCGCCGATCTATCTGAGTTGGGTCATGTCTGTTACTAAAAAGATACAACCTCCATATATTATTTTTCCTTCTTCGTGCTGACTGATTTGATGAAGTAGAGTCATTTTGGATCCCTATGGATCAAACCTCACCCCTAATAATTTTGGTGCCCCATTCTTGTAGTAGGAGGTATAATGTGAAATATTTCACTAAGGTTGACTAAAATGGACCCTAGGTAAATTTATGCATCGTAACAACGTCAAGTCATCAAAAATAATGTCAAATAATAAACGGCAAAAAATCCAAAGGATCAATATGAACCTAGGACACCAAAGAATAAAGAATGACACACTAACAAGGTAATATATAACAAGAAGTATCTAGGACAAGATAATTAAGTACAATACTATAATCTAGTCACAAAAATAGTTTACTCCCTACGTTTTCCAAGATAGGTTTAGTGTAAATAGTGACAACACAATATCACCACTTAGGTCAAGTTTAAAATAAACAAGACCTAAATACTAAGAAAGTGTTGACGTGATCTCCCAACAAGGTATACTAAAACCAGTTTTGGATACAAACAAAGTCCAAGTCTTTAAAATAGAAGGTACAAATGAAAATACACAACACTATTTGGACATGTTAATCAAGCTTTGTAAGAAAAGTAAGATTTTAGTATCAAAATGATGTTATCACAATGCGAACAATATAATGCCAACACTCTCAAAAACTCAAGGAAATGTTAGGATCAAAAACTAAGCCTAAGTATATCAAGAAGTTGTTATTTATGTGAGCAATGTAATAATACAATTTAGAGACTTAGATCAAGTTTCACAATGGAAACAAGACGTAAATATCAAAATTATATGGCTATAATGCGGGTAGCATAACAACTCAATAGAAGTCAATGATGAGATAACCTAGCTAAAATATGAAATATTGATTATGGGTATCGATATGATGGCTACCAAGATACAAAGACGTACCAAGACACTTTCAACGCTTATATCACAATTGCAATAAGGAAGGATGTAAGCGGGTGCAAAAGTGATGGACACAATCTTTGATAGCACTACGTATATATGTTTTCTTTTTCACTAAATGGGAAACAAGAAAACAAAGGAGTATACCAAGTGGTGATGAAAAATACTTGGTGTAACTTTGGAAAAGTTTCTCCTTGTCTTAAGACAAGTGAAAAACTAGGACAAAGTAACACTTCATAAATTTTGTGATGAAATAACACATGATTTCAACTTTAATGGACTCTCCCCTTGTTTTAATAACAATTTTTAACTCCAAAAAGTTATCACATTATGAGATCTCTTTGGAACATAATGGATGAATTTGAAATTGGCTCCAAGCCATAAGCCTCCTATTGGTTAACTCTCTAGGTTTCACAAACTATCTCTGCGAGCATGGTTTCCAAAGAAAATCATTCTAACTAAATCTTGGAGTATCTCAGCTTTAATTTACCCCCTTCAATATAATGAGCAATAAATTACATTCATTTGTATCTCACTTGGGTCACGTGAAGATAATTTTGACTTCTAATAAGGCGATTATAGGTTCAAGTCCCACCAGGCGTGCCAAATGTGCACTACCAAAACTCTTACAAAGATAAATAACTAGACTAACACCACATAGTCTATTAGCAAAGATAAAAATTTACAATAGTAACATCAAGATCTTAGCTTATTGGAATGCTTAAGGAAACTAACATGATATCAATCAATCTAAGTTAAAACATGCCTACTTAGTGTGAATTGCTAATTAAAATGGACCTATGAAGACCACTAGAAAATCAAATTGGGTTGTTGCTACTTCAAAATGGTGAAAGGATATCTCTAAAAATGGCTACAAGGCCATATTATATATTCCTTTACTAACCAAGCATGAAGATTGGATGCAAATATTGAGCAAGGTATTCCATCAATGGAAGTAAGGCTCTTTATCATGTCTTTTATGATTAATATTATTCAAAGTATGGTGTAAAGTATAAACATGTATGTGGGTTCCTTTATATAGCTTTCTATTGTTAGAGAAGCTTTCATCTTGGTGCATGTGGGACTAAAGGATAAAGTATATTAAGACTTGTTAATCTTGCTTAGTGAAATTAACAAGTGATTAACATGTGAGGTGCCTTAATTAACCAATTAGGATCAATTAAGAGGCTAGGATAAGCTTTTGAAGCCTTTAAATGTGATTTGGAGGAAAAGGGGTATTTTGAATGGTTAGAACATGGGTTTTAACCAATAATAGAGTTTACTTGATTAAATATAACAATAAATAGGCTTTATTAGCTAATAATCGCTAATTGTTTGCTCGGAAGAGGATAATAACTAACGATGTGTCGTCAATTGGCATCCGGAATGTGATAGAGGTTAGTTAATCAAAAAGTGTCGTTAATTAACCAAAATAGAGGGAAACATTAGTTAATTAGCATAAATCACTAATTATAACAGTTTTGGCAAGAATGAGGGTAATTAGTGCACTTTTAGCAATAAAACTACATAAGCAGATTTTAGGTGTCTACACACCTCATAGCCACTATTTTCAATTATCTAAGATGGTGTAAAGGCTCTCCTAGAAGACTACTCACTATGTATGGTTGTGTAAAAATAGGTTTCTTTCTATTAATAATTCACTAGGTTAAGACTTGCGGTTGTTACTCCAAGAAATAGTCATCTTTGTTCTAGATTGTTTGATCCTCATGTGGTAATCCTTAAAGTTTGTGTGTTTATTTTAATATGAGAAATGATTCAAATAATGTTTCCTCTCAAAATGGTGTCTTAGAAAGGTTGAGACAGATATTTACACAGGTTACTCATTCATTTTTGAAGATTGTGTTTATGTCTTTGTATCAGTCATGAAGGACTGAAACAGTGTCTCAAAATCTTGATCATATCTTCTCATCTCATGCAAATAAAAGCCTAAAACATGTATTGAATTCATCTATGGAGATGATCATGTGGTTATATTGGGATAATAGTGATTGTTAAGGTGTTGAAAGTCCTCGGTTGACGAGCTAGGGTTTGAACTCAAGAATCCTAACAATGTTACGTTTGAAGAGACAAGCAAATTTGAATGAATAGACACATCAACCAACAAAAGTATTGATCGGGAAGTTGTGCAGGGGTATTATCCTTCATGAATTTTCTCTTGTTGTCATTATTTCTTGATAATACTCTTAGAGGAAACAAAAATATGAAAGTTGCTTTGGCATGTGGTGATGAATAATACATACCTTACTTTAAATGCATTATTCTTGGAAAACATGAGTATTGTCATGACATCTTAATTGATGTGAAACACTCGGTGCTTTCATGTTTATCTTATCAAGCTATGAAATCCATTCTTCTTCCCTTGAATATTGTAACTGATCTCTTCAAGTTGTTTAAACAGTGACCTTCAATCTAAAATGAAAGCCCAGGAGCACAAATGGTGAAGGTTGAAGTTTAAATGGAAGGTATAAAGGATGTGTAAGTTGTGAAGTAATTTGTATTCAGTTAGTAACTCCTTGTGCAAGGGTTGAGGTTACAACACTAAAAGACAAGGTTTTTCTCACCACACTAAAAGACAAAATATGTGTAGCTACCATCTCATACATCTAATGAATTCGAATGAGATTCCAAATGTGTAACTGATTGAAAGACCATTAGAACATAAGACTCATATCCTAAAGTCACATGAGAGATCATGATAGAAGAGGAAATGAAAGGAACTTGTATCGATAAGACAAGGACCATGATTACTATCCATGATAGTTTGTGTCATCTCTTGATCTCCTTAATTCAAATTAAAAGAAGTGGAGAGTTTTATAGAGAATAATATGAAGTGTAAGAGTCAAGTAAGAGAGATACTCTTGTGTATAAATATGCACCATGGTGCTTTAAATCATGTTTTTGCGAGAGATAAGAATGAAGGTGTGCTAATTTGTGAAATTGATGAAAGGTGATGAAGAAGAATGAAACAATGATCACAAGGTGTTGATGTAAGAAAATGAGGTGAAGGTGATAAAATTCAATTGATGAAAGACTGAGTTGTAGCTTAGAAAATTAGGAGTGAGCTTCCTTGCAAGTAGGTGCTTGTAAAACAATAGTCAAGTGGGTGTTTGGAAATGAATTGAAGTAGGTGCTTCAAAATTGGAGTTAGAGCTTCAGGGTGAGTGGGTGCTCACCACTTGGTGAGATCATTGTAATTCTTGTTGGACAATTGTCCTTGATATTGCTTTGATTTCTCCTTTCTGTGGGTTTTCTCCCTTATTGGGTTTCCCACCTTAAATCTTGTGTTCTCTTGTGTTTGTTATTTCTTCTTCCATGATGTCTTTTTTATTAGTCCACTATTTGAGAGGATAATAAATTAATGGTGTCTTACTTGCTAAGTTCAAATTTATAATTTTTATAAGGTACTGATTCACCCCTTCCCCCTCTTAGTGCTTGAATGTTCAACATTGAGATCTATCATAAAAATCACGATGACCGGAACTACCCTCTCTTACAACGCATGATGATGAATAATGTATCTATGTACTATAATATTTTTGATGTGCACACTCATGATATGAAAGAATATTGGTTAATAGATAAAATTCATGAGGCATGCGAGATTGGATTATGAAAAACCATTGTGGCAAGTAGCTCTCAAGTACAAGAGACCCAACCTTCTGAAGAACGTAACAATGGAGGAGGTGGATTCCACAAACGATATAGGACAAGAGGCCATGGTGGAAGAGGAATATTTTTCTTATGGGTCATGTTACACTCATGGGTCCCCTGATCATTACCAATATGAATTCCCTCAAAATTAAGTGTGTGCGTATTGTGGAAAACAACATAAGCTTGAGGACTTCCTAGCCTTTATGAGCATATGTGCAAGAACAAGAAGAAGGATAAGGGCACGGGAATGATTAAGGTGCAGCGTGTGAAGAGAGATCAATGGATGTAAAAAAATACGCATGATCCAGTCTTACAACCCATTCTAGAGACTAATCATATGGAGGCACCATGCGCACGTGAGTCTCTTAAAGCTAAGCCTCTCATCTAAAGAGAAGATATTATACATGTCAAGGACCCGGATTCTACACATCACAAAGAAGTTTATCGAGAAATTTTGGGAGTCATTAGAGAGTTGCAAGGTGAGATATAGTGCTTGAAGGAATAGGCGCATGAGAGGGAATGCATAAATAACATTGACCTCCCACAAAAATATGTGGGTGATTTAAAGGAGATCTATAAGATGTTGAAATAAGAAAATATCATCTTGTTATTGGGGGAATGGTTGCGCAAGAAGGTACCACATGTAGGAGTTGAGCACGAGCAAAAAATACTACATGTGAACTTGCCACCACATAACCATGAGTATGATAAATAAATCACATTGGATGGATGATTGATGGGTGGTTGGTAAGCAATATTCGATAAATACGAGCGTTGAGGTAAATGTGCTAACTCGGATGCATGGAATTAGCTAGGAGAGCTACATTACAACCATCTTCAAATGTGTCATATATGGCAAACAAGACGTTGTTAGAAGTGACAAGGACCGAGAGGGGGGTGAATCAATCCTCAATAAAACCTTTCACTCTATATTTCAAAACATCAAACACACATCCTCATGAAACACAAGTATCAATGTATTATCACAAGAAAATACACTTCACAATGAAACATAATCAAAGCAAGGATCATAATATATACACAAAACCACTTTTCATTGATATTCAAATCAGATCACCACTCTTTATTGATATTCAAATTAGATCACAATGAATTGATGTCTTCAACAATAATCAACAAGATACAATCAAGAGCTACCAAGACAATCAACCTTGTCTCATGAATACATATGAAGTTATAATTTTGTACAAATGCCTTCAAATCATTATCGACCTAAAAATACTTCAAAAAGCTGTAATGACATCAATCATGCTATAAAACTAGCATTCAAACACAATACATCAAATATGCCCTCCTTAAAATTGCCATCAAAGAAACATCACCATCTTTGCTTCGCTCAAATCCTCCTCGTGAAAAAACAACTAGGTACTAACCTATAATGAAATTCTAGGGGTTTTGGGATAGGCCCAAGAGGTTAAAAGGAACGATAACCAAATCATACCAAGCTAAGAACATAGATACTAATCAAACACCACGATCAATAAGATGAAAGCAATTCACCAAAATAACTTTACATAAAACCTTTGCAAACAAATGAGTAGTAATATCATATATTATTATGGAACTCAATGCAATACATTAAGAATGGGCCTTGCTTAAATAGGCAAGGAATAACAATCTAAGAACCAGTCAAGGTCGTAGATCAAGCCATAAAACAAGGAAATAACTAGTCATCAAAGAACTGGTCAAGACCATAGATTTAGGAGAGAACTAGACATCAAGGATCTAGTCAATACCATAGATCAAGGAAAGAACTATATCTAACAACTAGATAATATCTCCTAATATCTAAATAAGATAAAAGAAATATCCACACACATAAGTGGGTGAGGATAAATACAATAAAGGTAAATAAAGTACCTAGGTGAACATGAGCTAAGGTAAATACCTACTCTAACAGGGTTTTTCTTTGTAGTAAAGGTTTCTTCAAAAGAAGATAAAAGAGGTTTTAAAAGATTAGCAACAATGTACCCAAAACATCACATTTATAGTCTCTCCTTGATTAAAATTAAAAATAGGTCGGTTTCCCTCCTTTAGCTCAACCACACCAACCTAAAAAATCTCATAATAATCACTATAACATTCACAATTGATCCATATAGGTCAGCCTAACCAAAATCCTTCATTTATGTTCCAAAAATCCTCAAATCCCATGCACTTGAATGACAAAAATATCCTAATCCCAAAAAAAAAAAATATTCATTATTTAAAATTTATCACACATGTTTAAAATAACCTTTAAACATCATATATGGTCATAATTATCATGAACCAGTCAAATTATTTCGTTTAATGGGCCCAGTGGCTCATTTCCTTCACAAAACACCTATTTCCAACACCTGTCTTCACCTTTTGGCTTCAAGGTCACCTAAGAACAACTCAAATATGAAATTTTACCACTCTATGGAAATTTAATAACCTTTAGAACACTTATAAACAAGTTATATCTCATGAAACATCTATTGGTTCAAACTACATCAAATTTTGCCTTCACCAAATCAAGTGCCCAAAATGTAGTTTCCAAAAAGTAACTAGTTAACACCCTTCCTGACACTTTCAAGACCTTAAAATGGATTCATTATATGAAAAATTAATCCTTCACATTCTAGGTGATATCAAGCATCACCCAATCCATTTCATGCACTAACCAACTCAAACTTTCGGAAAAATAGTACTATACTTGGAAAGCCAAAAATATTCTTGTCCACAAACTATCCTAGAAACCATATCATAATTCATGCTCATGAAAAATATATATATCACTAGAAATATATCTAAATTATATTTCTAACACAACTCGAATCACCTAATAACTCCTTCGTAGCTCCCGTAATGTCCATTTTATCAAGACTACTTATGATTGCCTCAAAACAACCCTTTAACCAGTCAACCTAAATAAAGCATACTTGACCATTTCTCACCATGATCATGACCTAAAACCTCTTTAGACATCAATAAAAACTCACATACATCATACAATGTTCATTTAGTTTGCAAATCCTTTGTACAACTTTGTCCCAAACTTAACTTCTTCGAGATCTTGACTTATTTGAGTAGGGTCCACTCATCACCACAACCTATACCATACCTTTCTAGAAATATAGAGGAGTCATCTACATGTTCCAATCATCATCTAGGCACTAGAAATCAAAACTATCCACTTAGGATTTTTTTCTCTCCTACCACTTTTGAGCTAGGGTTTTAAACTCATAAAAAGTTATTTGCCTTCTTAACATTCATTCATAAAAATGTGACAATGAAATGAACTCATTATTATTGTGGAACCTTATATACTCAATTTAGAAACATTCCTAAAAATCAACAAGGTCCCTGCAAAGCAAAAAAATTAGGGTGAGCATCGAATTCTCAATTCGAAATGGAAATAACATTGTTCTTGACCATGTTTCACCAAAAACCTCATGTCTTGCAAAATTCACATCATGGAAACATAAAATTTGGCCCACATCACGATAACACACCCTAATAACATCTCCAATAATCATACTTTCATAATCACCTCTCAATATTTCCAGTCATCAAGGCTTTCATAGCTAGCCCTTAGGATTTTACACTGTAAAGGCTAGGGTCAACTGAAACAACCTCAAAACACATCATGAAAGCACTCAAAATGGTCCAAACATACATGATACATCATTATACAACTGAATACATGTTTCTATAAGCTCTCATAGCTTCACAAATACTCTCATGTTATCTAACAACCATACCTGCTCCCGAATGAGCACTTGTAACATAGTCACCAACTGTATCAACACCTTGAATCTCATATGAGTGCCCAAGCACTTCCCAAACATGCTCTCCAACATGTCAAAATTCTTCTCAAGAAAATAAGAATCTCATACCACCATGCACCATCACCTAAGCTAGCTCATTATTTATCCCAATCTCATACTACTATTTAGAAGGTTATTGAGTGAAGAAAGTACTAATCAACCCATGTCTTTTGGCCATCTTGTTTTATTTTATTTCATCATTACCGACCTCTTGCACCCATATGCCTAGTCATATTTTGTCATCCCACATTATTTTAGCCTTGATTAGGGTGCCCGTGGGTGCCTGGTCCCACCATGGGTGCCTCGATCCTTCTAGAGCTTTCTCGCCACTTTTTGGGCTCTTTCTAACCGTTTGGGATCTTTATCTTTCTTGTGGTTGGCCTTTTCGGGGTTAATTGCGAAAATATACCAAGAGAACCCTATAAATATAAAGTTATGAGACCATAATGAAGGATCTAGCATCACTTACTACTATCACTCATCCAAAGTTGCATCCATCTATTGCATTGGAGATCACTTGCATCCACATAGCTCTATCACAGGGCACAAAGCTAGGACATCTACATCACACTTTATAGGGGGGATTTTATTCTATTCTATGCACACATTCTATTACATTTTCTACACATATTTATTGATCGCTACTTCATAAAGTGAGACTGACACAAGAGCAACCCAAGGCATGTTCACACACACTTGCATATAGAACTACAATGGGTCGAGATGTAGTGCAACACTTAGTAAGTCCACCATTGTGGCAGCTGAGGTTAGTTTGACCCCTTCATATGTATTTTTATTTTTTAGGGTTTGATGTTTGTTTGGGGTCTTTTAGGTCTTTCCTTCATCTTAGATTATTGACAACATCCGACATGGGGCGAGGAACTTTATGCAACAAATAGCGAGGGTTTCGGACCACGTCTCGACTCTGTGAAGATCAATTCCAAGCTTTTGATAGACCAGGGTGCCCAGATTGTAGACCAGAGCACCCATAGGTGTCCCAATCCCTCTCTAGGCACTCCAATCGAGCTAGATCCTCACAATCCACCCTCTTTTGGACTTCTTCACAATCGTTCCTACTTTCAGATTTCCCAATCATCACTACGACACTATCCTACGAGCATCTTATATTCAGTTGAGTTCTTTCCTCTTCCTTCTTGCACAATAGGGTTGGCATTTCCTTTTGCATGGTGGTTTATATCATTCACATATTTTCCTTGCATTTATTTACTCTATTATAGTTGTTCATAGCTTAGATTAACTATCCTTATACTACATTAGTTAGATACTTTTAGTTAATCACCTCATTGAATCACTCGATATCATCATGAACACCTCAAACTTCATGTCATCATCATATTCGGCATGCTTTGACCCTACTCCATCATTCACTTTGTCATTAATGAGGTTTTCATCATTGATGGAAACCCACCTGAACTTCTTCCCCTTTATACATTAATGACAAAGGCATACTGTACCAACATGTTCTTTATCTTCCTCACTTCATAGAATCAAACATCAACCAAAGAACTCATTTCAGCTCACAAATTTTGAAATTTCACTCAAAATATAACTTTTAGATTCTTTTCAAGCATAAAACCAGTATGCTCCCTAGGTAGAGCATATACACCATCTATACTTTCCAATAAACATGAAGAAAACATCACCATACCTCTTATTTGGGTCAAAGGACCATCATCCACCTTCTAAACATGTAGAAATTTTCATTTCTCACTAACACTCTTATTTCACCTTCAAGAAACCACTATACTAGACTTATACCTAAAGCAATCATCTCAATAACATGCCAACAATGATGCATAAGAGTAAAATTTCCATCATACCTTCATTCTTAGGCCAATATCAACTTGGGAAGACATGAATTTTTCTCTAAGTATTCTTCTTCTTAGTATTTATCAACCTTTGGGACTGATTTTCCTAAACAAACACTTCATAGCATTCTAGACCAACTTTGATATGCTCAAGAACATTGTACTCACCATGTCAATACATTCCACAACTCCCCTTGGACTTAAGACCACTATATCTAGTATAAAAGCACAAATTCAAGTAACTTACCTTGATATCTTGTCAAAAATTAATCTGACCCACTTTAGCACTACCCTAAAGCTCGTCTTCAATTATTGATAGTCATATTTAAATGATATAATGTATTTATGAAGCATAACCAACTTGTCCTTGGATAAGACACCTAAATCATACCTCTTATGCCTTGAAAACATAAATTCCACCTTGAAGAGGCACAAAATCAGGCTTCCACTATCATGGTCACCATCTATAGACTTGTAGAAGCATGTTTACATTGTTGTAGCATCACATTTGACTAAATGAGGCCTTTGATCTTACCTTCATCCTTCTTGACCATTCATTTATCATGCACACACCTTGAACTCTTATAATAATATCTAACCATTTCATGAGTGATCTAGTCAATCATGTTAAGCTAAGAGAAGCTCATACTCTACCTCTCATACACACCATGCACCCGTAGCTTGCAATTTTTCTCCTCTAACCATATTGTAGCAACTTGTGAGGTGTTGAACTTACCTTTCACATTTTGAAAAGTTTTTGTTATTCTTCCTACACTTTTAGGATGGAAATACACCAAAGCATCATTGCATAATAGGTTCTTCAAACCATCGGGGATACTTTGCCACCCATACTTTTACCTCAATAAAAGCTAAGCTCGAGCGAGATATTTCCTTTTAACTCACAATCATTTAGCATATTAATACCCAGCTGACCTAACACCTCTATAATACCCTTCATAGTTACAAAAAAAACAACGATAGAGACCTAAGAATGTCTCCCCTTGGCTTATCGAGTTATACACATCTTTCATACTTGTAGCCATATTTCTCTCTATCACAGTACAAGAATTTTCCACAAACTTGTTATCTATTACTTCAAGTGCGCCCAATGTCAATCAACACTAAATAAGCATTGTGAACCAACATATGACATGTAAGTCACACCTACTTTGTATCTTGATAGTCCAAAGTAGTGTCTCGTGTCTAAGTCAACCATGTTCATACTTAACATATCCACTTTTGACCCTATTGGTTATTGATCATACTTAATTCACCACTTTTCTCACTATTAGAACAAATAACATCACTTAGAACATGATGAAAATACTTAGAAAACTTCATGAGCATACCTTGATTACTTTTCCCAGTCAAAGTGTTCACTAAAAATACATAATGATCACCTACAGGCCTTAAAATACTATATTATGATTATAGAAGCACATTCTTCTCTTTTCTCAATCATTTACACTGTCATTAGGAGAGAACACATGCCATCTATCTTATTAAATTACCTCCATGTTTTTTGAGCAACGTAACTCTCTAGGTATTTCCAAGAACTTCTCAACACATTCTTGAATGACACTTAATACTTGTAGTAGCTCGAACATACCTTTGAGACAACATTTACATTACCTCCACACATTTTTCTTCTCTGTGATCCCTTATATGCATGATATGAAACATGTGGACCACTCTCCATCTATTTTGACACTTTTTTTAGATGGTGTATAATCTTGTACAAGCATCAATAGTTCTCATAACTCACCAATTATGACTCACCATCTTGTAGTTGGACATTTAAACTTCACACTCTGCAACTTTTTGATTCAAAAGAGAAATGGTAATATGCAACTCACATTTTACCTTCCACAACTTCTAGTAACCATTCATGTAATTTGATACCTCATTCATACATTTTCCAAACTCGATAAGATATTAAGATAATCACAACACCATGTTTTCTTCTTCATACATGTACATTTTTTTAGGCCTTAAACATCAAATATTTCCACCTAGATTTTGATACATAACCTTTCTTGACTAAATCTCACTTGTTGTGAGTACCTATTTAGCCATGCTAACACCTTTAAGAGATTTTAATACTATCATTAAGAGAATCATGCCCATTGTAAGTTCTTCCTTTCCCAATTAGGTCATTTTCCTTTTTCATGACAAAACTCAATATTATCATGGATTGAATGAATTAAGACTTCATCCAGCTATGAAACCACTTGAATAATGAGGTTCTTGGTCTCAAAATTTGTTGGGTGGGCAGATCTATGGATAAATGAGCCAACAATGTGTGGGCATAACCCTCTTTGAGACAAAGAAAGCGAAACTAGTTTATTGCTATTCTACCAAAAGGTAGGAATTTGTGCAAGTCTTAGAGTATTGGAAGGTTGGCTATTTTACTAAAAATAGCCAACTTTGACCTAACCGACATCGGTTCTACTCGACCGCCGTCGGTTACGTAACCGCCATCGCCTTCCTCAAAATGACCTCCCCAACCAAAACACCGAATTCATCCTAATTAATAAATTCACATCTCCATAACCTCACCTAAACTAGCGAATTCATTTGCAAGACAGAGACAAGTGAAGAAAAGAGAAGAGGTTGCAGAGAAGAGCATCGAGCCGAAGACTGCAACTGAGCCACTGGATCATTGTCACCCTCATTCAAGCATTGGAAAAGACTGAGGATAGCTTCATCAGCTTGCTTTCCAATACCGGATCATCCCAACTAAGCCTTACTATCACTACCACATTCCTTGGACCTGAATCTTCATCAAGAATGAGTAAGTAGTGTCTTGTATGTTTCTAAACACCATTTCTTGAACTTTTTGATTGATAGTAATTATAAGCTCACTCCTAGATCTACCACCTACCAGCACCCTGCACTTAACCTTCATCCATACATCTTATATTTCCCAAAAGATAGTTTTATCACTCTCTGAGTCTTCCCCATCATCTCACTATTCCCCTCAACCATCCACCAGTCTTAAAAACCCCACAATCACCCTACAACCAACCTCTATCCAGAAGCACCTAGATTACTGACCCTACCGGTGTCGGTTATCCCCTACCGGTAGCGGTTCTCTAACCACGGTCGGTTATCCAGTGACCGGCATCGGTCACTGTGACTTATACCCAAAACCTTCCTCTCACCTATTTGTCTCCTAACAACCTCAGATCCAGTCTGGTTTATCCCTGTAACTCGAGCTGAACGTGTCAATAACCAGTGACCAAACAAACAACATGACGTTTTATTATTGGTAGTTTAGTCTCTATTGCTTTGTAACGAGGTACCTAAATCATGATTTTGCAATAGCTTCTTTATTATCATTTGCATTAATTTGTATTAAAAGGGAACTGACCACCTTCGAAAGGAAGTCTAATATTTCCTAGGCCCAAGGTAGTTCCCTCATTTATTGTCTAACTAAAATCTGGTGGTCTTGCATTCTTATTTACAGGTAGTCCTTCCCAGACAAAAAGGAGTTCTTCACAATCGATCTGATCTCTCTACGGTATGCGCACACCTTCCCAACATTCAACAGGTATTCCTCCTAGCCCTAACCCTTATCTGTTTCTCAAGAGAATGAAAGGATAGAAGCAACTCTATTCCGAACGGAAACATTCTGTGCGAAACATTTTGGCACGCCCGGTGGGACCCATTTCGGGTTTCTTTCTTTCTTGCTTGCTTTCATATAGGGAGCATACTTGTTGTTTCTTTCTTCTAAATATTCACAAAATATTTTGTCATTTTGGTAAAAGAATTTGTCTTTCTTTGGAATCTTTGAACTAGTGAAAGTCATCTTCTTTGCTTCATCGAATATCATTTTCGATTTGGGTTTAAAACACGTGCATCACATTCTTGCTTGTTGTTTTTAATTCTAGTGAACGTAGATTAAGTAATGTCGTATACACGTGGGGGTGATATCCATGGTATTGACGAGAAATTAATCTTACTCTCACTGCACAACACATACCAAATCACATCATAATTAACACAACAACTCAAACATCCCCCTTTTCCGCGGTATTCCTCCACCCGATTGAGGTAACCTTATGAGCCAAAACAAACTTGACATCTCCCTTAGGTCTCTTGTTTAGGATTGACATCATCTGACATCTAAGGCATAAGCCCAAAGTGATTAAAACTAATCCTAGGGTTAGTCTATTGATTTGCTTGTGCATCTTGCTTGTTTTTAGTTCTATTTTTCTGTCATACACTATTTCAGTAATCACTTCAAGACAGTTTGGTAGGTATATCAAGCATTGTTATCCCCAAACCAGCAGCTTCTTGCATCTTCTCTTTTCTTTCACAGTGACCGACACCGGTCCCATACTACCGACATCGGTTAACCGACTGACGCTACATTCTAACCGACATTCACCGACATTGGCTTATCGATCCGACCGATATCGGTTACTGTGTTTAATAGTTCTTGACAAACCAGCAACCTATCAATTCCAACATTTTGTTGTTGTTTCTGTTCCTGATTGATTAAATCCCTACTATGTCCTCTTGTCCATGGTTGCTATTACCTACGAAACAAGCTTGCAGCCATGGTTTCCATGCATGTTCCATGCCTTTTCCCGAGTCACCCCTTCCATCCTATGGGGATCCTACGGATACCAAGATTTTCCCAAGATCCCTATAGGGAGATAAGGAATTTGCCAAATTTTTGGATGCTAATCCTAGCACCGTACAATAATATTATTTGTCTCATACCCCTGACCGTGCACCCGACGGTCAGCTCCTCGTTGGTATGCCTATTAGTATCACCACGCACTTAGCCCCTTCCCCACCTAATAACTCCACCTCACCGTCTTCATCCTTAGCCCCGTCTCCCAGCTCAGTAGCTTCGGTGGTTCATACTGCACCACTTGGTTTTCCTCTGGTTAATCTGGGACCCCACATATCACTACCGTCCATCCCGCCCTACCTCATCTCTCTCGCTAGGTTGCCTCTTTCATAACTTGCTCTCTCTGCCACCTATACACACGAGCTTTCCCTCACAAGTTCCGCCCACCTTTTCATTTCCACAAATTCATCCGGTGGCCTCAACCTCTTATATAGGACACCCTTATTCGGCTGCCCCAACACATTCATTACCATTATCTTATCAACATTCAATCCCACCACTGTCTAGTAGCGGCTCTTGGACCAATCCTCCTCTGTTTACAACGATGACAAGCATCATCATCTAACCCCACCAATGACTTAATCAAACAGATGATGGACAAGATGCAAAATCTTGAGGCTTCTATTTCAGGAAGTCGTAGCACCCTGACATACGAGCAAGTTTGTCGGGAGCCTATTCATCCTTCTGTCCCCCTTCATACATATCCTCCTCAATGGGAATTACCAAAATTTACTCGCTTTAATAGTAAGGAGGACCCTCAACAACACTTGCGATCGTTCAGACATGCCTGCTATCTAATTGCTCATGACGATGCCTTACTACTCCGTACCTTTCCCATGTCCTTATCAGACTCGCTTGAGTGGTATAGTGCTTTAACCCAGCATTCAATCTTCTCCTTTAACCAGTTAGCCCAATCTTTCTTGGATCACTTCTCCATCAATATTGCCAAGAAAGTATCCATTACCGACCTCTATGCCATCCGACAATTTGAAGACGAGTCTATCGCAGATTTCGTTGGACGATGGCGGGGCCTCATCAACCAACTTACTTACGCCTTACCTCAAGCCGAGCTCATCGAACTCTTTACGCGGGCCTGCGCTAAACACATTTCCCCCACCCTTCAAATTCAAACTTTCCGCACCTTTGATGAGGCCTTTACTATGGCTCGAAACTAGAGATTCGAGCCTTAGAGGAGGAGAAATTGAGGTTACGCAACAAAAGCTCAAATTTCCGGACTCAAGACTCTACCACCAAACCCAACACCACCAACTCTCACGCATCCACTGCTTCGAAATCAAAGGGTGCAGTACACGCGGTGATGGTCAAATCCCAAGCACCATCTAATACCCCGCCAAAAGCCACCTATAAGTATAAAGCCGAGCCCATCAACTACACTCCCTTGGGAGAAACTTATGGTGTGATCTTAGACAAATTGCTTAAAGCAGGAGTTATCACCTTGCCTCCTATTAAACCTCACTCCGGGTTTGATTCCACCCGCGCCATACCTTCTTGGTATAAAGAAAATGACTTCTGTAACTTCCATCGCGTGAAGGGACACAGTCACGAAAACTGCAAGATGTTGAAAAACATAGTGCAGGAAATGGTTGATGCAGGGGATATAACTCTTGATAATCCTAATGCCCCCGCTAATCGAAATTTAAAAATCTTCAACAAACCATTTCCAAACCATGCATCTAATAATAACACAAATCAAGACACCTCAGCCGAGGAGAAGAGTGTGCATGAGATCCATGCGATTTTCAACTCCCAACCTAGGGCTTCCATTGAGGAAATTCTGAATCAAGCTTCTTCGCCAACTCAGAATTTTCGCCCCCTTCTCCTTCATCAGGACAAGAGGACAATCCCACTATTCCTTTACCCATAAAGGAATTAACCGCCTAGAGTTCTCTTCTCACAAATGAACCTTCTTACACCACATCCCTGCAAGATTGTGAGTGGATGTTATCTAACTTATCTATTTCCCAAACATCTCCTTCCACCACTCTTGCTGCAACAGAAGAAGGCTTGCCACTTTTTCTCTCATCACCCTTAGAGGAGAAACCCCTTGAGCCTACATCACCAAACTCCTCAATCATGACGGATCCCCTCGAACATGCCCTCCTACCTATTAGTTCTTCATCACCTAAATCTTTCCAGCTGACCGGTTGACCTCTTAGCACCCATTGATACAAAGGCCCTCATTTACCCCAGATCACACCCACAAAGGGACCGGAATCACAACCCACCTCTCTTCCATACCAAAGTTCATGTTCACACGTGAAGACTGTTATCCCCCAGAAGATAGACGAGTCTTATGGGAGCGTTTGAGTACACCATGCTCTACTCAAATGCAGATGACTAATCCAGATACCTCTACCATATACCCGAGGTGTTTACAAAAGCTCAAAATGCCTATGTCCTCATCTTCACCCCCCTCATCTCTACCGAATACCTCATCCACCTCTATTAACCTAACCAAACCTTCCCCTACGCTTGGGACTTCACCAATACCCAGCCTAACACACCCACCTAAACGGTTAGATTTATCCAAAAATAAAGTCATCCATCCACCTAGGAGACAGACCCAATCTCCTCAAGTCCAATCTATGCCTCTGTCACAACTAAAACCCTCGCCGTCACACCTACCTTCTATATTGGGACCTCACCCCTCCACCTTGCCTCAATACATCATACCTCCTGCGTTTTCTTTAAAATGACCTGCACCTTCTGCACCCATACAGAGATCCACGGGTGTACCAACACCGTCACCCCAAGTATCCTGTCCACCTACCAACCCTAAACAAACTCCATCATCAAAGGATTTGTTTGTTGTCACTCCTCTTTCCCCGTGGTTGTTTCCGACCACCACGTCATCTGTGGCCTCATCATCTAACCAGATAAACATGACTTCTACACAAGAAGCCACGTTAGTTAAATCCAATTATCAAAACCCCTTGTCTAAACCACCACCCGTATTTAACCAACCATACCCAACCATTACCAAAACCCACCCAATCAATAGCCTCATCTTCCTCTGACTTTGACCCGCTCAAAGGATCTTACGCCAAGATCCTTGATATGTTGGTGGAGAATGCGACCATTTCCCTACCCCCACTCAGACTCTATGATCCATCTAAACCTCGACCTATAGGTTATGATGAGTCTAAAATTTGTGCTTACCATCGCACACCAGACACGATGTAGAAGGATGCAAAGCTTTGAAAGCCATCCTTCGCCACCTATCTCGATATAGACAAACCTAAGAAAGACAATTTACGGAGAGAGAAGCCTCTAGCTTCGATTCCTTCTCCTATACCACCTATCCCCGCCTCACCAAAATCTATCATCATTGCAACCCCACCTCTCGAAACAATGACTTATCCCTGCCATCTTCCTCCTCTCGTATCCATGAGATCAACATGATTAACATTGCTACTCGAGGTCAGAAAAACAATGGAAAAGCTAAAGAACGCATACCTGCGGCCTCTCTTTCTCCTTCTGCCATCCCGATCGCACCACCACCAAAAGTGGTCATTCGTGGACCTACCTATCCCGTCTCTGATGGAGTTTCCCACCGCACCATGATCAAACAACTTCACCAATCTCCTATCAAAATGACACTCTATGATCTCATTCAAACATCTGAATCACATCGACAAGCTTTAATTGAGATCCTTCAAGGGATAGAGGTCCTACCTAACGAAACCTTTCCCGTCACTTCCATTTTAACACCCAACCACGTCGCTTCTCTCACCAAACAACCTACCTCCACAACCACTTCGGTCCCTGTACAAAAGCCGCTGCATTGCCGGCCTCAAGATGAAATTGTCATCTTTGGTGCAGAAGATCCTGACCCCGCTCTTTTCATCTCGGCTTATGTCCGGGACATCCGAGTACGTCATGTTATGATTGACGGGGGTGCTAGCCTAAACATCATCTCTTCCAAAGCCTTCCAACAAATGAATATCCCTTCTAGCTGCATGTGTGCCAACCCCACCATGTTGCGTTCATTCAATGATGCTATTACTTCTACCTTAGGCACCGTGATCCTTAACATTCGTAGGGCCACGTACCTTACCCGAACTCTTCTACGTCCTTGAGGGAGAGTTCCAATACAACATGTTGCTAGGCCCCTCGATCCGGCTATGGGATGCGTTCCTCCACCTTACATAGATGCATCAAATTCGAGTATGAGGGGAAGTCATACACCGTCAAAGCTGACGCTTCCCCTTCAAAACCTGCAATATGTTATATCGCCCTAATGATGTGCTTGTACCAGTCAAGGCACCCATTGATCCAGCCCAACCATCTACTTCAACCACGCCTCCACCATCCACCTTAACCACACTCACACCTTTGACCAATGAATCCACCACCGCGAATACCACTTCTTTCCCCGCAGACAACATCCCAACTTCATATCCCTTGGTAGATGTTTTTCAACGCCTTACGCTAGGGGAGTATCACCTATATAACGTTAGCACTTTCCATACCCCACAGGAGTACGGATAGTTACATGCGCATCCTACCTACGACCGTCAGTGTGGGGGAGGTGATCTCCTACGACCACCTAATTACCGCACCAACCTAACGTATGGGGGTGTCGACGCATCCTCCGTTACCCCTGAACCTCCCCTTGGTGTGGTTCCCTTCCAATCCGATTTTCAATATCTAACAAATCATCATTTCGCCCTCACCTTCTTGACTCACTGTGCTTGGAAAGGTTTTGGTTTTGGTCTTTATGAACAAGGCCGACATACAATCATTCCCGTGACTACACGCAAACACAAAGATCGTAGTGGTCTTGGATTTTCTAAACACTTACACCAAAGAAACCTCATGTCAGTTGTATCCGGGAAGACAACGACATTACCTCTTCTGAACCATCATCACCTATTTTTCCATCTTCACCCACAGAGTCGATAGACCCGAATTTATCCCTCCTAACTTTTTTTTTTTTTCGTAAATGCTATCTTCCTGGGTCCTCTCACTTATCAACGCGATAATGAGGACCCATCTTCTCTTCCCCTTCTATATCCAGACATGATCGAAGAAGACTCACCTTCAATTAATGTTGTTGAGTGCCAGGATGACGACTCCATCCTCACTTACCTTGGCGCGGATGACTCTTATATTCAACGCGCCTTACCATCTGAAACTCAAACCATGTTGAATGAATCGACTATAGAAATCAACATCCACACAGAGGACGATCCTCACATTGTGAAGATCGGACAATCTCTTAACGCATCAGAACAAACTGCCTTCACTACCTTCCTCCGTGCCCACAACCAAGCTTTCGCTTGGTCCTACGCTGACATGCCAGGAATCGATCCTGACATTGCTGTCCATAACATTACTCAAAACCCGACTCCAAACCAGTTAAATAAAACCGAGAAAATGCATCCACGCATTGCCCTCTTGTCAAAGAAGAGCTTCAACGACTCCTTTCTGCTTCCTTCATCTTACCTATTGACTATCCTCAATGGATTTCTAACATCGCACTGTCTACTAAAGCGACGGGGGACTTCGGATATGTACGGATTTCCGGACCTTAACCTCGCTTGCCCAAAGGATGACTTCCCCCTACCTAGTATTGATCAACTTGTTGATCTCACTGCAGGCCATGAGATGCTTTCTCTCATGGATGGCTTCTCGCTACAATCAAATTTTGGTAGCCCCGCCGATCAACATAAAACCACCTTCATTACTCCTTGGGAACCTTCTCTATATCGTGTCATGCCGTTTGGCCTTAAGAATGCTGGTGCGACCTATCAGCGGGCTATGACTTACATTTTTCATGACATTATGCACACTATCCTTGAGGATTATGTCGATGATCTTCTTGGCAAATCTAAACATCGCAGTGAACATCTCGATGTTTTAACCATTATTTTCGATCACCTGTTACAATATTGTGTTCATCTTCAACCAAAGAAATGTGTCTTTGGTGTCCTTTCGGAAAACTCCTTGGTTTTATCATCTCTTTGCATGGCATTGAGGTCGACCCAGCTAAAGTCCAAGCAATCCTAGAAATGCCCCCACCCACTAACCTCAAACAATTACGTAGTTTGCAGGGAAAACTCCAATCTATCCGGCATTTCATTTCACAACTCTCGACCGATGTCAACCTTTCCATCATCTCCTTAAAAAAGACATTGTCTTTCAATGGAGCGAGGAATGCCACCAAGCCTTTGAGGCTCTTAAAGCCTATCTCTTGCAGCCACCCGTGCTTGTCCCACCTCAGGATGATCACCCTTTCTACCTTTACCTTTCTGCCACCGACCATGTTGTAGGAGCCATGCTCACACATCGTGACTCCGAGCATCGAGAACAAGCCATTTATTACATAAGCCATACTTTTGTGGATTACGAGACTAGGTATACACATGTAGAAAAGTTGTGCCTAGCCCTATCATTCGTGGCCACCAAACTCTGACATTACCTCCTGAATCACAAAACTTTTGTCATCACCAACACTGACCCCATCCATTATATGTACGCCAAACCTCATCTAAACCAACGCATCGCCCGATGGCTTATGCTCCTCGCCGACCTCGACCTTGAGTTTGTACACCAGAAATCAGTCAAAGGACAAACTATCGCAGACCAACTCGCGAAGCCCCTTTACCTGGGGAACAATTTACCAATTTTACTTTCCCTGACGAACTCATCGCAACTCTTTCACTCAGTGAGGTGTCGTATCCAATGACCCTCTTCTTCGATGGATCCAAATGCCAGCACAGCAGAGGGGCAGGCATTGTTCTCATTCCTCTTGATGCTGAACCTATGCCTCTTTCATTCCGCTCGATTTCCCCTACACTAATAATACAACTGGAATACGAGGCCCTTGTTTTGGGTCTCCAAGTTGCGTTACACTTAGGTGTAAAGTCTATTAACATTTTCGCGACTCTCAATTGGTAGTCAATCAAGTTACGGGCATCTACCAATGTAAAAATGAGGAACTTCAAAAGTACAAACATTACGTGGATTCACTTTTGACCTTATTTACTCATTATTCTATCCAAACCATTCCCCGCTCAACTAATAAATTTGTTGATACTATGGCTTGCTTGGCCTCGCAAATTCCGGCCTCACCAACTGACTCGACATATTTGTCTTGGTCCAACAACTCTTTGCCCCATCTTACTTAGTTCCGGATGTTTGTATGGTAAATAATGTATCTGCTGATTCACAGGATACCTGGTATCACCAATTTCACGACTACCTTACAACCTCTGTTCTACCACCTGACCTTACTAGTAATGGCAAACGTGCTTTTCTTAAAAGTGTTTCTCATTATGTCATCATGGGGGGACTCCTCTATAAACGTGGCTTCGATGGTATCCTCCTTCGCTGTCTAACCAACTACTGAAGTCACTCATACCACCCAACAAATCCACGACGGACTTTGTGGCGGGCACTTTAGTGGCCTCGCCATGGCCAAACGGATCCTTCGCCTAGGATATTATTGGCCTACTCTCAATAAAGACTGCTGCAAATATGTTAAGCGTTGTGTTATGTGTCAACAACATGCCAACCTTCAACATACTCCTAGCCACCCGTTACAGGTCACACGAGATCTTTGGCCTTTCTCACAATGGGGTTTAGACCTTATTGGTGAGATTCACCCGCCTTCTTCGCAGCATCACCGTTGGATCATCACGGCAACCGAATATTACACTAAATGGGTGGAGGCCGTTCCACTCATTTCAACCAAAAAAGAAAAAATCGTTGAGTTCATCAATCATCACATTATCTGTCGTTTTGGTGTTCCTCATCGCCTGATAATAGATAATGGAAAATCTTTCAAAAATAAGTTGTTACAAGACCTTTGTGACAACTTTGGTATCAAACTTAGCTTCTCGTCACCCTACTATCCACAAGCAAATGGACAAGCCGAATCTTCTAACAAAACCTTAATCAAAATTCTCATGAAAGTCGTTAACGATTCTGGAAACAATTGGCCTGATCACATCCCCTTTTCCCTTTGGGCTTATCGTACCAGCATTCGTACCTCCACTAATGCCACACCATTCTCTTTGGTATATGGTACCGAGGCTGTCTTGCCTCTCGAAATACAAATCCCCTCCCTAAGAATATCTCTCCAGGATATTCTCACCAATGATGATTTCCGCCAAGAGCGGTTAGCCCAATTAGAGCTTCTTGACGAGCGTCGTCTTACAGCTCTTGACCACCTTCAAATCTATCAAAAGCGCATCAAGCGTGCTTATGATAAGTGAATTCATGAGCGTACCTTTCAGATTGGTGATCTTGTCCTCAAAGAGAATCAACATGTGACCAAACTAGAAAAGAGCAAACGTGGAAAATTTTCTCCTAATTGGATTGGGCCTTACATTATCACTCACACTTACGGATCAGGCACTTACCGTTTAGCTTCGCTTAATGGTAAACCTGAGCCTAAACCCCTTAATGCCTTGCATCTCCGACCATTCTACTATTGAATTTAGTGTTACATCACTTCTTATCTACCTTGCGCTCATCCCTTGAGCTCATTTACCACCTCATACAGTTTGTTTCATGCATCTCAAAGTAGAATCAACCTCACGTGGTTTGATCATCACCTCCTCTTAAAGATGCCTTCCCCTTTTTAGTCTGGTCCATGACTTAAAAGTATCAAAATAACACGTTCTCAATTATACAATTATGGGATATTCTTGAGTCAAACTTCCTGCAAAACTAGATGCTTCACGCTAAACGAACATCTAGACCTCTAAGTTATACATAGACTACTCCTCGAAGGACAAATTATGTGCAAAAAACCACATCTCGCTACTATAAATAGACTACTCCTCAAGGACAACTATACACAAAGCCGCATCACTACTATAAATAGACTCCTCAAGGATAGCTATACAAAGTCAGCCTCTATCAGAAGCTTCTCGCATTGATCAGCTTCGTGAAGACCTCAAGAACAACAAAATGCATATCCCATATAGACTTCCCGCATCGATCAGTCTATATCCAGAAAAATAAAAGCAATATTCAAAAGCACTTTTGAGTCATGGACTTGTCTATTCAGGTTTGGTTCTCTTTCGTCAGAATAATCACCTTATAACAAGTTCTCTGCACCCATCCACTATACCATCCACCTCACCTCACCATTCTTCAAAACAACAAAACTCAAGGGACGTGACGTATATCCGATATATTGTGATTATACAACTCTTTTCACCTATCGACTTCTCGCCTATGCAAGGTACCTAGGGATTCAAGCTCATCCTACGATAATACGTGGTTTGTTTTGCTCTTTTCAACTATGGGACACTTTTTCCTCTTTTACCCGAATCTAGGATTATGTGTTGACCTTAATCAGGACACGATTCCCTATGCTTGGGTAAGCTCAACCTCGCTTCACCTATACCCACACCAACACCGCCAATACCTTACCAACACCAACAACATTACCCTACCAACATCAAACTTTTACCAACCAACAAATTGCCTAACCACAACCAAATTTCTTGAATTCACCTCTCCCTGGTCCTAAGGGAGAACTACATCGGTCTGAGGCCCCTCCTTGCTTTGTGTAATGGGCTATGTAGGTAGCACTTAGGAGACATGGGGTCTCCCAAGGTTAGCTCGACCATCCCCTACCATAACCTATCATGTGTTGTTAAAATATACATGATTTCACATATTTATATTGATAACACTCACCTTGGTCTTTTATCAATTCAAAACATTCGAAACACAAACATTCTTATTATTATCGTAAACTCAAATCAACATACATATTCAGTTTTATTTAGATGTTAAACAAATACATCTTCTCTATCATCGACGCGCAGGTCGGCATCCTTATTTATTCTTCTACCCCTATGAAATTCACTTAGACCCTTGCGCCTCATCCCGAACTAGGTGGTGATCATGATCGTCGACGCCACTCACCTGGCCTCTCCATCCTCAAAGGTGCCACTGCTATTGGTTCCTCCCACTGATCCACCAACATCTCCTGTAACGTACGAATACGCCCTCTCGCGTGGAGGAATCTTGCCTCTAGTCTCTCCACTCGTAACTGCGAAACCTCTAACAATCCCGTTGTCTCATTCACCTGTGTTTGAAGCTGGTGAACTAAACCCTGTAGGTGGTCTCTCTCCACTGTAATCACAACTATGTCAGGATGATCGGCCCTCTCACGTGCACCTCGCAGCTCTGCTACCCACCATAATCTATAAGCCTCTGTCGCTCCTGCATCCATTACCCTGCGATCGGCTGCTGTCTCTTCTGGTCCTTCTGGAGGTGTCGGCCGGGAGGTGAGAATGATGCCTCGGCATCAATCCTCATGTATGGTCTATAAGCCATGGGTATATCCTGAACAAATCCAAATTGTCACCGCACGCGATCTAGAGGAATCCTCTCATACTCACCTGGCCTGTGTCCCGCAATCCACCTTAATCGCTCTACACCCCTCAAATCCTCAGCTATGTTCTCCGTCACCATATAGTTCCCGTAAGGCCTCCAATGGATATCCGCAATCGTCACCATCTCCCACATCTACCTATAATACTCGACGTCATCTGTCACGGTCTCGATCTCACCTCTTGCTCTGTCTGGACCCATCGTCTGAATCCCAACCTCTGCACTCCTGTCTCTCCTCCCTGGATTGGTCGGCCTATTGGTCACACACACACAATGTGCTCATAGGCCCAACAATGTAATAGGTATGCACAATCCAATGTAGTCTTGTGATTTCACTTGCAGGCCCATAAACCCCTGTATAGCTCCGCCAGATATGCGGGTGCCCATGCGAAAGTCACGCTCCTTTCTATCATTTCCCAAATAATACACATCAATGATTTTGGAAATCTTCCCCCATCCACCCTCGGTAATGCATAATACCCCACCGCTATCATTAATACCACTGCCAACCTTGTTGCCTCAGGGTGTGCTGCAAACATTACACCATAAGTGAATGTCAAACCTCGCTGTGTCAAATCTCATGCAGCTGGACCAAATACTGCTGTTATCGCTCCCGCGCCACGCTAGGCCCTGCCTCATACACTGGTCTTCCTATAATTGGGAGTCTCAAAATTCGGAACACATCTTCTAATGTCACTGTCATCTCCCCTCGCTGTAGAAAGAAGGTATTCTTTTCTCGATTCCATCTCTCAATCAACGCCTCGCAACATAGCATGATTGCATGTGTGATTCGTGAATAATAGCGGATTCCACTTAACCCCACACGGTTTATCAATGCCCACTCACCGGTGTTACATCCGCTGACCCGTGACAACAAAGCTGCACCCTATCATTCATCCTCAACCCCGCCTCGCCTCGCATACATCAAATCAACAAACAACAAATCAATAAATAAAATCCCCGTGTGTTTTTTATCACATTCTGGAATTTTACACAGTAACCGATATCGGTTATAGATAACCGATACCGGTTACCTAACCGATACCGATACCGTTATCTCTAACCGATATCGGTCACTGTCAATTCTATACACCCTGCTTAAAAACACCACCTACGATAATTATTCACTCGTTTACCCCTCTCTGTACCTACAAACATACCCGAAACCCCTGATCACCTACCCCATAACACTCACCCCATCCCGAACCCTTGCCTATCACCTTTTCTTTTTCATCTCTACCCACTTACCTTCTCTCATCCTATTCATAAACATGCAAGAATTGAATTCCAACCAAAACTTATACCTCTTGGGATGCAGCAGCTTGAGGTGGAACCTGTCTTCTCTCTCTTCTCTGCCCACTGGATGCTTCTCCTTGTTCAGCCATGTTCACCACCCTCTTCAATATAACTTGCCTTTCTACCTTCTTAATCTAAGCCCACGATTACTTTACCTGTCTCTTTCCTCCTTATCACTCAATTCTCTCATGCAATTACCTGTATAAGCCATCAACAACGCACGCATTCTCGTATTTAACTTGTTGCATGACTCTAAAAATAAGAACTTAAGTTACCTCCCAAGCTTTTCTATTTTTAGAAAAGCTCATTTTAGCATAACCGATATCGGTTACCTAACCGGTATCGGTCGAATGACGCATGACTCTAAAAATAAGAACTTAAGTTGCCTCCCAAGCTTTTCTATTTTTAGAAAAGCTCGTTTTAGCATAGCATAACCGATATCGACTACCTAACCGATATCGGTCAAATGACTACCGACATCGCTTACCTAACCGATATCGGTCACCTCTCTCTCTCCCTTTGGTTATCCTAGGCCATTTCTTTGTTTTTTGCAAATTTTTGGTGGCGCCGCCTCTTTTCCTGCATAACGACATAGTTATCAATATCTATCATCAGAATACCATCAACACATATGCAAAACTTCATCAACATCATCTATATATACATCAAATTTCAATACCATCGACAAAACACATGAAACATTCTAATACATGCATCAAATCAAAAATTTACACACCATGTGGAGCAAACTCATCTATATATCATCATCAAATCAATGTCAACATATACAAATTGCCCTGCATGGGGCCTCTGTGATCTAAAAATACAAAGTCGGCACGCAGCCAGCTGCTCTCTGCAAAATCTCGACTCGCTCGCAGCCGGTCTCTCATGTCAAAATATACTCACTCACAGCCGATATCAACTATACAAAATGTACTCGGCTCGCAGGCTAGTATATACAACAAAAATGAATAAATAAATCCTATGTGGGCACGCAGGCCTCTATATACACACTCGGTTCACAGACCGGTGTCTCTATCAACAAATCCTCTATATACCTATCTCTCTCTCCTGGGTGCCTCAGCTCTCTCCCCCTCCCTCGGCTCATCTCTCAGCTGGCCCCTGTGCCGATCTCACCTCCTACCCGTCACTGACCCACCGGCTGTGGCTGCGGCCCCTTGTGACCTGTGACTCGGGATGTCTCCGCCCTGTGAGCCGCATATGGCTGATAGTCGGCACCGGTACCATCTAGCACGTCCTGATAATATCGGGCCTCCGCTCTCGCCTCCATATATCGGGCCCGTGCCACCATGGCTGGTGGGGCTGGTCCCCCGGCTCCTAATAGAGTGGCCCCCGCCTCGCCTATACACCCCGTGCCTGTGCACTGCCTCGCTGCCTGTGCCCGCTGTGCTCGTGCTCGTGCGTGCTGTGCTCGCTGCCTCTCGCTCGCTCGCCTCGTGCTGCTGTGCTCTGCTGCGCTCGTGCTGTGCTTGCTCGTGCTGTACTCTGCTTGCCTTGGGCTAACTACCCCTGTAGCACCCCAATTTGTGCCTGTGCAGCAGCAAGCTGCCCCCTCGTAATAACTCGCACTCGCCCAAGAGATGATCCTCTCTCGCTATAATACATGCCGCCCAAATCTGGCTGCAGGGCTGTGCTCTCATGATCGCCTCTCGCCCGCCCACCACACCAAAATGAACTCACACTCGCAGATCATCCCACCGTATCATCGGCCGGCCTCTCTGCTACCTGATCGGGTCACATGGCTGCGGTACAGGCAATGGTGCCTCTACATCCTCCCTCCGATACTGTGGGAAGGGAGGTGGCTCATCCTACCGTAGGCCCAACTGTCAGCGTACCCTCTCTAGGGGAATCCGCTCATGCTCCCCGGGTCTCCGTCCAGCTATCCAGAAGATATACTGGATCCATCGTAGCTGTGCTCTGCTCTCTCTCTCGGGCCGATGGCCTCTGTATGGCCTCCATATAATATCTAGTGTGGTCAAGCCCTCTAACATATGCCTGTAGTACGTGACATCTCACCCTGCAATAACTGCTCGTGGCTGGCCCACGACCCCCAACCACCTCTGAAACCCATACCGATACACTACCTATGGCCCTGGCTGCTGGGGTAGCCCTACAGGTCGTAAACACACAATGTGCTCGTAGGCCCAGCAGTGTAGCAAGAATGTCGAGCATATCCCGAATCACCTCATACGGCGATAGCCCCAGAGCTCTCAGAGATAGCCGCACTAAATACACACGATGCCCATGCGCATAAGCAGTGTGCTCCTCCACCATCTCATGCAGTACTCCCATCAGTGCCCATGGGAAGTGACCTCCCTCTGAGTCCGGGAGGGCGAAGCAGGTGATGCCAATCATCATCAGCACGGCAAGCCGTGTCTCCTGTCGATGTGCGCGATACATATCGCCGTAGCAGATGCTCGCACTATGGTACGTAATCAATGGGGCTGCATCCCCGAATACCTACAGGATGTTGTCCATCATTGTCTCGCATCCACCTGAACACCGCCTCACCTATGATCGGCAGTCTCAGGATGCGATACACATCCTCTAGTGTGACCGTCATCTCTCCAGTAGGGAGATGGAAGACATTGGTTGCCGGATCCCATCTCTCGATGAGGGCAACCATCAGGCTGTGGTCCCTATCCACAACCCTATATCTCTGGACTCCACCGAGTCCCACCTCCCGCATGACTGACCACTGCGCTGCAGTCACATGTGGCCGCATCTGCCCCAGTAGAGGTGGCATCCTATCCCGCATCGTCACCGCCGGCGTGCTCTGCAAAAAACAACCCACTCCATCAGCCTACTCTTTCCAAAACAACTACCAAATAACCCCAATATCACTAACCCCCCAACCACAAAACACCTACACACATATCCCCCCCTATCTTACCCTACATCTACACCCCTTTACTATCTCACACCCTACCCCCCGCTTACTACTCTCACCATCTACCATACCCCCACCCAATTTAACACCTCCTTTTCTTCCTACACAACACTTAATCTCTCCTACCCCCAACTATCCCCAACCCTTGACACCCCCACCAATAACCTTTACCAAAACTCTACCTTCTCCCCTTCACCCCCTTATGACCGAAAAAAAAAAAACTCTATCCTACCCGCCTACAACAAAACGACACCACAAATCCCCTTTTTCTACCTATCTATCTACCCATGCCCAATTGCCTAAAACTTACCCACCCTACCGTGTACGACTTACCTAACATATCTACCCACCCATTTTACCGATTTACCCACGATCGGTCCTTATTATTTGTCACATTTTAGATTCGGTCCCCATAAACCCACATCCTAAATAAATTCATCAACTTCACACAAATATACATTTAGAACCGATGCCGGCCATGACCGACCATCGCCCATCGGATTTCGGGGCGGTCCAAAACGCCCCCAAATCCTCTTTTTTCTATTTTTACCCATCTACCCACAAGAAATTGCCTAAAAACTTACCCACCCTACCAATGTTTTTACCTAACTAGTATCTACCCACTCCATTTTACAATTTACCTTCATTTATTCATTATTTTATCAAATTTTGGATTCCTACCCCAAAACCCACATCCTAGCTAAATTCATTAACTTCACACAAATAGGGGTTCGAGAACCTACCGGTAACGATGACTACACGTCATCGTGGTGGGATAGGTGGTGGTGGTCCAGCTCCTCCAAAGACCTCCTCCGCTCCTCCGGCCGTGCCATGCTCCAAATCTCCTCAAAGCAGGGTCCTCAACCCAATCAAACTCTCTTCCCGATCGCTGGGGGCCTACCAATAACTCCTCCTCCACTCAACTAGTGCCAACTCAGCCCACAAACTCAACAAAATCAATTCAAAACTCGACAAAAGACAAAAAGGTCAGGCACTCAAATTCACAATGTGAAATGACATGCCGTATTTTTCTTTTTATAGGTTTTGACCTATAACCGATATCGGTTATTTCGCCCTAAAACACCGGGAGATCGGCTTTGCCGACAACCGATACATAACGGATATAACTTACCGACTATCCTCGCCCTATCCACCTAATTTCCACTTCACATCACCTTTCCCTTTGCTAAACCTTTTTTGAATTCAATTTCCAACCCAACAATCACCACCCCGACCCAAGGCCTTACAACCAATCACTTGCCCACCCAAGGCCGCAAACCAATCAATCCGCCCAACCGCAAAGGCAAACAATCGCCCGACCCAAGGCCGCAACCAACCAATCGGCCCGACCCAAGGCCGCAACCAACCAATCGCCCGACCTAAGGCCGCAACCAACCAATCGCCCAACCTAAGGCCGCAACAACCAATCGCCCGACCCAAGGCCAAACAATCACTTGCCCGACCCAAGGCCGCAACCAATCAATTGCCCGACCTAAGGCCGCAACCAATCAATCGCCCGACCTAAGGCCGCAACAACCAATCACTGCCCGACCCAAGGCCGCAACCAATCACTCGCCCGACCTAAGGCCGCAAACAAATCACGGCCCGACCCAAGGCCGCAACAATCAATCGCCCGACCCAAGGCCGCAACCAACCAATCGGCCCGACCCAAGGCCGCAACAACCAACCAATCGACCCAAGGCCCAACAAACCAATTGGCCGGCACCCAACCAATTAACCCACCCACGGCCGCACATAATTAAATACCTCGACCAAGCCCATTTACGATTCTATCCACCCATAACGTAGTTGTTTGTTCAATCGAGCTCACCTATTCGTGTTTTAGCATGACTAGGATACTTGAATTGATCACCCAACCAACCAGCTTTGCTTAGACCGAGACCGTGACGTTTATCTCAACCAAACCAACCATTTGGTACTGCCGAACATGCCTAAACGTTCCGGTACCTTACCCATTATATCCCCGAGCTACTTCCTATGCCTTGATACCAGGATTATATCAGCCTTGTTTGATAAACTATCGACCTTTGCCTATGAATTGCTTGTTTTCTTCAAACCATGTACCCCGGTCACACTACGCATTTCAACGTGCATCTTCTTCTTGAACTTACCCCACCATCTTATCATCATCTCATCATCATTCACCCTTTATCAACCCTATCCCTGATTTCACGTCACCTCAATCTGTGATAGATTTGAGGGGGATTACCTATACCCTTAACTGGGGCAACCACTTCTTATTATTGTCAATGCAGCTTTACAAGACAAGCTACACGACAACAAGGGGCAAATGTAGACACCAAATTTGGGTCTTACGACACCCTGTACCCCGTATCTCGTCCCACAACCTAACCCTACCTCACCACCTAAACCTTACACACCTAATTATTTATTAATTACCTTATAATTAATAAATCCACATCTCCAACCCTGCCACCTCACCTCGCCACCTCACCATGACCTAGCCCTAACCCTAAACTAACTTAATTAAGACCTATAACTTGGTCTAAACCCACACCCATGACTCATCACCCCTCACCCGCATCAAAACGAACCTAATAATGACTTGACCAAGCCCACAACTGATCCCTCGGAGAAAAGGAGGGAAGGTTGGCTATTTTACTAAAAATAGCCAACTTTGACCTAACCGACATCGGTCCCTACTCAACCGCCATCGGTTACGTAACCGCCATCGGTTCCTTGTAAATGACCTCCCCCAACCAAAAACCAGGATCCGGAATTCATTTGCAAGACAGAGACAAGTGAAGAAAAGAGAAGAGGTTGCAGAGAAGAGCATCGAGCCGAAGACTGCAACTGAGCCACTGATCACTCTTGTCACCCTCATTCAAGCATTGGAAAAGACTGAGGATAGCTTCATCAGCTCACTTTCCAATACCGGATCATCCCAACTGAGCCTTACTGTCACTACCACATTCCTTGGACCTGAATCTTCATCAAGAATGAGTAAGTAGTGTCTTGTATGTTTCTAAACACCATTTCTTGAACTTTTTGATTGATAGTAATTATAAGCTCACTCCTAGATCTACCACCGCCAAAGACCCCGCACTTAACCTTCATCCATACATCCTCAGTATATGCCCCAAAGATAGTTTTATCACTCTCTCGAGTCTTCCCCATCATCTCACTATTCCCCAACCATCCACCAGCCTTAAAAACCCCACAATCACCCTACAACCAACCTCTACCGTAAGCACCTAGATTATCGACCCTACCGGTGTCGGGTTATCCCCTACCGGAAGCGGTTCTCTAACCATGTCGGTTATCCAAAGGACCGCATCGGCCACCGTGACTTATACCCAAAACCTTCCTCTCACCTATTTGTCTCCTAACAACCTCGTATCTAGTCTGGTCTATCCTCAGAACTTGAGCTGAACGTATCAATAACCAATGACCAAACAAACAACATGACGTTTTATTATTGGTAGTTTAGTCTCTATTGCTTTTAGTAACGAGGTACCTAAATCGTGATTTCGCAATAGCTTCTTTATTATCATTTGCATTAATTTGTATTAAAAGGGAACTAGCCCTACCACCTTCTCAAAAGAAAGGAAGTCTAATATTTCCTGGCCCAAGCATTATGTGCCTCACTCATTTTTTCTAACTAAAAATCTGGGGTCTTCCCAGTCTTGGAGCATTCTTATCCCTTGGCTTAAGTAGTAGTCCTTCCCATAATGTGAAAAAGGAGTTCTTCACAATCGATCTGATGGGACCTCTCAATGACTTTGCAAGTTTCTCATTCATCTTTGAGTCTTTCACACCTTCCAACATTCAAAGACATCAAATTTCACCAAGTCATCGATCGGGTAGTCGAGCATCTTCTGGAATGTCTCGTGTTACAACCTGACATGGTCTAACTCTTTGGAGATAGGCTCTGCTATTTCCTGAGTTCCTTGTTCTCTTGATCTATATTTTGATAGAGCTCTGTGAACTTTGTAATCACTTCCTCACTATCTTTGAGGATCTGCTCTCTCAAGCGGACATCTGCACCTTTCTCGCCAATCTTGGTGTATTCATTGATCTTCTCCTAACTAAGGGCTTGGGAGTTTCGGTGGTAGCTATAGGAGGTGCATTGCCCATATTTTGCAGGGCTTAGAATATTCTTGTTTTGTTCTTTTAATATTCTCTTCTCTTCCTTTACTTCTTGAAGCTTCTTGCAAAGGGAATCCACTCATGGATAAGGCCTCTCCTTATAGGCTCTCTTGATGTTCCCATTGTGACTCGAGTCACTATAAAATATGTAGGAGATAGATTTTTTTTTTCTCTTTTTGGGATCGGGTATGTGATCTCCATAACCCCTTTCACCAAGTGCTTTGAGAGAAGTGGGTTATAGCCTTTTTCTTCTTAGGCCCTTTATCCGGAATAACGGAGAAGTCCATAGGTGCAATAGGGACTTTCCTCTTGTGTTAGCTCGGGTGTTTGGAGATCCACTTGGATTTAGGGGAGTGGGACTAGAGGAAGAGGAGGAAACAGGGGGTGGAAGAAGGAGCATCTATAGTGGACACGGGAAATGTGTTAAGACACTTGGTGGTGGCATTGAGAAAGAATCGACACTCCAACGGTCACGGGGTCGGGAGTCGCTGCAAGAGAGAGAAACCGTGGGGCGGAAGGGATCTATGAGATGAGGGAAGAAATGCTAGGGGATAGATCCGTGAGGGAAGAGAAGATGGAGGAAGAGGAAGGGGGAATGGTAGAAGATAGGGGAGAAGACACAACCAAAGGAGTGGTTGGGCCGAGCGACATGAGGAGGGGAAGGAGGAGCGATAGGGGAATGGTTGAGACCTCACCAATCAGTTGTAGCAGTGATGACATCTTGAGTGGATGTGTCTGTTGGAGCACTAGCCACTTCTTCTTTTCCTAGGGATACCAGTTCACAACTTGTTCCTCGGTGGTGGAAGGAGGGCTCTCAGAACTTCTTCTGAGTAGTGCTTTCCTTTCCTTCTTTATCTTTACCTTTGCCTTTAGGCAATTTTTTTGGCTTGGCGGGTGCATTCCCCAGGGCGGTGACATGGTAAAGTCTACCCCAAGGTAGATGATACCATTTTTCTTGCACCAATGATCGGTGCGCTGCAGAGTGCTCTTGACCCTTCCTCAGTATAGTCCGAGGGTCCTTGTTCCTATTAATTTCAAGAAACGGCCAATTGTCCCCATCTATGTCTAGATAAACCTGATCAACTTATTGATCAGTTGCTTAGAAATCCTTTGGGACGATAGCCACACCATATTGAATGATCTCTATCAGGGCCAGTCCAGGAGTGATCCTTTCATCTGAGCTCCACTTCATGACATAGGTCAATGTAGATATCTTCGATCTTAGGGACGTGAATTAGATCGGTCTTTGCCTTGGAAGGTAATCATGAGGATCAAAGGTTGGCCTTACTGGGAAATTATGCTTCAAATTAAGCAATTCAAGCTCTGCAAACATCTCCCGGGATTTGCTTTGTGAAGTGCAAGTGTACCTGCCCACTATGAGGGGGAATGGAGTTCCACCCTTCTTCCTTTTCAAACACTTCTCATGGTATGTGATGAGCTATCTAGACAGCTCCAACAGATCAGTTTGGGTCCCGCATACCTTGGCAAATTTGGTGGGCTCTCCCAAGAAGTTAGTGGCTCTGAGATAGGTGAAAGTGGGGGAATTGTGTAAATAACACTCCCCACTTCTCTATGGTGGTGACCACACTTTTGGTCGCTCGAATGTAAGTCGTGTTGGGCCTCAAGAGGCAGATGATGCCATAGAAGAAGACATCGTTGATTTTACTAAATTGGGCTATGTTGTTCTCTAGTCTTAACTCTAGATAGTACTCGTATATCCTGACATGGGGCCATACCCCATACCGATTCAATGTTGGGTAGTCCCTCTCTAAGGAAGCCACATATACTACATAGAAGTTCATATAGAACCTCCCAGTTGTTGAAAGTTGTTGAAGCCGCTCCGAGATTGTGTGCGATAATCTCTCCCCATTCAAAACGTTGATCGGGAACATTTTTATTCATTATTTCTAAATACCTGAGCATCCACTTGTGAAATTAATGGGCATCGAGGAGCCCAAACACCCTGCTCAGGAAGGTGATTGTGTCACTCAGCTCCTCTGAAAATTCACTGTGATGAATGACTTGTGGCCACCTACTTGTCACCTTCTTATTCTTGAGGTACACCTCATTCATTAACTCACATACATTTTTCTTCATTCTCGAGTCCATGTCTTCATACAAATCCTCTGCTTACTACTACAAAAAAAATTTTGTGGTGAGGTATACCCAACATGATCTCAAAATGTTGGGTCGTGAGGTTGATTATCACCTTGCCTTTCTCATTTTTGACACATCTTGTGTCCTTATTATAACAACGGCTCACCAACATCATAAACTCGTTGTTGATTGCGCTCACTGGGATCCCTGTAGCAAAGTGCAGACCACTGCCAACCAATTTTTCCATCCATGGGCTACCTGTGACCTTCTTGGTTCTGGCCCAGAAGTCCTCCATGTCAATGTGCCCGAGTTCTGAATCTCTGATATCAAGATCACACTTTGCAAGAGATTCAGGCATCCTGACCCTTTGGTATTTATATTTCATTTCTTGCTCTGTTAGCTTGGCTTTACCCTTGGACTTAGTTGGCTTCTTACTTGATGAAGACATGTGTGGATCTGAGTTTAGTTGTTGATCTGTAAGAAGAATCAGGGAATTCCATCACAGAAGAGCCATGTTAGCCGTTAAATCATCCATAAAAGCTTACAGAATGAAAAGTTAGCAATTTATGAGCCTCTGTGCAAGGCGCAACTTTATTGTAGGCTGCAGGGACTTAGAAAAGCAAGGCGCACTTTGGGAAAGTGTTGCATGGGAGAAAGTAGCGCCAAAAGGGGGGGCACGAGGCGCGAAAGGCTACACACAACATTCAGATGTTGGTGTCAATGGATGTGTGCTTGTGCCATATGAAGTGTTTTAACTGGGCACAAATTTATTTGGTGTAGCAAGGTCTCAGGGTGCGCCATTGGCGCATATGTGGTAGATGTAACATCAAGGTGAGGTGCGCCAAGGGGTTAAGATTTGCGCGGCGTGGGAAGGGTTTATATAGCATGAAGTTTTGTTGCTATTGTATGTGCGCTTGCACTGCGCCTTAGGAATTTTTACAATTTTTTACAAGGCACGGGAAAGACTTCTATTGCGTGAGTTCACAGCAGTGCTGCTGTGCTGCACAACCGTGTTTGATGTAACAAGAATGAAGCTTGCGTCGAAGGAAAAATAGTAGGCCGATTCTCTTCATTTTGTGGTTTTTACTCTCTTAGCTTAGATTTTGATAGCAAGGGGTTAACCTTGGCAAAGCAGGGATAGAGGAGAAAAGGGGCAGGGGTCCATTCTGAGGTAGAGCCTTCCAGATTAGTAGATCTGGAAGGAGAGTGAAAAATGGCTTGCAGGTGGGTAAGGTAAAATGGGTTGGGATTGTGTTATCTTCTTAGGTTCATTGTTATCTTTTAACAATCCTAATCACCTAAACCAACATAAAAACCACAAAAATCCACAAGAAGGGCAAGGGCCACTTACCAGGAATATATAACGATAAAGGGGATGATGTGGGGTCCACAAACGTGACAAATGGCAACACGTGAGGCCGATAGGAATGCTGACAAGTACAGAGGAATAACTTTTCACATTTTTTCAATTGTGAAAATGACAGGTCGGACATGCCTATATATATCAAAAGGTGCAATAAATGTGCCACCAACTTTTCCTATGGCACACTTAAGAGGATGTCGAGACAAAGGGATTTACACCTTGGCGCAGCAATTTGGGGAGTGTCAACACTACATTTTTAGTGCCCATAGCGCACTTTTGATAGGTGCAACATTTGGAGTGTTGACAAGATGATGCATGTGCCTTGGTGCACCTTTGAGAGGCACAACATTTGGAGTGTTGACACTCCCTAGAATGTGCCAAGAGAACAGAGGGCACATATATGGTTGATATAACACGAATGAAAACTCGCACCCATCCCAAAAAGGCTGAAAATGACCAAGTACTCGAAAACTAGATTTTCTGGAAAGGGATTTTATGCCATTCTAAACGTTAAGGGACCTCAACGGGGGACCAAAATGGAAATTTTGGTATGGTTACCTACAAAATTGCCCTTGTCAATTTTATAGGATAACAGTTCACATAGAGTATAATAATTGTATAAAAATTATCCTTGGAATTAACTATTTACACCTTCAAAATCAACTTTCTGTATATATCGCTCAAAAGGAATTGTTAAGGCCCAAACAAGAGAGGAACTGTATGAATGCCCAAACATTGAATTAAAGATCTCAAACTTGGTCATCAATGCTGAAGTGGAATTTCTTACACACGTGAGCACATTTTGACATATTTGAATAGTAATAACATCATTCGCATACCTGGATCCACCTTGATTTTGCCTCATAAATCTTCAAAACACCGTGTTATCCTTTTTCTTCATGATGTTTGACCAAACCATCATGCTTCGATGGCTCATCATATCTTCATAATTTCTTTTAAGATGCATATACACCTCCTAGCACTCTTGACACAAACCACGGTGACACACAAACCAATGAGCATACCTAGACTACTTATGATGACCAAACTCAAACTTCCTAGGAAGAATATATCCTTTTATGACTCTTGACATCTCCTACATGCCTGTGAAGATCTTTCATAGCTTCACACACATCATACATACTTGGACACACGTGACTCATGCTCTTTACGCCCATGATTAACTCATAACACATTATATAACTCAAAGAATAATATTTGAGACGCCACAAACCAGCATAACCGTGCTGATACCAACTCGATCAAAAGTATACCTTATGAATGATTTTCATGACTCAAATAACCTCTCATAAGACATTAATATGATTTTTTTATACACTAAGTCATCTCAACATGACAGTACACCATGATGCGAAAACATGACTTCAAGAACCCATACTCCCATACATCAAATACTACAAGACTTGAGTCTTGACATACACAACATGACCAACCATTTTGTATCACAAGAACATACTTAAGGAATTGAAATGACATACCTCAACACCATGTAGAAAACACACACAGCACAAGATAACTCCCCTCACTCTAATGCTTCATCGAACAAATATACCTATAAGAAGCCTAGTAGAGGTATATGTCCTCATGGAGGGGCTAGATGAGAGACCTAAGAAGGTCTCAAGCCTTCTTTTGGATCCTTGACTAATTCATTCTTTTCTAATTCTCCATTTGTTACAGTAGATTCCTCCTTTTGATCAGTCACACCTTTGAGATCTTCTTGAACACTTTGGCTAGCCTCTTCCTTCTTCTTGTATTTCTAGACTTGTGGCTTGGATCCTTGAGTATATTTCTTCAATTGTCCTTCATCAAAAACCTTGTAATGTGCCCTATCTTGTGGTGCCTAAAACATTCCATTTGTCTTCTTTTCACTCAATAACCCTATGTCCATAACCATTACAAGTAAAAAATATCCATTGAACTTGCTTACATACCTTTTTGTGTTTGATTGTTCATTCTTGCAATACTTTTCAAGATGTCCCTTTTCATGACAAATGTAACATACAACACCATATATCTTACCTACCTTTTTTTCCTTCTTTCATTGACATTATTCTTCACTCTTTCCTTCACAATGATGCTCCTAAACTTTTCCTTTTGTAATCATCCTTCTTCTCAACCTTAGGACTGCACATACTAGCTCTATGTCCATAAACACCACACTTATAGCAATTACCATGAAAAACACCATACCTATATGCATTTGGTTGTCTGATAGATGATCTTCCATGAGATGGAAGCTTTGAATTTTCTCCCATGTTTGGCTTCCTTCTTTCATTAGATCCTTGACTTGATTCTTCCTCATTTTTCTTTCTAATTTGAATGAATCCTCCTTGAATCCTAGACATGTTCTATCACCATATGCCTTTTGTTTTCCTAACATCTTATACAAACTATCTAAACTTTCATGAAAAGATGATACCTTGCTTGTAATGGTAGATAACTCTTTCTTCAGTTCCTCTTTCTCAACCTCATGTTTGAGACACTCTTCTCTCTTCTTTATCTTCAACTCATCTTGGGCCTCCTCAAGTTGAGTCTTTAAAACCTTGATTATTTCCTCATTAGATGCACACACAATTTTCCAACTCCCTTTAATAAATCAACAATACCCACCTTATGCATTATAAAGATCCCCCATTATTGTCACCAAATATATCCCTCTAGCTTGTTAGGATACTTCCAAGGGCCTTCTATATACCAATTTTTTTGAAGTGACAAGGACTGAGAGGGGGGGTGAATCAGTCCCCAATAAAACCTTTCACTCTATACTTAAACATCAAACACACATCCTCATGAAACACATATATCAATGTATGATCACAAGAAAATATACTTCACCATGAAACATACTCAAAGAAAGGATCATAAGATATACAAAAAACCACCTTTCATATTGATATTCAAATTAGATCACCACTCTTTATTGATATTCAAATCAGATCACAATGAATTGATGTCTTCAACAATAGTCAACAAGATACAATCAAGAGATACCAAGACAATCAACCTTGTCTCATGAATACATATGAAGATATACTTCTTTGAAAATGCCTTCAACTCAATATCATACCTGAAAATACTTCAAAACCTATAATGACATCAATCATGCTATGAAATTAGCATTCAAACACATAATACATCAAATCTTCCCTCCTTCTTCAACTCACCATCAAAGAAACATCACCATCTTTGCTTCACTCAAATCCTCCTCATGAAAACACCACCAGATACTGACCTAGAATGAAATTCTAGGGGTTTTTGGCTAGGCCCAAGGGGTTTTTCTTTGTAGAAAAAGGTTTCTTCAAAAGAAGATAAAAGGGGTTCCAAAAGATTAGCAACAATGTACCCAAAACATCACTTTTATAGCCTCTCCTTGATTCAAATTCAAAAGAGGTCAGTTTCCTCCTTTATCTTGACCATACCAACTAAAAACATCCCATAATAATCACTAGAACATTCACAATTGACCCATATAGGTCAGCCTAGCCAAAACCCTTCATCCATGCACCAAAATCCTCAAATCCCATGCATTAGAATGACAAAAATCTCCTAATCCAAAAACTATTTTTAGTTATGATTTAAAATTAACCATGACATTTTAAAATAAAATTTAAACATCATACATGGTCACAATTATCATTAACCAATCAAATTATTTCATTTAATGGGCCTAGTGGCTCATTGCCTTCACAAAACACTTGTTTCCAACACCTTGTCTTCACCTTTTGCTTCAAGGTCACCCAAGAAAACCTCAAATATGGAATGTGACCACTCTATGAAAATTTAAGAACCTTTATAATACTTCTAAACAAGTTATAGCTCATGAAACATCCACTTGTTCAAACTACATCAACTTTTTCCTTCACCAAATCAAGTTGCCCAAAAAGTAGTTTCCAAAAAGAAACTAGTTAACACCCTTCTAATGACACTTTCAAGACCTAAAATGGATTAATTGGATTAAAAATTCATCCCTCTTCATTTAAGGTGATATAAATCATCACCCAATCCATTTCATGCACTAACCAACTCAAACTTTCAACAAAAAAAGTAGTTCTATCCTAGAAAGCCAAAAATATTATTGTCCACAAACTGACCTAGAAACCATATCAAAAATCATCATCATGAAAAAAACTTATATCACTATAAATATCTCTTAATTATATTTCCAAACACAACTTTAATCACCTCCTAACTCCTCCTGTAGCTCCTGTAATGTCAATTTTATAAAGATTGCTTTTAACTACCCAAAATAGCCCTTTGACCAATCAACCTAAATGAAGCATACTTGACCATTTATTAGCATTACCATGACCTGAAAACTATTTTTACATCAATAAAAACTCACATAAATCATACAATGGTCATTTATTTTTCAACTCCTTTGGAAAACCTTGTCCCAAATTGAACTTCTTCATAAAAACTGACATGTTTGAGTGGGGTCCACTCATCACCACAACATATACCATACCTTTATGGAAATATGGAGGAGTCCTCTACATGTTCAATCATCATATATGAACTAAAAATCAAAATTGGCCACTTAGGAACTTTTTCTCTCCTACCACTTTTGAGCTAGGGTTTTAAACTCATAAAAAGTTGTTTACCTTCTTAACATTATTCATAAAAATGTGATGATGAAATGACCTAATTATTTTTTAAACCTTATATAATAAATTTAGAAACATCCCTAAAATCCACAAGTTCCCATGCAAATCACACAATTCAAGGTGAGCATCAAAAGTCCCAATTCGAGTTGGAAATAACATTGTTCTTAACCTTTTTCACCAAAAACCTCATATCTTGCAAAATTCACATCATGGAAACCTTAAATTTTACCTAGAGCACAATGAAACACCCTAATAATATATTCAATCATCATAATTTCATAAACACCTCTCAATATTTCCAAACACTGAGACTTGCATAGCTATCCCTCAGGGTTTTGCACTGTAAAAGCTAGGGCCAACTAAAACAACCTCAAAACACATCATGAAAAAATAAAAATGGTCCAAAATACTTGATACATCATGATACAACTAAATACATGCATTTATGAGCTCATATAGCTCCACAACTCATTCTCATGTTATCTAATAGCCATACATGTTCCAAATGAGCACCTGCAACATAGTCACCAACATGTATCTGCATCTTGAATCTCATATGAGTTCCCAAGAACTCCCAAAAATGTTCTCCAACATTTAATAATTCCTCTCAAGCAACCAAAAATCACATACCACCATGCACCATCACCTAGGCTAGCTAGGTCACTTGAATAGGCTTGCAAGAACAAGCAATCCTCACTGAATCACTTGATATCATCATGAACACCTTTAAACCATCATGTCATCATCATCCTCAACATGCTTTAACCCTACTCCATCATCAACTTAGTCATTAACAAGGTTTTGCATCAATGATAACACATGTGTAACAACATGCCAATAGACGTAAGTTATGCCTATTGGGGTGTTGAAGGATTCTTCTATAACCATACAGGGATCCAACTTTACTAGAGACATTGAGGTATTGTAGCTTGTTGAAGAAGACAACTTTCCAGCACTACTTAGGTGACCTTAGTGTTATGTAAACAATGTAGATATGTACTTCAACAAGAGGTATATTAGCTTCGATAATAAGGATGAACACATGATTATACCTCTATATGAGGTAAAGGTTGCACCATACGTCAAATGTTTAAGTGAAGAAGATTTAAATAGGATTTATGAGCACACAGTGTGAGACCCTAGACTATGGAGCTATCCAAGTAATGCGTACTTTAGTGGTAAGACGTGCGATCGATCACAACACCACCATTGTTGTTTGTGATAACTAGGCCCATGGCACGTACAAGATGGTCAAGCACAAGATGAGGGGAAGAGTGACCAAAATGATCGGTTGCACATGATTAGATGTATGGGAAGAACTCGGTTACCTAGATATACTTGGTAAAGAAAATATTTTATTTTTTGGTGCATCATGGAGGAACAATACAAGAATAAATTTGATCGATGGAACATGATGTTTTATACCTTGGTGGGCGACACATGGAGATAACCTATTAGGATGGCGAGAAGTGAGAATCACCTTTTCAAAAAGGTTCACTCGGAGCAATGTGCCTACACTTATCTATGAGTATGATGGGAAGGCTCATTCTTTAGTACACCTTCATAATTATGAGAGACAATGGACGTAAGGTCGGAAGCTTTACCACCATCTCCGTGGGTGCATAAGTTATATACCACCTTGTGCGAGATGCGCACATGCGTGGTATGTGCACGTTGAGCTCCAACATGAGACTATAAGTTGCAGAGATATGACTAAAGATATGGTGCATATTTTATTATTTTTCTAATAAACCTCCAACTCATGAATTTTTACAAATCATGAAGCGCATCACATTGAGGATAGCGTGAAAGCATAGGAGCTCATGCTCCAGCTTACTTGGAGAACCCGAGTCTAAGGTGCACATAGATGTAGAGGAGACGAGAAGAAATGCAAATGGGTTGTGCCTAGAGGAGAAAGATAAAGGTAAGGTGGTATATCTCATTGACGATGACAAGGTTTATAATTTAAAGATTATCCATACAAAAGGTGCGCACAAAGTAATGGAAACTACGAGAGAAAAATCCCCGCGTGTACGATGCTCCCATGAAAACAAAAAAACTAAATATTGGTGCGAGGATACATCTAAGGAGGCCATTATTGGAAATTAGTGGTCATAACATGAGGTAGAAAATATCATTGAGCTCTTACGACTTCATGGATTTGTTTCAATGAGGTTACCATGAGTTGAAAGGAGTACACCCCTCATTGGGAGAAATTAATATTAAAATGAAGGAAGGTACATGCCTAGTTCAGAAGAGGCCTTACAAGATGAAACCAAACTTGCGCGTGAAGGTCAAGGAAGAAATAGATAAAATTATTAAGTCTTGATTCATTGAACCAGTCGAGGAGTATAAGTGGGTTAACCCCATGGTAATTAGTATTAACAAGGACTAGTGGATCGGGATCTATGTAGATTATAGGGAATTGAATGCATCATTTTTACAGATCATTTTCCTACGCCATTCACAAAAGAAATCCTTGAGAGTGCCGTAGGGCATGAGATTTATTCCTTTATGGACGGGTTCTCTAGTTATTATCAAGTGTGCATTATGCGTGAGGACCAAGAAAATACCACCTTCGCCACTAAATGGGGAAGCTTTGCATATTGTTGTGTCGTTTGGATTGAAAAATGCACCCATTATATTCTCATGCATTATTGTGCAGGATTTTCATGATTTCATCCACAAGTTCTTGTACATTTATCTTGCTCAAATTATTCTCACCCCATTTGTCATTGAAATTCCTCAATTTGCAGCCTCTCGTTATGTTTTCTATCTCCCCTCTAAGGCTCACTTCAACCCAAAACATGTCCACGTGGTGAGCCCACTTGCTCAGGGTCTCCGCTCTTGGGGACCATCTTGAAGTTGTGCCATAAAGACACGTGGAGGCTTCCGTCAGCCTTCTTGTACTTAGACTTTTCAAGAAACTTCCTAAAGGGCCTGGGACACGTGGAGGGACCCATGCATGTTTGGGGTCTCTAATTTTCGGGACCATCTCAAAATGTGCCATTGAGACACGTAGCAGGGGAAATGGAGAAACGGAGCTTCGGGGTCATTTAAGGTTTTTTTCCTTTTGTAAAAAGGGATAAAATTGTAAGTTGAAGCGCAGGTCCGCTGGGACCCAATGCATTGAATAAAGGCAAAAGGGTGGAGCTGGGAAAAATTTGGAAAAAATTTTCCTTTTTGCCAAAAATTAGGTAAAATGTCAAAAAGCCACGCGTTCCTCTGGGACCCACTTTGGGACACGTGTCAATCCCATTTTTCCATGGGAGGGGGCAGAAAATGTCAAAATTTTACTTTCTTCCAAAAGTTATAAAATGTCAAAAAATGCTCCCAGGCCCATTTCCAATCACATTTTTCCATGTGGAGGGCTCATTAAAAGTTTGAAAGAAGATCAATGATTTTGGTATGCATTTCATTTGATTTTTGCCACCATTGAAGCTCCAGATGTTTGGAGATGCATTTTTGCATCATTCTTCATCAATTTTTGGCAAATTTGTGTCGTTTTGGTCTACAAAGTTTAATTGAATCAATTTGGGATCTCAATTTGTAAATTTGAAGTACTTTTGAAGTGGATTTTTGCTCGAGGCTCATGTAAAAACACGAAAATGCCAGATCCAAAAATTACAGAGTAAAATTTCAGAGGAAAAGGAGGGAAAAGGGATGAAATGATGAAAGTGCAGGCGCAAAAGGTGAAAAAGGCGTTGCCTCGAGAGCAAAAAGGGATGACCTGTCAAAGTCCAGCTATGCAGAGGCTCTAAAAATGATTAAAAAGGGGATTTCTCACATGACAAAATCAGAATGATTAGAAGGACTCCCAAAAGTTGTGGCATGGCATCCTAGTCATTATTCGAGGGTCCCAGAGACGTGATCAGTTCATAATTGGTCCACCTGGCAGATTTTGGATCTGAATTTGTTAAATGTCTCTTGTCTAAAACAAATTGGTAACAAGCAAAGGTCCCTCGAATATTCTTCTCTTTTGAGGGGAAAAGGTGTTGTAGGTGCCAAGGGTGAAGAATATGCCTCCAGTTAGAACAATGATGCAAATATTTGCAATGATTCACCTTTTTGAAAACACCTGGCAACTTTTTTGTGAATCATTGAATGTCACTTTCTGCAAATCATGATCCGATATGTGCAACAAAGGTGCTTCAATATTCCTCTTTTGGGGGGAAATTGGATGTAAAGGGTGTATTATAAATGCAATGAGATTACTCTTGCAAATGGTCGGAGTATGAATTCTTGAATTCTTGAGAAAAAATTTTTTGAGAAAGTTGTCTTCCCGAGAGGCCAAAGCCAAGATTACCTGTTATTTTCTTTTGTGTTAGATTTTCTATCATGTCAAGTTGGTTGTAGATGTATAGCCATTGAAAAGCTTTGAGATTTCTCTGGAAGCTTTCCCCTGCTGATGAATCTAAGCAATTTTGGAATTAATTTGTGTCTAATCTCTAGCAATTTTGTGTCTACTTTATTTTCAGAATGTCTGCAAATAGTTTCTTTTTTCTATTGCAATCTTATACTAAAATTTTTGTGAAATCACACAGGATCTCATCCTGTGATAGTCTAATGGTATTTGCAATTTCATTTCAAGAAGAGCCTTCATCTTGGATGAGATAAACAAATTTAAAATCAATTCACTTGTCATTTGTTGATAAAGATTGTCTGTAAGTCTTTGGGTGTACCTTAGGCATGATTAATCAAAAACTTTAGTGTTTAATTGAGTCTTCCAATTTGAGCCTTCATGTTGGAGTCTCAAAGATTATGTGAAAATGTGTTGATCTGGGCCTCCATTGAAGCACACCTTCTAGTTGAAGGAACGTCTTGATTGTTCTTGAAGAGCTTTCTGTTGTGAAGTTGTTCATTATTGTGAAGTCCCTCCAAAGATCCAGTATAATCAACTTTATCCTGCTTCATCTCCCACCAAAATCATTTAAAAACCATTGATCCACCCTAAACTACCCCTGTTTTCCCTGTGTATCAACAAAGGAACAAAATCTACTTGCAAAAATATGCAAAACAATCAGGATTCTTAATGTCTTTAGTAACCTTTGCCTTGTATTGAAAATATCTCCATAATCTGGAAGTGACAACTCGTGAGAGTCATATTTGGTGTGTTGATCATATTTTCCCAAGGTTTTCTTTATAAAATTTGTGCAAAAGAAAGGTATCTACATCTCCTTCAATAACAGAGGTTACAAAATAGGTTCTCTTACCTTGGTTGAAAGGCACAACCTAAAATAGTTAGGATAAGATCAAATCCTTTTAAGGTGCTACCCACTTCTTTAAGGCCTAAGTGCTAAAAAGTTAGATAAATTGCTTCCCCGGCTACAAAATGACATACATAATCATTTATCTACTTTTGAGTGTCCTGTCAAATCCATGATGTTCGGCTTTTTGTGAAGAAGAGTAAATCCAGGTACCAACACCCAAATGGCGCCATTGTTTCGATTAGAAGATTTGGAATAATTTTATCCCAAATTTTGGGACCGTTTTTGAAACTATTTGTTGATTTTTTTGATTTATTGCCAGTTCGTATCCATTTGGCCCATCAACACAAAAATGCTTTTGTTGAACTTCTTTGAAAATTTGAAATAAGTTTTCCAAACCCTAGTAATGTTTCTTGTAGTTCTGTGTGTAAATACATTTTGTAAACATCATTCTCTGATCAGATCTGTAAGAATTGAACAAAGTTATAAGTTCTGTGTGTTGTATGTCCAATTTTTCCAGCAGTTATTGTACTAAGTTTTCCTCACCATTGATAAATTTGGGTGAAGGAAGGTCTAATTTGTAAAGCTTTGCATGATTTTTAGTGTTGACAGACATTTGACAGATTATTTTAGTGCATTTTTGCACATCTAGGGTGAAAATCCTTAGTGGCGACTCCGTGTTGATTTGATTTTTTTGATAAATGCCAGTGTCTTAACCTCTGTCAATGTAAATTTGTTACTAATCTTTGCAAAGCTGGAAGGAAGAAGATCTTTCTTCACCATGCGGACCCTAGTAGAAGGTTGTTTCTAGAGTTTGGAAAGTCTAATTCAGAAGGAGGAAGAATTTGGAAGGTTGTTGGAGATCAAGCATCAAGAAAAGAGATCTCCATTGGTGAAACTGATCGGCGTGATTGAAGATTGCAATGCTTCCTCAACTACTTCTGAATCAGGTAGTCTCTTTGTAAATCCAATTCTCCATCTGGAGAGGGGCCTTCTCATTCTACCCCTATATTTGAAAGATTTGCATCTCATTCTACCCCTGTATTTTCCAAATTTGATAGTGTCTACCATGAAAAAGAGCCATTAGGGGATAGTCATTCTAAAAATTGTATCCCTGTACCACACAGACCCCTCACTCCTCATCACTTTGTTTCTCCTGTAAGATCACCTCCTCAAAATAATATGGCTCAGCCTCCACCCAGACCTCCATTTTTCATTAATACTTTTGGTCCCATCAGTTTTATAGGTATGGATGGCTATCCGAATGTTGTGCCACAGGATGTAAGAAACAAATTGCCTAAGTTTCAAGGAAATAATGCAATAACTGGTGATCAACACTTGAAACTCTTTGTCAATATGATGGAGGATTTTGAAATAGAGTTTGAAGATGTATACATTAAATTATTTATTCATACTCTAGAAGAGGATGCAAGGGACTAGTATAAAGCTCTTCTGATAACTCTATTGATTCTTGGACTGAAATGAAGAATGCATTTAGATTGCAGTATGGTGACAAAACAGACCCTAGGTTTCTTTTGTCAGAATTTGAGAATATTAAAAATAATCCTAATGAATCAGTGCATGATTTTAATACGAGATTCAATAAGACATTGAGAATATTTCCTATGAATTTGAGGCCATGTGATGAATCTTGTCTTATAAAGTATGTTGATGCATTTGACAAGAAGGTTGCATACTATTTGAGGGATAAAAACCTGGCACTTTGAGGCAGGCCTTTACTATGGCTCTGCAAATTGAGAACAACATCAAGGCCATTGGAAAACCTCCTAAGAGGGAGGTGTCAAACTGATAAACCCAGAAAAACCTCAAGCAAGCAAGAGTGTGGATCTTGAGGAGGTTGTTAAAACTTTGGCAGGGGTTGTCAAAGAAATCTCTTACAAACTAGCCCGGGCAGAGAAAGGAATTGGGCAGAGTTCACAAGGTCAGCAAAAAGGCACAAAATCATGACAGATTTGGCAATCATCCTAGGGGTGATCAGAGGTCATATGATAGAGGTAAAGGACCCATGGGATCTATGCAAATAGACATCCCCAAGCACGTGAAAGTAGAATGGTGCCTGATCCTCTAACTTTTGCCGGGTTGTTGTTGTTGATGAAGCCAATGAGATTGATTGGTGTGATAGATGCTTTCTGCCCCATCCTCCATGTGAAGTAAATCAGCAAGAAGAAGAAGATGATAATGATGATGGTACTGATGATGATGTTTGCATGATGGGTTTCTCTTCAAGATCACAACAAGGAGCAACTTCAACCAAAGTGATAAGTGCTCAAACTGCTGCAACTTTTTGGGATTGCATTCACCGGGTACCACTTCTTCCTCCTTCTCATACTTTTGAAGTAGATGTAGTGCAAGCTTTTGAAATACCTAATAATGACTTTGAGTATTTAAGAGCTTTAATGATAAAGAAGTATGATGGAGGAATCCCTTCGGAGGAAGATAGGTAGTTATTGATGAACGTTGTTGTTGCTCAAGAAAAGGATTATAATACTAGGAGTAGAGTTGTCAAAGGAGCAGGGCCTCAAGCCAAACCTAAAACTCCATTGCTTACTAGTATTCCTAAAGAGGCTCCTAAGAAAGATACACCTTCCAAAGGCCTTGTTGTCCCAAACAAGATTCATACTTCTCCTCATGCCCAAACTATCAAGAATCCCATGCCATCTGATGAGTTTGCTAATCTCCCTTCCAATGTTGCCTTGCCAAAGAATGTTCCATATGACATTGCCCAAGTTTTGAGTCAAATCAAAGTTAGTGTTCCAATTGTTGAGTTGCTTAGGATTCTTGAGCACAAGAAGAGAGCATTTGAGTACTTGGGATTGAAAGAAGAAAAAGTACCCCAAGTAGAAAAATGTAAACATTGTAGAAACTCCTCCTCCAACCATTGCAGACCTTGAAACACCACCAACATTGGAAGAGCTTGGAGAAGCACCTGAGGTTTACTTGGGGACATCTTTGGTTGAATCCCAATTAAATGTTGATCCATTTTTTACAACTTTGATCATTAAGGACAAACTGCTGCACAATTGTATGTTTGATTCCGAAAGCATCATGCAATGTCATGCCTCTTGAGGTCATGAATGAGCTGGATATCAAAGTGACAACAACATATGGAAGATGCACTTGCCATGGACTCTAGAGAGGTGCCCATTGTTGGATGTGTGAAAGGATTGGTGGTACAACTTGCAGCTTATCCAGTAAGAACCTGAAAACTTGATGTTGTCATTGTTGATTGCCCTACCAAATGGGGCATGTTGTTATCAAGAAAGTGGGCTGCAAGTGTTGGTGGAAGTGTTCAGATGGATATGTCTTTTTCCACCATTCCAATTGAAGGCAGCCTTGTAAAGTTGTATGGAGAGAAGAAAATGTTGCACCTCATTGAGGATCCAAATAATGCTTCTTATGAAGTGTTATATGTTGATGTGGATGCAGATAACTTTGTAGGGTTTGTTGATGGGAGCACAAGATTGATCAGTGTGAATGTCTTGAACAGGTTGGTTTACCTTGGACCTTGTTATTTGATGGAGCTTGTTCCAAGTTTGGAAATGGTGTTGGCATTGTTCTGATCTCCCCAAGCCAAGAAGAGTTTGTATTTTCTTTCAAACTTAACTTTGAATGCACTAATAACATTGTTGAGTATGAAGCATTATTATTAGGTTTGAGAATTGCTTGGAAGTATCATATTAAAGATATCATTGTCAAAGGAGACTCAGAACTGATTGTCAAACAAATTAGAAAATTGTATGCTACTAAAAATCAGAGAATGAAACAATACAAGCATGCAGTTTGGGATTTGATTGAAATGTTTGACTCATTTAATATTGTGCATCATGATAGAAAGTTCAATGTTGTTGCAGACCAACTTGCAGTCTTGGGATCTCGGTTTGATGTTTGTTCAATGTCCCCCAATTGTGAATATAATGTTGAAGTACTAACAAGGCCATCTATCCCTGACAACATAAAAAATTGGCAAGTATTTGATGATGATGCCCAGGTGAAATGGTTTCAAAAAAAAGGGGAGTTTGTTTATCAGTGTATTGATTGGGAGCCAATGGTGTGTGCATCGAAGGAAAAAAAAACTTTGTTTGGCAAAGATATCATCCAATTGAAAACTAATACCATTCCTAGAGGGTTGGTTGCTCTTGAATCAAACTTTGATAATGTTGATTGCATTATTAACAGACATGTAGCAGCCTCAAGGGATGTTGAAGAGCATGACCTTGGCACAAAGGAAAAACCAAGGAAGATCTGGTTGGGAAGCAATCTAACAAAGAAGAGAAACAGTCCTATGTCCAATTGTTAAAGAAATATCAGGACTTTGCCTTGCTTGGTCCTATTTTGAACTGAAAGCATACAGAGAGGACTTGTTTCAACATGAGATTCCTTTGGAATCTAATGCAAAACCATTCAAAAAAAGAGAGGCCAATTAATCCACTCCTCTCCATGAAAATGCAAGATGAATTGAAGAAGCTAAGAGATGGAGGGATCATTCAGCCAACAAGGTATTCTTCTTGGGTTGTAAACTTAGTGCCAGTTAGAAAAAAGAATGGTGATATCAGGCTGTGCGTGGATTTTAGAAATCTGAATAGAGCATCAATGAAGATAATTATCCTCTACCAAACATGGAAAATATGCTGCAATTAGTGACTGGATCTGAGTTGCTTTCTACTTTGGATGGTTTCTCTGGATACAATCAAGTTGTTGTGAAGGAGTCAGAAAGAATAAAGACTGCCTTTACCACTCCATGGGGCACATATGTTTATGTCAGGATGTCATTCGGTCTGATGAATGTTGGAGCTACCTTCCAAAGAGCAATGGATGTTGCTTTTGCTGGTTACATTAATGATTTTATTGTTGTTTACCAAGATGATGTGATTGTGTTTTCCAGAAAGAGAAGTGATCACTTGCAGACACTTGGAAAAAATGTTGATAAGATGCAAGAGAGTATGGCATTTCACTCAATCCAAAGAAGTGCCATTTTGGAGTGCAAAAGGCCAAGTTGCTTGGTCACATTGTATCAAAGGATGGTGTCATGATTGATCCCGAAAGGGTAGAGGCTATCAACAAGGTTCCAATTCCAAGAACCAAGAAGGGAATCCAATCCTTCTTTGGGAAAATCAATTTCATTAGAAGATTTGTGTCTAACTTTGCTGAGTTGACTCTCCCCATCACTTGCATGTTGAAGAAAGACCAGATTATCAAGTGGGAAGAAGCAGCCATTCAGGATTTTGATGGGATCAAAGAAGCACTAAAGCATGCCCCTGTTTTGGCAGCCCCAAATTACAAGAAACCTTTTCAAGTATTTTCTTTTTCTTCAGAAAACACCATTGCCTCTATTTTGTTATAGAAGGATGATGAAGGGGCTGAGAGACCAATTTCCTTTTTCAGTAAGGCATTGCAGGGAGCTGAGTTAAAATACACCATCATGGAGAAGCAGGTTTTCCTTGGTGAAAGCAACAAAGGTTTTCAGACCCTACATCTTGAGTTCTAAAGTTGTTGCTTATGTTCCCCACACCATGGTGAAAGACATCTTATCAGAGATGGAGGTCTCAAGCAAAAGATGCAGATGGGTGAACAAGTTGCAGGAGTATGACATGGATATCCAAACCATGAAATTGGTAAGAGGTTTGGGTCTAGCTAAGCTTATGGCTGAGAGCAACCTGCAAACTATTGAAGTAAATGAAGTAGAAGGAGAAAGGGTGGATGTCCTTGAAAAGTTGGTAAGTTCTAAATGGTACAAAGATATAATATTTTATCTCAGACATCTATGCTGCCCTAAAAATTTGAGTAAAAATCAGAAAAGAGCTCTTAAGTTAGCCTCTCAAAAATATGTCATTACTGATTTTGGGTTAGCTTGGAAGAACCCCGAGGGAGTGCTCTTGAGATGCATTACTGAAAATGAGGCCCCAAAAATAATTGTTGATCTCCATGGAGGGTGTCTTTGGGGGACATTTTGTTGGAAGAGTTACAACACATAAAATCTTGAGGGCTTGGTTATTGGTGGCCAACTCTCTTCAAGGATACAACTCTATTGGTGAGGAAATGTGAAAATTGCCAGCATTTTTCTAGAAGAATGAAAGCTTCAGGCTCCCTTCCTTTGCATCTTGTGTCAATTGAAGCCCCATTCAGACAATGGGGAATGGATTTCATAGGGAAATTTCTTGATCCTTCCAGTGCTGGTCATAAATGGATTCTTGTAGCCACTGATTATTTCACTAAGTGGGTAGAAGCAATCCCCACCAAGAAGGCAACACACCAAGTGATCATGGACTTCATGCTGAATCAAATCATATGCAGATTTGGAGTGCCAACTAAAATTGTTGTTGATAATGCCATGAGTTTCAGAGCCAAACCTTTGGTGGCAATGTGCAAAGAGTATGGGATCAATTTGACATATGCTTCTAACTACAATCCCCAAGGAAATGGACAAGTTGAGTCCAGTAATAAAAACTTGTTGAAGATCATTAGAAGAACCTTGGAGCTGAACAAAAGGAAGTGGGGTGAGCAAACTAAGTTTTTGTTTTTTGGGATGACATAAATCAATCTTTATCAAAAAGAGCTACTTGGTAAAATCCCATTTGAATTGGTATATGGAACTCAAGCTCTGCTGCCCCTCCATTTGCAATTGTCTTCATTTCAGTTTGTTCAATAGATTGAAGACCAAGAAGTTAGTTCATATGATGCTCGAATCAATCAGATTATTGAGTTGGATGAAGAGAGAAGGGCATCCCATCAGCGGCATGTGAAGTTCAGAGAAAAGTTGAAGAGGCTATTTGACAAAAAGGTGACACCCAGAGCTTTCAGCATTGGGGATCTTGTGCTTTTATGGGATAGCAGGCATGAAGATAAGGGCAAAGCATGGTAAATTTGATGCATTGTGGATGGGCCCTTATTCAATTGATATTCAAATTGGTGAAAATACCTTCTTCCTAAAAGAATACCTAGATGGGGAACTACTTGAATTTCCTGTTAATGGCAGGCATTTGAAGCATTTCCTTGATTGATTTCTCAGAATCAAGGTATATTCCATTTGTATAGTGTATAGTTCTTTGTTCTCATCTACTTTTGTGTTTTTTTTTATTCTGGTCCTTGGTGACCTGGTTTTGTTGGTTTCTCGGTTCATTTTTTGGAGGATGGTTGTGGTTGTTCTTCTCTGCTAGCTTATTCTTTGACTCTGTTGCCCAATGGTATGTTTTTGGCACTTGGTCTATTCTTGGCACTTGGTCTACTATTTGTTCTTGTGGCACTCACAGGGAGTGCCCATCCCCAAGTCGAGCTGTGTTTGGTGCTCAAATTAGTCTCACCCCATTTTCATTGAAATTCTTTAGTTTGCGGCCTCTGTTATGTTTTTTGTCTCCTCCCAGGGCTCAAATGGTGGTTCTCCTGCATTTTACGGTTTGATGGGTGTAGTTTCCCGGTCAAAATCACTTCTCGGCATCAGTTGAAACATGGCCCTTTCTAGTTGGATGTGGCTCTGGGGGCACTTTAAAAATTCTAAGGCTCACTTCAACCCAAAACATGTCCATGTGGTGAGCCCACGCTTGCTCAGGGTCTCCGCTCTTGGGACCATCTTGAAGTTGCACCATAAAGACACGTGGAGGCTTCACGGGGCTTCCCATTCCATTCGACTTAGATTTTTCAAGCAACTTCCTAAAGGGCCTAGGACACGTGGAGGGACCGGACATGTGTTGGGGACCATGCTTGTTTGGGGTCTCTACTTTTTGGGACCATCTCAAAATGCACCATTGAGACACGTAGCAGGCGGGGAAATGGAGAAATGGAGCTTCGGGGTCATTTAAGGTTTTTGCCTTTTGTAAAAAAGGGATAAAATTGTAAGTTGAAGTGTTTGGGGTCCACTTTTGAGGACCCAAATGCCCATTGAATAGTAAAAAAATGGAGGTGGAGAAGCGGGAGCTGCGGGAAAATTTGGAAAATTTTCCTTTTTGGAAAAATAGGTATAAATAAAAAAAGAATCAAGCATGGTTCCTTTGGGACCCACATTGGGACACATGTCAAGCCCATTTTCTGAGGGGGGAGGGGCAGAGAAAATGTCAAAATTTTACTTTTTCCAAAAGTTATAAAATGTCAAAAAAATGCTCCCAGGCCCGTTTCCAATCACATTTTTCCATGTGGAGGGCTCAGATTAAAAGTTGAAAGGCAAGATCAATGGTAGTTGTGCATTTCATTTGATTTTTCCATTGAAGCTCCAGGATGTTTGGAGATGCATTTTTGCATCATTCTTCATCAATTTTTGGCAAATTTGTGTCGTTTTGGTCTACAAAGTTTAATTGAATCAATTTGGGAGCTCAATTTGTAAATCTGAAAGTACTTTTGAAGTGGATTTTTGCTCAAGCTCATGCAAAAATGCAAAATGCTAGATCCAGAAGTTACAGAGTAAAATTTCAGAGGAAAAGGAGGAAAAGGATGAAATGATGAAAGTGCGGTGTGAAAAGGTGAAAAAGGCGTTGCCTCGAGAGCAAAAAGGGATGACCTGTCAAGTCCAGCTATGCAGAGGCTCTGAAAAATGATTAAAGGGGGGATTTCTCACATGACAGAATCAAAATGATTAAAGGACTCCCAAAAGTTGTGGCATGGCATCCTAGTCATTATTCGAGGGTCCCAGAGACGTGATCAATTCATAATTGGTCCACCTGGCAGATTTCATATCTGAATTTGTTAAATGTCTCTGTCTGAAACAAATTGGTAACAAGAAAAGGTCCCTCGAATATTCTTCTCTTTTGAGGGGAAAAGGTGTTGCAGGCACCAAGGGTGAAGAATATGCCTCCAGTTAGAACAATGATGCAAATATTTGCAATGATTCACCTTTTTTGAAAACACCTGGCAACTTTTTGAATCTGTTGAATGTCACTTTCTGCAAATCATGATCCGATATGTGCAACAAAGGTGCTTTGAATATTCCTCTTTTGGGGGAAAATTGGATGTAAAGGGTGTATTATAAATGCAATGAGATTACTCTTGCAAATGGTCGAGTATGAATTCTTGAGAAAAAAATTTTGAGAAAGTCATCTTCCCGAGAGGCCAAAGCCGAGATTACCTGTTATTTTCTTTTGTGTTAGATTTTCTGTCATGTCAAGTTGGTTGCAGATGTATAGCCATTGAAAAGCTCTGAGATTTCTCTGGAAGCTTTCCCCTATTGATGAATCTAAGCAATTTTGGAATTAATTTGTGTCTAATCTCTAGCAATTTTGTGTCTACTTTATTTTCAGAATGTCTGCAAATAGTTTCTTTCATTCCTATTGCAATCTTATACTAAAATTTTTGTGAAATCACACAGGATCTCATCCTGTGACATTCTAATGGTATTTGCAATTTCATTTCAAGAAGAGCCTTCATCTTGGATGAGATAAACAAATTTAAAATCAATTCACTTGTCATTTGTTGATAAAGATTGTTTGTAAGTCTTGGTGTACCTTAGGCATGATTAATCAGAAACTTTAGTGTTTAATTGAGTCTTCCAATTCGAGCCTTCATGTTGGAGTCTCAAAGATTATGTGAAAACGTGCTGATCTGGGCCTCCATTGAAGCACACCTTCTAGTTGAAGGAACGTCTTGACTGTTATGAGCTTTCTATTGTGAAGTTGTTCATTATTGTGAAGTCCCTCCAAAGATCCGGTATAATCAACTTTATCCTACTTCATCTCCCACCAAAATCATTTAAAAACCATTGATCCACCCTGAACTACCCCTGTTTTCCCTGTGTATCAACAAAGGAACAAAATCTACTTGCAAAAATATGCAGAACAATCAGGATTCCAAATGTCTTTAGTAACCTTTGCCTTGTATTGAAAATATCTCCATAATCTGGAAGTGACAAACAAACCTTTTCATATACATGTTGATGCTTCGGCATGACAATTGGTGCATTCTTGGCACAACCTAGATAGTGTAATGTGGATAATCCCATATACTTTGTAAGCAAGAAGTTGACACAAATAGAGTAGTAAATTATACCATCACCGAGCACAAGGCATTTTCTATGATCTACGTGCTATATAAATTTTGACAATACTTATTGGCTACTATGTCTATCTTCTACACAAATCATATGGAATTGAAATATCCGGTCAACAATCTTGTTTTGCAATGGCACATCTTAGTGGATACTCCTTTTCAGGATTTTAATTTAGGTCCGGATCATTTATCAAGAATAAATTCCAGGAGAATGCGTGAAGTATTATGGACACTATGACTCATGCACAATTGTTCGGTTTAATCCGCGCCCACAAATTTAGAGGATATAACAATATTTTTAAGCATTGGAATTACGCGAACGAATGGCATTATTAGGCAGAATGCCTTCCGCTGTGGGTTATCAGCCAACTCTTAGTACGGAAATGGGCTCTTTGCAAGAGAGAATAACGTCTACCAAAGACGGATCTATAACCTCCATTCAAGCAGTTTATGTACCTGCAGACGACTTGACTGATCCTGCTCCTGCTACAACATTCGCACATTTAGATGCTACTACTGTACTATCAAGAAGTCTTTGGAGAAAAAGTAGCTTGTTATTTAGATCGCACCATACCATTTGATTGGAGGTGATCTATACAAAATGGGCGAGAGATGAATTTTTCGTCGGTGCATGCTTGAACATGAGTGTGAGGCCATTATGGAGGAAGCTCGTGGAGGTATTTCTGGAGAACACTATGTAGGTGATGTTATTGTGTGCAATATTCTTCTAGCATATCTTTGGTGGGAGACTTTGTAAAAGGATACTAAGGCATTTGTTAAATCATATAATCGTTGTTAGAGAGTTGGAAAGTCTAGATGTAGGGATGAGATGCCCCTGAGACCTATTGCGAGAGAGGAACCTTTTGATAAGTGGGGTTGTTAACTTTGTAGGACCAATTGCACCACCTACTCATAGGATCGGAGCACATATACATAATTACATGTACATATTATCGACAAGGTGAGTATAGGTTACACCTAAAAAGGATTACACTGCAGCCACAACAACAAGGTTCCTTTGGTAAAATGTCATTATTAGGTATGGTTGTCCATTAAACTTGAGTAGTGATAGAGGAACTCATTTCTTGAATGAGACAATCATAATTATTTTGGAAGAGTTTATGGTGGCACACCATAAAACCACCCCTTATCACCCTCAAGATAATGGCACTATAGAATATTTCAACAAGATCTTGGGACAAACTCTTACAAATATTTGTGATGTTGGAAGAAAATAATGGGATGATAAATTATCAACTATACTTTGGGCTTACATGACCACATATAAAAGGTTGAACAAGGCCAAACCATTTTAGTTGGTGTTTAACACAAAGCTAGTATTACTGTGGAGTTCTAGATACCATCCCTACATATTGTGCATGCGGTGGATTATCAAATGAAAAGGCCATGGAAGAGTGCATTGAGAAACTCATGAGACTACATGAATGGCATGTCATTGCGTGTTGGAGTTGAAAGAATAAGAAGGAACAACAGAGGCTTGGCATGATAGGCACATTAAGAGCAAGATGTTTGTTGTTGGAAAAATGGTACTAGTCTATGACACCAAGTTTGTGCACCACCTGGATAGTTGAAGGTGCGAGTGGTTAGGACCTTTTGTAGTAACCAAGATACTTGAATCAAGGACATGTCAATTGCAGGCCTTTGAATGGCAACATGTTTCTTGGTTACTTGAATGGGAGTAGGTTGAATCCCTACTATAAATAAGCTTCTTCTTAAATTAGATTTTCCTTTCTTGTTTTTTTTTGCTTTGTTTTTGTTATAATAGCATGTTTGTGCATAGGAAATTGATTACTTCTTATTGATATGATGTGCATAAGACCGCGCATGAATTTAGTGTGGGGTGAACCGTAAGTGTGCGCGGGGAAATTTGGTGCGGCGTACATGCGAAGATGGAAAGGTGGGATGTTATTTGAAAGGTGCATGCAAGCAAAGGAAAAAAGGTGTCTTAGGTGTTGAGAATGATGGTGCTCATGAAGAATTTATTGGATTGGAGACAACGTGAGGAAGAGAACATGTATTGTAATGCGAGGTGGGCAATAGCAAGATGAACTACTTGGTATAAGGTACGGGGAAGATGTAATGCGGCACATGAAATTATATGCGAGGATATTTGTGGACTATAAAGTAGGAGCATACTAGAAGTTTATGACTTCAACACATGAAATAAAGTAGAGAAAAGCATGGAAAAAGTAAAAAAACATAGTTAAAGTTATAGTATGGTGATAGGTGAGGAGAAATAAATGTAAAAACTTTTTTCAAAATCTATAAAAGGGGCACCACAGAGAGTTTATTTTCACCTTGCCTTGTGAAGAATTTGAGAGTAAAGAGTGTGAAATTGTGAAAAATTGTGTGAAATCACGATGAAGTTTGAGAAATAGAAGCAACCCAATATGAAAAATTACACGAGATGGTTGTGGAGCTAATTCGGGTGGAAGTTTGAAGCTTAAGAAAATGTGTGAGGTTTGCTTTTGAAAGAATAGGGTTTACGAAAATAAGGAACAAGAATTCGAGCTAGGGTATGAAGTTGTTTGACATCGATAAGTGTTTGGGAGAAAGGAGGGTGAACATAGGAAAATGTTTGGCAAGAACAGGTTGGGTAGAAGGTTATTAAGCACCTAGGGCATGTAATATTTCAAGTTGTGAAGTAAGCGTTGTGCGAGAAAAAGGAATGACACCTAAAGGAATCCATGGTGGAATCTAAGGGAAAAAGAAAAGGAGGTTGAGGTAGAAGAAGTGCCAGAAGAATGATACTCAGAAATGTAGTATCCAAAGGGCATTATTATGGGACATATCTAGGATTCCATATCGAAAAATGAAAATTCGGTGATTATAACCATCACTCAAACTCAAATGATCGCAAAATAGAGAAACGAATTAATACGTAAGACAAATGAGAGGACTATTGATGGGAAGATGATTTATGATGATAAGGGGTACCAAGTCTTGGAGGTTGCATGAGTCCTTGAACTTTATGAGTTGTCATACTTTGGTGATCTCGAACACCACTATCAATGACTAATGTTGTGGGTCCATGAAGACTTCTATTTCGAAGTCAAAGGATGTGCATTTCTGCATGCATGATTGGAAGAGTCACTGGATTGTGTAATTTGGGAGTAGAGATAAAGACAAATTTGGATGAAGAAGTGGGAGTAGAGGCCACTGCCATTACATTTGAAGTATCAAAGAGGTGGCCACACGATGGATATTATCAAACTTCCTAAATAGTTTTGAGAGTCGTCACACATATGGTTTTTATGTTGTGGAGCTTGTTTTCATGTGTGCAAGTTTTGAAGACCGTACACTCTCCACGATTTTCGTTGGGTTTTGGAGGCGTAACCCTTGAGAAAAAAAAATTCCTCGAAAAATATGCATGGTACCTCGGAAATGTGCTCTTCTCATATGGGTAGTATTTTGATCCATCAGTTTATGGGTTGGTTTTGGCCCATGGTTTTGATACCCATGGTATTCTAAAACTACCTAAGCAATTGTTTTTGATGTGCTAGATGTGTATTGTAGATGTGTGAGTTCAAGTGTGAATTCAAGAGAGTTTTTGGTCACACTCCAAATAGATCTGGGTATTGTATTGAGAGAAAGAGGTGGCTTGTAATAAAATTTGAGCAAGTGATTCTTGGTGGACGTATCCCAAATTGGGTGAAGCACATTAAATATTGTATCTGTGTTGTGTTCTTTTATTTTCTATACTTTTATTTCAGATATGTGATATTTTTGCATATTAGTTTCTACTATTGCGATTCTGTGTGGGATTGTTTCGCATATTTTATCCCTATAACATGGTTCCGAAGTTAGAAGCACATGAGAGAAGGATGTAGGTGAATAAAGGTGGCTCCACATTACGCAAAATATGGCCGAAGGGACCGTGTACAACATTTTTGCCTTCATTGTAGAAGGGATCATAGAGGAAGTGCATGCAGGTGATAGGATAACTTGGGGATCAATTTTCCTTTCAATTGTCTTCTAATAAATTGGAGTTCCATATGGGCCAAATGATAACGTATGGAAGTATGCCCTAGAAAATAAATCCCCCACAAAGAGATTTGCAAAGTATACATGGGATGTGATAACCAATTCTTATAAACTAAGGATGGACATGTGGTATAGGAGAATGCGTGAAGCATTCAAACATGAGTGGTGCATCCCAAGTGAGTTGCCCTCAGTTTTGGAGGGGAAAGTAGAGTTTGTGGTGTACCAACATTTCTACTTGGGAAGATTTTATTTTAGGACCGATGCAAAGAGCATGTGGTGTAAGCTTCCATATGCATTTACAATAAGATACTTACAGTCATTCGTGAATATATTTTCAAACATGCACAAGATAAGGTTTGATGTTGATAAGGTGGATTGTGATTACCATACACTACACAAGAAATATTTATACCCTAGAAAATTTATCATATATAGAAACTATGATATCAAATGATATCAATATTAATTCCACGACCTTGGCAATAGGTAATGAGGAAGCAACAAAGATATATATATATATATATATATATATATATATATATTTCTTGAAGCATAAGTTAGTCAAGGGAAAATTTATTGAAGATGAACTAAAGATCTCATAACCATAGAAAGGTAGGAAGATGGTTAGGACAATGTGAGCGCATGAATTTATGCCTCCTGTCAAATAGAAGAAGAAGAAAAGAGTGAGAGTGAGGAGGAGGAGGCAAAAAATAGGATAGTGTCGCACTTGATCAAATCCATAGAAGGAATTTGGAGAGAACACGCAAGGAATAAGATAGTGGCGTAGGGACCACAAAACCTATGAAGAAATCACCAAGATTCACCTCACCCAAACCAATCCTAGAAAAGAATAAGAAAAGGTGAAGGTTTTTTCACAAAGATGAAAGTGATGAAGAAGAAGTAGCATAAGAGCTCTCATGGGAAGAAGAATTAAAAGCACAAGAAGATATAGTCCATGATGTGGAGGAGGAAGAACACAAGGAGGAGAGTGTCACGTACGATGCAAAAGTACATGAGGTACATAGAGGAAATCCCAAGGGTGAAGAGGAAGGAAAGGGAAATGGAATGCCAACAAGGGATGAAGGAGTTTCATGTGGCGATGGAACTAGTGCACATACCCGTATTGAGCAACACATACCGATAGGAAAGCATAATGGAATAAGGAGGAAAAATATGAGGTCATGCGCACACCACAAGTAAGCTATATGGATGATCAATCAAAGGGGTTATGCGCAGATTTCAAAGTTCGGTGCCGGAAGAGAGCCTTTATGAATGAGAAGTGCTCAACCTTGAAGGTGCATCCATACATATGAGAAATATGTTCTCTTGGAATATGGAGAATCACGTGGATGAGCCTAATAATTTGAGATCAACGAAGAAGCATTTGTTAAGCATAAAATGAAGAAGGTGCCAAGGGAACTTTTGATAGTAATGTCAACAAAACTTACCAATGAGCAAGCTAGCAATGCTTTGAACAAAATGGCAATAGAAGTACCTCAAAGAAACTTAGACAAGGGGGGCACTATATAATTATTGCTTGAAGATAAAAAGGATAAGTGGTAGGAGATTCAGTGACTTGCATAGGTGAACAATAAGGTAGAAAATTGTGCCAAATATGTTCTTGACATGGTCGTCCATATTGTAGATGAAATCACAAATAAGCAGTGTGCCCCGAGTTTGAGGAGAGAACCAAGGAAGAGCACCCCTCGACACCACATTATTTGAAATATATTATTCAAATACTTTTGCAAGAGAATTTGAATATGCGGGAACATCACAAGAATACTTAGCCATTGAAAAGGAAAATAATAAGAGGATGATAACACTCAAGATTGTAGAATTTGAGGCTTTGTGCCAGATGATGAAGGATGCAGTGAAGTAGGCGGGATGGGAATTTGATAATTTTAAAGACCTTGACCATATTCTCAAGGCACATACTATTTAAGATAAAGTAGAGTTGGGCGGTGCACATGCCACAAAGAAGGAGGAAATCTTGGATGTGAGAAAATTTTGGCAGAGATTGTGTAAAAGTGGGATGCCTTGAAAATGGTTAAGGCAACATATGAGACAAGGATTAAAGAGTTGTGATCCCTCGTCACATGGAGGATGGATGCCATGGAAGGATTGATCTTGGGCCTAGCCAAAGTTATAAGAGAGCTAAAGTAGAAGGGAGAGGATATGACTCTTGATTAGATGTTGGAAGTAGTTGGGACGGTTCCAGATACAGCAACCAAAGGGTTAGTATAATGGAAAGAGTTGGAGAGCATCCTTAATGAGGAGTTCCTTGAACTGTTGTATCCAATTGAGGAGTAGAGATCAACATGCACCAAATATTCTTTCATTCATTTGGTATATGCCATTATTCTTTATTCTTTCATTCACCATGGGGTATTCTTAGTTTAGTGTTTTCAAGGTCAAACAACATACCTAGAGTGGGGTAATGTTGGTTGGAGAAATTGACCAAGTACTAAAGAAGCATATAGGCTTACGTGTAGGAATGTGCATGCACGAGAGGAATAGAGATAGTGCATAAAAATACATACATAGATGTTGAATAGGGTAGTGCGTGGGACTGCACACACACATAGAAATAAATAGGGACTTAAAAAATTTTCTAAATCGGGCTAAAAATAGACTTGGAGTGCTGACTAAGCAAGCGGGAAAAGCACATGCGAACACGCATAGAGGAGGTTAATAATAGGATTAAAGCAAGTCTTATCTTTAGGATTAATCTATTATTAGAAGAAGTTGTAAAAGCATGCAAGCTTTGTACGCATGGCTATTTTGAGGAAAGAAAGCATGCATGTTATTTTTTTGAGCACACCTATTATTAGGAGATTTCATGGGCGGTGAAGGGAAAGTCCCCACCCCTATATATATACTTGATGTATGATTTTGTTATTAGTCATGTATGCATATAGTGTTATGTTGCTTTGATTCAACGTGATGGTTATGTGCATGGTCCTGAACACTTATGTAATGATTAAGTATCAACTTCCTATTATGTAATTACTTATGGTTATCAATGAATACTTGTGGTTGGATATTGATTGTTCATGGTTTTGAATATGGTGAATTAACAATGGTAATTGGTATTAATTATAGTTTACATGGATTAAGTGTTTTTCTTGTTATATGTGTTTCCAAAATGATATGAATGTAATGATGATATTTGCATGAATGGTTTAATGGTTAATAATATGATGAATATGCATGCCAAATTCCTGTCAAGCATAAAAAGGAGGGACTTGGTAGTTTTTCATGCTTCGAGTGAGCATTCATATCTATCCGAATGAATTACCATCACGCATAGTTGTTATTGGTAATAAAATAGACTACAACAAGCCTCTATTTTTGTCAAATATGATTAGCCATGGGATCCAATTCAATAGTGTCATATCGAGATCAAAACCCGAATATCCTTATAGTTATATACAAGGATGATGGTGAATTCTCGACAAAGTTCCACCTAGGCATGTTTTCTTGTAGAGTGCATACCTTTCCAATCTTGAATAGTTTTCCTTTCCTATGGGAACAAGTTCATAATATTCATTTTTACCATCATATTTTTCTTTTCTCATCTAGTCATCTAGGTTGAAAATGTATTCCAAGTTGACCAGATCTTTGGGAAGCATATTTGACCTTAATTAGACAATCTGGTATCCATATTGTTACTTTAACTTGTTCTAGTTTTTTTGAAGAGAACTCAGCCTCATCTTGGAGAAAATTGATGATTTTTATCATTCTTGAAGACTTTCCAGTTGATGTTCTTATCGGAAATGTGGGCCTCACTATTATTTTAACATGTGTTTGCTCTTTGACCCTTTTGACTTCTTCACAACATCAAAACTTGTTCTATCATGGCCATTTTGTCCACATGTTTGTTTTCTTCCCTTGGTATGGCATGGATATTGAAGGCTTTAAAATCCTCTACTAGGTCCCATATCTTATGATTATATGCTCTAAGTTGATGATCTTAGTTGTATGCGGTCGATGACTTGATTTACAACCATCTCACTATCCCCAAAGGTTTGTAATTGTTTAATTTTCTTCATTCTTACCAATTGGAGACCTAGTATGAGAGATTCTTACTCTTCCAAGTAGTTAGAACAACTGAATGTAAATCTAAAATAGGATTAATATCTCATACTAGTATGGGATAATAGCATGACACCTCCTCATGCTCCTTGTTTTCTTTTTGAACCATCGAAAAACATTTCATGAAGGTTAGTTTTTGTTTATCTTTTGATTTCACAATGTCAGGAATAAACAAACTTTCTTCCTGTAGACAATAGATGTTAAGGACAATTTCTTCAAATTTTTGTATGGATCAAAACCACGACACTCAATTACCCATTCATGAAGTAATGAATTTGGTATGTAGTTTGAGTAGTTGTTTGTTTAATGCTTGAGTGATCTTCTTGATAAAAAATAGTGCAATTTGTGTTGATGGGGCTAGGTGTATAAGGTTCTATATGATATGCAGCAATAGGATTAGACCTTATGGTGACCTTTTTATAGTACCTGGTTTTGAAAAACATGTGTGACCAATCTATGGATAGATATCCTCCAATCTTGACAATGAAATCCTATGAGAGGCGAGAAAAGCAAAAATAGGGGCAAATCATGATAAACACATCCTACGGAATTGAGAAGTTAGGGCATACATACAAAGTAATACTTAGACATTTTATAACCCAAATGGTCCTAATAATGGTCCCATCCAATTACATCATCCCTTTAGAGAGTGACTTGTATTAGAGACCAAGCTAAGCGGTTATCTATTTGGGCATTATTGAACTACTTGCCCTTACGTCTATCATGTAATTGTGCACTAAATGATTGCCTATAATATTAGATACATAATAGGGTGTCTATTTTGTGACTTTACCTGATTGATCATCCTTTTATTGAAGTGCATTGGTGAGCACAACCTTTTCCTTGGGTGTTTCATGTGAAGTAGGAAGATTGACCATGGCGGATTGTAAAAGATATTTTTATCCAAGGATCGCCAAAGATTCCCACATAGATATGTTTACATAGGATGTCTTCATCTGATTTAGGATGTTGAATGAGGAATCTATGGGATTTCACAATAGAAGTGTGGTGTTTTCCATTTTTGTTAGTTTAATATGTGGTTTTCCTTTGATTGGCGGGTTCATTACATGTTGCGCCCTTTCCCCATCTTGCAAACTCATAGTGTTTTATGGGTTTGTTGCATTCCCGGTTCTACTATGGATGCATGAAGTTCACTTGAGTCCGTGGATTGAACGATTCGAGGATGGGACCTAGAGGGATAATGGGTGAAATGTTTGCTTCCATTTGTCTTCTTTTTTCCCTAGTTTTTGTGGCCACAGTTGATGAAGGCGCTTGACCATTATTTTCTTGTAGTTGATTGATTACGTAAACTCCTTCATTTTCCAATTTACAAGTGAAGTATCACTTGGTTGCATCTCGAGACACAATTTCTTATTGTGGATTTATTTCTCTGAGTATGTCTTGTGGGAGAAGAATTTTACAATGTCAATGTTTGGCTGAGGATATCATTGGCACAAGTTAATTGATTATGTAGAAAGTTGCAAAAGAAGCACCATTTGTAGTCTCGCACAAGATTATTTTGTATTGGGACTAGGGCATTAGATGAACTAGCCATGTTTGGGTTATAGGATTGAAATGGTTTTGCAGGAGTGATTTGATTCTATGGAGCCACTTGGAATGGTGATCTAGTAGGTGGGTAAGAAGGCTTGTTGGGCTATTATGGAGGTTAATAATGCCTAAAGTGTTGAGATTGTTGTTTTTTAAGGGATACTAACTCATTTCCAAAAATTTACAATTATTTCATGACCTCCTATAATTCTCTTGAAGCTCTTGTAGAGGTGGATGCTTGATTTGGACTTTGGTTCCTTGGGGATGGAATGGGTGCTAACTCAGGAGTTTGATAAGGTGTGGGTGTCCCTAGCTCTACAAATATAGGCATTTGAGGTCTAGGGGAAAGCTTCCCTACTTAAACAAGAATGTTCTCAACTCTAATGGAAATGTCATAAGCATCTGGTAGTGTTCTACCCCATGGACTGAATCATGATTGAAATATCACTATTTAAATCCTTTAAATAATAAAGGAATGTGTATTAAGGTACATGCCCTATCCCTTGAAGAATTTGGTCCCAAGTCCTTTGAAATCTGATGTTGAAATCAGACATTAGCTCATTAGGCACTCTTTTTTATTAGTTCTACTAGGGATAGGTGATCCGACTTGTCTTTAAAAAGATTGTAGAGAGTTTCCCCTAGCTCATCCCAAGTAGTGACAGAGTTTATCCTTAAGCCTTTATACCATTGTAGAGGTTTTCCTTTGAAATAATTTGTCAATAACTTGACCGCTACATTGTCTTGTGTCACATTATATACCAAACATATGTTATCAACATCTTTATCATGCTCAACATGTGTTGTATTGTTTTCTCCGTGAAGAAAGAAACACTCTTCTTGGGGTTGTAATCGAAATGTCATCATATTGGGCTAGAAGTAGAGGACTTCCCCCATTAAATGTGACAAAGTCTTGATTCCTTTATTAGGACATGAATAAAATGGATTTGAAAACCCTTGAATACAACTAGAAGGGCCTACTAAGAAAAGGATTAAAAGAGTTCTACTTGAAGGTGATGGGGATCTTTGAATCAATCTACCTCTTCTCCTTCTTCTTGGTGATAATTACATATAGTTGAATGGATCTTCATTTATTATTCTTGATCTTGTCTAAATTTTTCGATAAGAAACATGTAGTTTTACTATTTAACCACTAGATGAGATAGTTGGATTCGTTAGATGTGTTAAAGATTACCTCAAAAGGATGTAATCAATAAGCTACACACCAGAATTTAGTGAAAGAATATAAAAGTCCCACCAGTGTGCTGAAAATTGTTAACACCAAAAAAATTCCCTTTGAATATTCATAAATGAACATCCAAAGATTTGGGTAACATGGGATGATCTTGAAAGTGTGGGACTTGCGAAGTGAGATCAACCTCTAGAGAAGGTCAGTTCCTCTATGTCTTATCCCACTACAACTAACCTACAATCTAAGAATGCAACTAATATAAAGATAAACTACATTCTCACATGATCCAGAGTTAAGAGGGAAGGTGTTGGAAGTGCAATCACTAGGGGTGAATCAAAGTGAGCAATAAAAATTTCATTCACTTAAGCAATTTCATTCATTAACCATTAAGCATACACCCACAAGAACATACTCATAGAAGAGAAAATGAAATCACATCAACACAAAGACACAAGATGTAAGTATAAAAACCTCAAGGGGAATAAAACCCACTGAAACTAAGCTTTATTATATAAATTAATCAATTTTAGTTGAGCACTAACTCAACAAGGAAGATTTCTATTTTATTAATGTATGTATTAGGAATAGGATGTTGTTAAGTATAATTAGTAGTGGCGTCCAATAGAAGATAACGGCGCCACAAGATGGTGCCAATAATAAAGTAAAGTACGGTAATAGTCAAAAAGTACAATAGGAATGTTGTAAAAAGTAAATATTTGTCGTAAGTGGTCCGTTATGTTAAAATGTCAAAGTTTGGGTAAGTAGAGAAGTAGGGTCTACATGATTAGGAATTAGAAATATTATATTTGTAATAAGGACAAAGAGTGATGTCATAAATATTTTGTGTATTTTATTTGTGGAAAAGTCTAAAAAGGTGGAACCCATGTGAGATGATAAGGTTTATCTTATCTTAAAGATAAGCCTACATGTAAAGGCAAGAGTTTAGGCATGGAATATGATTGGCCGGAAGAGATTTCCTATCCTATCTTAGAGATAGGGTGGATAAGCCCGAATTCCTATAAATAAAGAGGCCACCCCCTCATTTAGCATAGAAGGAAGTAGTGAGAAATATTGTATGAGTAAGTGTGTAAAGGAAGCCATCATTTTGAAGGTGTGTTAAAGAAGCCATTAAGAGGTGTAATTGTGAAGTTTCTCCCATAGTTATTGTTGGAAGGCAAGTGAAGTCAATAACACTTGAAGTACCTCATGGGTGAGATTGTAACAATTTCATGTTGATATTATAATTTACACTTATATTTCAGATTTATCATCATTCCTTCTTATCATAGTCTATGGTATTCTTGTGTTATGTTTGTTGTTGTGTTTCCAGATTACATCCACCAAACTAAAAGTTGTGCATTAGTAAATAATCATAGCACGAGGAGTTCCTGGTAAAAAATTATCATAGTGCCGGATTGGTGATGACATTTTGGTTCCGTTGTGGGACCATTCCTCGTTGGTGGATTTTCTGGAGAGATATTCCCACTTAGTCAAAAAACATTTGGAGGGTAACCTTGTTTTTACTATGTATAGTAGTTACCATGGTAAAGTCACTTTTTACCGTGAATAGTATTTACCACAATAAAGTCACTTTTTACCATGAATAGTATTTACCGTAAAGTAACTTCACTTTTTTTACCGTGAATAGTGTTTACCACAATAAAGTCATTTTTACCGCAGTAAGTCAAGTTTTACCATAGTTTACCATGGTCATTTCTATTTTACTGTAGAAAGGTGTAAAGTCACTTTCTATTATAGTGATTCCAATTATTTGTGCACATAAGTCTTGTTGATTGTACTTGTGGGTTGGTATTTCACTGTGGTTACTTTTGAAAATGGGGAAGATTCCTATTTTTTCAGCCCAATCTAATGAAGATGCTTCCTCTTTCATTCAAGAGTTTAAACGATCTTGCATTTGTAATGGCCTCATAAGAAGGGAACAATGGACTGAATTTTTCCTACCTTTTTGATGGTTCAACACTTAGGTGGTTTGAAACACTAGGTGATAATGTGAAAAAATCATGGGATTTATTAACTGAAAGTTTTCTTGAAGAATTTGGTGAACAACAAAAATATGCAGATCTCATGATCGATATCACAAAGCTATCCCAAGGAGAGAAGGAGAAGATAAGGGATTATCATGCTCGTGTTCTAGAGCTAAGGAGGAAGCTCGATGCCCAGATCCGGAAGGAAGGATTAGCGGATGGGTTGATGAATGGCATGGATAATCTCCTCTGTAAGCACTTCATTCTTGGGATGAAGCCAGAGATCAGACAACGAGTGAAGTATGACCACCAACTACCATCAACAAGCAAAGGAGATTGCAAGAAGGCAAGAAGAAAGCATGGAAGAGGAGCCCAAAGAAATTGTTGCTAAAGTAGAGCCTACACCAACACCTTTGGTCCAGAATCCACAACCACTCTCGGTGAGCACAAATCTTTCTCCTAGTACATCTACTGAGTATGAAGATCTGCTCAGGAAGATGGGCCAGTTAACTATTAATCTTCTTCAAGGAAAGGAATTTAGTTCTCAGGGAGGAGATAGAGGTCCAAAAAGAAATATTTCTGAAGTCAGTATGTTATGGTTGTTATAAAAAGGGTCATTATAAGTATAATTGTCCAGATAGAGCTTCTACATCTGGTACAAGAGATAATGATAAAGGAAAAGCACCTGTGAATTCTTTTGATGTAGTAGATAAGAGCATAAATAATGAAGTAGATGTGTTTGTAACAAAAAAGAAAGAAAGAAAAAGATAACCAAGATGGAAATGATCCTAAGAAGATGAAAGGAGAAACTAGTAAGAAACATAGGAGAAGAAAGTTGGGTGTGCAGATTTTCTGATTTCACAGGGACAAGGACCATACTCCATCTTAGAAGATCTGTCCAAAAGGCCTGCAAATATTACATATGGTCAACTCTTGGCTATGTCTTCTGAGAAGAGGCGGGAGCTGCGAAGTGGACTCAATGCTCGACGAAGGAAGGAGGTTGAGGTCCCTGTTTGGAGGCAGAGGCGGATCCCTACGCTCCACAAGCCGAGGTATTATGTAATGGTATTTCAATTCATGATGTCTTAGTTGATGGAGGTGCTGCAGGTTAATGTAATGACCGAGTCTCAGTAATGAATATGTTGGGTTTAAAATTGATCGCCCTCAACACTTATGTTAAGGTCATTAAATAAGGGAAAACTAAACCAAGGTGTAGTTTCAAATGTGGCAATATCTCATTATGGGTGTTGATGTGTGGTAGACTTTCAGTGATGAAAATGGTACTTGTTGCGTACTCCAATGTTGTTGGGAAGACCATGGCTAAGGAGAGTTCATGCAAGAAACTACTAGAATGAAGGCTTCATGACACTTGGACGTGGTAGAGAGAGGGTGAAGATAAACGTGATCCCTCGACATCATAAGGCAAAACCTCGTGGATTCAAGTGATGAAACTCGATGATTGACATCCTCTCGATTACTCTAGTACCAAAGAAGTGGACACCGAAGATGAAGAAAGTGAGGTTGATGTTTCGGTCATGGATATCCTTCCAGTCACACCGACTCATGAACCCATAAAATTATCTGAAGAAGAAATTGATGATCGTCTCCAACAAATAAAGATTGGTGATGTCATGATGGAGAGTGAGAAGGAATCCTACCTCCAGCTCTTTCGAAGGTACATACACATATTCACTTTTGATTACAAGGAACTCCATCAAGTAAGTTGGGTAGAACATTCTATTGAGCTGGTAGATGGTGCTAAGCCCATAAAGCAAATGCCATATAGAATGAATCCTAATTTTTCCAAGACTATAAAAGAAGAAATAGATAAGTTGCTTGATGCAGATTCATATTTGCCATGGAGAATTCAAAATGGGTTTCTCCCATTGTGATCTCAATAAAAAGAATGGGAAGCTACGCATTTGTGTTGATTATAGGAAGCTCAATAAGGCAACAAAGAAGGATCATTACCCTCTTCCATTCTCAGATCAGATCTTAGATGAAGTAGCTGGCCAGAGTGCTATAGTTTTGCTGATGGATATAGTGGATACAACCAAGTTCGTATAGCAGAGAAAGATCAGCTAAAGACCACGTTCACCACTCCTTGGGGAACGTTTGCTTATAGAGTTATGCCTTTTGGGTTGTGTAATGCTCCAGCAACGTTCCAACGCTTGATGAATAGGGTGTTTGAACCCTACATTGGGAACTTCATCAGAGTATTTCTAGATGATTTTTACATCTATGGGAGCAAGATGGACCACCACGCACTGATGGAGACAACATTTCAAAGGTTAGATGAAGCACAAGCCTCACTAAACCCTACAAAGTGTGTCTTTGGATGTTCTAAAGGTGTTTTTGTTAGGGCATGTCAAATCCAGAGATGGTATTGGTACTGATCCTGATAAAGTTTCAAAAATCAAAGAGTTACCATTTCCTATGAATAGAAGTAAGTTGAGATCATTTTTAGGCCATGTGGGTTACTATAGAAGGTTCATCAAGAATTTCTCAAAGATTACAACCACTAACCCAGTTCTTGAAGAAGGATGTTACTTATGAACCAGGAAATAAGGCACATGAAGCTTTTGAACAACTGAAGGAAGCCCTAGTGTCTTCACCTATTTTAAAGAATCCAGATTGGAGCAAGCCATTCATTGTGTATACTGATGCCTTAGATGCAACACTAGGAAGTACTCTGAGCCAAAAGGATGAAAATGGGAATGATCATCCAGTTTACTTTGGGAGCAGAAAAATGAGCAGTGCTGAGGTAAATTATACCAGAATCAAAAAGAGGCTCTAGCTATCATTTTTGTTGTAAAGAAGTTTAGAAATTACTTGCTAGGTAGAAATTTATAGTTGTAACAGATCATCAGGCTCTAAAATATATTGTAAATAAGCCTAACCCATCAGGGAGGATAGCAAGATGGATAATTTTGCTACAAGAATTTGAATTTGATATTATAGATAGGCCAGGAAAGAAGCATGTCAATGCAGATGCACTCTCTCGAGCCTATGATGGTTTAGGTTCATCTTGTGATGATGATGATTTCCTAGATGCAACATTGTTATCCCTTGACACAATCCCTAGTGAATACATAGATATTTGGAATTATCTGAATGAATTCAAGTTTCCTGATGGTGCCAATGCAAAGACTAAGAGGAAGATTACTCAAGCCAGTCATCCATATTCTATTCTGCATGGAGTATTATTTCGAATAGGACCTGATGGACAGTACAAGAGGGCAATTGGACGTGATCAAGGGAAGGAGATGATAGAAGAATTCCACAATGGTACATGTGGAGGACACTTCTCTGACAACTTACAACAAGAAGGATCTTGATGCAGGTTATCACTGCCCACTCTTTTTAGAGATTGTTATAATTATTGTAAGACATGTGATATTTGTCAAACACATGGTAACCGTAAGACTTCATCAGCTCCATTATGCCCTATTCTTCCACTTGGTCCCTTTGAAAAGTGGGGAATAGACATTGTAGGTCCACTTCCAACTACCCCATGCCAAAATAAGTATATTGTAGTTACCACAGATTATTTAACCAAGTGGGTTGAAGCTAGGCCATTGAAAACAACTTCCATGGATGAAGTGGCAAGGTTCATATATGAACGCATTGTCACCAGATTTGGTTGCCCATTAGAAATTGTAATAGATCAAGGAAGCCACTTCATTAATGAGGTGGTAGAAGCCCTAGTCAACAAGTTTTCTATTAAGCATAGGAAGGCAACAACATACAAGCCAAGCACAAATGGACAGTGGAACGAACAAATTTTGTGTCATGTTGTCAAATTCTAGCAAAAGATGCAGCCTTACAGTACATAAGTGGGATAAAAGGATTCATGCAACATTGTGGGCATATAGGGCAACATCAAAGTCAACAACATGATACTCCCCATTTCAGTTGGCTTATGGCATTGATCCAGTTCTTCCTATTGAGTTTGATATTCCCACTGTGAGAGTTATGAAAAATGAAAGGATGGATGAAAGTGATTCAGTAAAAGAAAGGTTGGTACATCTTCATTTGCTAGAGGAAATGAGGGAAATAGCGAAGGATACAAGCTATAAGAAGAAAATGAAGCAGAAGGAATACTTTGATCAAAAGATCCGTTGGTCTCCATTTCATGTGAATGACTTGGTTCTAGTATATGATTCCAGATACAAAAAAGAAGACAGAGAAAATTTCTTCCAAAATGGATGGGGCCCTACAAAATAGCAGCTGTGCATGAAAATGGTACATATCGACTGGAGGAATTGGATGGTACTCCCATTACGAAATGGGTCAACCATGACAAGTTAAAGATTTTCCAAGCACCAATTTCAAATGTCCATAAGAGTCTACTCCGAGGACGGAGTAGAAGCTAGGAAGGGGGAAAATGTCGACATTAAAATTTTCCTCCGTAATTTCTATTTTATTAATGTATGTATTAGGAATAGGATGTTGTTAAGTATAATTAGTAGTGGCATCCAATAGAAGATAACGGTGTTACCATCAATGGTGCCACCAATAAAGTAGAGTACGGTAATAGTCAAAGTACAATAGGAATGTTGTAAAAAGTAAATATTTGTCGTAAGTGGTCCGGTAATGTTAAAATGTCAAAGTTTGGGTAAGTAGAGAAGTAGGGTCTACATGATTAGGAATTAGAAATATTATATTTGTAATAAGGACAAAGAGTGATGTCATAAATATTTTGTGTATTTTATTTGTGGAAAAGTCTAAAAAGGTGGAACCCATGTGAGATGATAAGGTTTATCTTATCTTAGAAGATAAGCCTACATGTAAAGGCAAGAGTTTAGGCATGGAATATGATTGGCGGAAGAGATTTCCTATCCTATCTTAGAGATAGGGTGGATAAGCCCGAATTCCTATAAATAAAGAGGCCACCCCCTCATTTAGCATAGAAGGAAGTAGTGAGAAATATTGTATGAGTAAGTGTGTAAAGGAAGCCATCATTTTGAAGGTGTGTTAAAGAAGCCATTAAGAGGTGTTGTAATTGTGAAGTTTCTCCCATAGTTATTGTTGGCAAGGCAAGTGAAGTCAATTTCATGTTGACACTTGAAGTACCTCATGGGTGATGGTTGTTGTTGTGTTTCCAACATCCACTTTCTTTCATGTTGATATTATAATTTACACTTATATTTCAGATTTATCATCATTCCTTCTTATCATAGTCTATGGTATTCTTCCTCCTTTGTGTTATGTTGTTCATGTTGTGTTTCCAGACCTTACATCCACCAAACTAAAAAACATCTATAAATCTTAAATCAATCTACAATATCATCTCATGCAACGACACCAACAAAAGGAATAACCTTCTTCACTAGGTTTAAGACCTATAAAACTAGTCTTTAGAGATTTGAAGCCAAAACCATATCAAATCATTTCAAATATTAAAATGTTATATACTAATGGAAATATCATGACCTCACAGTCATCATAAAATCTAAACCATTCCACAAATCGAGTGAGATACCTCTATGCCTCTACAACTAGGTCACCTGAAACTGCCCAAAACTAGTCTTACAAAACAAGCCATAACAAACCTCCTAAGGGATAAACCATGGTATTAAACCACCATGGACATCTATTATAGCTCCCAAACATCCTAAAACACCAATTTAGTCAATAGTTCTAGTACACAACTTTGGATAAAATATAAACTCTTCATAAACTTGCATTTTTGAGTGGGGTCCACACACAACCATGACACCTAAATTACACCTAGAAAAACCTGAGAGAGTCATCTACAACCTCCAATCATAATACAAGCCAAACTAATCCATTATGGCTACTAGGAAGAATATCTCTCCCATCACTTTTGAATTAGGGTTTTAAGAGGTTTTAAAACCAATTTACCTTCTTAATGATTATTCATAAAAGTTTGGGCCTCATTCTTCAAACTAATGCCACAAAACTCAAGCTAGAACCCTTCCCCACTTTTCCTAAAGATATCATAATCCCATGCAAAGTTTTTACATGCCAATGAGCATCAAAAATTCCAAATCGACCTTGAAATCTCACTTCTAGAAAATTGATACAGTATAAATGACATAACTTACAAAATATTCAACATTATGACCTAAAATTTGGACCACACCTCTAAATCAACATGATAACACATCTCTCATGCTCATATTTTCTCAAATTTACTTTGAGACACTTGTGAGTGTCACTACAACACATTTACATGTTTCTCATGCTCTCACTGAAAAGCTCAAACAATCATATATACATGTACTTCATCATCATATCATACCATAAATATTGACTAGGCCTCCAAAATAGGCCTCTTGAACATTATTTCTTCCCCAAAACTGACCTATTCATCACTTTTCGACTCATTCCAACCTGTAATACCATTCATTACACTTCATGACACCTCAAAAACATCACCAATACTTGTCATCTTCTCGTAGTTCTTCTCGCTTACCTTCTTGAGACATATGGGTGAATCTCCATCTGACCTTCTTGATAATTCCTTGATATAACTTTCATGACTATAATAGGACTAGTCAAGTTGTCGGGCTTTTTCAAACTCACTATCTCAACACAAAGTACACTATTTACGGTAGAAATAAACGTCATATATACTTAGAAACATATTTAAAAGCCTTCATATCGACTTGATATCACTGAGTCACAAGATACTCTTAAGCTCAACATAGTCTCGAAAGAGTCTCCACATCAACAATTATTATGACATGCCACTATCATACCTTCTCAAGCAAACTAAGACGGTGTAACATATGTCATGACCTTGATGCACAATAGAACACTACAACACATACCTTGTGCCTTGAAGAATCCTATCAATTCACTTTATTTCATTATGAAATGTGTAAGGAACTCAATACCAACTCTTTATGCACAGGCCTCTTTTAGGTCTCAAGACTCAATCCAATTCTCAACGTATACATGGTAACATTTCTACTATGAATTTCATACTTCTTGATCAAGAATAGACCTTCATGGCCTTTACACACCACCTTGACACTCATTTGCACCATTATCATGAATTTACCTAACCAATCAAGAAAAAACAAAAACATACCTTGTGATCATTATGACAACACAAATTCAACACTGCAAACCCTTTTGGAAGAAAATATCAAGCACTCTACCACTCTTCAAGCATTGAAATCATCTTTATTGACAACAAAGAATCGATAGTCTCCTCTTATCTCCATAAATTGTCAATTGTATACCATGAACCAATATTCATCTTTTCATGTTGAATACCTCGGCTTGGTCCTAATAAAATTATGCACACCCAAATTTATGAGAACTCTAACCTTTTATCCAAATTTATGCCCTCAAAGATACATTTAAGGTCAGCTACATCTCCTTAAAGAGACATATTAGTCTTACTGAGACCAATTTCTTGTACTTCAAGGTCTTAAGACATTTTTTTTAAACTCAAAACACTCTATTTTTCTATCTTCTAGGACAAACATCTCAAATAAACTATCTCTACCTACCAACCTTTATACCTTATTGAAACTCATGGACCACTTAATGAACATAAACATACCTTGCAACATTACTAGGTCATCAACATGGCATATATTCTTCAAACATGTCTCCCTACCTTAGATGTCTTCAAGAATCCTTATTGATGTATTTGATTTTTGAAATGATGCTTCAACCTTGTAACATAGCTTTATGAATGATCATCCATCAAACATACTTTGTAACTAAATTTCTTGATTGGCACGTGACTAATTAGGTCTCCACACAACTCAAATAGTCTATCATAAGCATCACATACTTGAATGAGGTCTTGAGACACTACATGCATACATGCTCAACTATACTAGACTAACACATACCTAAATAAGGTATTTAAAACACACTACTAATCTCCAATATACATTTCACTGGCCTTCATCAACCTACACACCATTTATGCATCCTTGAGGAAAAATAACCCTATGAAAAAATTGAATACTTTGTAACATACCTCATAGCTTCATGACTCCATGACTACAACCTTGTTACATAACTCCACATCTTCATTGCATCCACTCAAGCTCCCCCTAACTTCATGCTTCATCTAAGTGATGAATGTCTCTAAGAATCTTAGTAGAGACATCCCAAATTATGGGGATCTAGAACAACAACTTTAGGAGATTCCAAGACCTCCTTGGTACATGTGGCACAACATTTTCATCCTTCTTCATATCAGGTAACTTGTGTACACCCTTGACTTGCTCCAACAACTAACTTGGTTGGATTATCTTGATTTACTCTTGGCTCCTATGCCTAGTCTTGTTTTTTCTCTTATACTTTAGTAGCATGAAACCTCTTGCTTTGCCTTGAAGAAGAATGAAAAAAAAATTACAATGTGACTAACATGATTCTTTGCGTTATCGTACACAAATTCATTCTTTCCTCTTGACCGGTATGAACTGAAACTCCATCCAGGATTCCATGAATCCTCGTACTTGGATGACCTTCTGCATTCTTTTTCCTTATGTCCAAAACCAATGCAACCATAAAAATAACCATGAAATGACTTCTCATATCTTTATGCATTAGGTTTTTGGCATACCTTGTCTTCACATAGATCTTGAAGTTGTTCTCCTTTTTCTCTTCCTTTGAACTTGGGCTAGCAACATCCTTGCTTTGAGCATCATCCTCTTAAATCACATTTTTACCCTTTAGTTACTTCAATTATTTTTCCATTGCATATTTGTAGTTGATTTTTTTACGTTGTGTATGCTCTTCCCTCGCGCTTTTGGCAACCTTGGGAATAAAAAACAACACATAAACTTTCTTTTTGGAAGAATACTAACCTCTTGTGTGTATAGAACCAAAATCATTTGTCGAAGAAAGGAGTTTCAAAACACAAAACCAATAATATGTGCTTGATTGTAGGTTACTAAATGGTGTGCTACTTAAAACCACATTAAGTTAAACAAGATAAAAACACACCACAAACATAACATTGTATTACAGGTTTCGGAAAAGGGTACGTCCATATCCATTCAACTAGAACATAACCCCTTTGGCATAACGCCTTAAGATACACAATGGGGGTGGTTCTAGGAACCCTAAAGTAATCCACCACTGAGTAACCTCATGGATGAAATAGGAAGCACTCCATTTACCCACTTGACTAGGCATACATTGTGAGTTTAGATTCAAAGTTGTTTGTATCGCAACCCCGGTGATGATACAACCGAACGCACTAGTTGCCCATTGTATTAGAAGGAGGTAAAGTAAAGAAGAGATAATCCTTGAGAAACCTTAGCAAATCAATCTCACATTAGACAAATTTTTGACACCTAGTTGAGTGATCTACTCAAGGAAGTCATTTCTTCAAGGAGCCCACTTTGTTAATCCATTATCATGTCTTTTCAACCCTCGCGAAGTGACAACTTGTTTGGACTCGAAACCTTATTTTTCGAACAAGGAAAAGAGTCCTCGTAAGTTTGATCTAAGTGTATTTCATCATGAAACTTATGTGACATCACTTTTACTTAGTTTTCACTCACCGTAAGACAAGTTGAAACTCTGTTGAAGTGATGCCAAACATTTTTCACCCCACTTGGTCTATTTCCTTTGTTCTCTTTTGAAACTTTTTTGATCAAAAGAGGAACAACTATACGAGTGTTGTCAATTGACTGTATCACCACTTTTGTGTCTATTTACGCCCATCCATGTTTGTAGCTGGGTTGTTAAACATCTAAAGTGTGTGGGTACATCTTTACGTCATTGATAGCCATTTGATCTTGATACCCAAGTCAAGATCATCATTTGTAGTTAGGCTTGGTTCTTCATTAGGTTCTCCTTTGAGTGGTTATGTTGCTTATATCGTGTTGTAACAATTTTGATACTTACGTTTTGTTCCTCGTGAACTTGGCTTAAGTGTTTGGACTATAACGTTATGCTACGTGCATTTTAAACAACTCCTCGGTATACTTTTGCCTTGGTTTACTTTTGAACATTACCTTGTTTTTGAAAAGTTTCATTGTTACTTGATGCGCGTCATATTAATATCATTTCGATACAAACACCTTACTTTTTCCGTAGAGTTTGGTTAAGTGTATCTTGGTGGTGTTGTTACGTTGTTCATTATTTATAACCCCCCTTTTTGAGAGATAAGTCTTGTTTAAACTTAAAACTCACTTTGTGTATACCTTGTTTGGGAATCACTTTAACTATTTTTTATCACTTATGCCTTGTTCGCTTCTGAACTCGACATAAGTGGTGACACTTGTTGATCATCTTATGCATCAAACTATTATTTGGTGTCACTTAGGAAGTAATTTATTGTTTGGTTGGTTTAGGGTGAACATTGTGTGATTGTGTCTTATGATTTATTCATCGCATTGACTTACCCTTTCTAAGGACAATCCTTTTAAGCCTTTGATTCTTTGCACTTGCAACTTGTTATCCAAACCTTGTTAGATTGTCACAATTGCATTATCACGATGTATGTTTTCCTTAGATCCCTTTCGGAAAAATCACACAAACATCCCCATCTTTACAAAATGTCTAGTTGGTTGTCGTTATGTTGCCCAAATTGACATGGAACTTCCCTTTGAAGGAGTTTCATCACACTATCTAGGTCTAGGCATTTGTACCTAAATGATGCTAACAATGATTGACTATCACGTAGTTCCTCACACCCAATGACAATAATAAAAACCTAGGTTTAGGCATTCACATCAAAAGATGCTCATTACAACTAAACCTCATTTGGTTCTTGCGCTAGAGGACTCGTTCGGGTACCACTGTTCCCCACCTTGACTCATAGTCGGTGGTATGGTTTGGATGCTTCGATCCAAATTATTATTTGGGTTCCCCCACTCTTCTTGATTCGGATCCAAACTACTACTCGATTCCCACTCTTCTTCCTGAAGATTCGGATCCCAACTATAATTCAAATACCCCTATATCAAATCTTGAATCACAAATCCTCCCTTTCTTGAAGGACCTTTTTTCCCAATCACGTCAACGACATCTTCCTCCTTTGAATACTTGTATGACTCCAAGTTTCATTGATCAAAGATCTAATTTAGTTCTTGAGTCACAGTCCTCCCCTCCTTCGCATGACTACCTTTATCGGTTGCCTTAACAACCCCTTCCTTCATCGAATATCTCTCCAACTCAAAGTTCCTCTAGTCAATCATCTAATTCGACTCCTAGGTTGCATTCATCTAAACCAACACTTATGTCACAATATCCTGCTTGGATGGGTGACTCTCTTTGTATACCCGCAATAGGTCATCTTCTAGGCAAACCTATTCCATCTCTTTCCACTTGCAAGACATCTCGGTCAAAGCCTACTTCCTTTCTTGAGTCATCTTCTACTATCAGTCTAACTCCAATACCTCTTCACCCTTGATCCCTTTCAACCATATTATACCAATTCCTCATCCATCTTGTAAATATCAATGTTTGCGACCACGTCAAACCATTAGAAAGAAGCCATGTGCTAAGATATATTTTTGAAGAACTATCAAAACTCTTCATGGGAGTGATAAGGTCAAGCCTTCCCCTCATCTACATCATCAAACATCTTCTTCTTTCAATCAATATTCCCTGCTTATCGGACTTGTTTCTTCTAGTCAACCTCATATGGTTGAAGAACAAAAACCTCTACTGATTGATTTCTTTTAGGTTTACAGAACACTCATACTACATGAAGATATTTCTATAGAGGATTACAAACAAGGATTATTTCTAGAACTCGATACACTCATGTATGGGGAGGAAGAAGTTGATTCCTTTTATCAGAATGTAGAGGAAAATCCTAAGGTCATGGAACTTGATTCTTATTTTTTTGTTCCATCTTCACCTTCCTATGAGAATGATGAGATGTTAAGGTCTAGCATTAATCCATGGCCTATCTTCTCGTTATCGAATCATTCTTTATCTATCATGATTCCTGTTGTCAAAATTTCACCCCCCCAGGGTAAATTTCGATAACATGCATCAGAGTTTTGCAGTTCCAAGCATGTAGATTGATCCAGGAAAAATCATAAAAAATGACTAAGTCCTAGTCCTAGGGGCAGTCGGGACATTTGGGACATCTAGGCGCGGATCGGCCGAAAAGCCTCCAGGCGGCCCGCTAAGCATTTGGGACAATCGAGCCGAAATGCTTGTACGCGGCGGATGCGAGAGGCCGATCCAGGCCAGAAAGAGGAAGAAAACGACTAATCTTCTTTGGCGAGGACAGATTCCTGGGACAAGAGTACGTGAAGTATGCGAACCGGCCGGATCGGCCGAAATGGAGAACTTCAGTCCAAAACAATGTGGGACAAGTGGGACAAAAAGACGCGAATCGGCCGGATCGGCGAATCATCGAAGAATTTGTCCCACGAAGCAAGTCTGGACATTTGGGACAAAAGGGCGCGAACCGCCGTTTCGCCGCAAGACAGAAAGTTCGTGACTAGGCAAATGGGACAAAGGGACGCCTGGGACGCGGATCGCTGAAGGAGTGAAAAAGCTGAGAGCCAATCAGATTGCGCCACGTGTCATCGGCAGATAAGGGACAAGGAAGCCCATTTCGGGCGGATCGGAAGTTTTTGTCCCAGACAGCACTGGGACATCTGGGACAAATGTACGCGAAGGACGCGAAAACCCGAAAAGCCGAAAACCAATGAGAAGCTGCCACGTGTCCTCACCAAGGCATGCAGAGAGAATCCAGAACCCGACAGGCTGAAGACCTTGCTCATCCAATCAAATCATGACACGTGTCACAAGTGAAAAGGTCAAAAAGTCAAAGGGCGAGTTTTGAAGGGTCAGCCCGAACCAATGGGATAGTGCGACGTGTCCCAGCTAGGGCCCACAAGGAAATTTCAAAAGAAAGCCCGCCGAAAGGCAGAGGAGAGAGAATCACATGACCAATCAATGCGTGCCACGTGTCATCCAGTGGCGAGTGCGGAAAATATTTCAAAATGTTTTCGCTGTTTTGTGCCCTAAAACTTCAGACCTCCATAACTTTCGATCCAGAGCTCGGATTTGCACGTTCTTTATATCAATGGAAAGCTTATGAAATTCTCTACATGATTCTGGGATCAATCTTGAATTTTGGTGTAGTCTGGAGAGATAAAATTGAGAAACAGATCTGACGCGTGATAATGGCCAGAAGCGACGTTTCAACAACCAGTTTTAATGCACATGGGTCGCATTCTTCTTCAGCATGGCCAGAAGTGATGTCTCAACCACCGATTTTAATGAAGAATGCGTTTTGGTCAATGGTTGGGCTGCTTACATGTTTTCCTATGTTTTCTGTCTCTTGGGCTCGACCCATGCATTGTATAAAGCCAGATTTGGCTCATTTTAAAAAAATGATAACAAGTTGTTCATCTTTTCTACTCTGCCCTCCCTTCTTTTCTTCTCTAGGGTTGAAAATGGAGTTCGAACCTCCTCCCTTGCTCTGTAATGGTGTTTTTGCCTTTTACTATTGAAATGATGTTCAGGCAAAACTTCCGAGCAACAAAAATGTGTTTTGTGATGCATCTGTCCATCCTTTCTCGTTTTTGCTTGTTTTCTTCTTGCCTCTCTTCATTGCAGGTATTTGTGCATGTTTGAATGTTCATTGCAGATCTGGAGCTATGTTCATGGAGTTTTGGGACATTTTCTGTGTGAAATCTATCCTTGGGCCTGTGATGCATCTGTCCATCCTTCCCATTGCTCACCTCTCTTTGTCCCATGGCAGTTTTGATAGATGTTCAACATTCTCCTTCTCTGGTGTATCACCGTTTTAGTGTAGGCTTTTGTTCTTTTCCTTTCTCTCTCTCTCTCTGTCTCCTTGGCATTGTTAGATTAGGATTAGATTAGCTTGCCTGCACTGGAATAGCTTGTGGCAGGTAGTTTAGGAGCAGGAACCAGCCTTCTCTGGAGATTCCTCTCTCAGTTTCACAAGTCCCACGCTTGGAGAGAGGTTTCCATGTTGTGCAATCACACTTGGATGCCCGAGTGATCAACCTAGAAGCTTGATCTACATCCAGTGGGTCTTTGTGATTTTTGCACCAATAGTTTTGGCACGCCTAGTGGGACCTTAGAGGTCTTCCACTTCATCTTTTGCGGTTGGTGTGTTCTGTGAAGATTTCAGCCTTTGGAGGCACTTGCAAACACATCTCTTGTGACTCCATCCGGTCAACAACCCATCTCTCGAAGTTGCGAGACCTTCCTTTCCATTCATTTTCATTCTATCCATTCTTCCTTCCATCTCTTCCATCATTCTTTCATTCTATGAAGTTGTGCAATCATGACTTCATTTCCATCATGGAATTCACATCAACAACAAAGAAGATATTCCACCTCCAACATGTTTTACAAATCCTCCAAATCAACATTTTGAGCAGATTCAAGATCGATGTGCATACCCATATGAGCAGCAAAGTGCAAAGTCGGTTTGGCATGGAGCCTTCCAAGAGCAAGAGTATGCATACAATGAAGACCATCAGATGCAAGATGCTGGTCTGTTGGAGAAAATCCAAAAGATGGAGGTAAACATAGTGCAGTCCAGGGCTCAGGCACAGATGAAAGCATTTGGAATCGGTTGCAGAGCACCTTGTCCATGGGTGGGACCTTTTCCAAGGCATTACAGCCCTCAGGAGAAGCTTGACTTCATGATTGCAATGTTGCCTTTGCTTGCAAAGTGGATTGAAGAAATAGAGGTGTATGAGAGGAGTATTCAGCAACCTTGTCAACGGGTAAGCACACCATCTCATGCCTTTCTGTTTCCTCTTTCCCAATCTGTATCATTTCAGCAGTGTCAAGTTTCAAAACCTTCATCTGCTGTCCCAAATGTTGATCCCATGTCTCCATCTCTCAGTCTTCCATCCCATCTCAGTTTTTCCGCCCTCTTCTCTTCCAAATCCAAACCCCCTCCACAAGAGCTAAATGAAATACCCCCTCCTCCAAAGAAACAAGAGGTTTCACCTCCTCCACCACCACAAAAAATTGTAAAATCAGTTGAGTTTCAACCCATCCCTCCTCTTGCATTCCCAATTCCATGTGGGGAAGAAGAAATTGCAAAAATCAGTCATCAAGGACAGCAAGAGGAAGAGCCAGGAAAAGAAGAAATGATTAAGAGCTTAGTAAGTTTGGCTCTTAAATTTGGAATTGAGAAGATCCCTTTCTTTGGTAAAACCTACGAGCAAAAGGAAGAGGCTCAGCTTGCTCGAGGTTGAACAAATGGTGGTGAGGACTGTTTTTGTTGAAGAAGAAGATCTTGCAGTCCCAACTTGTCCTCTAGAGCAGCAGATTGAAGAGTTTGACTTAAAAAACTTCATGCTGGAGGAAGAGTTATATCAAGAGCAAGATTGCCCTCGAGTAATAGAGGAGGGAGAAGCTGCTCCAAAGGCAAAAGAAGAGGAGCACATCCCAGTTGTGGAGGAGAAAAGTGCAGATCCAAGAGCTCTGAGCACAAAGCAGGCTACAGGAGAACCTTCAGTTCTTCTTTCTACTTCATCTCTCTCTAGCTCCAATGTCGAAGAGGAGTTCGATCTCTCAAACTCAATATTGGAGAGTGAAGGAAACCATGGTGATCAAGTTACAGATCAAGAGGACACCATGGAGGAAGTTGAACATAAGCAACAGGACAGCAATGAGGCAGTTTACCTGTCAGATTTGGAGGACTGTTTTGATGGAGAAGAGCCGGTTGAGTTTTCACCATTCTCTCTTTCATCATCCACATCCCAAACACCAGAGCCTGCTGTCATGGAGGAGATCTTTCATTTACAGAAGCCTGCATCTTATAGCAGCTCTTTGGAACCAAGATTGGAAGATTTTAATCTTTCATGTCCTTCATTGGAGGAGGAGAAAGGGCAGAGGAATTTCACCATTTCTTCCACATCATCCATTCAAGAAGATCTACAAGAAGACTCCATTTTTGGAGTTGAAAATCAGAGCTATGGGCATATCAAACGGATCAGACCTTGCCCAATCAGGTATTTGGCTTCATTGGAGCCAAAGGGGAAGCCACAACCAGTCATGCTCGCTTCTGAGCATGAGGGTGAGCTACAGAGTACCAAGGATCAGCTGCCATACCTCTCCAATCCAAATGCAGAGCGACTAAAAGAGGTATTGGATTTTTCAGTTGACACCTTGATGATTTGGATAGAAGACCAGCTTCTTGTTGATTTTCCACTCATCCAAACAGCCATGATCAGCTCCAAATCAATTGCATGGTTGCCACTTTTGAGAAAGGAAGCTATTTCTCACAACCAGTTGCAGGGTTTGTTTAGCTTGCCTTTGCTTCCAGTTAGAGTAGAGTAGGTAGGTTTGCTTTCAGTAGAAGAAGTGCTTATGCACACTCTGCATGTTCCATTTGGAGCATGTATGATTTTTAGTTCTGTACATAGTTTTGGTGTTGCTGGTTTTGCTCTTGCACAGTTCGTTTCAGTGGCATTTTGGTGAGAACAACTCCATGTCCGGTGGGATTCAAGTGGCTCAGAGGGAAGTTTTCAAAGTTCAGATCAGTTTTCAGGCTTGCTTATGACTCCATGCCCAATGGATTGCTTCAGTGACCTTTCATCTAAAATCAGGCGGATGACCCCGTTAAGTCGTCAAAAATCATTGTCCAAAATTTCACCCCAGGGTAAATTTTGATAACATGTATCGAGTTTTCAAGTTCAAGCATTAGATTGATCTAGGAAAAATCATAAAAATGACTAATTCCTAGTCCTAGGGTAGTCGGGACATTTGGGACATCTAGGCGCGGATCGGCCGAAAAGCCTCCAAAGTGGCCCGCCCAAGTACAGGGGGAAAATCGGGCCGAAAAAGTACACGCGGCAGGCGAGAGAGCCGATCCGGCCGAAAATTGAGGAAGAAAGCGACTAGCTGCCAGAGGACGATTGGCGAGACAAGAAGACGCAAAGTGGGACAAGTGGGACAAAAGACGCGAATCGGCCGGATCGGGCGAGCCGAAGATTTGTCCCACGAAGCCTTTAAAGGGACATTTGGGACAAAATGACGTGAAGCGGCGGTTCGCGAAGAAGCCAAGAAAGGAATTAAATTTTGAGGCAAAATGGGACAAAGGGGCAACGTGGATCACCGAAGGAGAGCTGAAAATCGAGAGCTAATCGGGTTGTGCCACGTGTCATACCCGAGATAAGGGACAAGGAAGCCCATTTTGGGCGGATCGGAAATTTTTATCCCAGGACAACCTTTGGGACATCAAGGACAAATGTACGCGAAGGACGCTGGATCGCGAAAAACCCAAAGCCATCGAAAACCAATGAGAAGCTGCCACGTGTCCTCACCAAGGCATGCGAGGGAGAATCCGGACATAAAGAACAAGGGCGAGGCAAGACCTTGCTCATCCAATCAAATCATGACACGTGTCACAAGTGAAAAGGTCAAAAAGTCAAAGGGCGAGTTTTGAAGGGTCACTCGCCCAACCAATGGGATAGTGCGACGTGTCCCAAGTTTAAGGGGCCCACAAGGAAATTTCAAAGAAAGCCCACCAAAGGTAGAGGAGAGAGAATCATGCGACCAATCAATGCGTGCCACGTGTCATCCCAGGTGGCGAGCGTGGGAAAATATTTCAAAACACGTTTTCCTGCTTTGTGCCCTAAAACTTCGACCTCCATAAATTTCAATCCAGAGCTCGGATTTACACGTTCTTTATATCAACGGAAAGCTTATGAAATTCTCTACATGATTCTGGGATCAATATCGAATTTTGGTGTAGTTTGGAGAGATAAAATTGAGAAACAGATCTGACGCATGTGATAATGGCCAGAAGCGACGTTTCAACAACCAGTTTAATGCACATGGGTCGCATTCTTCTTCAGCATGGCCAGAAGTGATGTCTCAACCACCGATTTTAATGAAGAATGTGTTTTGGTCAATGGTTGGGCTGCTTACATGTTTTCCTATGTTTTCTGTCTCCTGGGCTTGACCCATGCATTGTATAAAGCCAGATTTGGCTCATTTTAAAAAGATGATAACAAGTTGTTCATCTTTTCGGCTCTGCCCTCCCTTCTTTTCTTCTCTAGGGTTGAAAATGGAGTTCGAACCTCCTCCCTTGCTCTGTAATGGCGTTTTTGCCTTTTACTATTGAAATGATGTTCTGTGCAAACTTCTGAAGCAACAAAAATGTGTTTTGTGATGCATCTGTCCATCCTTTCTCGTTTTTGCTTGTTTTCTTCTTGCCTCTCTTCATTGCAGGTATTTGTGCATGTTTGAATGTTCATTGCAGATCTGGAGCTGTGTTCATGGAGTTTTGGGACATTTTCTGTGTGAAATCTATCCTTGGGCCTGTGATGCATCTGTCCATCCTTCCCATTGCTCACCTCTCTTTGTCCCATGGCGTTTTGATAGATGTTCAACATTCTCCTTCTCGGTGTATCACTTTAGTTTTAGTGTAGGCTTTTGTTCTTTTCCTTTCTCTCTCTCTCTCGTCTCCTTGGCATTGTTAGATTAGGATTAGATTAGCTTGCTCGCACCGGTAGCTTTGGAATAGCTTGTGGCGAGGTAGTTTAGGAGCGAGGGAACCATTCTCTGGAGATTCCTCTCTCGGTTCACAAGTCCCACGCTGGAGAGAGGTTTCCATGTTGTGCAAATCACACTTTGGATGCACAGTGATCAACCTAGAAGCGATCTGCATCCGGGCGTCTTGTGATTTTGCACCAACAATTCCCCAATCACAATCACACCACGGGTCACCATCTGGTAGCCCTTCGTCATCTTCCATGTATGGGTCGTATCCTAGTATCCCATCCTCATCTTCTCTTGGGCCACATCCTAGTAGCCCTATTTTATATATTAATGGGTCTACTCCGTGTAGTCCTTTATCTTTTTCCTTGGGCCGCCATCTAGTAGCTCTCCATTTTTACTTGTGGTGTCGACCCTCATAGTCCCTCATTATACTCTTCCATTATGGGGCCACGTCCTAGTATCCCCCTTATATTTCATATATGAGTCACCTTAGGGTAACCCATTACCTTCTATTCTTGGGCAATGCGCCTAGTATTCCTTCATTCTCTTCCATTTATGGGACACCTCTAGGTAGCCCATCATATTTTATTCTTGGGACGCATCCTATTAGCCCTTCATCCTATACTATCTTTGGGAAACCTTCGAGTAGTCCCTTGTATTCCATCTTGGGGTCATATCCTAGTAGCCCTTCGTCATCTTCTATCGGTGGCTCACCTCCACGATAGCCCATCCTCTTAAATTCTTAGACTGTATCATCTTCAATCATCATATCATTCTTCTATCAATGAATGGGGCAAGCTCACCCCCATCTCTACCATTCCTATCATCAATCATAAACATCTGCTTTCTTCTCCCACTTTTCGGGATCAAACAAGTCACACATCAACTTATAAGAAACCAAAATGGCTTCTTTATCAAGCATGGGTCACACACTCCACAAGATCCAAAGTTCCCAACAATTTCAACGATCTTAAGGTTAAAAATAAAATGTGATTTAAGAAAAAACATCCACATAACCATCAAGTATGACACAAATTTCATACACCTATAGATAGGGAACTCAAGCTCCTGCATCACGAAATCCACATTTCACAAAAATCGTAGTCATTTGTTGAGTATGAACTCACCACAATCATTTATATTGGGGATAACATGACTCTTAACAAACAAACATGCCTAATCATCCTTATCAAAGAAGTCACAAACATCGTTGTCGGATCCTATCACAAGGAGTGACTTTTTGGTATCAAAATTTAAAAATTAAAACAATTCAAAAAAATTTGAGAAAACATAAAAAATCAAAGGTACAAAGATCAAACATTACAATCAAGTATTGCATACACATGGATGTTATTTCTTCCCCTACATTCCATTCCTCTGCAATTCATCCACCATTTTCATCCCTTCGATGATATTTTGGTTAGTCTATTCGCATGCATTTTGTGAAATTTATCTCTATGGTATCTATTTGACCTTGGTCTTTTATCACCTTGGTAAATTAAAGAACGACTAACCTCTTAGAGATCCTATCGATTCAACATCTAATAAACTTGTTGTGAATAAATTTTTGGACATATTTATCGACACTAGCCAATGTCGTCATCACAATCACTTCCACCTCCTTCCATCAAGCCATCGGTGGTTCTTAACCCCTTGCCAAAACAAGAAAGAGAGCTGAAATAAGTTTTGAAAAAATAATCAAAAGAATCAAAGTCAAAAGCTAAAAGTAAAATCAAATTGATATATAACTTTCTCTTGGGATATTTCTAATAATCTCTACCGGGCTATGGATGCCTTATTAACAAAGAAAGACATGTTGCGATTAGAATAAAATAAACCTCCTTGAGGATATGGACACATGGCTTGCGGCGGAGCAATATACAACTATCCTTCCACCTTCCACTCACAAATAAAATTTCAAAATAAATCATTCCTACACATTGGCTAGATTTTCCTCATTTGTTTCCTATTAAATCTTCCCTTCAATAGGTAATTAATTTCCACGTGCACACATTGGATCTCTATGAATGAACATGATTAGTATGGTACAAAGTCTCTTTTTGGACCTTGTTCAGACCCTTTGCCTTAATATTTATCTCGTCTCACGATTTGTGCCTTTGGCTAATTGTTTTTTTTTGTCGTGAGGATTCTAAGCTACATTCATAACATCTGTTGTTCTTCTACTTCGTTTAAAAGATCCATGTGTATAGTATTGCCTTTTTGCCATGTTTTCGGACACCTTTGTCACCTCTCACAAAAACAATCTTCTACTTCCTTTCTATCATGTGTTTCTTTGCCCGGACTTATTTGCTGGGGAATCCTACTTCTTCCTAAACACGTCATTGGTTTACATTCATCATCATGATTGAACCTATCCATATTGGCCTTGATCCAACCTCTGTGCATGAAGAGTTTGCCTTTGAATACTCCCACCTAACGTTGGGGCATTTTCACATCTTCACTTTCTTGCGCATGCGTTAGCATTCTGCCCTTGTACATCCCATCTATCACTGGGGGCATCCACACTTCTTTTTCTTCCTATACATAGTTTCAAAAAAATTAAAAATCAAAAAAACATTCAAATATGTTAGAAAAATAAAAATAAATTCAAATATGTTAGAAAAATCAAAACATTCAAATATGTTTCAGAAAACTTATAAAAATAAAAATCTCCCTACAAAACATCGTTCTTTGGTTCTTACTTGTTCTCGTCATTAACAACTCACGGATCATCTGGATCTACCCTCATTAAAAAAACTAGTTTTCTGCTTCATTTGTAGTCACGGGCTGGCTGAGTTGTTTGGTATTGTTTCATAGCGCAGTGTTTTATCATTGGACCCAAGTGTCCTTTGTTATTCCCCTTGCATGTATCCTTGCTTGGGGCACCATCGTCAACCCTTTTCATTAAATCGGCGTGTCAAAATTGAATCTTGATAACAAAAGCATTACATTATGTTTCTCTGTTAGGTTGGCTAGTTTACTTTCTCGTATTGCATTGCATTATTTATGTTGCATGGAGTTATGCATCGTTTACTTTCTCGTATTGCATTGCATTATGTATGTTGGATGGAGTTAGGCATCTTTTACTTTTGTATATGGCATTACTTTTTGTATGTTGCATGGAGTTGGTGTTTTTAGCAATGGACATTTGTTCGTATATGGATTTTCATGTCATACTACACTTTTGTTCATTCTTTTTAATAAGGATCGATGATGAAGATCACTAGCAATATGATGAAAAATAAAGTTGTTTAAAAGGAATTGGATGGATGTTAGCTCATTCCCCTTCCTCGTACTCCTTTTCTTCTATATCCCCTTTCTTTCTTCTTCACACTATTCTTTCTTTTGTTCTCTTTTTGTCATCTTTTCGATCATCGATCGAGTTCTTCCATCACCCCATCGACAATCGAGTGGCATCCTTCATTCTACTCATTTTCTTCTACCCTTACAAAAATTTACTTGTTTATGCTTGTCTACTATCTTTAAAGTGACATTACTTATGCCACCCCAAAGAGGGGCAATTGTACACACCTAAAATGCACTTATGACTAGTGTTCCATCCAATCCGGTCAATTAATGACACTTCGTTAATCAACCCTTCTCTGCTCCATTCTCGGATGCCCGATTACGACACCTTCTTGGTCATATTCCTCCTATATTCAACTAAATTGGCTAATAACCCCTTTTATTAGCTAAACATCCCTCTTCTAACCATTTAAACTCTCCCTATTTCCCTTTGGATCACTTCTACAAGCTTCCTAGGCTATCTATCAGTCACTTATGGTTAATTTGACTCCTCCTAACTCTCAATGAGTCTCTAATCACTTGCTAATCATGCTTAACTAGCCTAAACCAAGATTAACTAAGCCTAAAGCATGTTTATCAACTCCTAATTATAAAGTGCTTTTTGAATCTCCTTTAGTCCCACATGCACCCAAATTCCAAACTCTTCCAAAGAGAAAGCTATAAATACAAGGCTAGGCCTTCCCATTCAACCTTACAACTTTACTCACAACTCAATACTAAGAAAGCTTTGAGACCTCATTTGTATTAGCTTTAAGCTAATTAGACATTTGATCTTAAACTTACTTCCTCCATTAATCTTGAGCTAACACCTCTATCTACATCCATAAACCAAGTTTTAAGTAAATAGAGAGAACCATATGGTCTTGTAGTCATTAATGGTGAGACTCCATTCTTGAAAGCTTGAGAACCATAAATAACTAATCACCCCTTTGATTGCTAAGTTGATCTTCTTAGGTTAAATGTTTAATTAGTGATCTAAAGAGTAGAGAATAAAACATATCATGTTAGTTTAGATTTAATCTAGGTTTATACAATGATAGATGTTGCTCTTGTTTAGCTCTTATCATGATGGTTTAGTGTAGATTAGGTCCATGCTTTTGAGGTTATATGTTTTAGCTTCATTTCCATAGCATAACTAATTTATTCATGAACACAGGGCAATGTATCCTTATACTTTCTGAACTTGTTTTCAACTTCCTAGAAAACATAGCAATCAACTCATCATCATCAATGTTAGAAACATCACCATCCAATATCTTCTTACCTTTTGACTTCTTTTCAACTTTAAAGGTTGCTTCCTTCTTGGGAGGTTTATCCAAACCTATCCTCATCTCATAAGCAGTCAAGATACCATGGAGTTCATCCATTAATAAAGTACTCAAATCCTTGGTTTCTTCTATATCTGAGACTTTAGGATCAAATTTAGAAGTGAGAGATCTCAGTACCTTCTGCACTATCAAGGCTTGTTTCACTTATTCTCCTAATCCTCTAATGTTGTTGAAAACTTGATCGACTATGAGAGAACTTTCATATTCAAACTTTCAAATTGATTCCTATATGTTTGTAGCTTTTCCAATTTTACCTTGGATTCACCTTCATAGTTCACTTATATCTTAACCCACATGGCCTTACCTGTAGCACATTACATCCCTTTAACAAAATCTAACTCTTGTCGATCCACACAAAATAGCATTCATAACTTTAAATTTATCATTGCTAGCTTTCTTACTGTTGCATCTGTTTGAGGGTTTTGAGGAATGGTGTAGTCATCTACAACTAAAGACTATCATGTTTTCACTTCATAAGATCACCTCAAGCTTGTTAAGATTGCTTCATAAGACCTGTTATGATACAAATTGTGGGAAGAACAATCACTAGGGTGAATCAATGAGCAATAAAACTTTTCATTCACTTAAGAAATTTCATCCATTGACCATTCAATCAACCATTAAGCATGCATCCACAATAACATAACCATAGAAGATAAAATGAGAGCACATCAACACAAGAACACAAGATGTAAGTGAGAAACCCTTAAGGGGAAGAAAATCCACTAAAACACAACTTTATTAGAGAAATTAATCAAATTTATTTGAGCACCAACTCAACAAGAAGCACCAACCCCTAGGTTTAGTGAGACACCAACCCCATAAGGAGCACCAACCCTAGATTTAGTAGAGCACCAAACCTATAATTAGGCACCAAAAAAATCCACCTAATGTGTTTTTCACCTCTAAATGTTGCACTAACAACTAATGATGACACAATGAAGCTCACTTTCCTTCTTCCTTCAAATTTTCTCTCTAGGTCAACTCGCTCATGATCTTCTCCACCAAGATGATTAGGCCTAATGACCTATCTTTATAAAAACTTAACACACTCTAGAACATATTCAAACACTCTTTTCCCTCTTTCTATGGTCACAAATACCTTTTTCACCTCTAGAAACACCCCTCTAGCTCTCACTTTTCCTCACTCTCTTAACTAGCTCAAATGAGCCTTATAACTTGCTTTTATACTTGTCTTATGATTATAACTCATATAAATCAGATATCCTAGAACCAATTCACTTAATAAATCATAATTATATTCTAAAAACATCACACAATGGACCATATACGTTGGCAATACCATATTCACACTCAAATCCCTCATTAGGACACAAAAAGCCCTTATACACTCCAATAGCCCACTCGCCAAAAATGAATGTTCTCGAGAAAAAGAAACCTTCATCAAAAATTGGAAAAAAACTTAGAATTTTTTATAATTCCACTAATAACCTCCAGCAATCTTGAATCACTCTGCACCATCATCTCATGCAATGAAACCACCAAAAGGAACAACCTTCTTCACTAGGTCTAAGACCTACAAAACTAGTCTTCAGAGATTGAAGCCAAAACCTCATCAAATCACCTTGAATATACAAATTTGATATACCAATGGAAAGATAATTACCTCAGGGTCATCAAAAAAATCAAAACATGCCTTAAATTATATTGAGACACCTCAAAATTCCTCTACAACTAGGTCACTGAAAACGCCCAAAACTGCCCCAAAACCAATCTTGCAAAACAAACCATAACATACCTCCTAAGGGATCAACCATGGTCTAAAACCACCATGAACATGTATTATATCTCCCCAAATTCCTCAAACACCAATTTATTCAATATTTCTAGTGCACAACTTTGGAGAAAACATAAATTCTTTAGAAATTTACATTTTTGAGTGGGGCCCACACACAACCATGACACCTAAATTACACCTGGAGAAACCTAAGAGAGTCCTATACAACCTAAAATCATCATAAAATCCAAACTGATCCATTATGGGACACTAGGAACAAGATCTCTCCCATTGGTTTTGAACTAGGGTTTTAAGAGGGTTTAAAACTAGTTTACTTTCTTAATGATTGTTCATAAAAGTATGGTCCTCATTCTTCAAACTAATACCACAAAACTCAAACTAAAACCCTTCCTCAATTTTCCTAAAGATATAAGACTCCCATGCAAAATGTTTCATGTGCCAATGAGCATCAGAAAGTCCAAATGGACCTTAAAATCTCACTTCTAGAAACTCGGTAGGAGTAAAAATGACATAACTTGCAAAATCTTCAACATTATGACCTAAAATTTGGACCACACCTCTAAGCTAACACATCACCCATGCTCATATTTTCTCAAATAAACTTTGATATAGTTTTGAGTGTCTCTACAACACATCTACATGTTACCCATGATCTCACCAAGCTCAAACATCTGTTACATACTTGTACGCCATAATATCATACCATATATGTTGATTAGGCCTCTTGAACATGATTTCTTCGCCAAAATGACATATTAATCTCTTTTCCACTTACTCCACCCTATAAGAACCTTCATCACACTTCATGACTTCTCAACAACATCACCAATACCTCTGCAAGTCACTACAACACTCCTACAAGCAAGTACACTCCTCAAGACACCATGAGTCACCATGTAATCTCAACTAACACTACCAATCATAATTCATGTATCTTACCTCATTTTACATCAATACAACTTCATATATCAATGAAAACACTTAAAACATTACTCTTTTGACATCAATGGCAACATACTACTAACGAGAAGAAAAGAGGTTGCAGAAACTAAAATAAGGTGACACACCAACTAAAACGAGGGTTCAAACTGATTTATATGAACACGTCTAAAATTATAACATATGGAAGTTAAAATAAACTCGGATCTGTGTAAAAATGAATATATTGATTTAAAGAAAATCTAGAGGGTTAGGTATTCACATTCAATACGCAACACATGGAAGAAAACCACATTCACATTTCATTAAATGGTATTACTTGCATTTATAAAAGCGAGGTTCAATAACTTCCCAAATTTTTATTTTTTGATTGATAAATGCTTTTTTGGAGCTATGAACTAGAGGGGTTGGGGCCCACCCTACAACATGAAAGAAGAAGAGAGAAGGAGGTGGAGAGAAAGAGAGCAAATGGTAAGGAATAAGAAAGAAAAGAAGCAAAGAAGCACGTGAATAATCGAATAGAGTGACGAAAAGAGATGACAGAGCTGCGTCCATGACACCAAAAGGCACGAAGGGGCATACAAGCTATCTCAAGGAAGTTCCTACACACATGTTAGCTACCTTGAGCAACAACTCAAAGGCGTGGAATACTTCAACACGATCTTTGAGTTCATTGTGGTGATCAACAACCGAGTGAACCGGAAAGAGCGATGCGTCTCACGTTGACCGCTGGAAGAAAACGTTGGTCCAAAGTTGGATGGAAGTTTTGTGTGAAGGTAACTAGGTCTCTGTCTGTGACGACCACATAGCCATTGGATGCCACGACTAGAACCTAAAGCAAGCTCGTCAACTTCCTCCACCCACAAGAAGAGGATCCGAAGAGAGAAGTTCACCAATTGTTCATGCAGGCCAACCCTATGAACAACATAGATTTTGTCCTCGGCCTACGAATTTGACCACCGCTGGATCGGGTGAAGAAAGGAGGCAAAATGAAACAAAGGCGTAAGCAATGATGCAGTCTGATTCCGTTAAGGACGAATTGTTTGGAAGTGATAAGAATCACCTAGAATAGATTCAATTGCCTCCACCTCTTCCGGCGTGGAATACTTGAAAATGATGGAAAGGCGGTGACGATCAATGGCAGAAGAGTCTGCCAGTTCCCTGAATTGACCACGGAGGGCGACAAACGGGAAGCCAACAAAAGCCATGGGGGCCAAAGGTGTCGAACCAAAGGGATGAGAAAGACGAAACTTCCCACAATATATTTACAGAGGTCCAAAAGCATGGAATCCTAGAGAAAATATTACAACTTCATAAGAGAGAACCCATTACATGTGTCATGACACATGTATTTATATGATTTTGTGGAATGGAGAAAGAGGGTGAAGAGAGAGAAGAAAGGACCATAGAGATGGAGTTGATCCTCTTAAATTCACATTGAATGAGTGTGTGTCATGATTTATTTGAGTTTACTTGTAGTTTAGGTATAGACACCTCCAACTTCAACCACCACCTCTCACCACAACCCTTGATTCTATCACACACTATCGTAATCCATAGAATGGTGCCCTTCTTCACTAATTTTTGGTGGTTAAGGTGGTTGTATTTCTAGTTTCGATTTCATCACAACTTTCGATGTATCATGCAATTTTCACCGTGGTATTTCAATTTTTCTTTCTTCTGCAGCCATGCATAATCCTCGTCCTACTTACGTTGATGATGATAAATACTTTATTCCATGCATGATGATATGACTCTCTAATCTGTGACTTTTGACCTTGCAGCTATCTTCCTTAATTCTATGGATTTAAGGAAACCCACATAATGTTTACCTTTCAAAGTAATCTGCGGAACACCAAGTTAGTGTTTTGTGGCTATTGAACTTGTTGATTTCTCCCCTTTCCATGGATAGACAACTTTGTGGTACTCCTTCTTTCTTGACTTATTAGAGGCTCATATCTTTAGTGTTGCAAAGGGTTCACGCAATACTAATATTTTCCATTTCTACCTAAGTCCTGAGTTGCTCTTTATTTCGTTATGCAAGTTAAGAGAAGCTATGAAACACCGAGTTCATACTTCCTATGGTAGATTGAATTAGTCTCTTGTGGATTTTTTAAAGCATGAAAATGGTTATGCTTCGATGAGTTGATCATAATTACGTGGGGTGTAATTTTGGACACCAAAGAACTCACGCATAAGATCTTGAGAGGTGGATATTATTGGTATACTCTTTTCAGGATGCCTATAAATGGGTAGGAAATGTGAACCATGCCAATAATTTGTAGGAAAGCCAAGACTAACTGTCATGCCACTTCACTTTGTACTCATAGAAGAAGTATTCCAAGTAGTGGGGTTTGGAATTTGTGGGTGTATTTAATCCTCATTTCAATGTAGTTCATATGTTTATCCTTACTACTATGGACTATCTTACAAAGTGGGTAGAGGCCATTCCAGTCAAGCATTCCCATTCGGAGACAATGTTCAACTTTCTAAAAGAGAATATCATTGTCTAGTTTAGAGTCCCAAACAATTTAGTAATTGATAACACTACTTGTTTTTCTTCATCGAGCTAATAAAATTTTGATACAATGATGGAATTTCACTATCACATTCTGTTGACTATACCTACAAGTCAATGGTCAAATGAAATATAGTAACAAGAATATTGTTACTATTATTCAAATTGGTGGATGTTAATCAAAGGAATTGGCATAAAAAGTTGTATGATGCTTTGTGGGTCGATCGGATAACACACAAGAAGGCCATTGGCACTTCTCCCATTCAATTATATGAAATTGAGACTGTATTCCTATTTCTTTAGAATTACATACCTTACAATTGGTGAAAGCGAGAGGATGGAGAGTATATTGATGCTCTTGACAAAATAATATGCTACTTGGAAAAATTGAATGAAGACAAATAAACAACAATGGGATGTTCTCAGGAGGCACCAATCGAAAGTGAAGAAGTTGTTTGATTAGAAGGAACATAATAAAAACTTTTAGATTAGAGATCTTGTCCTACTATGGGATAATAAATGAGAACTTGAATGAAGTAACGGGAAATTTGACTCTCTCTGGATTGGTCCCTTCAATATTAGGCACTTTTGTGGAGAAAACACGTACTACCTTACATATCTTGATGGAACCCTGCATTGGAGTTTCCTCGCATTGGGAAACATTTGAAACTCTACAAGTAATAAGGTTGGTTGTCCCCAACCATGTATCATAGTTTCCCTTTCAGTTGTGTGTTTCCCTTTCCACTTGGTTTGTTTCCCTTTTTTTGTCGCGTGTTTGTTTTGTTTTCCTTTTTATGTTTGTTGTGTGTACTTGGTTATTGAGTATGGTGACTTTATTATCCAATGGTTAAGGCAATGGCCTACTCCTCCATGGGTTGTCTAAGGTTCTTCATTGCCCTTGCAATCCATGTCCCAAAATTAGAGCCGCTTATTGTCATGTAAAATGTTTGGAATGTAAAATTTAAATTTTTGGTCATGACAACCAAACCCACTACTTGAAATCCCTTTTTCCTGGTCATTGTGAACCCTTCCTCCAAAGGGCTTATCAACTCATACAACCCCTTTGAGTCTGTGTCATCCTCATTCTGAATGATAGGAATATGATATCCATGTATTTCAAGTATGTTTCATGTGCAAGGAGATGAATCTAAGTGAATTTCATGAATCTATTGAGCTCTGAAGTGGAAAAGTGCTCTCGAAGCACAAAATCACTATTTTTCGGACATATTGCAAAAAAAACATCTTCTAGAAGCTATTTTCAAGGGTTCAACTCATTTGGAGTTTGTGTAGGGGATCAATGAAGATATCCATGGAAATTTCAAGGAAATATGTGGAAGCATGTGGCATTAGGATCCATCAAAGTAATATTGGGTCACTACGAGTGCATGGAATGTAAGATTTTATAGAGAAAGTGATCTTGTTATGAAGGTTCCAAGAGTTTTAGGAGGAGTTAGGAGCCAAATAGATAGTCAATAGAAATATCTTAGAGTCCTCTCAGTATGGTAAATACATCGGTTTTGATAATAAACCTCACTATTCTTCGTGGTAGTAGTCTAACTCACTATTGTTGCTTCTCGTACAAAAAAGTGATTGCACATAAAACTCAAAATTAAAGAATAATAAAGTCCTAAAAATGGTGGGTATGGATTTATCATATGTTTTGGAGTCAAAATAATATAATTTTTGACCATGTAACTCCAATTTTTCAGCTTACGGGCAAAAAAATGTTGACATTAACACACCACTTAAGTGGCAAGATTTTTGACTCAAATGTCCCTTGTCCATTGTCCTTGGTGCAAGGGGATAATGGGGACAAGAAATTACACCCCTCTCATGGAATAATATATTTCATCGCTTTAAGCGACATCTCGATTGCTAGAATAACTTACAAACTTAGTTTTAGACCAATTTGGCCCCTCCTCATGACAATGGTTTTGCTACCCTTAATGCACTTTCTGCATGGGGATTTTTGTCCCTTGTTCCTCATCCTAACTATCTAAGGGGGTAGTTTAGGGTTTAGGGTTTAGGGTTTAGCCATCCAAATATGTTCCCCTCAGTAGGTTTAGGTTTACAATCTCATGTAAATCACACTTTAGTGTCCCTATTGTCCCCTTTTTCATGGTTTCAAATCACCCTTTAACCCTTGATTGGCTAGGGTTAAGCCATGTTGGGTTAATGGCGAGTTAAAGTGTTAAAAATCAAGAAAGGGTTAAAACTCCAACACTTTAACCATTTTTAATGTTTTAATGTGACATTTTTCCTCGCAAGCACCAAATGCATGTTGTTATGCTACTGAAACTTTCCAAAAACTTCAATGCTTGAAAACAAATATTTTCTCATAACTCAAAAACCCCGCATCAAAATCTCATGAAATTTTAACAACACCTTCCTTGTAAAAACACATTTCTTTTGGTACCAATATTTCCTCTATTAATGGTTTGGATAATTTTTAATGGCTAGAACAAAAATACAACCATAAAATTTCCTTTTAGATCTACAAAAATCTGGCAATTAAAAACCCCTAAATTTGGAGCAAAGCATCTTAGAGTGAAAATGAAACTTTTGAGACTACTCTCATCTCATTCCGACACCTAAAAGACCACTTACTAAAAAGTAAGTTTTACCAGGTTCTCACATACTAAAAATAGTAAGTTTTGAAAATAAGTCACTTTCTAAGTCACCATCACCCCTTTCATGTCAAGACCACTCAAAAGTGCCAATTTGAGAAACTTTCTAAAAATAGACATTCCGGTGGGACCTACTAAAAATAGTAAGTGTTGGGATTTTGGTCAAATTTTTCATATCCATCCATCTCCCATCCATTTCACTAACTTTCGTCACCATGAAGATCAAATACTCAGGTTTAGAGCCAATTTCCACATTAAACACTAAGTATCCCAATGTAGGTGATAATGATGTGACAAACATGGATCTGGAGGACCTAAAAACAAGGATGCTAAGAGAACCTCGTGAAGTTGTGGAGGAAAAGATATTCTCAAGTGGGTTATTCAGAGTTGGTAGAAATCCATTGTCCATTCAAAGCACCTAGCTTGTGTCCAACATTATAACCTAGATTTGAGGACAATTCAGCAGACGATAATTCACTGTTGGTAGTTCTCACTCCAAAGGGTATCTCTCAATGCCTAAAAATTCCCACTAGTAACAATATGGTGATCATCACTCAAGAATTTTCCTCTCAAGAATGGGAAAGAACGGATTCATATTTGTAAGGTTTGGCAGTTGGATCATGGCTCAAATAAGGAAGGAAGCCCTCATGGATTCCCAAAACTTGGTCTCAAGGTGAATTCCATGAGGCATACTTAGATGTAATAGTCTTGTTGAACATGGTGATGGGAGAAAAGACTACAAAATACTTCTAAGACTGGATGGCTCAATTCATCCTAGTGGTCATAAAAGGAAATCAAATGATTGATTGGGGGAAGATTATAAGTAACAACATTCATCGGTAGTTGTTATAGCTTGCCTACCTCTAAGAAGTTCATAATGACTTCTTATTTATCAGATACAACACGAGGCCTTTTCGAGGTATCTCTATCTCTTATGCACCAAATGTGCTACAAAAGTCTCTACCATATGAGAAATATTGCTTACATATCAGGAGAGTAACTCTCACTTCTCAAGGGTGAATGATGCATTCACCATGTATGTCATAAGGTTACTTGAAGGTAATCCCCAATAAAGAATTTAACCTCAAGCACCTAGGTTGATGAAATATATGAAAGTTACTTCATCCAATTTCTCACATTCACCTATATCACAATCGTAGGATTGGTTCTCACACCTTGAATGTTACCAAGGTACTTGTATGATGGAAAAGTGACATGCGAGCATGGGAATCTACAAGTAACTCTTCCTCATACCCGACCTCCCGAGGTCGTGCCGAGATGGCCGATGAATGTGGAATATGTATGGATACAGACAAACTAGTTGGGTAATCTTATATCCTCAATACGCAATAATGGAATCTACGAATCTAAGGTGAAGAAGGCCCTCCTAACCTGAATTGGTGTAATGGATCATTTGGATATAATAGTTGTTCGGAGGCTCCAATCAATGTCGAGCTCTGCCGAGATCCTGTTTATTGGCTGTTGGATACGTGGAAGTGACTCTGTAGGTGCTTCATGTATATTTCCAGACAAGGTCATGAAAATGGTGATGGGAGGTGTAGTGGATTCTCTGGGGTTTTATGGACAATTCTTTGGTCTAGTCTAGAAATCCTTAGCTTGATTGGTTGCTACATTTAATAAGGAGAATTGTGTAATGATGTCTGGTGGGAGCGGTGAGGACCTAAATACTAGTGTTCGTAAACCAAAGATCAATGTTTGTTTGATCAATAGGCCCTTTGGGTCATGGGGACTGTGGATCACAACCGTGAGTTCGTGGTCAGTGCAGACCTCTTATGGTCATATGAAGAGTTAATCTCTCCTTCCGACTATCCAATAATCATACGCCTTTTCAGCCTCTATATTTAGAACTAGGAGTTGTGTAATTTTCTCGGAATACCTTACAGGTGTTCTGGCAACTTGAATGCGTAAGCTAGTGTCTATGTCGATGAGGAGGTCCCCTGCGTTGGGTTGTGGAACTAGAGGATCGCAACCAAATATTTGTTCTCTTTTGAGTCCTTGTACAGTCATACGAGATACCCTATCAAGGCAATCTATAGTTAGGATGATTTGACCAAAATGTGTATGCCTTGTCATCTTCAATATTTAACTCTCTCAGTTGTTCACTAATTGCTCGTAGGTTTACTGTTGCTCAAAAGACCTGGATCCTAAGGTCTTGATCTATATCAGCTAGTGTTGTGGGGAGATTTGGTTGAGGCACTATTGGTTCAAATATGTATTCTCTGGGCTCTCTAGGTCCCGTGATTGTCATGCAAAATGATTCAACTTTAACTAAAACTAATAAACTAATTATGAAAGATGTATCTACACTATGCATGTATTCTTTTATTTTTGTATTTTCGATGAAGTATTTTAATGAAATTAAAAGAGCAACTATTCTAATATTTTTAGAAAATGGACAATTAATCTAGTAACAAAATTAAAACAAACAAAGTAGCCTGGTGTAGCTATTTGCCTGTGCAGGTGTGAATTTATCCTAAATATCTAAATAACCAACTAGTTTAATCGAAAAACTCTCAATCCTACCTCAGAAGTGAGAAATGAATCATAGCTTCTCAGAAACTATCATTCCCCATAGCTTCCCTGGCAATATTGAAAGTGAACTTTAACCAAAATGAAATAATTTACTACTCTATTTGATACGTTGTAACTAGAACTTTGATAGCTCAAACCTGGAGTTTACATAACAATGGGTAAATCCAATTGTGTGTGACTTTGTCCCCTTAGTGTGATCTCCTCGTTCCTTCGTGTTCTCGTGAATCTAGAAAAGCATGTATATGATAGCATCGCAGAAGAAGGTACTCAAACAATGGCAGCTTTGGATATAGACCGAATACAATGTGAGTAAGAGAGGGATAGTGCAAGTGAACAGAGCTTGACTATGCAATTCCTAGCGGGATTTATTGCAGGAATACAACACAAATACGCCGAGAGTTCTAGAAACTATCTTTTGTGACCAGACAAAACCTGCAACTCTAAATGGATTCCAATCTAAGAATGAAACTACCTTATTCTAAACTGGTTTGCATGGAACAACAATGAAGCAAGATTGAAACAAGAAGATCAAATGACCTCTAAACAACAAAGGAAGACTAACAATGGATGCAAAACATGAAACTATTGGAATTCTAAGCAAGAAACTCAAAAGACTGAATGATTAAACAGAGAAGGAGAGGGGCCTCTTGTTTGAAAACAAGTTGGCTATTTATAGCAAATGCATTCACTAGAAGGTAACTTGGAATGGAACTCTTTTACCATTAAACAAAGTGAAAACACTATTCATAGGGCAGCCAAAACATAAATGCAAAGCAAAGTAGTGAAGAAAGCGGATAGAAATTAAAATTTTACATTTGACGTGATCATCGGAACATTCTGGAAAATGCGCAGGACCGCCGCCCGTGTAGGGTGGCGGCAGGACCGCCGCCCGACTGGCGGCAAGGTCACGGACCATCGCCTGTGCAGGGGCGGCGGTCTCGTCACTTAAGACCAAAATGCAAGGAAAAAGGGGGACAGAGGGAAGAACAAAGCCCACTGGAGGCTAGATGAGGCACACGGATGCAAACGTATACTTGGTGAGCTTTTCTGATCCCGAACACCTTGCGAGAGACTCGTATCATCATCGGGGTATGTGTAACCTCTTTCTGGTGGTGCAAGACTCTACAATTTTAGGTACATACAATACCCAGTGATAAGACCATCATGATTGAGTTGTGCATGTAGTTGTCTCACATTCACACCAAGTGCAAAAGTGTGAAGAAGAAGGGTGTACCTTTCCTATCTCCCTGGGGATCTATTCATGTAAGAGTGTAATGGATCTAACAAACATCGGAGCATCCTTTGCAACCTTCAATCAGTATTCCTATGTATCCTAAATTGACTTAGATAGTAGGAATAACCTTGATACTTTCCATTTGTCGTTTATAACACATTCCACATAATCCATCGAAATCAAGCTCTTTGTCATCAAAATCTTCTTCATCTTTGGATTGATCACTTATATCTTCTTCCTTCTCTCTCTACATTCTAATTCTTCATTGGGAATGTACTTTTTCGCTATTTCATCTTATTCACTTAAGTGACCTTTTAATTTTGCATTGTAAAAGTTATTTTTCATAAATAAGAAAAAAATTATTCCCGTGGGAATATGAAAGGTCACAAATGGTAGGAATATGAAAATTCACTTAGGGGAAATGAAGAGACACTTTGTAAGGCTATATATTGGGATGGCTTCTCCATTCCAAAGGGTTATCTTTTGTTCTCCTACTACTACAAGCAAGAAGTTATTTTCTTCTATCTCCTTGTCTATGTTCTTCTACTTCCTACTTTCCAACTATGCAAGCTTTGTAATCTTGAACAACCAAGAAAGAACTTTGTGTATTTGAGGAATAAATTAATAGAACTTTGAATATTTGATTTGTTAATCTTGTTGTTGCTTACACAATTGTTTCTCTTCTTATTGAATGTGGGCCTACTCTGGTTAATGTTTGTGAAATTTGCAAGTGCCTACTCACAACCTTAACCCTCTCCCTATTTTCCTATCCCCTTTACCTCTTTTCAAGAAAATTCCTCCTTTTTATCCATACAAGAAATTTTCCACGAGTTAGTGGAGTACTCCTATGTGATCCCCAACCTAACAATCACCCACAAATTTTGTTTTTTCGCATTCAATGATGTTATCCTCTCCATTCCTAAGCGGAGGGACCTAGTTTCAAGTGTTTATTTAAACTACTAATTTGTCTTCATGCGACAAATTATTTCACCAATAAAAGGAAAATCATGCTCTTATCCCTTTACTTTATATTGTTGAGGAAAAAATCACTCCTCGATAAAGCCAAGACACGGAAAACTTATGATGAGCTCTCGAATGATACAAATCCACCTTGTAGAGGCTCTCCTCCCCATATAAGGGATATTATGTGGTGTTTTCCCAAACTTTACCTATATACAATATTCCAACTATGGGTGACATATGGTCCCCAAAGCTACCATGCATATTCTACACATTATATGGCTTTCAAAGAAGGATCTAACACTACACATGTTGTTCAAAACCTCTTACTAATGCATATACTCAACAACTCCAATACACGCAAACACGCATAACCCTTCTCACACAAGGTAAACCACAAGTCCCTATAAGATCTATAGGGTTAATATAATATTAGTGCCTAAGGTTCTTAGTTATCCATTACCCCATGGGTTTGCTCTCACTAAAGTACTCATTTTATGATGGAAAATATTATCTACAATAAAATATTCACGTCCTTATAGTATCATTGGTGGAATACACATGTAAGGATATATTTCTAGCTTATATCTTTCCACACAACCTCAAAGAATATGAATTATATTGGTTTTATATCCTTCCTTTGGGTTTAGTATGCTTATGCCAAACTTTGGGTGATAGTTTCCTTTCTCATTTCTCAATCAACATTGGTCAATGCCTCTACTTTTCTTAAATTACTCATGTGAAATAAAAATCTAATGGGAGAGTCACAAATTGTGTCTTGTATTACAAGACTATGTTATCTCAAGGTCCTAATCACATTGATAAGGGTGAGTTAATCAAAGTATATGATATTATCCTTATCATGCCACTTTGGGAAAATGCCATGTTTTCTACCTTCACATACTTTTAATACCTATGTTAGACAATCAAGATCTATGAAACTAAGATTTTAGTAACCAACATGTTAAAATATGACAAAAATGCACGTGCATCCAATGGAAATAAATTCCAATAAAATCCCTCATGTAAATGGAAACTAATGCAAGGCACAATCACAAATCAACTATCATCAAGGTTAGTTTAGTCCAAATATCCCAAAAATTGTCCTTTACTAGGAAAATAGCTTACTTTCTCAAGCCAAGAACCCTTCAAACTTGAAAATTTTGGATTTATGGTGCAAATTGGCTTATGCTATCATGTACCTTGTTCATGGGTCATACTCCATGCCAAATCAACAACCAAATTGATGAAATACAAAAGAAATATTCAAAACACTTACTTTCTCAAGACTATTTTTAAGCTTCTAAAGAAATTGCCATCCAGGGTTCATGTTTAGAATGTTCTACAAACATCCGAGACAGACACTGTAACTACTTTTGGGAACCCATTTCCTCCTTGTGGTGTGTGGTAAATTGTATAACTTTAACTCCATAGCTAATTCTCCTTTCTACCATCACTCCTTCACCTATCCTAGCTCCTCAGTAGCCCTTACCTAAGGGTTTTTCTAACTTATCTTTGGTTTTAGAGATCTTTAACACAAAGTAAGATGTTTTTGTGACACCCTTTATTGAATACCTTCACTTTAAAAAGTTTTAAGGTCTACCTCAAACCCAGCCCTCTCTTTTGGGTCTAGTCATTGTCTCAAGGTCTAGTTAGCCCTCTTAGCCTCCAAAGTTATAACTCGATAAATGTAATAATAGTTTTCAGAAACTAATTGTTGATAGGAGTACTTATTTCCTCCATCAAACTACACTCAAAATTTGAGGGTCCAATTCTCTCCGTAAGCCCTTCAATCGCTAATGGAAAATTTTCACTTAGGTCTCAAAATCATTACCTATAGGCCTCATAGCCTTGAATATCAAGAAAATAGAAGATATCAAGAAGCTTTCAACTCAACAAACTTGAATATATGCTTCTCCTACCTATCTAGATGATGAATACTAAATTTTATCCTTTGACAATAAATGTTTGGCCTCCAAATAGTATTTTCTTACAAACCCTTAGTAGGGTTTCTATCTCACCCAAAGAGAGGAGTAAAAGGCTTATAACAAAAATACACACAATTTCAAATCTTGTAAATTCACACAAATGTCTATATTCTTCCTATTATCATTATAATCTTGATAGTAAAGCTTAATCAATCAAAAATCACAAAAATTAGTACATTATCCACCCTGCATACCTTGGGAGCAGAGGTATCAAACAATCGACGGTCTTCAAATTAAACAAATCAACTTTTTATCTTTGTTAAACATTAATATTCTCATGAAAAATATTTTCTTGACTAATTCAAAGCATATAACATAGGAAACTTTACATTACTTAACCTTTACCAAGCTATATTGGAGTTTCTTGCAAAACACACTCTTAAATCGAAAATCGAGCATTTTTTTCTCATTAATTTTGTATTGTCATTACAAAATCCTCTCTTCATTTTTCACATGATCCTCCTTAAATGAATGTAACTTCCTCCTCTTACTCGACCTCTTCTTTTCTTTTTATTCCTTGTTCTAGAAACCTATGTGTTTTCTTATGCTCCAAGATGGTCTTTTTCCTAGGAGAAAGAAGTATTTTGAAGTCTTTTTAAACTCTTGTACTAACTTTTACCCCAATGATCCTCTAATGACATGACAAGATGTATAAGACACCCAACATCACAACCTAGATTCTTAACACACTCTGCAAACCAAAAATGGCTCAACCCCTTTCAAAAATTTGAATTTACAAAATGGTGGGAAACTCTTGAATTTGAATAACACATGACACATCTAAATATTATGAAAAGAGTTCTAAAGACTCTCTAAAGACTCCTAAACCATATAAACCAACTTCCAAGCTAAAATTGGTCATATCACACCAAAAATTACACCTAGGAGAGATGCTCCTACATCATAAACTAATTGACAATAAAATGTTAAAGACAAAATTGTCAATGACATACGACATGCATCGACTATAGTCCTTACCTCACTTCTAAAAATTTAATAGACCAATTAACCGTAAGCTCTTTGTAATATATTAGAAGAAGTCCCCGAGTGTATTTTTATCCAGCTACCTCCACCTACTTTGATTGATACGTCTTAACCACAAAGTAAAAATATTGAATCAAAATTATCTCGTGATTATCGTAAATGTCATAGAAATTTAAAAATATGTCTCGTTATATTGTAATATCTAAGAACTAACCGATAACAACATGATTTCTATACAATATTTGGAGACATTTACCAATGCAACAGGGGATCAAATTAACGCTAAATTGAAAGTGTTTACTAATAGATTACCACACCATGGGAAGACTTGTAAGGGAGATGAAATACATATGGTGAATCATGTAGTACCTACTCCACAAACATACACAAATATGTCTCATCGTATAGATGTCATCATTAGTTTGACCATAGAAATATCGAGTTCATACCACTAATTATATTTGTTGATTCAAAATTACTCTCGATGACAAGGAAGCATCTAGAACTTTTTTCATTCATACACTTCTCAATTCGTGTCTAATCTAAAGCATGATGGTAGATACAATATCTACTTGGAAACGTTGCACTATGACACTTATTACATATCTAGTTTATACCACATGCGACCTCATTGGTACCACTAATATAGTTAAGTCTTCAACTATTAGCGCAAAATCCCGCTTGGGGGCATATTTTTACCTTTATAAGTTGTAACTAAGAGTATGAAAACATGGTTCTCTATAGTCCCTTTTAATAACATAGTCAACATGATACATGGATTCGTAAGATATGCGCTATCCTTTCTACCTTGCATATATGTTTGAAGTATGTAGACACCAACATGGTGGTTACCATTCCCATTGTTTCGATGAATACCCTATTTAACCTTTCACAATGCTCACTAGTACTCTAGAGTAACAAAAGGCGTCCCATACAAAGACAATTTTTTAACACGTTCAATGTTTTGATCATATATATACAAAACATATGGAGGAAAAATTGATACATCCTCATCATGAGCATATTATAACATTCTCTCCTCCTTGGGTTCACATTGTGTTACTTAGATGTGTACAACATTAATTAGTTAGGAAGTATCCTTACATAAATGACCCACACGAGACATCGATGCACTCTCCTCATACGCATCAAGATCATAAGGTTACTATGACTACTTGTGACCCATGGTTAATGTATACATAGGTTACCAATGCTAATAGTTAAATATACTATGTTACAAATGGATACAATTTAGATTTAGATTATGGTTACATTGTCTTGAGAAGTCCTCCTTGAATCCTATGTGTCCCATACCAATTGATACATGACAATTATATGACCATCCCTTAACAAAATCATAGGATAACATCCTATGATTTCTTTAAGATTTAAGTGTAGTCACTTGTATATAACTTCTTATAAACACATACACTTTTTCTATCTAGCCACTAAAGATTTTTTTGTTGACAAGATTACCATTATTTTGAAACCTACTTCCTTTAGCCCATAACTAGGGCACAACCCAACTATGTAGCATATTTTAGGGGTTTGATGTGATCATGAAGGGAACAAGTATTACCCGGGACCTCACCTCACCTCTCTATTATTACAACCTATGTTCTAGGGCCCTTAGTATTAAAAACTATCTTTTTGGATTCCTAGAGTTTTGTAATAAGAGTCTCAACATAATCTTGCAGTAGTGTTCCCAATGTTGCTTCATTTCTTCACGATGTAATTTACAAATAAACCTAACTCACATATATCAATCTCCGATGGAAAATAAACCTAACCGCATTTCTTATGGAAAAGTTTTGTATGTGTTATCAGAAACCTAAATGTTTGTAAGATGGAATTCTACAATTTGTATGACTTGCACATACTATGCAATAGACTCGACAATGCGCAATAAGAATGGGTAATTTGTTAACATTACACAATGGGCTTACACATTCCACATAATACAACGCACAATACTCGTAGCCTACCAACAACATACTTCATTCACAACACGACCCATCAACAACACAAATGTAAAAATAGAATACAAACACCGACTCAAATTGCTCGGATTGTTATTTATTGATCTTGGATTGCTTGTGAACCCGAATACTCTTGCATTAAATACTTAGAGAGTTTCCATCAATTTTCACGAAGGTTCTCACTTTGTTCACCAATAACTTGATGTGCTTAAAATTTCATGTAACCAAAGGATGATTGTATAGTAAAAACCAAAGGGGGAAATCATAAATTTTTCCTTAGCTAGATTAAAAATGGAGCCCAAGAACAAAATAAGAATCCAAAGTTTTCAAAAAATCAAGCTTTGAATGACCAAATAAACTCTTTGTGAGCCATGGAAGGGAAAATACTTGGAAGAACCCATTCCTAATCAACGATGAGGGTGAAAATTAGTATTTTAGATAGAAAATATCCATTTGGAGAGCTTAGAAGGGGTCAAGTGAGGACCCGTGCATTTTCCAAATAGAGATATGCTAGCAATTCCTTTTTCCATCACCAAAACAAAAGACTCAGGGAATAACCATTTCAAGGGATTCATTTGAGAAGAGAATCGAGTATCAACCACCATTAAAACGGGGTCGAGAAGAAGAGGGCGTCAACGTAGAAGAAGCATCATTAACAAGTAAGACCCCTCCATTCACCTTTTTGATAAAACTAATGAATGTAATTAAATAGGAATAATGAACCATGTATAATAACAATAAAACAATAAATAGTATTATGTCATTTTTCTCGATTTTATCAAGGTCGAGCAAGGAATCAATTTTTTGTTTAAATAATATCACATCATATTTTCTCAATTCTCGAAGTTAACAACCAATAAATCTTGAAATAAATCAAATATTTGTTTAAAATATAATTTAATTAATTGTTGTAGATTATAGTATAAATAATATATATCTCGTTATCTAGGTACTTTATTGTGATTGGTCCACGCTAGATTGATTATTCAAAGGGTGAAACTTATACATCTTCGGCATGAATTAATAACAAGTATATAAAAAGCAATCGCACCCAAGTGACGCATTAGAGACACCAAAAGGTAGGTAGGAAAGAAGTTAAAGTTGAAGCAACGAAGGGGAAATGATGAGGGAGACATGGTGAGGTAAAGAAGGGAATATAAGGAAGAGAATTACGTACACGCGATTCTGTTTATGGAATATTTTATCCTACATCGGGATATGGATGCCACATGGGTTCGTGTTTGGTGGAAGGTGTACCCAACCTTGAGTCGACACAAGATGTGTTGGCGATAAGCATGACCCACTTGCCACTATGCTAATTTAATAGATCTAGTGGAAGGATTTTTTTAGCAAATGTTTTTGTACCCAATGATGGTTATCATGTCGATGGTCCCCATGGCTCTTGGAAAGGCATGGTTATGACAAGGCTTGCAAAAGTGGATATAGATTAAAAAATATCCAATGCTAGAATGAGATCAAGTGAAAAGCCATTAAGAAAAGGTGGGAATCAAATACCTACATGTCTCGCACCTATTCCATGAATCAAAATGTTCCAACCTAAAGAATATATGGTATATGCACGCCACTTTTTCACCTCGATCTTGCCCGCATTGTTCACATGAGTGAAATTTTCCCTTAAAGGGGCCAAAATAAAAACAGGTAAAATCTAGTAGGTTCCAACTTTGAAACCCAACTTTTAAGTTTATGTGATTATTGTTGAATCCCCAAGAAATGTGAACCCTCTGATACGCATTGGAAAAATAGTGAACTATAATGAAAGGTCTAAATCTATCCATACATCAAAACACCGTATATGTCAAACACCTACCCTCAAAATGCCACCATATGCTAGTGGTGGCCACCTTCTTCCCATAGAAGGAATGCCTATTATCGCAATGAAGTGGTTTATGAGATATTTATGTAGCACCAAATAGGAAACAATTTCCACAAGTTAGGAATATGAGATGGAAAAGATTAAAAAGTTAAATGTGGGAAATGTATTAATGTTGGGCATTGCCTTTTTCATGGTAGCCAAAGGGGTTCATACTACTCCAAAAGATGAAATTATTTATATGGATGGATATGATGGCCTTTCCATGGTTTACAAAGGGTTAGTTATTTCCAACATAGGTAGAACCGAGACACTTTTTAATATTCTAATTTTGATGGGTTGGTTTAGTTTTATAATTTTTTATTTGATTTTGAGAGGTGATAAATTTGGGAAGATATCTAGAAGGTTTGGCTAATTTTTTTCCCATATTGAAGGCAAGAATGGAAAGGTGGAAAGAAAAAGGTGGGAATTTAATACTACATGTCACACGCTTATTTCACAACTTAGATTGTTCCTCCCAAAATAATCTCTACTAATTTTAGGCCATTAGATAGTTGACTAAAGGCATCAACTAACAATTACACCACGTTCACTATAAACAAATGCCTTTGGCGTAATTAGTTTCATTACATCCACTTAAATATAAAGCCTTCCATTTTAAAGGTGTTTCCACCCAAAGCTATAATTGAACACAAAGCTAAAAGATTTAGGTAAACTAAATAAAATTTTAAATTACAAATTGATTCCACAATAAACTGACATCCAAATAATAAGTGTAACCATTCATTTCCCAACCACACAATAAAACAAAATAGATCAAATAGGAAAAAAACAATTAAAAGGGAAAAAAATAATGAAAATCCCCCATGTAGGTCACATTTGAACCGACAAAGCCAAGAACTAGATAACACCGTTAGTTGGCAGCGGAAAATTGGCTGACAAATTTGGAGGGAGCTACAATTTTCCCATACTCTTATGCCACCAACCATGTGACTAATTGTCCCAATTCTATTCTAGAAAAAAGTATCACAATTTCCCATAATGAGGCTTAATCAACATGTTGGACGTCATGCATAAAATAAGTGCCACGTTTGAAGGTGCCATGCTGAATTTCATTGCCAAACTGGTCTTTCATCTTGACACATAAAACTTTAATTTCATTCCGATAATGTTTTATATGCATGCAGGAATCCCTTGTTTCCAGATAAGGCACTCATGTTTAGAACAAAGATTTCCTCACTCGAAGGTATTACGTTACGAAATAGACATTAAACCAATTTTGGGTAGGAAAACCATGACTGTGTTTCATTGTCATTCTAGTGAAATTAGATCATAAATTATACAATGGCAATGCCAATCTCAATCTCACAATGCTATGTATAGATGTTTGATTGAAGGAGGCACTATTACACACACACAATCCCTGTGCAAAATGCTTGACAAAACGATTGTACAAGACTTTGATAATTGCTAAAATTTACAAAATACATGGTGGACACTCTTGACTATGATGAGTAAAGGTGTGGCAATGAGGCCCTCCTACTTGTGTTCCAAGGCTTTTACTTTATCCTCAACATAGAAATAAATCCCTACCAATAATCTCAATGGAGGAAGCGAAATGAGATTGATAGAGGTGAGGAGTGTGGGAGAATATCATTTTTCATAGATAGCGACAATCTTGAGTGTGAATCCTCTAAGGTCGAGGCGACCGCGAGGAATGGAAAGTTGGAAAGAAAAAGGTGGGAATTTAATATTGCATGTTCCACACTTATTCCACAATGAAAATTATTCCTACCCAAATAAATATCTACTATGTGTGATCCACTTTGTCGTCCCAATCTTGCTCACAATATTCATGCTCGTTTCGGAATAGTTAATTAAGACTGTAATATGTCAAACAAAAACACGAAAAATAAATCTATGTCCGCTATAAACTTGAACTTGCACAAATTTTCACATTGTACATGTTAGAAAGACACACTTGTAACACGTGAATATTGAGTGGAAGATGAAAACCTTGCTTAAGCAACTATTGAATTTTTCATGATACGCCTTAATCTAATCTAAATTAAAACTCGCATTCGATGATTGTGTGCCCAAAATGCCTCTCCCAATCAATACATGTCCGAATGTTTCTTATAAAATTTGTACAACACGTAAAAGAATGCTTCTTAAAAATAAATCCAAAGACGAAAGATAAATTTATATATAGATGAGTAGAATTTTTTTCCAAAATTTAGTACAATTAAGAGGTATTAGTTAAAAGAGGAAATATTCAACTTAAAAGATGCCACAAATGGTTCACTTAAGAAATACATTAAATTTGAATATTAATACATTTCACATTAGAACTAATAATGTATCTCATTGCAAAAACTCTTAAAAAACAAATCGATATTATTTCGCTCAAATATCTTCCAGATTTTCACGTGGTCTCTTGTTAGATACTTATTTCAATCATATCCGCCCGAATGATTTTGTCCTGTTCTAAAATAATATCTCCATATTTTCTATTAAAGTGTCACCTGTCTATCCTTCTATTGAACACCGAGAAGGATGGATACTTGTGATCGACAATCGGCTCGGATTTGAGTAGGAGGCCACTTGTGACTTAGCAAATAGGCAATTTTTGATGGTCTATACATTGAGACCGCACAAAAACATGATGTAGTCTTCGTGGCCCATTGTATACTAGACTTGGGTTGATGGCAACGCTTGGATGTACATGACTTGCACCCATTACAAATGGATCCACATGTTTTAGGGTGAGCACATCTTTGATCGACCACTTTTCAGTAAAAGAAATGAAAATTTCCTTACATCCTTTCATTATCTCCAATTTTCATTATTTTTATTCCTAGTTTTCATTATTTTCAATTATAATAATCGAAAGAAACTAACATGAGTTGGTGGATGAATTATTCTATGTCGTTGGATGGTGATGACCACAACTATTTGATGGTTCACTAATAGGAGCAATAACAATGAAATGAAATGAACATTTTTAATGACGTCCACGAGTCTAAAGAATCTACAGGACCAAAAGTTGAGACTTTAAGATGAATTCAAACTCTTTTCAATATTAGATCTTCTAATGTGAATCTTGAGCACAAAACCCACGATCTTTTCAAGTCTTGTTTCTTCAAATAACTCATTTAATTTGTCCACCTTCAAGTCATTTTCATGTATCGAATACGAACATCCTCATAAGTTGAACACTCCATGATGAAGTGCCATTTCATCTCAACCACCCCTTTGAGGCAGAAAAGACAAGTTCTCCTTTCCCAATCCTCTTTGGGTATAGTCCATCTACCGGTTTCACATCAAGGTGATGCGATCCAATCCTCATTTGAGCCACTAAAATCCTTGCTTTACCCTTGATAGTTTCCCGAGATAATATTTTTCATCATGCTCCCAAGTGGGGTTAAATTATTTGATGTAATAATCTTTCTTTCAGAACTAATCTGCCCTTATCCATGTGGTAGTCCTAAATTTTTCTATCACATAGTTTTTTATTTCTTTGTTGTTGTTAGGACCTTCCCGAAAGTCGATGCCCCATTTGTTCATCCATTAATTGTTTTGCTCCATCCAAGTTTTCTTTCTACGCTCTAATTTTTCCTCCACAACCATTTTGGGCCAAGATGATTATCCATGCTTTCAACCTTTTCAAATAACTTAAGAACCAAGTTATTGTTGATGATTCCATCGGAAAGTGCACCTTTCACCCAATAGGATCTCATAAGGACTCGTTGATTTGATTTTAAGAGTGCTTGTGATTAGATGTTTCGGATTCTTTCTAATTGTCCATCCATGATTTGACATGCTACTTCCCCATACTTCGCAACCATAAAAGGCAACCAGGGTGACCAAAGAATCCAAAAAGGGTTTTCTTAGTTTTCCAATCCCAAAGTTCAGCTATTCTACACCTATTTTGAAGTAGGTAAGATGTTTTCCAACCCCTTATGTTTCCTTTTTATTCTACAAGTCTCCCAACTAAGTTTATTGTGCAAATCAATCCCAAGATATTTGTATTCTGTTACAATTTCCAACGGCTCCCCTCAAAAAGAAAGTTAATTTGTTTCTCTTTCCTTTTTAAAGAAAAAATCATTACTTTGGTTTTGCTAATGTTCACTTGCATCCCTACTTCCTGGCAAAAAGTTCTAAGGATTTCAAATGATCCCTCAATCCTTGAGCTATTTTTGAAATTAGAATAAGATCGTCGGCATATAAGAGTAACTTCACCACATAACCTCGCTCATTGTATGCCCTCCTCCTTGGTTTTGCTTAACCATTCTTTAAGCTTGTCAATGTGTAAGCCGAACAAGGTGGGAGAGAGAGAGAACAACCTTGCTTGACACCAATGTCACTACCAAAACATTCTGACATACCCTCTCTGGTTCTGATTTTACCTCTGACTTGCTCATAAAGCCTATGTACTGTTGCTCTAAACTCATATGGAATCCCAAGTTCCTCCATCTTGTTCCAAAGTTTGTCTCTAGGCACCGTGTCAAAAGCTTTCTTAAAATCAACAAAGCAACCAAAAATTCCTTGCCTTGGGTATCCCAAACCTTTTCAATCAAGTGCCTAAGAGTGATGTAATGGTCGATGGTTGAGTGTCTAGGTCGGAAGCTTGCTTGCCCTTTTTCTCTTTTACCCTCTCTTTTGGCCCAATTGTTGATTCGACGTTCTACCATGCCCCCAAAAAGTTTTACCAAGGAGAGGATTGACCATAATGGTGCGGTAATTTGATGGATTATTGATATCACCGCTTTTAAATAGAGGAATAACAACACTAGTCATCCATTCCAATGGGAAGCCATTTTGGTTGATCTCATTGAATATTTTTCTCGATGTGTGGAGTGAGAATCTCCACACCCACTTCAAAAATTCAGCCTGCAACCCATCAATATCTTGTGCTTTACCACTTGCTAGATTCATTATGCCCTGCTTGATGTCTTCCATGGAGAAAAGCTTGATCAAAGTATTAATTATGGGAGGAATATCCTTCTGTTGAGACCGCTCATAGAGGATCCTCACATACTCTAACCACTAAGCATTTGTGATATTATTTTCTCATGTTTTTTTTTCTTTTGTTGCAGCTCCCTCCAAAAGCCTTTGAGATTGTGTTTTCCAAGAGAAATTAATTCTTTCCTCCTCATATTCACATAGCTTTCTTTTTGTATTGTACCAATTTCTCATATTTCTTTTTATTTTCTTTGTTCATCTCACTTTCCTTCAAAGCTCTCTTGGCAGCCTTACATTCTTCGTCATACCACAAATTCGTTGGAAAAGTATTTGCAACTCCCTTTCTAGGTTTAGATCTTTTGCAAGCACTTAATGCCTTGTGAATTAAAGGAATCAGCAAATTACTACGTACATAGCTATTTGTCCCCTTGGTTGCCTTGCTCTCTATATCATTTCTTGTTATCTGAAATTGCCGCTCAAGGGTAACAATGAAGATTTCTTGATTTTCTTTATTTACAATGATTTTGCCTTGTTGTTGAGTTGTCTTTTGTATGTGATGAACTTGTTTTCTTTGGTGCTGATTTGAGATGGTACCAAGCTTGACAAAGAGAGGTTTATGATCAGATTTTAGCTTGATAGGACAATCCCCTATTTCAAACTCAAGCAACCGAGAAGTAGAGCTTTGGGAGCAGAATGACATAGTCCACTACACTTTGACCATTGTATGTTTTGCAAGTGATATTGCCTGATCTAGGCCAAGCCCTCATGCCATTACAAATAACCATGTCGTATAAGCTCCATAGGCCTAGAAGGTCAACCACATCACCCCTCCATTACCATCTTCTAAAAGTCGCAACCACTACTTAAATAATACCTATTGGCATAAATATACGATAAAAAAACCGTGCCTCATCACCCGCTCCACGAGACCACAAACTTAGAAATCACGTGACCGGTGATCCTTTGGAAGCGCCTATAGTTGCTTTTTAAAAGTCCCTATAAGAGCATGGTCACATGGAGGTCCTATTTCCTTGAAGTGGAAGGTCCCATTATTATTATTTTAAAGCTAGTATGGGAATCTAGGCCTAAACAATAGGAGCTCCTATTTTCAAGTGGAAGGTCTCCTTATTATTTTTAAAGCTAGCTACATGCTATTATCCAAAGAGAAATAATAGAATCTAGGCCTAAAAAATAGGAGCTCCACTTTTTTTGCCCTCTAAATTTAAGAGGTGGCTAGAGAGGGGGAGTGCACTAGGAGTTTTCCCCCCCTACAGCTTTAGGTTGATTTTGTCCATGTAGAATATAATATGCATTCCCGCCATTATTTTTTTAGTGATTTTAGAGAGAAGTATATTTTTATTTACCTATAAATAACCATAAAAATCCAACGGGTACCTATAATATCTCAACCGGTATTGTTAAGGAACCTAATAAAAAAACATAGGACCTTAAAACTGCTAGAATGCTTATAAATTTTGTCAGCAGCACCCGCTGAAATATTTATGAAGCCCCCCTCCATGGGACCATGCTCTAAAATGAGTTCCATTTATTTCGTCTGCCTCTAAGATTTCAGATTCAAAATTTTAAAGAGGGCCGCCAACGCTCTATTTAAATTCGCTCACAACATCACAGACACTCATTGAATGAATAGGACAAGATCCCAATCCGCACATCAAATGGCTTACTCTCAAGATCCGCAGCAGGACTCTGATCTAGCAATCGCTGTGGCTTTGGCAATGGCTGCCACACCACAAGACGAGGACGATGATTTTCAATGTCCTAATCCCGCCATTTCAATCCACCAGGATCTAATCCTCAAAAAATGCAAAATGCCGGAGAAACCCAAAAATCCAAAAAAAGAAGGATCCCATAAATTCCAGGTCAAGCCCTCTAAAACCTTCCAATAACAATAAGCACATAGAGAAGAAAACCATAAAAAAATTGCAGAAGGAAAGGAGAATACAAACGAGGCTGCTCCACTAAATCACAGTGTCAATGTCTCCGAGGAGTCCTGCCCCATCAGGTCACCAAAAAAATCAACATGTCTTCCGTGGTTAAGAATGGGTTTCATGGTGATGTAAATTTCATTAAAAGGGGGTTGGCAAGGGGATGTCAATTGAAAGCAGGTTGCTTTCCAGAGGAAGAAAAGATCATCATCTAGAAAAAGAAGCATCAATGCCCTTAACTGAAGAGACAATGGATTTTCTGAGCCCTCAACCAGACAGCCATTTCAATGTTTTGGGCGATGAGGGTTTGGAGTCCCTGAGTTTTGAACCAGGGACCCAGCTGAATACTTTATTGCAGCTTTGTTGCACTTCTGATGGAGGAAACACATTAGCTGACAGGGATACCGATAAATTTGAAATTTTTGACGTTGATGGGTCCTGCAGTGAATTGGATGAAGAACAGATTATTAGTCTCATGACTCAGGTTAGTAGCCCATGTAGAATAGCTAAGAATGTTTTGGGTAGTCACAGTTGCTTAGATAAACATTTGGATTATGAAAATAATTTGGACCAGGTTAGTAGTCCTTTTAAATTCCCTAATAATGATCTGGGTCATGATAATAGTCCGTGTAGAATCGATAGCAATAATTTGGATCAGGCCACTACTTCTGGAATCCCTCATAATGATTTGGGTTATGGCGACATTCCATGTAAAATGAGTCACAACGATTTAGGCCAGGAAGACAGTTTTGCTGATGACAGAAGTGTATGCGGATTCCCCGTTAATGATTTGGCTCACTCCAATAGTTTCTGTGCGATACCAAACAACGAAACTCACCAAAGCATGGAACAAGCTAGTAGTTCATATGCGGTATCAAATAATGAAGTTGGCGTTGAAGGTTTTTCGGACGAGGAAGACCAAATAGTGCTTTGCCCTGTTTGTGGAGTTGAAATCACTCATCTGAATGACGAAGAACGTGAGACTCATACCAATGACTGCCTTGATAAGGATGAAAGAGAGACTGTAAGTATTTGTATAGATGCACTAGACCAATTCTCAGGTTCTCTGATTTATTCTACATCAAGGTTGCTTTTAGGATTTGTAAAATTTGTATTGCCTCAATATTGTTTGGTTTTGTAATTTTGATTTTTGAGTTGCTTTATAGAAGCTTGCATGATGTTGCTTTTTCTGTCTAGATCACTTGGGCACTGACGTGATCTTTTCTTCTTATCTGAATCTGTAAATTTTGGGAAGATACCACACACTACCAAGGTTTGGATTTGATTAACGTTTTAAGAAGGTCTTCTCTCTGTATATCATGTCATTCATGCGCTGATTTAAAGTTCATCACTCTCCAGTCACTTTATATGTGGGATTATTATTAAATTCAGATTTCAGTTCCTAAAGTTGACTGATAAAACACAGTTTTAATTATTTTGTAAAAGATTCCATTCATATGTTGAAAAGACAGATTGCAGTATTAATTGTACAGTGGGATTTCAATGCTGCTAACATTCAAAGGGCTTGGGCTTAGAGATAACTCTGACTGGTTTATAAATGTCGACTTTGCTTTCCAATATAAAGGCTGATATTATGTAAGCCCTTCTCTGGCTAAATGTACCTTCATCAGTTATTAAAGGCTTGATCTTCAACCTAATGAATTACAGTAAAGGCTGATATTATGTAAGCCCTTCTCTGGCTAAATGTACCTTCATCAGTTATTAAAGGCTTGATCTTCAACCTAATGAATTACAGCTAGCCGTTTTGATGCAGTTCCTTTGACCAGTTATGCTTATTTGACATGCAAAAGCTGTGTTTATAATTAAATATACCAAGAAGGCATTGCTTTTTTAGGTCATATTTATGGTCTATGTTTTTCACTTCTTATTTAAAAAAAAGTGCTCTACTATGTTTGTTTTAATCCATGGACCAAATTCTGTTGGTTGGATTAATCCTAAATAAGAAATGCTTTCTAGATACAATATCTAATGTGACAAGTCAATTATCTATGTTTGCTTTCAAAGTCTCTCAGTACTAGCCATACGCATAAAATTGACATGATTCAAGATATATAAATTCTCTGAATTTCTCAGAAGTGTAATGGAAGTCCTGTTTTCCCTGTGAGGGTGAAACTACCAGCAGCTGTTTTTCAGATGCCTGCCATGCCTCTATTAGGTGTAAAGTCCTCAAATTCTATCTGTTTTTGATCCCAAAAACTTGTCTCAGTTACATATGAACTATGGGTCTTAAATGCCATGAGGGGGCCATAATTGGTTCCGAAAGCAAATCTACAGTACTTGAACTTTGTGCTTATCTTATATGAATTTTATCTTGTTCAAAGATTATTCTTTCACTATTTTTCATTTAGATTATTATGTTGGATATCACAGGTATCTTACAACATGATTGGATAAATTGTGTCCCACTCCAAGTTGGAGAAAACAATTCAATCCTCAAGGATAGTATATTGTCCCTGGAGTCCATACCGCAAGGGCGACCCCTAAAAGAGTCAAAACTGAAATAATGTCTTTCCGATATGAATAGAAGCATAAACAAGATGCGGAAGTAGAGTTACAGAGTCAGGTTGACGTTATTGCACTTCCCACTTTTATTGTGGATAGATTTGGTGAATAGGGTTTGGGGTGAATTCTTGTTATTGTCCTTTCCCCCTTAAATAAGTGCAGCTGTATCAACTTTCTCTACGAATATCAACAGTTAGGGCCAATCATCATTATCCTGTTTTCCTTCCCACCCCAAAAGCAACAATGTAGCTTGACCAACAGGAGAGACTTTACATGAATTAGGTGCGCATGAGTCTTCTGCTATTAGTGATTCTGTCATTGCATCCTCTCCTTTTAGGCCTGGTCCTGATTTAGATTTGGACCTGTTGCGTACTGGATCTGACCTTGGCTCTACGGTCTTTGAATGACATTACATGGGGCACTTCATTAGTGGTCAATGAGAGCTCTTAGATGTTCCTGGTCCATGTGTCACTGTTGCTTGGTTCTGGGCGTATACAAAAACTGGCAATCACAATGATGTTATAGCAGTTGGCTGAAATTGTAAAGACAACACTTGTGTTTGTTATTAAAAAGTTAACACCTATTTTCTCTCCCCAATGGAAAAGCCATCAATTTTAATTTTTAAGAAATTGCCAATATGTGAACAATATTGCAAACCAAGGCTTTGCATCTTTTTTTATGGTTTCTTTTTTACAACTTTGTCGTTTTCAACTGATTGACAGTTTTTACATCTAGAGTCTGGACCTTATCAATGGTAGATATCATTTGCCTGCTAGCTAGCTTTCTCACAATGGAATTTAGCATGGCTTATATTCTACCTGAATTCTTAGGCATGCTGAATATATTTCTCAAATTTTTAATTCGTATAACTGGACATAACAGGTTACTTTCTATGCACCTAAACACTCTTTTTAGGGTTCTTGGAGTCTGGCATTAAGAGTCTCAACATAATCGCAGTGTCGCATACTTTTTCCTTGCAGTAGTGCTCCCTATGCTGATTGTTCCTTTCTTCATGATGTAATTTACAAATCCTTGCAGTAGTGCTTCCAATGCTGCTTGCTCATTTCTTCATGATGTAATTTACAAATAAACTTAATTTGCACACATTAATCTCCTAATCAATAATATGATCAACTGCATCAAAAGTTCTTTATTTGTTACTGTATAAACCTTATGATTTGCGTGCTTTCTTTATTATGTAAACCACTAGATTTGGTACTTTATTAATGATTCAGGCATATGAGTGTTATGTGAATCCTGCAGGTGGTTAATATAAATGATATTCCACTTGAAGATATCCCCAAGACTGTTGTTGATGACACCCGAGTTGTTAGATGGCTGACACTCTAGGCCTCTCTAGATATGCAGATGTTTTTATTAAGGAGGAGATTGATTGGGACACTCTTCAGTTGCTTACCAAGAGGTATGCTGTCCTTTTCTCAAATGATAGTTGTTCATTGTTGTTTACTTGTTAGGTTGTGTTTTTCTTATATCGACAGCTTAGCACACAAAATGCCACTCCCATATGCATTTAAAGGAATCCATATAGCTTATATACTACAGTTTAAGGCATCCGATTCTTCCTTATGCTGCTGTGATACCATTAGTTTTATTGAACAAATTACCTTTAATAAGGTCCTCACTGTGACAGGACCTTATAAATCTTGGTGTTGCGGCTCTTGGTCCAAGGAAGAAGATAGTGTATGTACTGCGTGAACTAAGGAAAGAAAATAGTTGCTCAACAGAGGCCAATACAAATACTGTCAAAGCAGTGGTAAATATGGATGACAAACACAAGTTGACAGAATCAAGCAACAAGTTGATAACTGAATTTTTCCAAGGTCCTTCAACTGTTGCACGGAGACTAATTGGTTCCCATGTTGATACGTGTCAACAAGCAGACAAACCACAGTGCTGTCTGGCCGGAAAAGAGCTAGAACAAAAATCCTCCCAGTGCTGCCACACTTACAGGCATCCCTGAATGGCTGAGTGTTCCAGGAACACCGTTTGAGTGGTATACATCTCTCCTCTATGGTATTTTTTAACCAATCTAATGTGGCAGTTGCCTTTTTCATTGCAGTTTCTCAATTGTATAGAAAGGAGTCTAGCAAACGCCTGTGTGGAGGTGTTGAATCTTCATACTTATTTAGCTTAGCCTTTTGACACCAACAATAAGTGCATTAAATAGGTTTAGTTGGGATTCTTTTTAATGAATGGGTGAGATGCAGGGTGTTGGTTTGGTGTCCATGTACACATGTTTTTTTTTTTGCTAGTGTCATTGTATGTTTTCCTTTTGTTAAATGTACAATGAGGTATTAATAAAATTTACTGTACAATCTGATGTAAACAAGTCAAAGGTTGTTATAGTTAAATTGCCTAAAAACAAGCCTTTATGTCTTGCCAGCAGATGTGATAAAAATGCATGGGGTATATGGCATATCATTTGTTTTTTGGATTTACGGTTTATCTATCAGAACCCTACAATCAATGCAGCTTATCATGTGTGGTAGTTAATGGTGCTAGCACAAAATACAGAATACATGGGGCATATATGGAAATCTTTCCTTTGTTTGCATTTACCTATAAGACTCCTAGGGTTAATGCTGCTGATCACATGTTGTAGCTAATGGTGCTGTAGTAATACAGCATTCTTGCATACACCAATTATAACAAATAGTTGAAGTCTGATCATAAGTTAGAATAAAATTTCAGATACTAACAATTTTATGTAGGTCACAAATGTTGTTGAAAACTAGGTGAAGGGCCAATAAGAGTGAGTAATAGTTTTGTCATTGTATGAAGGATGATCTATTTGATTTCTTTTTAAAAATCCTAGCAATAAAAAGATGTTTTATTTGATAGCTTTCATCACTATCACCAAAAGATGAGAGCTTTGCAATTTAGTTTGAAAACAGAAAATCAAAATGATGGTCATAACATCCATTCCAAACTTCTTACCTGTCATTCTAGGAAGTCTTGGTTCTCAAGTGAAACGTGAAAAAGATAAGGTAACAGAGATGAATGTGAAGTCAACATGTAATTTTTATCTTGGGATACAACTTCGACAACTATGACATGTAGGTTGACCCTAATATAGCGGCAAACTAGATACAAGACACAGAGAGAAATAATGATAACATCAGTTACACTAAATATATTAGTGTACCTAACAACTTTCTGCTTTTAGATGTCTTCCAGCAGAAACAACAGATAGAAAAGAACAAATTATGATAATTATTCTACTTTCAGTCACAACATAGATGAGATGGAAATGAAAAAAGCTTTGATGACATGAACTCTCTCAAATCTCTTCAAAGAAAAGGGATTTTAACCACATTGGGCATATTATTGGAGTTTAATGGGTTCGCTCAAGTTTTTACAAACAATTCCTGTGGCATTTTACTGAAGTTGTCACTGTTTTGACAAGTACAGAAATCCAAAAGCTTTGCCTACACTAAATTGTTTTAAAGTACTTTGGATGAAAATGACAAGATTCTATATGGACATTGTCCAACCCATTGAAATTATTTACCATAATTAGCATATCTTAATACAAGTAGAGTTGCAGTTTGAGCCAAATTATCCTAGAAAAGGAACACTGCTTATGGAATCTAGAAAATGCATGTGATAAAAACAGAGGCATCCTGTTTGTCATTGGGAGCTATCGGTAGCTCTTCATTCTATAAAAATAGGGAACCATTATACCCAAGCATAGTTTACATACCTGGTGAATACTTGCTGATTCGGCAAGTACTCGCCAGTTTTTAGCTTGGGTGAGTACTCGCCTAGTAAACTTGCTGCTGAAACCCACTGAGTTTGCCTCAAAAACTTGCCCGAGTGTTTGCCACAAACTTGCCCAAAATCAACGAGTTTCCCTTGCAAACATGCCAGATGCAAAAATACGTGGGATGTTGTAAAAGCATGGAAAATATGTTGTTTTTGTCTTATAAAAGCTTCACACTCCCTCACTTGTAATCACACAGCTATTGAGCATCTTTTGCATGAGTTGAAGAGATTTTATAGTGAATTCGAAGAGCAAATTTGAAGAATTTCATTTGGAGGTGTGTTCCTCTTCTTTCCTTCTTTTCAAGCATGTAAATTCTTTCCATATTGTATCCAAATATGATTTGCAAGTCTGAATAAATTCCATTCAATTTTGAAGAATTTTAAATGTTATTTATGTTTGTTTATCATCATTAATAAACAAAATTCCTAGAATGTATTGTTTAAATGTTTTTCAATTTTTTCAAGGAATTTATTTTGTTTGTAGGGTTTACAATTACAATTACGTAGGATTTTAAAGTTGTTTCTTAATTTTTAAAACATTTTAAAATTAAATTTGCGGTTTTTACTTTTTAAAATGTGCATGGTGTTGCATAGATTAGAACTTAGCATACAATGGCATCTGGGTCAACATTACTTGTAGGAACCATTCCCGCTAATACATGTATTGTTGCTTGGAAGTATGCTGTATGTGGAGAAGTTTTGGGGATTGTAATTTTGAAGGCATCAATTGCTTCAAGTATCATCTTGCATCTATTGTTTGCCGCGACATCATGGTATGTCATTATGTTACGAAAGAGGCACAACGAGAGATGAAGACAAAGTCACGTCATTGTTGGATGAGAAGAAACTAGAGAGGGCAAGGGTGCAAGCAGTCATAACAACAACCATTCGATATGAAATGGTAAAGAATTGAGTCCGATGCGGCAATGATTGTGGGCTTTAGTTGTGGTCCACAAATATGAGGAGGCACATCCGGTTCATTGAGTTTGAGCAAAGGGATACATATTTTTTTAACACCTAGAAACATACCTAGGGCACAACTTTCAATTGTAAGTTACAAGTGAAACAAGGATATGCATGAGGAGGAAGTAAATAAGGCATTTGCAAATTTCTCGTACTAGAACAACCTTTCTTTCAATTTGGTGAAGAGCTCAGTATTGGGAGTATTTGGTGAAGACATTAACAATTGCAAAGAAAGGCACAAGGCACCCTATCCAAGAGACTTAAGTGGGAAATTGCTCTAGGGTGTAGTTGCGGATGCAACATCAATCTTGGAATGTCAAAGCAAATAAAGTGACAAAAATATGGATGCATCATTCTTTAAAATGGGTGGACAAAACTCTCATCAAGTTTTTAGTGGCATCAAATGGTGAGAGGGTTTTTTTGAAGTCAATTGATACCTCTAACATAGTAAAAATTTAGAAAATTTGAGTCTTATGTTAGGAGGAGGTCTGTGCAAGTTGTCATTGACAATGCAACAACATATGTGGCAATTGGGAGACTACTACAAGAGAGACATCCATCACACTTTTGGACTTTTGAGCGGTCCATTGCTTTGACTTTCTTTTGGAGGACATAGGCAAAATTGTGTGGATGAGACCGCTTGTAGAAGATGCAAGAAATATAATCAAGTACATATATAATCACTATTTGGGTTCTTAGTTTGATGAGAGAACACACCAAGGGGAAAGAGCTTGTGCGAGCGGGGGTGTCATGAGGGTTCTGCTACTAACTTTCTATGTTGTAAAGTATTTTATAGTTTGTTAATATCATTGAAGCAAATGTTTGTGAGTCAAACGTGGCTAGACTCACAATATTCAAAGAAAGTTGATAAAGAGAGGACCGCATGATACAATTTTTGATTATGTCTTAGCGAAAAAAGAGTTGAAAGATCATCAAGGTAATTTCAAACTTAAATTTAAATTTCAAGCTGATTATTTTATTTTCATTTTTAAAACATATTGCTATTTACTTTATTTGTAAGTTTTATAACTTTAAAATTCAATTTTTTTGTAGGTGTCGGAGCCATTGGTGAGGGTTTTGTGCTTGGTTGATAGAGAGCAAAACTTATAGGATACATTAATGAGGCCAAGGTTAGGGCCAAAGAGGCCATCCAAAACTATTATAGGAGGAAATAGCCGTGTTTGGTCCCTTTCGGAGCTAAATGATTAGAGGTGGAACCATTAACTCCACCAATCCATTCATGCAATATGGTACTACCTCAATCCCAAGTTTTTCTTCTCCGATGGCTTCATAGATGTTAATGGGGAGAGGTTGTGGAGGGTCTCTCAACATACATTGAGAGGATGATACCGTGAGGTTGTGGTGAGGGTCCCATTAGTTTAGAGTTACGAGTTACAAGCATGCTAGAGGGAGGCTCTTTTCTTTGGTATTAATTGTTTGAGGGAGATCACCATGCAACACAAATTAGAGTATTTACTTATATGTTATAAGTTACATATTTAATATTATTAGCTACTTATAAACTTTTGATTATCTTGTTTGTAGGTTCTTAGTCAAAGATTGGGAGGAAATACGCATCTTCAAAAGCTAGCCCTTCGAATTTTATCTCAACCTTGTAGTACTTCTGGATGTGAGCATAATTAGAGTTTGTTTAAGGCCATTCACACGAAGAAGCACAAGAAGTTGACTCAAAACGCCTCAATAGCCTAGTTTTTGCAATACAATCGTTAGCTTTACACAATAAAGGTGGATGACTCATTGCAAGAGCCTATTGATTCGGATGAGATTGATCCATATAATGACTAGACTGCATAAGAAGAGGAAAACCCCACTTTCATAGAGGACGAGATTGTTGCTTTTGAGAGGGAAGCTATGGATGGAGAAGCGCAAACAAGATATATTGGATTGCATGAAATCTTTGGAGATGATGTTGAACATGCAATAAAGGAGCCATTGCCATTTACTATCGTGGTGGAGCCCTAGTCACAATCTTCAGGAGGTGCAAACAATCGTAACCAAGTGTGGGGATTACTTGAGTAGACAATCTCACTGATTTCATTTCCTAGATTTGTTCTAGTGTTGAAATTCAAAGCCCACCTAGAGATGACGGAGACCCCAAAATCCCAACATGGAGGTGTTATCCTATACACTTATTAAGAATACTTGAACAAAAGAAACAATTAACCTAAAGAGTTAATGATTTCAATTTATATTAAGTTAAAAACATTGCACAAGTTGCATGAAGAGATAAGATCAAGTGTATTGAGATGAGATCACCTAGTGGAGCTCTATGACAATTTTGCACCATCGTATATAGATTTGAATGCAAAATTAGATTGATTGTATGCGGGTGGTGACGAGGTAGTCAATTCATACACCTTAATTTTCATTACTAACATTTGCTCTTTATAGGCACTATTAGTGCATTGATTTTTGTGGATCGATATCCTTGGTATGATCTTAATAGTCATGTTGTTTAGTGGCAATACTTGTGAGAGAGATTTGATGTGCATTCCGTGATACCTTAGTTACCTTATCCTCGTCATCCTCGTGCAACCTCCCTTTGAGATCACCTTATCTCCTCTTATGGTTGCCTCCATATCCACTTACAATACACTTAGACCTCTGTCAGATCACTTTTTATCAGCTCTAGAGCTTTCCTTCATCCTTCTTAGCCTTCTTCCAAGACCCCGTGATGCATCATTACCTTAGAGTTGACGACATCGACCATGGTCGATATCGTCTGGATTTTAATTCTAATAATCGGCCGCATGGTCTATGCCATTGGCTAGAAGAAATTGTAATGACTAATCATGTTCCCTATTTATAGGCAACTTTTGAGTGCATTTATCATCACATCATCATTGATCATTTTGGTTTGCTTTACGCTCACCAAGTTGCTCTTGAAGGTCTTAAATGTTTAGAAGTTAGTCTTGCTTATCTTTTGGAGTTTACTTTTGGAGCATTGGGTCTAGGACACTCAAGAATATGAGCTGCACTTACTAGTCTACAAAGCCTTTGGAGTCCCCAACAAGTGGTTTATCTAGGCCTTCTTCTATTTATCTCGTGGTTCCCCACATCAACTCTCTTATAAGGTGCTACTAACCCCTGGGAAGTTAATGTGCCAATGGTGTCTGCATGAAGGTAAGTATCTCTAACCTCTCTTTTCCTTTATGTTATTTTAGATTTGATTGATTGTTTGATTGGTCATGCACATAGGTTAGAATAGAGTAACATATTCTGAATCTATTGCATTATTATCTATCGATCCTTACCTTACAATCTGCCCTTTGGGATTTACAACATATTGATCCTTACAATCCATCTTTACAACCTTATCTTAAGTATCTCATCTTTTTACTATTCTTACAATCAATTTACAATTAGGATACTAGTAAGTTAGTATGATGCCACCTCCTATCCTAGACTTAGGCTTTGGAACCCTACATCTTTGATAGAGTGTGGACTACCATCTTCTAGATCCACAGATTAGCACCTTACAACCCTCTTGTGTGTGGCCTTAGAATGGTCCCCTCTTATCCTAATCTATATTATCGAGAAGAGAAAGAGGATATTCTATAGACCATTCTTAGCTTGCACGCATTCTAGTGAACCCAATGCGAATCTTGCTCGACCTTTTGAGTGAGTCATCTTCACGATTAATCTATCATTTATCTTATCTTTTCAAAATCTAATCAAATTCTTCAAAAAATATCTTTATTCTTTCCTAAAAATCTCTTACAATGAGCCATCTCTTTAGCTACCAAAAACCTAGATTCCTAAACCATCGATTGAGAGTCCTTTGTTAAAGGAACTCCCTTTTATATGGATTAAACATGGTCGACACTTCTTCCAAGAAGATTTCCCAAATTGCAGCCGATAAAAGGAACACTAATCTCATCTCAACAATGTCCAAGAGGAAGAGTTTGAGCAAGAGTATCTTAACATAGACAATGTCTATGTTGACTATACTCTGCTTGCAAGAATTCATCCAAAGGTTTCTCAAATTCGTCCGGATAACCACTTGAGTTTATTCGAGAATGCATGGAGGAATACAAATTTGCTTGGGCCAACCCCTCAACCAATGGGGCAAGCCAAAGCATGTCTTGCCTTGTCTATACTTCTAATACTTCTTCAAACTTGGTGGGTGCCACCACCAATGCACCTCCTCAATCTAATCCACAAAATCCTCCACATAATTCTCCTTCTAATGATCCAACTCAACTCATCTTACAACTCATTAACCAAACGAGTCAACAACAAGCCACTACTAACAACCAATTCCTTCAAGTGCAAGCAAACCTCGCTCGCATGAATAACATAACTCAACAAACTCGGGGCATGTCAAATCAATGTCCACCTTCACCTCCACCTTCTCTTTTTTGGTCCTAACAAGATCTCAATACCGCAATTTCCCATAACCAATAAGGTTCTTTAATCTATTCAAAAGGAACCTTTGCTCCCTATATAGTCACTATAGATATTGGAGATATCACCTCTTCTCTTACTGAACGGGTCCACTAACGGAAATCTTCACATTAAGGCCTTTGGCAATGTCTACAAAGATTGGATCAAAGATAACTCCGATGCCGTTGCCAAGTTCTTACCTAAGACCCTTATGAGGGATGCTTTAGATTGGTACCATACTCTTCCAACTAACTCCATTGTCAAACTTGAGGGATTAGTCAATGCACTACTCAAGGAATTTCATTCTCAAGACTTACTTGAAAACAATTTGAACATCTTTGTCAATATTAAATAGGGTGAGAATGTAATTGCCCTTTCCTTCATAAGTGATGGAAAACCCTCTTTAATAGAACCAATCGTTCCTTTTTTTGACTAGAGTCTTTACCAAATCTTCCTCAACACCTTAGGAGCTCACCTTCAATACAAGGTAAGGTCCTTTTCTCCAACCACTTTGGAGGAAGCCATCAAGTAGGCTAAGAGGAAGGATATCTTATTTACACATTTGAGAAACCTCAACCCAAGCAATCTCAATCTCAAAAGAATTTACAAGTCCTAGTGAGACCCTAGAATTACAATGATACGGATGACAAAGTTGTTGACACTCCTAATCCTAGCAAAGCTTTCCATAAAACCTTCCTTATTAACATTGATTTAACCCCTCAATCTAAAGGAGGCTATTTTCCCCTCCCTTCTTCCCATACAAATTGTCACTAGCCTCTCCCCAAGACATATCAAATGCTTATGGATACCTCTTACCCTCTCCCCCATGGTACAACAAGAGCCCTTCTATCTATTGGTGGTACGCCACTTACCGCCATTCCCACAAGAATCAGTAAAACACTTTGTACCTTCGCTTATGCCTTCTTAATTTTGGCTAACTTTGTTCATGATGGTATGGCCTGTAAGAGACATGAAGAAACTATTGTGGTGCGTGACCACGCTCAAAAGTGTGACCATCACAATGTTGTTCATCAAACTATTGAACACCTTAAAGTCTATCAAGACCCTTGCCTAATCATTCTAAGACACCTATAATCTTGACTTAGAGCCCATTGAGAATGTGGCTAACATGAGTGGTATAAAACATATGATTGCTACCATCGATGCCACATGTCTTGCTTATCATCATTAAACCTACATGACTGTTCAAACCTACCCTATAGGTCAAACTTTCCTCAAGCCATCTTCAAAAAAACCCAAAAGTTGAAGAACTTGTGCAAATTAATGCCATCGGCCATTATGAACCAATAAAGTCGACGTTGTTTGTTTCACACTATGTCATACCCGATCGTATTGCAAATGTACACCGGTAGGGCCGATAACATCGCTTGGATGGCATGCAATCTGAACAAAAATAAAAACCCTCTCAACTTCGAGCTCTTAGCCTCTTCTCGATCATATTCAAACCGAGATTCCTCAGTTCAACCTAGTATTTCATCATCCAACTTTGAGGAAGAACTTTCCAAACAAGATTCTTTCTTTGAACTTATCCGAACTTCACCAAAACATCACAATCACCTCATGACAACCCTCTTTAATATGAGTATCCCTCGCCACCAACTTTGGGGCACGTTTCCCTCTTGCGCATGGTTCGGATGAGAGTATACTTCAACAATGCAAAGAGATTTCTATCCAAAATGATCTAACTACTAATCAATCTCTATCTCTTTATTTTCCAATCAATTCTATGCTCCTGGATGAGCTGCTCTTTCAATTAGATGATATTTCTCTCTTCATCTTCATCAAGATTAAGAACGTGCAAATCAAGCGAGCTCTCATCGATGAGGGTTCAGGCACATGCATCACATCATTGAAATTCATCAAATCCCTAGGCTATTCTACCAATGACCTGAAATCTACTCATGGCATGTGTTCAAGGGTACGACTAAAAGCAAATGCCCCCATGGGCTGCATTTGGCTACCTATTATCATGCCTCCTTGCACTATTAGAGTGAAAGTCATGATCTTCAACTTTCCTCTTTCATATAACATCCTTCTTGGCTGACCATGGACACATCAAATGTGTGCAATTGCCTCATTTGTATGTCAATGCGTCAAATTCCCCACCTTGGCTTTGTGCAGGTAAAGATTCAAGGCGACATGAACCCGTGGATCTTCGAATACTTTCAATAATGCGGTATCTTCAAAACCTCATCTCTTGAGGAACTACCTTGTGTCCCATTTCAAGAGTATCTACACTTCAAATACCTTATTGATTCACTTTGGGGATATAGTGGCCACCTCGAGCTTGTTGGAAACATCCCACCTAACCTCGACTTGGATGACGATGAGCCTAATAAGATCAAGTCTTCTCGACCTCTTTGATTCAATTATTGCTAAGTTGCCTCCTTTTGTGCAACCTCGTTCTTGCAAGAAGGTGTCTCATGCAATTCCCATCACTATATCTTCTACCTTGCCTCCTACCAAGGAGCTGCGCCCTTCACCATTGATTGAAGTTGTCATTAAATCTCTTAACATTGATGTCACTACGCTTGAGTATGACAATGGTTATTTTCTCAATGACCCATTCATGTTTGGCTACACCCAACCTAAGAATGCAAAATCTTACAATACTAATAGTCGTTACACTCCTTTGTTGACACTTGTGATTTTGCACACTAGAGATCCTTCATTAGCGTGTTTTCCCCATGATCTTTACAAACATCTTTTAACCGCAGTATTAACATGATTCGTTCTTACTTTGTAATGTTCCTTTCGGGTTCAAATTTGAAAGATATGGAATTTGCAGAAAACCCCAATGATAGAAAAACTGAAATAAATTTTAAAACCTTACAACGACTGATTTTTATTAATTTATGGCAGCTCACATACACAAAACAACTGGAAATAAATATAGAAACCCTTCAAAATATTTTATTCATGAGCTGGAACAATTATAAGACGAGCCCATTGGAAAAATATATTATTTTGTATTTTTGGACCAGCTGGAATAAATGAATGACAGCAGCAAATACACTTCACAAATATGGCTGGAAATAATGATTCCAAAGCCCAAATACAAGTCCGGAAAGTGCAATCAGCCTCTAAAAATATGAGGAACCCAATTACCGATAGAAGTGAGTTGTTGTGCCCTAGAAGCCAACAAACTTCACCCCAGGAGGGGTCGCCACCCTAGGGAGCGTTTGGAAACTCCTAAAAATGCCCTAGCATGCTTCATCACAAGAACCCTCGTTGAAATCACTGAATCAATTTATTGAAGCCCAATGGAAACCCCTGAATGGAGAATCCTCAAGGATTGAAGGGTTTTCGTCCTTCAATAAAGGAACAAAGAGGGTTTTGTCCTCACTTGCAGGCCCACAAGAGGGTTTCCATCCTTAAGTGGAAAGGAATGAGCAATAACCCAAAAATCTCATGAAAATTATGGTAAGGAATAGATGATCCTCAAACAAGCCAAGCGACCTCCTTTTATACACAAATGATGGCACAAACCTCTAGAACAATCTCCAAAAGGGGTTGCCCCACTTGGAGAATTAATTTGATTTAATTATTGCCTTTTCCCTCTAGTTTCTTTCTTCACCTTGGGTCAGCCACTTTAGCATTTAAAATAAATTAATCTTTTAATACTTTTCTCCTTTTTATGTTTTCACTTTATTCCATAAAGTCCCTTCCTTTTCATCCCTTTAGCCAACATATAATAATGAATAGGCTAAATACTTTTAAGTATTTAAAAATACCTTTTATTTTAATGATATTATTAAGTTACTCAAGATTTGGAAATGATTGGGCCCAACTTAAAACATTATTAATTATTTTATTTTAGAAAAGGGGACATTACGGACTCCTTTCGAGCCTTAGCTCCTTGATGATGAGCCGACGTATTCCAACTTTGACCCCGAGCAAGATGATTTAATGGATGAAGAGGATGAAGAACAATCGATTAGCTTGCCTACTATCGATCCTCCCCGTGATCCGGTGAATGCATGTTGACTCCTCTAGTCACCTCTACCATCCTAGATGCTCCTCGCTTTCCACAACATCTCCACCTCCTCGACCTCTTGTCATGTTGACTATTGACTACCCAAATGAGCCGCTCTTTGCTTTTGCACATGGCACGAGGCACTAGTGCATGATATTGCGGATTGCCGAGCTAATAAGAAGCGCATGAAAAACTTGAAGTAGACGTGTGCAAAGAGTAGAAATGATGACCATGCATTTACCTTCCTCTCCTTCTCTCCTTTAGCAATTTTGCTCTCATTATAAGCATTGCTCTCACTCCAACGATACTTGTCGCATACTTAACCACAAGCGAAAGGCATTTGAGGCTTTTGCTCCACCTCGAGCTTAGAAGCTAGCAACATCCTCACCCTCTCGAAAGCGGTTCCCCAAACTTGTAAACCACCCATCTATGCACACACCGTAGACACAAAATCATGCACTTTGGGTAACTATCTAGTCTCAATTACATACTACTATTCATATGGTTCTCAAGTATCTCTAATTTCCTCCATCGCCCGCTGAAATTAGATAACAAGCAAATTACTGTTGTGATTAATCAAGATAGTGTTGAGAATCTCGAGTAATGTGAGATGAGTCAAGCCTTCGGCATTTTTGTAAGGACTTGGCCAAATCATGGTGAAAAACGAAGAAAGCTGACTCGACGAGTCAAAACCGAGCTAGGGACGAGTCGACAAGGGAAAGTCGAAGAGTTGTGGAAGGTGCCACGTGTCAGCTCAACGCAATTCCAAAAAGTGAGAGGGAAAAGTGAAACTCCAAACTCCCGGGACTTCCACGTGGGGTTGAATGGTAAGGGGCCCGCCAAGAGAGGGTCCTTGTATTAATGTGCAACGAGTCTCATTACGAACTTGTGAAAAAGAAAAAAGGAGCCGCGGAAGGTGCCACGTGTCAGCTTGGTGCACTTTCAAAAGGTGCAAGAAAAGCGGAGACCCTAGAGATGCACTTGGCCTCCACGTGGAGCTCAACACGGATAGATTCCAAACCCAAAGTAGGTTACAAAAGATTGGCGGTACAGTCAATTCAATGTAGGATTAATCATGAAGCCCACCAGAATTTTAAATGCTCAGATCTTTTAAAAGATTGTGAGAGCCCGCGTGGAACGCCCGACCCCGAAGTTCAAACGAGCATAACTTTTGACCCAGAACTTTGATTTTCACAAAATTGGACTTTTCGGAAAGCTCTTGACATCCTCTACACCACAAAAAATGGATTTCTTATTTTTAGTAAGGGTAGGTGGGTGAAAATAAAAGAAACATCTCCAACTCCAATAAATTAAATGTCTATTCCCGTAAAATGCAGGAAATCCTTGGCAAACTCAAAATAATTGCTCACACTCAGAAGACCATAACTTTTGCAATTCTCAACGAATTTTCACAAAATTGGTCTCGAAAATCGCGACTCCGAGCACGACGCACAACAATCAAGAAATGCAAAAACCTGAAGCTCGACAACGATTTTTAAGGAAAACGAGCCCAGTTCAAAGAGACAGTTGAAAAGTGGTTGGGAATGCATTTGATAGAATAGAATAAGATTGCAATGACCAAAGAGGGACGGAAGCCTCACAAATATTATTGATCATTAAATCAGATTACATAACAATGCAAGAGCTGTAATATTTATAGATATTAGACTGACCTCATATGGATAGACATGACACCTATCGAACCAACTACGAGATGATAAGACCTATCTCACATGCACATGTAATTACTACTAATACCAATATTGAATGTTATCCAACATAACAATATTGAATGCAAATCACTAGACTAGAGTGCACATGTTGCACATTATTAAATATAAGACAATGCATAAAATGCAATAAATATGTCTATGCTAAATTATGGTAACATTCCCCCTTTAATTTTGCATAGTTTCGATGAAGTGGAGAGGAACTCTCTGAACGAGTGTGAATTTGTCACGTGCAGTGACTTAGTGAAAACATCTCGCCTTCTTCGTTCACTTTGTAGGATGAACTGGAGCTGTATGTTGTGCTTCAAGACATGCTCGCGTATGAAATGAACCTGTACTTCAATATGCTTGGTTCTCTCATGAAATATTGGATTGCGAACAAGCTTCAGAACTCCTTCATTATCAACATATACTGGAGTAGATTTATGTTGTGGTAGACCAATTCCTTCCAGTATTCGGCGTAGCCATATTGCTTCACAAATAGCTTCACCTGCAGCTCGATACTCTGCTTCTGTAGAAGAGCGAGAAACAAAGTTTTGTTTCTTGCTTCCCCATGATATCGGTCCAGATCCCATAAAGAAGATGAAGCCTGATGTTGACTTCCTATCATCCATGTTTCCTGCATGATCTGAATCTGAATATCCTATCAAGAAGAAGTTGTCATTCTTCTTGTACTCTAGACCAAGGTCAATTGTACCCTTTAGATATCTCAGTATTCTCTTTGTTGCTTTCCAATGACATATTTTCGGTTCTTGCATGAAGCGTGATAAATAGATAACTGCAAAACTGATATCTGGTCTAGTATATGTCAGGTAAATGAGACTCCCGATCAACTATCGATAGAGAGTTGCATTCATCGGTGGTGATGGATCGAAACGAGATAATTGAAGTCTCGCTTCCATAGGTGTAGCAATAGGAGTGCAGTCCATCATCCTGAATTTCTCGAGCGTTGTCTTGGTGTATTTCAATTGCGACACAAAGATATGATTCTCTTTTTGCCATACTTCCACCCAAGACAATAGTGCATGAGCCCAAGATCTGTCATGTTGAGCGATCGATTAAAATCCTTCTTTGTTGCATCGATCATCTTCACGAAACTACTGTAATGACTAGATCGTCGATGATAAACAACCCATGATGACAATCTCCCCCTTGCTTTTGAGGTAGAGATTGGGGTCATAAGGATTCCTTTCGAATCCATGACTTATGAGATGCTCATCAATTTTGATGTACCATGCACAGGTGCTGTTTTAGGCCATATAGAGATTTTATGAGTCTGCATACCATCATCTCTTTTCCTCGGTATTACATAACCCTCTGGTTGAGTCATATAGACTTCTTCTTGCAAATCTCCATTAAGAAAGGCACTTTTCACATCCATTTGGTGGACTTTCCACCAAATTGTGCAGTAGAAAAAAGATCATCCTGATTGTCTTGATCTTGGTTTGTGGGAGCAAATGTCTCCTCATAATCAATGCCTTCTTGTTGTGCATACCCCTTTCTTTCTGAAGCCTTGCTTTATACTTGTCAATAGTCCCATCTGATTTGTACTTAGTCTTGAATATCCATCTGCATCCAATGGGTTTCTTCCCTGGTGGAAGGTCGACAAGTTGCCATGTGTTGTTCTTCATCACTGACTGATACTCTGAATCCATGGCATCTTTCCAAGCTTTTGATTGTAGGGCTTCCTGAACTGTAGATGGCTCAATTGTTTCAACAACTCTGCTCATTAGGGCATAATTGACCTCTTCACGAGCTTGACTGCGAGTTCTAGGTCCAGGATTGGATGATGTGCTAGGTGCTTCATCCAAATTTGCATCTCTTATTAATTGAGTATACCATTTAGGTAACTTCTTAGCTGTTCCATTGGCTTGTGGTGGATCCAAGTTTTCACCATCATCCAATTCATCACTGTCATCTTCAATGGGAACATCAAATTCTATCTTCACAAGAGGTGTATTCTGCATGTTTGTTGAGTCGTTGAGTGGAGCATCTGCTTGTTTCTTCTCAAAGAACTCAACATCCCTACTTGTGTATACTTTCTTTGCTTTCGGATCCCATAATCTGTACCCAAGTGCTTCTTCACTATATCTAATGAATATCAGTTTCTCAACTTTCATATCCAACTTGTTCCTGTTCTTCTTGGGTATGTGCATGCTAGCTTTACACCCAAATACTCTTAGGTGTGCAATTGATGGTTTTCGATTTGACCATGCTTCTTGAGGTGTCACTCCTTCAAGAGCTACTATGGGCACTCTGTTCAACAAATAGACTGCAGTTCTTGCAGCTTCTGCCCAAAATGTCTTTGTTAAACCTAAGTCATCAATCATACATCGCACCATTTCCATGATAGTATGATTCCTTCTCTCAACTATACCATTCTGTTGTGGTGTGTGAGTAGGAGGCATTTGTCGATGAATCCCATGAGCTTCCAGGTAAGTCTTGAACTCATTGCTTGTGAATTCCCCCCCTCGATCTGAGCGGAGAGTTTTGATCTTGCGACCAACTTCATTCTCAACAAGTGCTTTGAACTTTTGAAATGTCTCAAAGGCTTGACTCTTGTTTCTTAGACAATATATCCACATCTTTCTTGAGTAGTCATCAACACAAAGCATGAAGTATTGACATCCAGAATGACTTGGTTGCATGGGCCCGCAAAGATCGGTGTGCACCAAATCAAGCTTTCCCTTAGCTCTATATGTGTTCTTCTGGAAGGGTACTCACGTGTTTGCTTTCTAGGTAGGCAATTGTGACACTTGTCGAGTGTTGTGCTTGAGTGTAGGCAATCCTTTCACCATGTTGCCCTTTTGAAGTGTTTGGAGATAGCCAAAACTGATGTGACCATATCTGCGATGCTTTAGTTCTCTGCAGATTGTGTGTCTTTGGCCACTTTAGAGCTTGATCATCCTTGTGGACAAAATCAAGTTGGAACATACATCCCACATTGGAGGCTCTTGCTTTGCAATCTTGGAACCTCTTGACTTATCTCTTATCAAGCACACTTTTTCTCCATTATTACTTTGTCAAAATCCAACTTCAAGTTGTGATCGAGTTGACTAGCGATAGCAAATTCTTGGTCGACCAGTACATCTGATAATACATACGTGATTTTGCGGTCATGCTTTCGAAGAGATAGTGAAATGTTTCCAATCCCTTGACACTTTGTATGATGAGTCATCACCTAATGACACATGGTTCTTGTTAGGTGAGTCACGTAGTGTGTAGAACCAATCCTTGCGTCCAGTCATGTGTCGAGTTGCACCAGTCAACATACCAAATATCTTGTGTGGACTTGGTTTCTTCATCAAATTGAGTAGAATACATGTGGTGTCCTTCATCTGAATCATCCTCATGTTTGTGATGTACCCTTGTTGTTTGGGTTTTCTTTGCCAATTACCATTTTTCTGCCCTTGATTGTTGTTGTTGTTGGACTTCCCTTGATTTGAATTATTGTTACCCTGTTGGTTATTGGGTTTTGAATTGCTTGATGAACCCTTTTTGTAGGAATTGTACCAACAATCTTTGATGTCATGTCCCCCTCTATTGCAAATGGGACACTTCTTGGTGTTGTCTTGTTGACTTTGGTCCCTTTGTTGACTTTGATTTTGTTGGGACTTCTTGTGATTGGACTGAAATTTCCCCTTTCCTTTATGATTGGAAGATAGTGCTTGCTCATCTTCATGATCTTTGTTGTTCATTGCCTCTTCTTGTTGGAGTAGATTGACCAACTTCTCAAAGGTGATTGTGTGTTCACTCATATTGATAGTTGTCACAAAGATTCTAGGAAGGAGGAAGTGCTCGCATACACAATTGGTAGTACGAGGTCTTCATCACTTATCTCTTTTCCCAATGCCAATAGAGATGCCCTCAAAGTAGCGACTCGTCTCAAAAAAACTTGACCTTCTCATTGTGCTTGAACTTGAGAGTATGCGATTGTGATAGTAGGTTGAGGATGGCATTCTTGTTCTTTGCCTCATAGATCGTATGCTCAACTTATCCCATGCATCCTTGGCCGATGTGGCATCTCTAATGTGGGGTTGCACATCGTCATTACGCTAAACAAGATGATCAACTTGGCCTTTTGATTGGCCACTGTCAAATTGAACTTGTTGTCTTCCATCATCAAGTGATCTTGTTGTTGTTCCATCTACAATTGTCCATAGGTCTTCAAACTCAAGTAACATCTTGATCTTCGGTTTCCATGCAGCATAGTTGTCTCCTCTAAGCAGTTGTGAATCTGGCAAGAAGAACTTTGGTGCTTGTGCACCCATTTCTGCAATCTGAATTTCTGAAACTCTGAATTTCTGACAAAGGGTAAGGCTCTTATCACTCCAGGTTTATGGTCTCCCTCTCAATATACCGTCAGGCCGATATACCAAACCTTTCTATATACGCTCCCTTCCGATATACCCGTCGGTACGTGGAAGAAGATCACCCTTTCAATATACCCATTAGTACGGAAAGAGGTGTTAATGCACGTGAAAGAATTTAGTACGTGGTACGTAGACAGTACGGAGAGGGGTTTGTGCAAGCACAAACGGATGGGAGGGCTCAAATGTGTGTATTGTGTCCTTATTACTCCCCGTCGATTTTATAGGGTCGATGCCCAGATGACGTTTAGGCACTGTGTTAGGCGTTAAGTGCGGTAGTAGTCGTGACGGGCATCACCGTAAGCGCTTCCCGGAGGCACCGTATATATGCATGAGCAGCTGCTATGAGATCAAAGATCTCGTGTGATAGAACCAAACATAAAATAAAAAATTTATACCTTTTTTTTTTGCACTTTATGCACCAAGATTAGTACAAAATGCTCCAAAAGTACATCAAAATGAAGTTTTTGTGTCCCCCCTCTTTAGAAAAAAGGGTCTAGAATCACAAAATACACAATTTAAGCCAAAAATATTTTTACCCCAATAGGTGTTTTTCCGCTAAATTTAGCGGTGGCTCTAAATGTGTTTGGTGAGCTTCTAAATTTGGAAATCTCCCAAAATTTAGTAATTTCTCTAAATTTTCCAAAAAAAATAATTTAATAAAAAATATGGAGAGTGGGAATTGAACCATTTCTTTGTTTGTTCCCAAGATCAAAACAAACAATCGAATATTGTTTTCACCTTTTCTCACAAACCGTGATTTGAGTTTTTCTAAAATTTTGTGCAAGCATCATCATACATATTTTTTTGAAACCCACAAAATTTCAAAGAATCGGAATCTTAGTTTTTGAGATCTTACCAATTTACCAGCTAGATCTGATTTTTTTTTAAAAAAAATGACCCGACTTGCACAGACTTTTCGTCACATGTAGAGGCCGAATCTGAAGATGATGTAAACTGCAAAGTTGTGCGCCTCCTTATCTTTCCAACAAAAAAACGGCACATCAATCGACATTGTATGAAAAAGTTACGTCTTTTTTCTAAGAGCTATTCTTTGGAATTTTGTTGTGGGATTTGACCTTGACCTTTGCTCCCGATTCTTCACACCTCCACTTTCAGATCTGATTTTTTTTTAATAGATCTAATCTTTTTTTTTTTTTACTTTCTTTTTTTTTTAGATCTCTTTTTTTTTTTTTTCACAAATCTTTTTTTTTTTTTTTTAAGATCTTTTTTTTTTTTTAAAGATCTCCAAATCTGAAATATTCCGCCATATGTTGGATCAATTGGCTATGCCATGACTAATAAAAAAAAAATTACCTTCCAAATAAGTGGATAGGTCAAATTTTAGTTGAGGGATGCTTGGAAGGAATGGAGGCTGCGGGATGCTTGATGACTCTCCTTTGATGCGAGATCTTCTTCTCCAATGGATCCTCTCCATAGTGTTCCTCTTGACCTTGCTTGGATAGAACCTGCTCACGATACCAAATGATAATAATGGTATAGCTCGATACGAAATGATAGAATAAAATAAGATTACAGATGACCAAAGAGGGACGGAAGCCTCACAAATATTATTGATCATTAAATCAGATTACATAACAATGCTGAAGAGCTGTAATATTTATAGATATTAGACAACCTCATATGGATAGACATGACACCTATCGGGAACCAACTACGAGATGATAAGACCCATCTCACATGCACATGTAATTACTACTAATACCAATATTGAATGTTATCCAACATAACAATATTGAATGCAAGTCACTAGACTAGAGTGTATATGTTGCACATTATTAAATAAAAGACAATGCGATAAAATGCAATAAATATGCCTATGCTAAATTATGCTAACAACATTTAATGAGCATGGCCATCATTCTTTCACTGTTGCAGGTCATGGGACAACATGGGGAGTCTTTTGCAAGCAAGATGCCATTAATTACACTCATTTATTGCATCTTGCAAGTGGTTGGAAAAGCAATTTTGAGATTTCACTCTTCTCTCTTTGTGATTCTATATATTGTAATCTGGGTCTCGGATCTCCGGAGAGTTAGTCATGTTTCTTCTTTGCCCCTATTTTTTCCCCGCTAGGGGATGAGTCAGGAGCCCAAGCCTTCTTCTTGAAGCTTTGTAATGACATTCTTGCCTCTTACTTGGCATTGGTATACTTGTGCATAATTTTGGAGCAATATAATGTCTTGTGATGCATTTCATTTCATCCTTTGCATGTTTTTATCGCCTCTAATAGCCTTTATTTCGTTGTTGGTGTCACCGTGCATATTTCTAATGTTCACTACGAGATTTAGTAGTTGTGTTTAATGGGTTTGAAGTGGTATTCTCGTGTGAATCTGTCTTTGCCTCGTGGTGCATTTCTTCCACCCTTTTCATGGCTCACCTTTTTCCCATTTCAGTGATTGGATTCTTGATTAACTTCTCTTTTTTTTCGGCGCATCGCTTCATTAGTTTTGTGCTAGATTTGATTTTTCTTTGACCCTCATCTCACCCCACAGAGAAGAGCCAACTTCTTTAAAATCTAGAGGTTACCTTAGGGCGCATGTCTCACTAACCTAAGGTATCCAACGACTCTGACGGTTCATCTGCAAAGATAATCGCTCAGCGCTTCCAAAGTTAGAAAAATCTTGATTAACCCATGTGTTTGGTCGTCTTTTTGTTGCTTTTCATTCTTGCTACTTTCAGTCTTACACCTTTATCGACCCAGCTTTGTCTTTTCATACTTTGGTTTCACCCTTCCCCGATTGGGGTGCTAGCCAGGGATGCCAGCGCCCTCGTCCCCTCTGGGTGCCACTGTCCTCTTTACACTTTACTCTCACCTTTTGGGTCTTTTTAGCCATTTGATCATCTTATCTTTTTGGTAGTTGGCCTTTCACAAGGTTAATTACGAAATTCAAGCGAAGGAACCATATAAATTTAAAGTTATGTGATCATAATAAAGGACCAAACACTAAGCACTAGCTTTATCACCACCTAAGGTTGCATCCGTTTGCATCCATCTAGCTCCATCACAAGGGACAAAGGTTGGTTCATCTTGCATCACACTTCATGGGAGAGGAGTTTATTCTATGCCATGCACATATTATTTACATTTTACATCTAGCTACTTGCTTTCATTACTTCAAGTGTGACACGCACAAGAGCAACCTAGGGCACAATTCCGCACACACATAATTCGTTATTTACCGTGAAACTTGCATTAGATTAGGCTATTATTCTACATGTTAGCATAATCATTTTGGTGAACCCAACCTTCGAATATGCTCTCTCTTGGTTTTTCTTCGTGTTATGCCCATCACCCGTAGTGGTCGTTTTGGGTCTTTTCAATATTGTGAGCTTCCTTCATCTATCCGTAGAATTTCTAAATCAATGGCCGATATACCCACATCCATGCCTACGATTGAAAATCCATTGGATAACTCTCGTAATGTTCCTCTTAGGAAATAGAAGCATTTGATAGTGAAAAATCATATGATGAAGATACCAATGTTGACCAAGAGCAATTAGACACACTCATCGATTTTCGACAAGCTTTGTGAAATAATCCCACTCATCTTTCGTATATTCTACTTCTTGCTTTACTTGTATTAAGAACACTCATGATGCTTCAGTTCCTCTTATTTCTCCATCCTCAGCTCCCATGGTCTCCACTCCACCCGTTTATATTTCAGCTTCCATTCCTACCACGATTACTCCCATCATTCACCCTAACACTCCCAATGCACCGCCGCACTTGGCTCTTCTTCCAATACTCCTGATTTAACCTCTTTATATCAGGATCTGCAAACAAAAATTCGCCACTCTCGACTTGTTACCTCTCGTGCATCACCATCTTTGGACTCCACTTCACTTCTGCATACTCCTTTTGCACCCACCATTTCCACCTATCCATTACCACCTAACTTCATCTCCCCCAAATTACCCATCTTTAAAGGCCATGGTGACCCACAAGAGCATCTTCGCGCTTTTCATGTGGCATGCCTAGACTATGCGGATGACCATACCTTACTGGCTAAGCTCTTCCCATCGCAGTTTACAAGACTATGCGATGTGTTGGTTCTATGACCTACTTGTACATTCGGTAATCTCTTTCACACATTTGGCCGATGCCTTTCTCACTCACTTTTCTATCAACATCGGCTCTAAAATCTCTTATGCTCAACTCGCACAACTTAAACAGGGATCTAATGAACACTTAGCGGATTACGTCTTGACATACAAAAACAACTTAGCTAAGATGTCAAATGTGCTTGCATGGACTCTAAGCTTCAAGATTTATTCATCTAGAGTCTATTACCACCTCTCCAGGAAAGTGTTCTCTTTGAGACCTCTCCTTCATTCGATCAACTTTGTCATACCCTTAAGCTTCACGAAACCAAGCTCTTATCCATAGAAAGCTTAAATATCAAGAGCAAGCATCATCTTCTACATGTTTTCAAAGCAAGTCGACATTCAAACCATCTACAACTAAACCAACCGACACAAAAATTATTGTTAACGCGGTATTTACTACCAAAGAGCTTCATTCTCACAATCACCTCGTGCGCACATTCACTAAGTTCACTATCCCTCCACATATTCTACTACCACAACTTGTTGATAGTAACCTCATCACGCTTCCTCCTCCGCTTCAATTAGATCCATCTCGACCAAAAGGGCATCATTATAATGAAAACTTTCATTGTGATTACCATCAGTGTGTAGGGCATTCCACCGATTCATTGTTTCAAGCTCCACATTCTCATTCAGGACCTAATCGACAATGGTAAAATTGAGCTTCTAGAACCTATGGTTTCTACACCTGTCAATGAAAATCATAAGCTCAAAATCTTTAACAATCCTCTACCCAAACATGACACTAAATGGTTGAATCCTCGGCTAATTATGTATATCACACAATGTCTCCTCCTACATCAAGGGCTCTTGACTTTTAGTTGCACATACTGACACTTCTCCACCGATCATTTCTTTCTCTGATCATGATTATCATGTGACTTTCACTTCTAATCACTTACATATTAATGCCTCTATCGGATCTTCTCTCTATCAATAATACCAAGGTTGATCTGTCTTGGCCCATCATGCATGTTCTATTCCACTTCTCATCGCTATTGGCTATCCACTATCACAAATTTCATATCCGATGAACAATTCATATGGTGTTGTCAAACTTCATGTTACGGTAGGTCCTCTCACTATGCTTGTACCCTTCCTTGTTGGACAAAAATCGATCGACAGTGTGACATGCTTCTAGGCCTCAATTGGATTCATAGGTCTAAGTCTATCATCTCCATGAATCATTTGCATCTAAAATTCATTCATAACAATCAAGTCATTTCTATCGATGGTGTGCCTCCATCTACTCCATGGTCACACCTCCTCTATAACAACTAATGCATCACCTACTTCATCTAGTATGCCCACGACCCATAGCACTAAAGCACAATCTACTCCTAGCTCACCTACTTGCACACACTTTACACGGCCTCATCGCTCTATTAGTCCAACACATCAGTATAGGCCCATTCCTAGGATAGTTATTACATCATCTAGACGTAAATCACCACCTCGTTTTATTCCACGTAGGTGTCCATCACCATCGTGTTTTGCTTTCACATAGATCTCCATCACCTACACATTTTTTTACACCAACGTGCCCATCATATACTCATCCATCACATGCACATAGACTTCACTCACCTGCACAACATTTATCTAATATACCACCACTCTTAGAGCATGATCACACTTTCATCACCACAATCATCGAGTAGAGGACCTTCATCCTTTACTTTTATTGATAGTTCACTCACCATTACACACTTGGGGGTCATTACGCATTCTCCCCCTAATCAACATACACATCATACACCTAACTTCTCACCTATACATCTTCACACATTCATTCACAACACATAGACGACATTTCCCTAACCTGACACACTTGTGCTTCGGTTCACACTTGACTATTGAGGGCATCCTATACACATGAACCTCACACACTACATAGTGGTAGACATACACTACACATACACATCTTCACATCACATCCACTTTTATCATCTTACATCATACATCGTACATCTTTCGCTTCATACATCATACACATTCTACACATACCTCAAACATCTTACATTACATACTATACATCCTACATCATACACTACACATTACACATCACACACATCTCTTCTCATCACACATCTTACACTACTACACATCTACACATTTTCCTCATCTACTTATACACACATACACTCACTACCCTATGATGACGCACTCTAGTCTCACACGGTCCATACTTGAATTTGTTGAGGGTATACATCACAAATGGACCACATCACACACTCAATCATTTAATCTTTCTATCATGCATTCTTTAGTGATATATGCCATAGGCTACATCATCACTTCACCTAGCATCATTTAGTGATATACGCTTAGGCTACATCATCACTTCTTCTAGCATCATTTAGTGATATACACTATAGGCTACATCATCACTTACTTTTTAGCATCATCATCATCATTTTGATAATCTTTAGTGATATATGCTTTAGGCTAAATCATCACACATTTTCACACCTCATCTCTATGTCACATATCATCACTACATTCATCACATCACACGCTCACACACACATACATATATTTGACCATTTCCCGATGACACTCTCATTTTTATGGTTCATTCTTGACTACTAAGGGGCATAAACAAATGAACCTCACTATATACAACTCCATTCACTCGGGGGCACGCTGCTCCTATCATTCACTCTGCATTCCATTCCATCCATCCACAACATATTTGCATATCTTGGTTGCATTTACTCTTGCTTACATTTACTTGTACATGTTCACTTTATTACACATGCTAGATAGATATCTTGTATGTCATTATCTTTATCATACACACATGTGTGTTCACTTTCTTTCTAGTTGTGATCATGAGATTATATAGATCCATTACACGCAACATGGATGCTTGGCGTAATACCTAGTACCAATCCCATAATGGCTCTTGGGGGCATCCACTTTCATACACTACAGGTGTTATTGTTTCATTTTGTTTCATAGCACACTTTATTTATCAATTATACATGCTTTTGACATACTTTTATCTTTCTAACATGCTAATGGGTGCTTCATGTGCAACATTTGTTTTATAGGACTATTTTCCACCATGGTTATCTGTTATATTGTTTACTTTTTGTTATTGTATGCCATTGTTTTGTGGGCTTTTCCCTTTGTCTTGTGTGCACACTTGTTTGTTTGCATGCCACTATGGCCTTGATTGTCTTGTGACATCGTGAGTGGTGTCCCATGTTTGCAACCCACTTTTCATGGTCTACATTGTCTTCTTGCATGTTTTAGCTTACACATTGTTTGTCTAGCTTACACTTTGTCTTATACATGCATGTTTGTCTTTGTTTGTACTAACACTTGTTTCCTAGCCACTTGTTTGCATGTGCCTTGGTTTTACCAAGCACATCCCCTTCCCCTATGTAGGGCACAGTTTCAGTTTCAGCGGTTGGTCCTCTTTTGGGCCACATCCTCCTACAATGATGTCACATGCGCCCCAAAAGGGGGGGCATCATTTGGGTGAATCAATCACCCCATACAAAGGTCTACACACACATAGACACAACACAACACAATACAATATAACATAGTTTGGGGGGCTCAAATCAGACTTGGGTCCTTAGTATAAGCGGATGCCTTTCCTAGAGCACCTATAACTAGGGGGTAGTTACACAACAGTGGGGGTTCAACATAGTCACAAAACTCTACAAAACTCTATACACAACATTTTTACGTGTTATCCTTAGGGAAGATTGTCCACATCATCAGTGGTGTTTTATTCGGGAGCAATTAAAGGTTAGAGGATAACACCAGACCTTCCTCTCTACACTACTTTCTATCATGGTGTCGATCTTGCCCAAAAACCAGAGATAATATAGAGATCTCTTTAGTTTTGGGAAGTGGTTAAAGGTTGGAGGATAAATCAAACTTTCCTCCCTACACTTCTTCGGCCAGTGGCGTGAGATCACCCAAAAAACTCACACTTCATCGATATCTAGATCCTTTCTACACCCTTTTTCTCATCACGGATCAGGTGCACATGTTCCTTTTCACATTTTCAACATTTTCTTTTACATACTTCCTTACATGATTTTACACATTTTATACATATACATGCGTATTTGACTACTTGATCATCTTCTCTTTTGTAGGTCCATCCATATGGGAAGCAAAAATCAACAAATCAACAACAATACAAACATCACATACAAACATCTATACTAACAACAGTACATCACACATCATCATCAATTGGCATCTACACACGTGCTTTCTTCCCTAGGTTCATTTTCATCACTTTTTTACACTTTTGCATCTTTAGTCTCCACGCTCCATCTTTTTATCACTCCACGCTTTTTCTAGTCCCTCGACACACTTTTCTACATCGATCTACATGGATATCAGTATGCATCTCTATCTACTTTATGTTACCGAAGCTTTTCTCACCAACATAAAGTGGGGGAAATGTAGACACAAAATCATGCACTTTGGGTAATTATCTAGTCTCGATCACATATTACTATTCATATGGTTCCTAAGTAAAAAATTGATTAACCCATGTCTTTGGCCATCTTTTCATTGTTTTTTGTTTCTACTTTTGGTCTTGCACCTTTATTGGCCTAGTTTGTCTTTTCATACTTTAGTTTTACCTTTTAGACTGGGAGCCCCCAGACGCTAACGCCAAGTGCCCTCATCCCCTCTGGGCCCCTTGTCCTCTTTACACTTTACTCTCACTTTTTGGGTCCTTTCTAGCCATTTGAGCATCTTATCTTTTTGGTAGTCGGCCTTTTTGGGGTTAATTACAAAATTCAAGTGAAGGAATCATATAAATATAAAGTTATGTGATCATAATAAGGGACCAAGCACTAAGCACTAGCTATCACCACCTAAGGTTGCATCCATCAAGGCATCTATAACTCCATTTGCATCCATCTAGCTCCATCACAAGGGACAAAAGGTTGGTTCATCTACATCACACTTCATAGGAGGGAGTTTATTCTATTCCATGCACACATTATTTACATTCTACATCTAGTTACTTGCTCGCTACTTCAAGTGTGACACACACAAGAGCAACCTAGGGCACAATTCCACACACACACACATACGAAACTACATTGGGTCTGAGATGTAGTGCAACACTTAGTTGTAAGTCCACATTGTGGCGGTTGGGCTGAGACATCCACCCCTTCATTTGCATCTTTCTTTTTTAGGGTTTGATGCTTTGTTTGGGGTTTTGTAGGTGATTTCTTTATTGCAGTTTACGGCGACATAAACGATCTAAGTGCGACGTACACGCGACAAACAACGAAGGCTTCGCACCATCTGGTGACTCTGTGAAATTGGCTTCCGGACCTTCTCTACATGACCCCAAAAACTGGGGCACCCTAGGTGCCTTAATCCCTTTTCCAGCCCCCAGTCTAGCCAAATCACCCAGGATATACATTTTTCGGGCTCTGTGTGATGACGGTCTCACATTCTTGTTAGCCGGTCTTCAATGCACACAGTCCCATGACCTCTACGAATCAGCTAAGGCTCTTCTAACCCTCTTTGCACATTAGGGTTTTTACATTTCATTGCTTAGTTTGCTTGGGTTATTTCCTTTATTTATTTATTCGTTATTTACTGCAAACTTGCATTAGATTAGGCTATTATTTTGTATTTCCATGAGGGTGGAGGAGCCATAGTAGTTGCACATTATGAAATTGTCAAAAGTCTCATGGGTCCTCGAAGATGTGGAGAACAACATGATACACACACATTATGATATCCAACAACAAATCTACAAGTTTATAAAGGATGCTTGGAATTTCCTTGCAAGACCTCTATGACCACTCTTACTTGTCCCCATACTACCTTCTTTTTACATTTATACCAATACTCCTATGTTACATCATTAGGCTGATCAATTCGAAAGATCTCGGTACCCCCATACATCCTCTACTTTTAGCTCATGTTGTTTAGTTCAAAATCTCTCGGCTACCCATTTACATCCTCTATTTAACACTTGCATTGTTAGTCGACGCTATCGTTACCCCTTTACATCTTTTTAGACATGATGGTTTGTTTGGTGGTCTCACTTACCCCTTTACATCCTCTATTTTTCATAGGCTTGGTTAGTCCACATGTTTCAACTACCCATTTACATCCTAGTTCAATGATTTACAAACTCCTCGATATCCTATTCCCCTTGGGCTTATACGACTATTGTTCTCTTACTTGAGTCACTTTGGTAATTTACTTTACAATCATGTGTTATGACCTTGTTGCAATATCTTTTAGGTTTATTTCTCACATTTGTTTCTTCCTTGTTTTGGTAGGTTGTTTATCCATTTTATGATCATATGTTCCTCTTGAATATTATCACTTTTTATGTTGGAGTTGGACCCATCAGTAGGTTTACATCTTCTATCTCTTGCCATCTTTGACATAGTTTTTACCTAAGTTCGTCTCTTAGCCTTCATCCCATATGAAGCAACCCCTCTATAACCCCTTATAATCAAGTATTAACTTTATCCATCATTGTATCACTCTTATAACCTTACGCTTTTACTTATCCCGCCCCTCTCACTTAAGGCACACTTAGGTTGGGGATGAGATCACACTCTCTCTTTATGGTAGGTTTAGAGGTACTTAAACATCATGGTTTTTACTATTAGTTTCTCTTGTGCACTCTTTAGGTGTAAGCTCTTGTGTTAGCCTTCTTTTACATCCATTTGGCCAACCTTTTGAATCCGTATGGAGGAGGATCAATAAAAGCCAACGAAAATATCAAAACCATATTATGAGAAGAAAAATCAAGCAAAAGGCAACAAAAAGATAATTAATACAATAAAAAAGTCAACCACAAACAAAAAATATGTGATATAATCATTTTGCACACCCTTTATTCTAGTTGAAAACTCAAACTCCACAGTTGGCCTCATTATAGAGCTTGAGGTCCTTTGGGGTGTGGTAGGTTTTTTTAATCGGAATAGGTCTCTATCATTCATTGCCTTGTATTTTCATGCCAACACCTAATCCTTGTAGTAAACCTATATCTCCTTAAGTGAGGCCCCCAAGAGTGGGGAAAGTGTAGTGGAAAGGTAGGATACATCATTTACCATCATATACTATCATAGTCGACATGGGATATACCTTTATACTTCATTAGTTTACCTAAAATGAATCCGTGTGTACTTTAGATTCTTTCTCACCTAGATGATGAAAACTTTTAGTCATATTCTATTGATTAGAATGCCTCATCTTTTGTAAAGATTTTGTATTGCCATCATGGTGCTTTGCTTTTTCTTGTTTCATATTCACTCCTTTTATCCCCCTTGATGGATATTGCTGAGACTTAACAATGACTCTTACCTCTTACATCCTACTATCTTATTTCAAACTAATCTTTATGTTATGACCCCAACACTCTTGCCGCAGATTTGTGAGTATGATTAAGACCTTCAAACCTTCCTCACAAATACATCCTTTGTATCCGCATCATCTCTATTACATCCTACTATCTTATTTGAAACTGCTCTTTATGTTATGACCCCAACATTCTTGCCGTAGATTTGTGAGTATGATTAAGACCTTCAAACCTTCCTCAAAAACACATCCTTTGCATCCACACCATCTCTAGTCATTCTAGTCGTGACTTAGATGTGTTTTATCTCTCTAGAAAATCTAATGCAATCATTGATTGTGATCCTATTCATTTTGGTGCTTCCTTATTTATCACATCTTATGTTTTCTTTGTTCATTTCTTAGATTACATTTGATGTTTATCGTCATCCTTTTTACCACACCTTATTTTTCTTTGCCCATATCTTTATATCAGATTTGATGTTTACTACAACCTTACTTTCACATCTTGTAATTTCTTTGATTCCTTTATTAGATTTTATTAGGTGTCTTATTATCATTGCCATGCTTTGTAATTTCTTGGATGCATTTCTTAGATTTTATTAGGTATCTTACAATCCTTTGGCATATCTTTTAATTTCTTTGATTGTTTTCTTAGATTTTATTAGATACCATTTTACCTACTTATTACCATGTTTTTTGATTTACATATATTTTTATTTTTCCATTAGATGTTTTTGCCTTCTACTTAAATCATTTGCCTTTTCATTTTAAGTCAAAGATGTCATCACACTTGTGCAGAAATAGAAATGAAAACATAGGTAAGCATACAACCATAAATCCAACACTAATACAATCACGTAAGCTATGTACAACATGAGTCCAAAAGCTGTGATATATATATCTACAAAGTTTTAAAAAGGTACATGATATGTCATCTATGTTATCCATCGTTGCTCATATGTCCCCTTTGCCCTTCGCAGGAGGAGGTGTTGTACTATGAGCAGATAGAGTCTGACTACCTGTTTATAAGGTGTTTGTTGACGATGACGCCTAAACTGCACCACTTGTGCTTTGCCTTCCGCACGAGCCACTTGAACTTGTAATGCGACTATAGTCTCTACATCATGCTGTTTTCTATAAAAAGCTGTGAGAGTGTCCGCTAGTCTCCCAACCTGCTTGGTTGCTAGTTCTCTTTGAGTTTCCCCTATCATCTACACCAAGGCCCCAATATCTCCATGTTCAACGGTTGTAAGAGTTGCCTCCTGCTGCTCTAGCTCCCGTGTTGCCTCTCCAACAAGCCCTAAAGGCTTCAACATACTCTCTTGTAGACAATGCTACTGGATTAGGCATTAACACGACGTCTCTTCTATGGAGAATACCTTCTAGGATCTTGTAGTGTGTGCTGTTGTGTTAGGTGCCCTCCATACATGGCGCTGACAACTGTGTAAGGCACCCCACCAAAGATTGGGGTCCAAATTTCGCACCAAAGGCCTGCCTCTAAAATGCAAAATACAAAAATATGAAACTGAAAAATAGATTTTCACAATTTTTCATAGTTATGCTCGAACGGTCATCTGGACCACTTAGTCAACTGTTTAAATTTTTGTACACATTCTTGAATAGTTTGCACCAGGTCGCATAATTGTGCATACTTACACCGCCCTTCTCTAACAAATTTGGCGGTGTAAACTCCACAACAATTGATGTAAACTATAATGGATTAGTTTGCATTTGCTTGCTTATACAATTCTATTTACATCTCCATACCTTTACTGCTCTCTATTGCTACTTCTCTACTCCTACTTGTGCGCTCCTTACACACTTACTGTCTCTTTTTATTTTTGTGAAGTTGTTACCTGTGGTAGTGCTTAAGCTGACTACCATTCACAGACCCCTTTGAAAATCTTTCATGAAAGATCTTTGAGCTGAATTGCAACTTTGTTCGTGATTGTGTGTATCACATAGGGTCCTTTCCATCTTATCTAAACTTTTTCTGGATGTGCACCATACCTGCTTCCATGCAATAGCACATATTGCTCTACATGAAACTCTTCTATCCTCAATATTTTGTCGTGCGAAGCTTTTTGTTGTGTTTTTCGAACTTCTTTCTGGCAATATAGATCAATCTGACGTCATTCAATCTTATCAAGTGTTCCAATCTTCTCTTCAAAGACTCCTCATCACCTAGTCTAGTAGCTAAGGCACTCGTCGAGTTTGGAACAACATGTTGAATTGGCATCATTGCTTCCAGGCCGTGTACAATTTAAAATGGCTTTTGACTGGCTGTTCTTCAGAAATTTGTTCCATATGCTCAACAATTTATTAAATGCTTCTACTTGGCCATTTGTTTGTGGATGATAAGTAGTGCTCTTATTCTGTGTAATCTTGAATTCTCATGTGAGATCTTCAATTGTTTTGTTCAAAAGTGTGTTCCTCTGTCACTTACCAACACTTAAGGACAACCAAACTGTGTAATGATATTTTCATACAAAAACTTTGCAGTTTCCTGAGCTGTACAATTCGTTGCAGGTACTTCTTCCACCCATTTTGTGAAGTAATTTTTGTTAGTTACGAGATACCATGCTTCTGTCCCTCTACTTGGTAAGTTAACGGGGTTAAAAAAATCAATACCCTATTTCTCAAATGGCTACATGGCTAACATAGGATTCAAAATGAAAAAATCACATTAAGGCAAATCAGCTAGCAGAGGGGAGAAGGACGGCTTCTTCTATTTCCTGACACAAGCTTTCTATGTTTTTAGCAATACGAATTTCTTCCATTATTTTTAGATTACAATTGACGACATCATGATTTACACTTGGCCTTTTTGGGGTTGTAACATCTTACAGCCTTAGCTGTATTTTTCAATACCAGTGCAACTCCTTATGCCTGAAACTTAGACAATGATAACAATGCGTTATGTGTACATGTTAGGCCTAATCTAAGAACATGAAAACAGGCAGAACATTTATGCTAGTCCCATGGGTAATATAGTCCTAAGATTATTGTAGTTGGGAGCATTTGTCTATTTACACACAAGACCTTACACTACCAGCTAAGGGGAAAAGTAATGGAAGCAGCATAAACCATCAAACTCCCTGTAAACATGCAACAATTCATTTCCGCAACTTCACCTGAGCACGCTAGCTTACATACTCTAGCTCATGCTAAGCATTGCTATATAAAAGTCTGATTTACTACCAGCCATAGAATTGATGCACTTGACATGCTTGGAATATACAGATCCCAATTTTTTCTGCAACCAAACTAGAAATTTCTACTGAAGTCACTTATAGCGATTTCATCCTTTAGAGGGTTGGGCTGAACCATTTACAATATTCTTAGTCCTTTAGATTGGTATAGATACTTGATCATGACAACAGCAAACAGTTTAACAACAACATATGAAATACTAGCTCTTTGTGGACATCATTCACCCATTGAATCTTTAGAGGCGACTAATATTGGTTGTTCAAACTCACTGAAGATTATATTTGCAATAATAACAAATAGCTGATCATATATATTAAAAGTTGCCTTATGATAGCCACAATATTTGCGAGTTTTCCATCCACAATCTTCTGTAAGGTGGAATTTGTATATCTTTGCTTAGTGCACAAAATTCTATTAGATATTGATTGTGAAAATGGAAGCCATGTTTTATGTAGAAATGGTTTCTAGCTATGTATGAGAATTAGGCTCGATGATAAAGCTTCACAGCAAGTACTGGCTTTTGAAGAGATCAAAAACTGGTTTGTTTGTAATCCAAAAATACAGGGCTGACTAAATCTCCTATTCATAATTTTATTCTTCATATTTCATTTGTGGATTAAATTTTAGCAATGTAGTGTTCGGTTTAAAAATACTTATCACAGCTGAATGAAACTCAAAAAGTATTTATTGTTGAGTTCTTGCCCCATTGTTCAGATTGTAATTTAAGAGATGTTGTATTAAGTAGATTCCACAATGTTTAAAATTCTTACCATGCACATGCAATGATGATAGTTACAATTTACAATAATAGATGATCTATGGATAGTTTTCAAGTTTGATTGGTCCTTCCTTTTTCTTCTTTACAGGATGCTTTTCGCTTTCTAAGAGGGGATTGTTGCCATTGGTTCCTTACTCATTTTCACACAGATCGTAAGTTTGTTACTTCAATATTTTTACTTTCTCTTGTTATTTACAAATTTTATACTAAAAAAGCATCGCTTGCTACATGGAAAAATCATAGTATAAGTTCCACACAAGGACTGCCAAGTTATACAAGACAATAGAAGTGGCAATTCATGTTCATGAAAATAAGAATCAATAGATTCCAACCTACAATTGTTATTAGAGTAATGGTATGATTTATATATTTTATTTATCGATTTAGTCATGCATGTAAAGGCTTTTACTTCATTCTTAAAGTTTCATATGACAGGCCTTAGTTTTGATGTCACACCCGACCTTTGCATCATTTAACTAGTCTACTTCATTTGTTGCTAGATGGTTTTTTTGGTCAATTCTCCTCAACAAAGTGCACTATATGCATGCCCTTTGACATTAATCATTGTTAAATGAATGTGTTATGCTGCTTGTTTGATAGTCAAAGGGTTGATGCAATTACCAAATTAGTAGTGTCACGTAGACGACTATTTTCCAATCTAATGTCAAAAACACACTTGCTGTAGAGTTGGTGGACTCAAATATGGCATGTCTTTACTGTTGGTATATTGACACTTGATTTTTGATTGGTTATACCATTATAGTATATGAGTATGTCAATTTGAAGGATCCCCCAAACCTGACGTAAAAATAGATCACTTAAAGCTTGGACTTTACGCTTGCTTTCTGCTTCACGCCTTAAAGTTTTCAATTAGTATGACCAGAACATCGTATTTATCTTCAATATGGGTGGATTTTACTTTGTGGAGCTGCAATCCATGTGCTTTTGGAATGCAAATACAGTTTGAACACAAGGGAGAAAGGAGAAAATGGATGAATTGACATGCAGATGCCCTTGAAAATTTGCAATTATAATAAAATTAATGTTTTATCAAGGTTCAAAGGTTTTGTACATACTCACAATCATTCCGGCATATAAAAGAGGAAAGAAATGGTCTAGATGAAAAAGGTGATTCTAGCCTTCTAGGGCCTCGGTTTAACACCTACTAGATACATGTGCTTAATCTTTTAATTATTTCAATCCACAAGTTCACATTTTACGGAAATTTTGTAGCTACGCATTGTATATCCTGCAATCACTGTATTCCTCGGACACTATTTGTTTTGTAACCATATTGTAGATAATAATAGTAGTAGCCTTACAGATGGACATATTAATCACACGCCTTAGTAGTGGACATTGATAATATCCACAACTCGTGGAATCTTGTCAAAATAATTTCTTTGCACTAGATGATCATTAGCAAACAAATCACAGTCTGACAGTCTCTATGGAACACCATAATTGATAGCATGTTTTTCTTTCTGAAACTTGTATTTACGCTGAGACGCGTTCTACAATGGCAGGCAAGGCTGTAATGGAGTCCGTTGTTCAATTTTGTTCTTGACATTAAATTTGACATTCATTTGATTGTCGTGTCATAGTTCATTCATAAATTTTACTTCTATTGACTGTCACTTATATATATATATATATATTTTGGAGATGTCAATAAAAAAATAGTAACATCTATCATAACTAGATAAGTTCCTTGAGATAAATATCTCTTGACGTAGTCTCTATGGAACACCATAATTGATAGTATGTTTTTCTTTCTGAAACTTGTATGTTTTATACACAACCTGCAGTAGATTCTCTTAAAATAGCTTTGCCTTGGCAGTCACTTACCGGATGATTTGACATCACATATGGAAGTTTTGTGCAACATTCTCTGTTGAGCATCTAGAATGATCGGTATGGTGTGAAAAAAATTCAGATCTTAACTTTCTCTTCAATAATTTTCACAACTTGACAACTTGTCCACAAAATCATTTCATAGGGAATGGTTAACCATATATGTTTCCATAATTAGTTTTCTCGGATATTGATGTCATGCTTGGTGATATGTTTTGTTAAACAATTATATTTTCTGTAAACATGTCAGGCTTCTTGATCAAAATGTCCCTTTTGTATGTAAATCCACAAAAGTAACCTTTTAGATATGGGGGCTAGATGCATATGATCCGATGTGGATTGTATGGGTGCGCAGCAAGTTATCTTTTGGTAGGTGGCCCATCTTCCGGAGCAAATAACAAAGCATTCGATTTATAAATTTACAATAAGGACTCAAATTGAATTTGACATGCACTTTATGCATTTGGCAGTTGAGGAGACCATTGAAATGTGCATTGCAAACTTTAGTTCTGCTTTTGCATATCTAAGCACTTATCTATTGAACTCAAGTAGAAGGTGAGGTTTCCTTCGCGTGAAATGACACCAATACTTCTTAGGACTGTCTTTCTGATTATTCATTGGATTAAATTGCATGGATTTAACATGAGATATTTTGCATGAAAACTTAGTAGACATATTAATTAATAATGTGGTCGATTAATTAAAATTCCCATGATTAAATAGTCAATATATCGAACATTGGAAAGGCCAATTTCAAAGTACAACTTGACATATGTATTTTATTAATTCAAGGATGACTTGTTGACATAGAAATCACATCCTTGGCTTTACATCCCATGGTCATTGTAATTTATTTATTTTGAACTTCCGTTAATGAATCTGTCCATTAATTAACAATGATGACGTCCTTTAGAACAATCGGTTCGTGGGCCCTAGTAAAGTGTATTGAAAATGTAACTATTTTGCATCCTTTTCACAAAGTATAATTTTGGAGTGGTCTTTATTTATTCCTTCGACCATGGCATTCTTGTGCTATTCTCAACCTTGACATCTCATAATTATGGACTCCTCATCAAAGTGGCTTCTCCGGGTGAGACGTGAAAGCAACTTGCAAGGCACATTAGGATCTTATGTGCAAAACTCAAAAATTTTTTAGTTGGGGATTACTCCTTTTTCTTAATAAAACTTCGATTTCACATATCATGGCTAACATTGTGTGCTCCTTGACTATTTTTTTTTAACTAAGCCTTTCATGAAGTGGGGTAGGGAGCCTTTCATTTGCGTTTTAATGTAACTACAAACATTCCTCAGAATCGATATTCAAAATTCCTCTTTGAAAAGATAACTTTCTTGCTGCAAATCAGGTAATCCTAAAATAGTTCATTCTATGCCATTGGTGAATGATTAGTCGTTGTGTGAAACAATTCTTCATGGCTTGTGCATGTCTCTTCAATGTTAAAGCATAGATGCTTTTGCTAAATTTCCTCGGAGGGGCTTCCAACCTGACACATTGTAAGGTTGCAGTTACCGATTTTTGATCTAGTGGAAATATCCTCAATTTTTGTTTCTGGTTTCTGACTTGGGAATGCAACCACAAACCGCCATTGACATTTTTCAATTTGCGGTGGTAATCCACATCTTTCGTCTCACAATAAGATTACTGACCATTAATTGACTAGGGGAAGAAGATTTTCCAAAGGTCAAAAGGACAAATAGTGATATTAACAAAGATTGGAGTGGAAGATGACCAATGGTGATTCATAATGACCTATTTTCTGATGAATGTTATATCTCATTCACAAAGGTGTTGTTGACCTTGGAATTATGGGAAGAGGTGAAGTGGCAAAGACCATATCTTGTTGAGATGGGGTATCGACAATAAAGAACTAGAACATAGCTGCACGTAGAAGGCTCAAAGCTCACGATTGTTAAAAATGCGTGATAATAGTATAATACTCCATGAAATTGTTACTCTCATTGGGAAAGTAATACCTGGCTCATTACTGCAAGAGTGTAAGAATCTCGCTAGACATCGACCAAAAAATGTGTATAACTTTTTTTACACACAATTGGGGGTGGTATGCTAGAGAATGTGAAGGTCGTTCCTGACACAACCTTCGTGTGTCCTTTTGACTAAAACAATTAATGAAACACAATTAAAATAGAACGAGGAAAGCAAGCTAACCAACTGTAACATTCATTCATACAATATTTAAAAACAAATATTAAGCAAATATTCTAGTGCATGATTAAAGTACAACACCACCAATATTATTATTCCATTTTATATAAATCCTAAACTGGTACATCATCCAAAGAAGGTTACAACAACATTCATTAACTTTGCATGTCAACGTACTACTGAGAGTAAACACAAAATTGCAATAAAATTGAGCTGAAAATACAATTATATTACAAGCTCCATGTTTCAACTATGGTGTAGTTGTGGGGAGCAACAACCTACCCCACTTGCAAATTAATACACCGACATGTGTCTATCAATAGATACAATAAATGACCAAGCATAGTATAAAAAGTACAATCAATGTAAGTACAATGTTCACATCTTCTCTGAATAGGTAGTCCTGCTACAACAATTATGCAGTTGTGAAGGAGAGTATCATCTTGGTGTTTTACCTCCAACCACAGACCATAGAGTTCCCTGTACACCTCCCTTATTGGGGGTGGCCCTACCCTTCAATGAGGGTGGAAGCTAAATGAATTCACTTCTTGACAGAACTGATTTGAGATCCATCTGCAGCAAACTGTAGAACCACCATCACATACAGTCAGTCAGGTAGAACAAGGTACCCTAATATCTACTGACCATTGGACAAGCATAAGACTGAAGGAAGTACTATGGACGGACAAATGAATGCAACAATATCATCACTTTGGCCAAAGCATTTAATTAAGCACATTGGGGTTAATAGTTTTAGGTTGCACAACACATGAAACTAGGTCCAACAGTTCACTAGTACAACTATCTTGATTCAAACAAAGATATAGCATAACAAACAGAAAAAGAAGTAAGAAAAGGGCATGTGGATGACTTTTTAGGTACATGCTCTCAACCTACTTCAACAAGATCATAAATTATCTCTTCTAGATAAGAGTAATAATCACACATTAATCTACAGAACTCAATTAACAGTGCCACTTTAACTACAAGCAGAATATTATACATCTCTCTTCATGCCACATTTGAGTTTGAATAAAAGACTGCTTACAGTTCAGCTAAGGAACAAGAACAATCATGACCATGTTAAATGCACATCATCTGGTGAATGTAGGATCTGACACCTATGTCAGCATGCAAGCACGAGCCTGCTGGCCAGTGCATACATACACAAAGGTGTCTAAATCCGGAGAGATAACCATAAGGCAAATGCTAGTTCTTTAACCCCATGCCTTACATGGAACTCGTATTGCAGTTGGGTGAAGACATTGGAACATTGTCTAAGACACATAGTTGCTAGTGCTACAGTATAGTTAGAATGACTGACAAAGAGTCTCCCACATGTCTACTCAAGCTACAGTTCCAACTGAAGGTAGTACTGGACTGTTCATGATGTACAATTAAGAATAAGGTGGGCAACAAACTTGCCTAAAATGATTGACAGCACTGCTTGGCTTATATCTCAAATGCACATAGTGCAAGTAAACTACCACAAGGAATTAGATCCCATAATTTACTTCATGAAACATGATAATTATCAGGACTACCGTCCATGCCAGGGGGTTGGAAATGACAAGTCAAAACATATCAATTTTTACAGTCTTTTCCAATCTTATCATGAGCAATCCTCAAAAACTACAGTCTTTAGGAGGGACAAAAGCATTTATACAATTCACTCAAGGAATGGTTATCATCAAGATGTTAAGGATTGAGGTCATTAAACTAAATGTTGTCGTAAGGAGTCCTTAACGAGGATTTGAAGACAGTTATCAGAGGATTCCCACTAGAGTTTTTACAATACATCAAGAACCATCCTCGTGAGTCCTATTCATGATAAAATGACCAACCACAGCCGAACATTCAGTTACAGTTTGCTACAGTACTTTCTACAGAACAACTTATCTGTAGCAATTTGCAGTTGCACTAGGTGACAATCTAAATAGATAATGAAGCCAAGGATTTCCACAAGTTACAACCACTCTAAAATGTACAGTCAAGGACAAATCAGGACTGTGTACTGTCAACGAAAGCCTCAAGTGCAAACACCACCATACTGTCGAATCAAAGGGAAATCAAATGATGAGTCACATCCATATGTTACCGTCATTCTACTCTGACTGTCAAGTGCCATAAAAACATATTCACACAATACGAGGGCCTCTGGACTGACCTGAGAAGGCAGGGTACACATAACAAGAGTTAAATACATCCTTAAGACAACTGTCCAGGTTATGACGGAGTCATAATGCACCAATTTAACACATACAGTAACCCATCACAAAGAGTACCACCAGTCTAACACAAGGTTTTGGTTATCCAAGAGTGACTCCACAAATGGCGAATCTAACTCATACTTTGAAGTTACAGTCTACTACTTCCATTGCCATTTCTTAAGGAAGCTCAATTAAGGGTTACAACCTTGAAGTACCCTACTAGGGCATTCATGATCCATAGGGATCCAAAATGACTCTACTTCATCAAAACCATCAGCAAAAGAAAGAAAAATGATACATGGAGGTTCTGTCTTTTTAGTAACAGGACCGCTGCTCTGTGTAGAGTGGCGGTTACAGAACCGCCGCCCAACCAGGGGCGGCGGTCCTAGGACCGCCGGTCTGCATTGGGCAGCGGTCCTGGCTCTTTCGGACAGAAAACAAAAATATGAAATGAACAGCCCAAAATTTGGAAGGTTGTCCGTGTCTCTTCTCCTCCATGACCTTTCCCATTCTCCAGTGCACGGGAGGACATGAGAAAGGCTATAAATACATGTTTGTAGAAGAGAACAAGATCATCGAAGCATGAAAGCAAGTGAGCAAGAAGTTCTTAGTGCTGGAATTGTGTTTTGTAGAAGAAAGGAGTGTTGAGACAGAGCAAGCAAGTATTTGGGAGGAAGTGTGAGATATTATCTACTTCTCTTTCATACTTATTGTAAATTCTGTACTTGTTATTTTGAATTGGCCAATAAAAGTGGGAAGAAAGAGCAATTGCCCTTCCCGACTGGTTTTCCTCCTCCGGAGGTTTCCAGGATAAAAATTTGTTGGTGTTTATGAGCTTAATTCTTTCCTTTCCCTGCAAATTGTGGATTCTAAGCATAAGCATAATTCATTCACTAGCTATCTCTGTCATTTTCTAAATAGAAAGTAGAACAGCAACGTTTTTCATTTGTGATTCTGTGGATAATTCCAAAGTTGAAGAGTTTACAGATCAATTCATAAACTACATTAAATCAAGGACAAATTTATCCCAACATTTGGAAAACAGGGTTCTAGGGATTTTCTCTTTCTTCTAATCTCATTCACAAGTATAGAACAAGCAAGCAAGATCTAATTCTACTAATAAAAGTAAAACCCAAGAACATACAAGTCAATTTCTCATTCAGAGTATTATTTCTCACTATGACTACAGCCGAAAGAAAAGATAACCATCTAACGATAGTATCTGTTTCATAGACTGAGGTAGAAGATAACCATCTAACAATAGCATCTCTTTCATAGACAGAGGAGGTAGAAGATTTAGAAGTGAAAAGACATGCCTATTAATAATGAAATGAGTCTCATAGAGTAGATCCAGCCATACCAAGAACAAGACTGTCCTAGCTCGACTCCACCAGTCCCTGAGCTATGCAAGGCAACAGTCAACTCCATGTAGATTAATCCCAAGGATTATACATGAAACAATGGTGCCTCCTTTCCAAATTATGCCACAAGAGAATACTGTATGCTTATTGCAAAAATGCATGTTTTTAAAAATATTAAATGCCTAAATCTGTTGTACTTTTTCTGCAAGAAAACTGCATACCAAGTTCTGTGCCCTAGCCTCTGCTTTTCTCTTTCTTTTATGCAGACTAGGGTTTGCATGCTCAAACTATTGTTTCCTTTCATCAATTCCTGGGATAGGGGCCTTGATTGCAGATCTGTCTACCAACTGTAAGCTGCAGAGTAAGTTACCCACAAGAACTCAATCACTCTCCACAAGAATCCTGCAAATGCTCGAGTAGAGTTACTTCCAAAACCTTCCCAATCATCTCCTTTTTCTCCTCAAATACAAGCATGCAGAACTCGGTCAATCTAATGATCTCCAACCAAAATTACATACCCTAAAGATTAGGGATTCCAAATCAATCAATGGAGTAGTGACTTGCTACTCCACAAGGGAGTGGTGTCAACTCCACTTAAGTGCTAGGTACCACTTTTAATCAAGAGGTTTAACTCTAAAAGGTCATGCCACTTCAAAGCCAAATGTAAGTGCAATATAGAAATCAAGTCAAGACTAAGGTCCTTCTATGTTTAGGCTAATAGATCAGATGTAATATTCTATGCATGTCCAATAGGAAAGGTGCCCATAACTGAAGTGAAGTGTCATTGCTACGTAACATCCCACTAACATGGTAACAAGAGTCACAAAAAGAGAGGATCCACCTCGCCACATAAATCACTGCAAGGAGAGGTATGTGGTACTGAGATAATTTGAGTGGCGGTTGTCACTCAAAGTATCCCAAGTAATGAACATCACTACTTGCACACCGAAGTGCAAAGTGATTCATAACAAGCTAATCAAACAAACACCATTTTACCAAATTATCATAATCAACAAGTATGGCAACAAGCATTCTAAAACATCAAATCACACAAGCGATAACAAACATCAAATACCACATAGGTAAGCAACCAAATCAAGCTTTGATCTTCGTCCCTCTCCCTTATGATGCCTTCACTCTCCCTTATGATGCCTTCACTCTAGGAGTAACCTCTCGTGAGGAAAATTCTTGTCTTGCATCCATCTCAAGCTAACAAGTGGAAGTTAGTTCAAATCATTATACATAATGGGCGAAGCAATAACAACAAGAAGTAAGATATTGCATACAAGTACAAAACATTAGATAATATCCATGCTACAACATTATGACCAAAGTATTAATTGCATAACAAATGCTAATGGCGTTGTAATTTGACTAACATCACATATTTGTACATTCAAGCTTAAAGTAAATCAACACATAATTGCATTACATTTACTAAATCAATAAATAGGCCATTTTTCTTCGATAATGGGAGTAGGATCGATTCAAATACATTATGGAAGCCTCCCATGAATGGGTGGATAAAATTAAATTTTGATGGAGCCTCTAAAGGGAATCCGGGTAAAGCTGGTTGTGGTTGTATTTTTAGGAACTTAGATAGTCACCTTTGTTGGCTATGGCAATAGATTGTGGTGATTCAACCAATAATATTGCTGAGGGCATGGTTCTTCTCTTTGGGCTTATTGAAGCAAAAAATCAGAATTGGCCTCGGTTATGGATAGAGGGGGACTCCCAAATCATTATTGATGCCATAAAATCAAACCGCGTCAAGGCATGAGTGCTGGAGCCAATCATTCAACAGATCAGACCATTCTTCATTTTTTCTTAGAGCTCTCATTTTCTCATATAAAACGTAGTGGGAACCAAGTAGCTGATTGCTTAGCCAATGTAGGGGTTGAGGTCTGGATTTGGATCATAAGAGTTGTCCAGTGTGGACGGGAAACTTTCCATGTGACATTCTCTCTTATTTCCATTGATGCTAAGGGGGTCTTCTATTCCGATTAATAATAGCTTTATCGACGGGGGTGGTGATAATTGCCAATGGTAAAAAGGATAATGGCATGGCATGTGAAAACATTTAATTTGATTACCAAGTACAAGACACCTAGCTTTTCCTCCGTGTGAAGTGTGTCAAGGTGTATTTAATGGATTTCCGGTGTGCGCTCTCATTCCTTGCAATTATTCTTTTGATAGGGTGAGTCTGTGCTTTTTCTGAAAGTTTGTGAGAGTTTTTGTAGCAGTTCATGATGAAAATCGGGACAAGATGGAGGTAGGGCCGAGCAAGAAGCTTAAGAGGGCTTTTACAGGAAAAATGCGGGTGAATCCTTTGCGATTGGATGAATGGGAAGATTAAAAATGCTGCCATGCGGGAGTGGTTGCAAAAGGCCTGGTTAGTGGCCAAGACTTCAACGAGGCAGACGAGGCAAATATCTGTGAGCACATGAAGAATTTGATGTTGGATCTAAAGTAGTCAACACTGTTGTGCAGTGCAATGTGTTTGAGGTGGCCCAAAGTCTTAGCTCCGCCAACATTTTGTCCAATTCCTCTGGACAATTTCTCCTTCACCGAGACCATGCAGATTTGGAAGGGAGGATAATGTGCCTTCAGTTTCATGTGCATGCTCGCAAAAGTAGTTTGGGCCGTGTAGAAGGGACAAGAAGCCCCGCCTCAAGCTCCGGTTTCCTTCCTCGAAGGAAGTTATGGTTGATGCCCAATGCTTTGTGCTTCTCCCTCTTCCTCGACTCAGGATGCTGACGACTCGGATGTGGAGATTATTGTTGAAGTTTCCCTGGCGACAAGAAAGGAAAGAAGGTGGTGGACCTACCGGTGCCACGTGGTGATGCTGGAGGAGTATGACTGCTAGTCGCCTTAGGTCTCCGTAGGCATGAATTTTGATTAGAATGGTTTATGGGATGTAGCTCAGTATGTCAATTTTTATGGTTATAGTTATAGGTTTGTAATGAGATGTGATGGGTGGGATGGAGTGTAGTTCTGCTCTCCCCTCATTTTCAGCACGATAAGGTGCTTATATTTTGAGAGTCCTATGATGAGCGATGTTATCTAGGACTGGAACTTAATGTATCTTTTATGTAGGCTAGGGCTTTCTCCTAGGTATCAATAAGAAAAAAATTGGCCATTTTTATTTAAAATTTTAAATAATATTTTTTTCAAGAGAAACAAGAAATGGGTCGTGACATTCTTCCCACTAGGAAGACTCATCTTCCCAATGGATAAATACAACAACAATACAAAGTAAACAACAAACAAAGGCTACAAACAAATGCAAAAAGATCTATGTACTTCATCATTGTCCTCCCATGTGGCACTCTCTTTAGAAGTTGATCCCATTGACCTTGCACTAAGAGGCCTTCTTGTTTCACAAGTGCAACTTGTGAAACCCCAACACCATAAGGGGTTCTATCGGTACCACGCTTAGATTCTCAACTTGCATAGATTTTCAATCAAGCACATGTGAGATATTTGCGATATACTTCTTCAACAAAGAAACATGGAACACACATATTATGCAACTGAAAGAAAGATGGAGGTAGTGTTAATCTATATGCAACCTGGTTGATGCCCTGTAGGATATCAAAAGGCCCCACAAATCTAGGAGCTGATTTGGTCGCTTGCCAAATTTGATCAAGCTCTTCTTGGGTTTTATTTGAAGAAAACCTTTTCACCTATTGATAACTCTCTTGTAATTCTTTTCTTATCGACATACAACTTTTGCAAACATGTTACTTCTAAGAAATGTTTCCTAATTAGCTTGACTTGCTCTTCCATCTCAACAAGCATGGTCCAACAACTCCTCTATCTTCCATGCTATCCCAATTGATAGGTGTTCAACAATGCTTGAAATGGAGCCATTCCCAAAGTATAATGGTGAGTGTTGTTGTATGCAGATTCAACCAAGGGAAGATACTCTTCTCCTTTGTCGTGTTGATCGATGCAATGCATTCAAGCATATCTTTAAGGACTTGATTCACTTGCTCAATTTTCTATCAGTCTTTAGATGACAAAACTAGAATTTAGTTTAGTTCTCAAGTCCACATGTTTGCGAAATCTAGACACTTTTGGACTTCATGCAATGTGATGATTTCTTGAACAAATCTCCTTGTTAGGACCAATAAGTCATTTTTCAAGTTTCTTGGTATAAAGTGGGCAACTTTAATCAACTTATCTATCACAACTAGAATTTAATTCATGTTTATTTTTTGACATTGGAAGTCCCCACACAAAGTCCATGTTGATGACTTGTGAATTCCATATTGGCTCGAGATACAAAAATCTTGCCAAGTGCACATGCTCAACTTTGACTTGCTGGAACTTCAAGCACTAAGCTACATATTCTGGCATCTGCTTAATCCCATCACAAAAATAGAGTGGCCTTATTTCTGTTAGCAACTTGGTCATTCTTGGGTTCTTGGAATAGGAATGCTATGAATCTTTGTGGGCATTGCAGTCCGAAACATCCAAGATTGGGAACGCAGATTTTGGCATGGAATCTCAACAGTCCTACTCAAACTTATATTTGTCATCTCGACGATCCCTAGGCATCCACCTGCAAGGGCATATTTCATTGGCCCATAGAACTTATCCTAAGGTAAATTTTCTCTCCGGAGGTGGATCGGGTAGTTGCCATGGCATCAATATGCTTTGACGGATAAGGGTGTCATATACTCTATTCTCTTTGTCCTTTATATGCTTGATGTTGAAGCCTTATTTTAACAAAAACTCCAACCAATGTCACTGTCTAGCGTTTGGGTTGGGATGGATGAAGATGAACTTGAGGCCCAAGTGATTTATCTTGAGATCAAAAGGCATCTCCAACAAGAAATGCCTCCAAATTTGCAATGCTTGTCTGATAATGGCTGCTGGTTCCAAGTCATAGGGGCGTAGTTTAGCTCCCAAGGATCAAGTTTTCTTGACTCATAGGCTGACACTTAGCATTCCCCGTATTAATATACCCTCTAATTCTTCACTGAAGGATCTGCATTGTGACAACAAAAAGTTGCCATTGGAATTTGGTACATGTAGTACCAACGCCAAAGTTAGCTTCTCCTTGAGAAGATTGAACATTGTTTCACATTTCTCCCACTCAAATGTCTTGCTCTTTTTTTGAAATGAAGTGATAGAATTGGCTATTATTGAAAAGCCTAGCACAAACTTCTTGTAATAATAGGTCAGCCCCATAAAGCTGCAAACTTCGTGAACATTTCAAGGTGGAGGCCAATTGTGATTACTCGAATCTTCATTGTTAACAAAAATGCCATTTGTTGAAATAATATGACCCAAGTAGTGTATTCTTTGAAAGAAGGCACACTTTGACTACTTTCCATACAACTCATGTTGCCTCAACCTTTACATCACCATATGTAAATAATAGATGTGCTCCTTTTCATTCTTGAAATATATCAAAATATCATCCAAGAAGATGAGCAAAAACCTACCTAGATAGTCCTTAAATACACTTTGCTCATGAGATTCATAAACATAATTGGTGTTTGAGTGAGTCCAAATGGTAAGATCATGAACTCACAACGATAGTGGTCTTGAAAATTGTCTAAAGGATATCGCTCCCATTCACCCAAAGATGATGGTACCATGCTCTAAGATCAATATTTGAAAAGACTATTGCTTCATGCATTTGATGGAAGAGATCATCAATGTCGTGTAGGGGTACTTGTTCTTTGTTGTTGCCTTATTCAACATTTTATAGTGTAGGAATAGGCGAAGGGTCCATCTTTCTTCTTGATGAATATTACTAGTGTGCACGCCAAGCGACACACTATGATGAATTAATCCTTTTCAAAACAACTCTTGTAGTTGGGTTTTCGATTCTACAAGTTCAATATCATCATCCCATATGGGAGCCTTTGAAACAGGTCTAATCCATAATTACCTAAGACTTCGAGACGACGGGATGCGGGGACGAAGTTTTGGGACAGCAAAATTTTTTTCAAAATTTTGGGACGGTGGGGGATGGCTATTAAAATAATATATAAAATTATAAATATTAAAAATATATAGAATTGTTTTAGAAATTTTATGAATAACAGTTCATTTTTTATATATCAGTCCACCATGTGCATACAGTCCACGTTGAGACATCCATATAAATATGTGTTACAAAGATACAGTTACAAAGATATGTGTTCATATAATTTTTAATATTAATATGTATGTTGTTGGTTTTCATAGTATGTTGTGACAGTCCACCATGTGCATTTGTGCTCGAAAATTTCTGTATTCATATATCACAGTCCACCAGTAATGTTTTTAAATAGAAAACAACAAAGAAATTAATTAATTTTTTTTTAAAAGTGAAAATAGTTATTATTTTTAAGAAAAAGTGTTTAAAAATGTTGTTGACGTCGGGGACGTCTAAACGTCCCCCGATACGTTCTCAATTGTCCTAGGGACGCTCTAGAAGTCCCCGATGACCCCTCCCCCCCAAATGTCCTTGGGGCGTTTCACAGCATATATGTTAAACGTCCCCGGACGTTTCCCTTGCAACTTGGAAGTTCGGAAACGTGGAGGAAACGTTTCCTCCACGTTTGGCGTCCTCGCATGTCCCACCCACAGGATTTGAGGGGGACTTGTCCTTGCGAACTTATGGTCTAATCCTGAGCTATAACAATCAAGAAGTCGAATTCTTTGTGTATGGAGTCTAGGAAAATGTTGTGAAAATCTTGCGAGGAAGGTTAATCATCGAGGGTATGTAATGCTTGCGAATTTTACCGCCCCAATAAGTAACAAAAAAAAGCTCGCAATTTTGTTTTGCTATCATATGACGCAACATTTAAGAACAGTTGCACTAATCACACGACACATAAACACTAACACTTGTGTTCGCATAAATCCATTGAACACATGGTTTTCAGTTTTACTTTTACATACATTATATTTTGTCACTTAGGTGTAATACTTATGTCGAAGTACGAAGGATAATCTTTATGACACATTGTTCCACATTTCAAGCTAGGTTCATTTCATTCTAGGATCCATCCCGATGATGGAATTCTATATTTTTCTCTCGCTACTTATTTCAAAGCAAGCATGGCAACTTAAATTCTTAGGCACTAATAGGTTAGGTCCAAGAGTATGCAACTTTGGTGATACCCAAACGAACAACACTAATCATCAAGCTCAAGAAGCGAGGCGTGCATGACTACATTGTTTAGCCCATCAGGTTTTCCCAATCATCATTCATTCGTGAGTCTAGCTTACACGCTGTCCAACTATACAAAGGGAGATGAGTATAACTTGGAACACCTTTCACGAGGCCCATGCATCTTTCACAAGGTGTTTATAGGTGCATTAAGTGGGTCAAACGTCATTTACCGTCCCCTTAATTTGGTAAGACAAAGATGCTCGGGCTATCGCACGAGCGTGACCATGAAACGACACATTGCTTCCCACACTTTGCTACATCCAAAATCCATCCATTGGACAAGGTGATATCTTAAATAAAAAATTTCCAACAAGGAGCAGCACTAACGAGGTGAAAGGTCCTCATTCAAGACTAACCCATGAACATGGGTTATTAAGAAGACCACTTACCAAACCACTAGATTCCTATGTAATTTCCTTCCATGACAAAAGCTAAACTTGGCTCAAGTGTCTTTCACGCACAACTCTAAGCCCTTTAAAGGCACAACAAGTATATCAATCTCAAGCATTAACATAAGAACATGATTTCATTTCCATTAGTGGGTGCAACTACACCATACTCATGAAAATTCTAAGGAATTTATTCCATATGCTACTGCCAAAGGATACCAACTCCCTCCTTAAGATCATGGATGTACTTTCCCTTATTTCTTATAACAACATCATTTCAAGGAAGAAGTTGCAACATCATAAGACTAACCTTGTTTGATCCTTTCCTACCAAAAGAGTTACACAAAGGAATTGAAAGAAACTTACATTAGTTACGTGGGATAAATAGCACAATAATCAATTCCTTCCACATCATACACTTGGGGTTATACCTAGATCCTAGAATAAAAGGTCCTTTTTCAACACGGCGAGAAAAGTTCCACCCTACTTTCACCGATGGCAAGACCAATCCACGACAAAGTTAGTCATCATCGTATAATGCAATAAGTTTCCCCATAATTGTTTTTAAATGGCACTTTACCCTATAGTTATCCCATTAGATGCACTTATAAGTCCACAAACGCATACTTTGCAGCTAATGATTATGAGAGAATAAAGGTTTTGTAAGATTACCATGACATAAGATTGGTTCTTTTAATCAAGGTATGCATTGTCCATTGACTTGTCTACTTGGGTCGATATTGGTTATTAGTCTTCTCCTAGGTTCTACTTCACAAGGAAGTTCCTTTAACACATCCTTTATAAGCAACATCCTCCCTACGAGGGTACGAGTTATTTCCAGTACGGTGGTACACAACTCGATTCAAAAGGCCATATACCACAATGTTCAAAAAGGTATAAGGGTTGGTTTCTTGGTTGAACAAAGATCCATCTAAACACTATACCTTACATACAATCCTCATATGTACACATTAATATGTGACAAAACAATGGTCAAGGAAAATCTTAGTTTCAATCCTATAATTTCCTTTTATGATGTAATATCCTCCTTTCTACAACTACCAAGTTCTAACTAACTTGAGTCCTCGTGTTGGACACAAAAGATAGTATAAAATAACCACCCGAGAGTTCCTAAGAGTACAATGATATTCAAGAAGAGGTCGTAAGAATGCTGACAACTAAGGATCGCCTTCATAAAGAGATACCCACCGGCTCTAACCCTACTTGAAGCAACATAATTTACCTTGGGAATATGAAGGCTTGACCTTTGTTATTATGTCAAGAGAGAACGATTTTAGAGCATTATAAGACAACCATGACCAACTACATATCGAGTGTCATTACAACATCTATCAATTAAATATTAACCTTCCTATCTACCAATTACTATTACAAATGCTATGCAAGATGATAAGTGAACTAACTATAATATGTTGGAATCACATGATTTTGTTAACAAGCCAGGTAAAGGGTGTAAAAAATTTCAAGGGATTGACACAAGTCATACTATCAACAACAAACTTTTTCTTTACATGCTTACAACAGAAATACTTTTCAAGTTTTAGCTCACTACCAAAGTACAAAATTATGAGGATTTACCACAATTAACTAAATACGTTGTTATTTAATGCAGCTTAATTGTAAAGGTTACAAAGTGAATTTTCACCATCTCTTTATTTAACACATGAACGCAATTAAAGTAGTTCTTTTTTTAATAATACAAGTACTATTATTAAAATAAGAAACTTTTCTATTTCCATCTTGACTATACATTTTCAATAATACACATTAAACCTAGATTTCCATCATCCATTCTATCCTTGCTTACGCTACCTACAACCTATCAAGTTAGTGTAAACATGGTCAGCAAAATATACGCTGGCATGGATTTCCCTACGAATAACATTTTTCACATATATATAATTTTCCATTTACAAATATATTCAAACACTTGTACAAAACAATGAGGGTAAGAAATATAGATGCAAATGCTTTTCGCTTCCAAGCAAGAGAGAGATAAAGAGAGAGAGAAAAATACTATATTCTCCACAAGCTATTTTCACAAAACAAGTGACATAAGGGGGTTCATAGGGTCCTTGATAGTATTGATAGACTTTCCAATAGTTATTCGGCTAGGAGAAGGTTCCATGACAATTTTGTCACATTTGCTGCAAGTTTATAGGAACGTCCAATTTAGCCAAAGTGGCCTAGAAATTGAGTTTGAAAAACCATTTTTCGAACTCAAACACACCATGTGTAAAGTTCCATCTACTCTCCTATCTACAGGGAGGCCCAAGAAGTTGATGAAACACAAATCTGCCGACTCGGATTCACATGACGACCACTTTTCCGGAGCTACTCACCGTGATCACGCCAATTCAGCTTGTTGCCGAACGATCGGAGGCCTACAAAACCCCCTTGCAAAACAAGCTTCCAAGGTGATTTTCTCGAAACTAAAGTTTGACTATGATTGTCCTGAAGAAATACTAGAGGTATGTGGTGATGAAATTTCGTTTCTCGATGTGGGGCCAAAACCGTGAGCCAAAACCAAATGAAATTCTTAACTTTTAGTAGCTGTCCAATGCTGCGATAGTGACTAGTGGGCTCTAGACGCGTGATGGAAATTGGTCAAATGATTGTCTGTAATCGTCAGAGGTTGATGTGGCATCCCACATCACTAGTGAACATATTCAAATCATCATTTTCTTGCCACGAGGTTTGGAGGGGTGTTTGCGTCTAAGAAAATTTGTGTTTTATTAACTTTTGCAAGTGTACAAGTGGCAAGTTATCATGAAATCTCAATTTCAATCGTGTTAGTGTCCGTTATCCTCACCCATCGTCTAAGTTTTATATAATATGACAGAAGTGATTCCAAGCAAGATTACCACTCAAGAAAATTCTATGAAATGTGTAACCATAGAGTAGGTTTAACATTTTCGAGCTACAACACAATTTCAAAATTTATACCAAAGCTATACATTTTTTTCTTTGTTTTAATTTTCCAACTACAAAAAGGGCAAACTATTAAAGTGAAAACATGTTAGAAATAGTGAGAAAACCATGCTTGTCATAATTGAAACAAGGGTACGAGAGGTGCTCTAGGCAACTTTGCACCCATTCCAAGGACCACGTTTTGTTGCGGCATATTGCCCATTAGTTCTTATGCCTTTGGTGTGTTTTTGCCTTTTTTAACAACTAACAAAAACTACTTTCATTCATTGCTGGTTGTCCATAACTGTTTCACCGCTCCCGCTTTTGGCATAAGCTCGGAGGTGCTAGCAAAGGTTGTGGAACTTGGTTTTAAACATGTTAATGGTAGTTGGCCGTCTTCCTCCAAGGCCCCTCCAAAGGACCATTTTGTACATCTCCTACAATCACTACTTGCAATAAGACTGCACTTCTTTTGGGGCATTTAGTGGAATCTACAGCTGTAGCTCTTATTTTGCATGAAAGTTTTCAAGGTCTTCTCAACAAGCCCATTTTGTGTGCATATTCTGAACTCATTGCAATCCATGAGAACCTGTTTCTTTGAGGCAGGTTGTCAAACAATTCACATGCCTTATCTTTGCTCCCGCATTTTGTATAGATCTTTAACAAAAGAACACATGGTGCAACAATTTTGTCAAACAGTTTGCAGTGGTATGTTTGTGCCTCCACGCTATGGACAAATAGTTGTTTTCTGATTTTTTTCCTCTTTGTACAGTTTACCAGCATTTTAGTTTCAGCTCCTGTCACCTCTTTCCAAATGCTGCTAGGTTGTTGCTTATTTTCTAAGAACAACATGCTGAGTGAACACCTTGTAAAAACTTCTGAACCATGAGCAGAAAACCTTCCAAACGTTGCACAAAAAAACTTGAAAGCTTCTGAATTCAAAATCTTGTAGTTGTTCCATTTAGACATGTTTTGGTGTCCAAATAATAATAAATAGCATATATTTTGGATTTAAATTAAAAATCTATGAAATATTTTCTTTAACCACCAAAATTTACTTGCCTTTTGTGTGATCTACAGGGCACATTAAAAGGAAAATCACAAAGATTTGACAGTATTTGTAACTTGGGTGGCATGTGTCCTACAGCAAGCAAGCTTAAAATCTCAGCTTCAAAGAAGCTACAAGAGAGAAATAAATTATAAGTGCCCACACCAAGCCTTCTTAAAACCTAGGCTGAGAGAGGCTACGATAAATAAATTATAAGTGTCTATGCCAAGCTATCTTAAATCCTCGGCTTGAGAGAGGCTACAATAAATAACCACATTATAAATGCCTTCCCTTGAATTTCTTAAAACTTAGGCTTGAAAGAGTTTACAATAATTAAATAAATTATAAGTGCCTTCAATTTATAACACCACCATAATATTTACAAATAAATTGAATGTGTTGAAATTCCATGGTGGGGTGTTCTACATGAAGCAAGCTTAAAACCTCCATTCAATGTTAATTGTACATTATTTAAGAAATTACAATTCCCTTGCCAACACCCCATTTGGTGTTTGGAATATTTACAAGTAAATTGATTCATGTATGATTTACTTCAGAACCTCATAAAGGCATTGAACAAATGATTTTGAGTGTGTTGATTTTTATGTGCAGTGGAAGGATTGTAAAAGTAAAGGTAAGGGTCATTTTTAGGTCAAAGCTTAGTCAGGACTCAAAATCCCTCGTGGCTGTATCAGTATGAGACCTGGTTGTTGGAGCAAGAGGAGTTTTTACTTCACATTTTGCATCCCTTGGGTTTTGACTTCATGACCAAGCTCATGAGTAAACTAAAATGGAAGGGCCAATCCATGTAGACCCTTACAAAGTTACAAATAAATGTCTGTTTGGAATTAACAAAAATAAAAATTATGTTTTTAGTTTTCTTCCCTCCTGCGTGGCTGCAATTTGATTCATGACTTTAGCTCTTGAGTAAACTTAGCCCTGCCAATCCATGCGACCCTTACAAAGTTACAAATAAATGTCTGTTTGGAATTAACAAAAATAAAAATTATGTTTTTCAGTTTTGTTCCCTCACAAACCTGGGATCAACAAAAAGCATATCTGATTTGGAATCCTAGTTTTCAACTTTTGAATGCTTTCATTATGTAACTCTTTAATTCTTGTAGACTATTTGTGGTTTCTTTTATTGTTCTGTAAAAAAGAAGGGATTTTAATGTTTGCCATTTTTATGAATTTGTGTCCCTTTTAGGAGATTAAAAACATTTGCTGACTTGAATTAAAATAGATTAATAACTGTGATCCATCTCAATGCCCAACATGCATGATTAGCCAGACTTGGACTAGTATTAGACTGGTTACCAACTATTTCAAATGATGGTTTTTTTCTGTTTTTCAGGTGGTCAAGTTTATGCTTGGACTCGGAGAATCTTAGTGTGTTGATCTGTTTTGGGCCTTTGGGATTAGTTTTGAGTCGTTTGCCACTAGGACCGGCAAGTTATATGACTGGCTTATTAGTTTGGCCCCTATGATGACACACCAGCAACAACATAATGTAAACCTGGTTTGCTCTAATGCCTCGTGCTCTGCTGAAGTTTTCGCTCTCAAAACTGCTAATGTAAGGGTCCAATGGAGGGAATTCCTGAAATTCTAAGCAGCCAGGTATTAGTAAAAGTAGGAACAATTTGCACTGATATGGTCCATATAACATAAATTTTCCGCTCTGCTTTTCTTAGAGATGTAGTATAACCTGATGGCCTGTTGTATTTTCTGGTCTATTTTGAATATTTTGGAGGAGATTATGGATCACAAGCCGAAATGGAAATGGAGGCCGTAAGGATGGCTGCATGCAATTCATAAGTGCTAATATTTGCCATGAAGGCACATATTTGAGAAGCCTAGTAAATGCTATGTGGCTGCTCCTGTTTTCCAGTCACAGATACATTTGCTTTTGTATTTTGGAAATGAGTATCTCCATGGAACCTTTAGGGTGAACATATTAGAGTGGCGATCACCTCCATGACACCCCCTTACAATCCTCAGAAAGTGTTTACCCATTCAGTGGTTATTTGGACTGTGCAATTTCAGACATAATCCTTAAGTAGGTTTTAGTGAATTCAATTATGAGTACAAACACACAACCTTTATTTACTAGTGAAGCTTTTTTGGCATATCTTAAGTGAGAAAAATTAATTTAAGTGGTCCAGGAAATACAAAATTGGACCAACACTTATATATTGGCAACTATTGTTTCTTAACAAAAATAATATATAAAAATGAAGCATATTAGGGATGGTCTAGATCGCATAAAAAATTTGACTCTAAAGTTGAAAAGGGAGCTCCATTTACTATTGTAAATCCATTTTTTAGGATCACTTGTTATTACTTTATTTGATCATTAAATCAGTCATATATTGATATGTAATTGGCTTTTGACAAGTTATAAACAACTCACCAAACAAAGAAAACTAAATAAAATTCTGACTTCACAATTCTGAACTTTGTTTGTAAAAACTACCACAGATCAAATTGAACAGAAACACCCTCAATGTTACACACGTTTTTGTGTAAAAAATTCAACTCGCAGATCAATTTGAACAGAAAACGAGAGTTCTTAACTTGATGTGTGCAAGGAAAACAATTACTAAACATATTGAAGAAAAGACAAGAAAATATGCTTTTACATTGAAGATAAATATAAATGTGGACAAACTCTTTGGGTTTCTTTCATATAAATCTAGAACCATTTGGATTGCTTTATGATAAAGTTAAAAGATCATCACAAATTATTTGGAACAATTATATTTGGATCCCTCATCTTCATTTACTATAATTTTTCAAAATTCCAATTAATTCTAAATTACTTTTTAATGTCCGAGGCCTATTCTTATTATTACTTTGTAGGCTAAGAGGAAATTAAAGAGGGCAATAAATTGATTTAAGTGGTCCAAGGGTACTTTTATATTTTAATTGGAAAAAGTATTATTTAAATTATATTATTAATGGGGTGCCCACAGAAATAGAGTTATAAAGAATAATAGAATGTTGAACTTCTAACATGGGGCAAATGTTATAATGATATTTAAATAAAACATTTTATTATGGGGCGCAAAGATAGAATGGGCTACATGAGAGGATAAAACAATTTTATATTGTTTATTCACATTTTAGAATGAGGCAAAACATGGGAGAGAGGATTAAACAATTTTATTTAGTTTGTTTATTCTTATTTTTAGGAGGGGCTGCCAAGTTGGGAGAAGGCCTCGGAAGTTATAAGTCATGAGTAACAAAGACCCGAAAATGTTTTTGACGACTTGTTTAGGGACAAGACATTAGCTGATCCTGATGGGTTAGTTATTGGAAGGGAATTAAAAAAACATGTGCAAAATGCAAAAAAAATCCAAATGGCGGAGGGAAACTCTCATAGGGTGAACAATAGCCAACACACTCGAGAGGACAATCATTGGTTCTAAGAAGATAGCCCTTCCAAAACCTAACTTCCTACGTAGAGGAAACAATTTGGGAAGAAATGTAGCCTACCATAGAAGATAATATTGTTTAGCTATGAGGAGTAGAGGTACTTCCTAGTGAGATTAGAGATGCCATATCCCTTATCAATTTTATTAATTTGAAAGGGCTCCAAGTAGGGGGTAGACCAAGAGTTGAACCTAGGCCACAAATTAATCGAGAGACTCACCGGTCAATTATTGTTAGGAAGTTGTCATTCTCTACTTTTGATGGATCTAATAAGAGTTCCCTACCATTAGATGATATTGGAGACTAGAAAGAAATCGTGGGGCATCCCATTGAGAAGAATGCCAAAATCAGATTTTATTAATCTGCAAGAAGGTTTTGGGTGGATTCCAAGAAGACCTTGTTGAGGGGCATGATTGTGAAGAAAGAGGGCTTATTGGTTACTAATGTTGATTTTCAATTTGTTGGAATTGTAACAACAACTTATGAAAAGCAAATTGATTGTGTTCATGACTTTAGCAAGAATCGTGAAGATGTTTTATTGACTTCTAATGTTTGCATGCATCAACAAGATTCACTTGTTGAATGTGAAGAGTTCAAGGTGAAGAAGAATGTTGATCCTAACCCAAAAGTTCCGAGTCACAAGGTTGGGGATGTTGAAGATTTCTCAACTAAGCTTCATTCAACAAATGGAAGGTGAACAAGTTGAGGACAACCAAAGGTATGAAAGTGTTGTGGATTTTTGCTTCCTACTAAGTCATTTTAGATGTGTGGTTATCATGGACAACATAGTGGAAATGGTGATAAGGTAAAGAACACTTTGAGTGGCAAAGGGCACATAGATACGTTCAACAAGTTCTAAATTGTGTGAACATGAGAGTTTGGGATCCTGGTATTTGTAGAAGGAGACTTGCAATTACTTGAGGGCAAAATAATTTTGGGAAGGGTAACTATAATGTCCCCTTTTCTCAATTAATTAATTTTGGATACCCAAGGCCTATTTTATTATTTTCCATAGGTTAAGGGAAATTAAAGAGGAAATAAATTAATTTAAGTGGTCCAAGGATATTTTTATATTTTAATTGGAAAAGGACAGCATGCTTTTGTAAATCCTAATTTTAGGATAAGGGGTCGAAAAAGTATTATTTAAAGTGTTTAATCCTATTTTTAGGATGGGCGCCCACTTTGGGGTGTTTGAGAGTTATAAAGACAAACTTGGGGGTTCATTGTAACACATCTTGGAAATTTATGAATTATTTTCTTTGTCTACAAGTAGCTTCTGCTTCTGCATCATTAACAGAGGACGAAAACCCTCATTTACACATAGATATGAGGACGAAAACCCTCACATCTGAGCTTGGCAATTCCATTCGGGGTTATGACAATTCAGATGCAAGTGTTCCGCTAGTTCAGCTCCAGTAAAATTGTATTGAGACACCGGGATATTACATAAGATGAGGGTTCACCTAATGTAATCGGTAGGCACCAAAACTGCCTTGATTTCCTTAGAAGTCCCAAATCTTGAAATACGTTTTCATTGTGCTCAACCAAAATTTCGTGTCGTCATTGAGGATAGTGTTATCAAATTTCCGAGGGTTGTCTTCTTCAAGTCATGAGCTTTGGATCAATTTTCCCTTGGTTGCCATGGTTGGAGGGCTCTTGGGTTTCCTTCTCGCTTTGGAATCTCGATTTGGCTCATGTTATTGCTCATCCGTTCAAAATTCCTAGAATCTGATCCAGTTTGCTTGGCTTGGTCCCCATTGCCATTGGCGGGATTGCCATTCTTAGATTTGGCTTAATTGACCATATTTCGTGGCCAAACAAAAGAGTTAACACTACATTAGCATAAGTAGATGCCCTAAAGGCCTAAGCGTTGAAGTTGGGCTTTGATATCAAAATGTAAGATCCCCTTTGAACATCCACCAAAAATGCGTTAACATTTTTTTGCATGTAATTAGGCATGGGATGTTGGAGAATGCGAAGGTTATTCCCGACTTGACCTTCGTGGGTCCTACGAACACAAATGATTAACAAAACACAACTAAAAGCTAAAATATAATAAGGAAAGCAAGCTAACCAGCTATAACATTCATTCATGCAATATTCAAAAACATACATCAAGCAAATATCATATAGTGCATGAATAAAGTACAATATAAACTTTCCCATTCCGTTGTATATAAATCCTAAACACGTACATCTCCTAGAGGAGGGTACAATAATATTCATTGACTTTGCATGTCAACATGCCACTTAGAGTAAACACAACATTTGAAAGAAATATATTGATATATGACTAAATACCCATAATTTAAAAACTATTGGGTAATGTTCGGACCCATGGGGTGATTTGTAATGAATAAAATAGACACCACAATTTATGTGGTATGGGTGAAAAGTAAAGTAAAGTCAAGAATTAAACAACTAATAAAAGCAAAAGAGTGATTTATCGAGTACCTAATAAATCACTTTTTTTTCTTTTATTAACTCTTTATTTCTTGACTTTACTTTTCACCCATACATAAATTGGGGTGTCTATTTTATTCATTACATATCACCCCGTGGTCCCAACATTACCCAATAGTTTTAAAACTATGGGTATTTAGTCATATAACATATACATCAAAATAATAGCTGAAACTTCAATCATATTACAAGTTCCATGTTTCAACAATGGCTCAATTGTGAAGAATAACAACCTACCTCATTGGAAAATGAATACACCTATGAGGGTTATCAATAGATACAATGAATGACTAAGTATATTAAACAAAGTACAATCAATGTAAGTACAATGTTCACATCTTCTTCGACTAGGTAGTTTTAGTATAATGACTGTGCAGCTGTGAGGGAGAACTGTAATGTCCCCTTCTTGACATTAATCCTATGAAGACCCTTAGCCCAATTCTCTTTCCGGGGCTTAAGGGGTGTGAAAAGGGGAAGAAGGTGGTGACTTTTATTTTAAGTTGCTAAAGTCATTTCTTATGTTTATTTTATAAAGCAACTTATAATAATGTCACTTAAAGTGGTTAAGGAGGGAAAAAGGTAAAAGTCAATAAAGAAATAGAGTTGGCAAGTCATAAAGATTAAACATAAAGTGTTGTCATAATGGGGTGAACTCCTCCTAGAGGTTAAAGTGCAAACATAAGGCCCAAAGGAAGGGGGTGAACCATATGGGTGCCTTTCTTTGGGATTTGTGACAGAAAAAAGATAAATAGAGGTGTGGGGAGCCATGGGGGTCATCTTTTGCCAATCTATTTTCTCTCATTGCATGTTAAGCTATTTTGCTTGCATCAATTCTTCTAAGGACGAAAACCCTTAAGGAGAAGAAGCTTTGGGGACGAAAACCTCCAAGGTTTGAAGGTTGGGGAATAAAAACTCCTCAACTTTGTGAGGTGGATCCACCAGGGTTCACTATTGTGCTACACTTCAGATTTTCAGTCATTGGAAGGCTGTGTTTCAGATCTAGGGCACGTTTTGGGGCTGTTTTCACTCCATATCAGTTGGGCTTCATTTCAGATCTGAATTTGTGAATTTTGTGGGGTTTGGATCAGCCAAACCATTGTTGTCTCCAAGTAATTTTGCAGCTGGGAATTTCTGGGCTCTTTTTGGCTAAAAGCGACCACCTAAGAGAGTGGTACGACCCCTTTTGGAAGGGCATTTCACTGCTGTACGGACTGTAGGTGATTGGGGACCTTTTGGCATCATTGAAGGCAATTTTGGCATCATTTCCAGCCCTCTATTGGTACATTTTCAATAAAAATCACTGCTGTTATTTTCTACACTGTTCCAGCCCTTAAACTTTTTTGTAAATTCATATAAGTGTAGAAAAATTCAGATTTCACTTGTGGGTTGTTCTTAGACCCCAAGTCGCCATTTTGGGCCTTGTGGGTATCTTGGAAAGTGATTATTTGAATAAATAAAAGCCATTTTCAGTCTGCTGTTCATCATTGCTTTTATTGGCAGTTTATCTTTGTGGAGTTTCCAGTTTTATGTGATTCAGATTTAAAAAAGGATATTACAAGAATGTCATCTAGGTTTTACTTGCCAACCACATACCATAGAGTCCTCCCTAGACCTCCCTAATTGCACGGTAGCACTAACCTTCAATGAAGGTTGCAGATAAAGGAGTTCACTTCATAACAAAACCAATCCAAGAACCATATGCAAGAATCCGTACAACCATTATCACATACAATCAGTCAAGTAGAACAAGGTAACCCCACTATCTATCGACCCATATGACAAACATGTGATTCAAGGAAGTACTATGGATGGACAAGTGAATAAAACAATATCATTAGTTTGGCCTAATAATTTAATTAACCGCACATTGGGTTAATAGTTTTAGGTTGTGCAACTCATGAAACTAGGTCCAACAATCTATGGGCACCACTATCTCAATACCATACTCCCCACAAAGATGCAACATTACCAATATAAAGAGAAGCCAATGACATGTGGATGATCAATGGAGTCGAGTTGCCATTGAACTTGGCTACATGCTCTTAGCCTACACCAACAAGATCTAACAAATGCAAAATCACCTTATGTAGATAAGAGTAGTAATTAAACATTAATTTAGAGAACTCAAGCAATGGTGCTTTGGATCAACTAGAAGCATAAGATCATACATTCCTCTTCGTGCCATATTTGTGTTTGAGTAAAAGGCGACACATAGTTCACTTAAGAAGCAAGAACAATCATAACCAAGTTACATGCACATCATCCGGTGAATGTAGGATCGACACTTATGTGGACATGCAAGCATGAACTTGTTGGCCAATGCCTGCAAATACAGTTTGTTGGCCGATGCATGCATGCACACAAATATGTCTAAATAAAAAGAGACAACCATAGGAAAACATCGTTGCTTTAACCTCATACATAAGTACAAAGCAAGCAAGCAAGATCTTGTTTTACCACTAAAAGTGAAACCTATGAACATACATGCAAATTTTTCGGTGTGGAAACAAATGTGGAATCAAATGTGCTTCATGTTTGCATTCGACTTGAGTTAGAACATGTACATTGGAGGATGGAGGCACAAGAGGATGGAGGTCAATCAACGACCTCTCGTCACCGCCAACGACGGCCGCATATCAATTATGGTGGCAAATTTTGTGGTGTAACTTTTTGTTTTTCAGTTGTGCTTCATTTCAGTTTTCAGCTTGTGGTGTGGAGTAAAAAAGAGCAAAGGTTCATTCCTATTCACATGTATATGTGGCTATTCTTACATAATTCCCTAATGTAATAACATAGTGAAGAATAAATAACATAGTGAAATGTAGCATCATGATTCTTGAAGAGGTTAAACAATTAGATGTGTTCCTGTTCATACCTAGGTTTGTGGTAAACCTTTGTAAAACCATTGAAGGCTATGCAGATGGTTCCTGCTTGAGTTCCCACACTGAGTAGGTCATATGTGTTCCCTACAGTGATTGGTTGATAAGCAGATGGTTCTGTACGTGTTCCCACACTAGTTCGGTCAGATGTGTTCCCAAAAGTGTATGGTCGATAAGAAGTTGATGTGTTCCTTCTACCTTCAGTTTGAGTGTGTGCCAAGATCATGAGCAAGCAGAGGTGAGCAAGTTGCGAAGAAGTGCAAATGTTTTTCTACCATGTAAATACTAAGGGGGGGAATGTTAGGAAATATATTGTTTGCATGAGCATTTGGTTTTTACCGTATAGTAAAGTATTATTTACTTATGGTTATTCTATAGTTAATTGAATATATTGTTATAACAACAATATATTTCTTTGTTGCACTTGTGTTTCTATACCGGGTTATTTGTTATTCTCACTTCCTATTTTATAGGAAGTTGTTTGCCTATATCTATGGCTATATAATAGCCAAATGTATTCTATTGAATATATGAGAAATATACTATTATTTGGTTTTTAATCTATGCAGCTCTGTCTGTGCAATATTCATCACGAACATTACCCGGGGATAAAATAGATAAGGCTAGGACAGCCCATGGACATTGATTTTGTTGCAAATGTGAGGGAATCATGTATATACGACGTATACAACTAAAGTTTTGGAAGACAGATACCACATGAGACATCGATAGGGTCAACAATGTTGGATGTACTTGATGGGACCTATGTACACCATGTGTAATGTGGATGTTGGTAGAGAGCTCAACAAGATAGGGTAAGGAACATGCAATCAACAAACAAGGATTTTTATATAGCTTCTAGTGTCTATAATCTAGTTTGTGAGGGTGCACCACTATATATTCAATATCAAAGGTATGGTTGGAAAACACAGATCGAAATGTAGATCTAGGGCTTGGAGGGGTGTAGGTCCAACCAATAATAAAATATTTGCTACTCTATGCTAGTTTCAGTTATAATTGAAATAAAGTATACAATAACAAGATAACAATAACTTTAATTCAACCACAAGATATAGCTAATATTTTCATATTTTTGATGTAATTGGAGTAGGATTAGAGAATGCATAGTCATCACTTCCCGGTTCTTTTGATCAATATGAGATGAAATACAAAAATGTAAGCCCTAATGCAAAATCTAACATGCCAAGATGAAATATGAAACAAAACCCTCAACATGCAAAGATAACAACAATACATTTTTTTACCTTGCGTAAATGATGGCCTCATGTACCGACATGTGTACAAAGACTACTAACCTATCTTTAGGAATTCTTGGTTGTGTGATAGTGTTGTGGGAGGAAGGATTGTGTTGACAATTTGACACATGTATTTCAAATCCTCGTGACCAGTATTGGTGAGCTTAGTGGAATGTCCTCAAGATGTGAGGTAATGTGGTATGCAGAGAAAAGGTTGTAAAGTTCTCTATGGTCTTTGTAGATTTGATAACTTTGAAGTATATAGCTATAGGAAACATCGAGAGCTAGAAGAATGAGCAATAATGAGAGTAAGATTAACTGATGATAATTGTTTGGGGTCAAATGAATTTTTAAGATAAATTTCTATAGGAATTCTAAAATATAAGGCAAACTTTGAACCAAAAAAATAGAAATCTAGAAAACTATCTTGTAAAAGTGCCTGAGACCCAAATAAGGGTCATTGATGGCGGGAGGGGCACTCCTTGCTTGCCTACAGAGTCACGCAATGGGATGAAAATTGTTAATGTTTCATCTATTTCTCAATGGCCTTAACATCTACATGCAGCTTGGTTTCTCTAAGAGCTTACAACTCACCGATGGAGTATTATAGACTTCTATGTTGTTTCCCTAAGACCTATCCTAGATTGGTGTGTTCAAAAGCACATTCATCAACCTCAACTCTTGTCAGTGTTGGCTAACAAAGACTTAGTTGCTCTTAGCTAGCTTTTGTGCTTCCACATGCAACATTCCCTAACCTCTTCTCGGTCTTTGTGTAATGTGCCCCAACAACCCCAAAATGGTGAACTTGTCCTCCTTTTACAGTCACGTGCCTGCTATTTTTCCCGCTTCTCTCTCCTCTTTTTTGAATTTGCCTCTAGGTAGGTTGGCTTCTTCTAGATGCTTTTGGATTCTCTCAATTAGATTCAAATTTGAATTTGTGCGCCTTTGCTTGTGCCATGTCAATTTGGTCGTGGCTCTTCCGATTTGTTCCATCATGGTGATTTAACAAAATTAAATCTTAATCGAAGGATTGGAGTAAATCGGATATATCAAAACACGCATATATCAATATATTGATGATGAACAAGTCCAACCAACAAGAGGATAGAAGTGACTTCGTTGATAGTATGTCCGTTTGACTGGATTTGGGTTGATTGATGGTGGAACATGCTCAGTTTGAACTGTGTATGCTTTGTTTGGAAAACAATGATCTGGAAATTGTCTTTGAGACAATATTGCGCGAAGAGGACAATCTCCCGGCGCTAGTGTTTGAATTGGGCGTTGGTGTCCTGGCGATGGATGTAGATCTAGTTCCTTCGATGTCCGACAATGTTGCTCTCACTTCTCTCTATTTCACATCCACTTCGTTGTAGATTCTCCCATTGCACATGTTCTCGCAAAACAAACCCTAACTACTGCACAAGACTCAAGCACACATTAGACTAAATAAAATATGCATATGCTTGAGTCGAACTAACCTTGTGATACCACCCCATGTGATTGTCACACGAGCGCCGCACTACATTTGAGACTCTATGTTGTTTTGGTGTGTGTGTGATAGAAATCATGTCCCTTGAAGCTAGGTTTCCCTTGTGCAAGTTGCACCAAGATAGTAGGCTACAACTACTTTGCCCCAAGATAATGTGTGTTATGGAATTCAAAATTTGCCCCTTCTTATGTAGTGATTATTGCAGTTCCTTGCTCAATTATAGTTGCCTTAGTTGTTAGATAGGTCATTAGTAGAACTTGCTTAGTCCCTCCCGCCCGCTTTTTACGTATAAGTAGGCTATGTATATATGATTCCTTTGTTTGAATTTCACAATAACAACACCAAACGCCACCCAAAGTAATCAATACAAGTTTAGAAAAGAAAACGAGGGGGGGTTGATGAGTGGGCGGAAATGGGTTGGTCTAATCGGGCCACCCCCATATAGAGAGGGCCCCCACCCCATAATCGATAGTCGTCCGCATATTATCTCCGAACAGATCTTAGATCGAGATATCTAGACATCATTTCTTGCATCTTTAGATCGCACGCATGTTACGTATATAATCAATCATAGAATACCTCTATATACGACTAGTCATATATATACAATACGACTAGTCGATCCGGTGGTGCCACTCATGCTACGTATAGAATCCATATCCATCCATTGCAGGCCTATATCTCTAGGGGCCCCCTCTCTCCCCCCCCCCCCTTCTCTCTATATGGGGGAGAGAGGGGGAGAAGGGCTAGGGGTGCCCCGGCCCCCTTTCCTTCATGAGAATACAAGTGGTGTGCCATTTTAAAATATAAGAACACAAGCGAAGGGACAAAAGCGCCCACGGGGGGATGACAACGTCAGCCATTATTGTCCTCTCTGGGCACTTATGTCTAGAAAGCTCCAAAGATGAATGTAATATCCCCTTTTAGGATATTATTTAAATCTGCAAAAATTAATTAACCCGATCACCCTAGGAAGATTAGATCTTCTTAGTTTGACCTCAAATAACCCAATGTTGGCAATAATACAACCCAAAATGGGGTTGGAGTATGCCAAAGTAGTGGGTTAGATGAGAAAACTAATTAGAATGCTAATATCACCCAGATCTGATTTTTAACAACAGTTAATTAATTAAATAAATACCCAAACTGTTGCAATCTTCCAAAATTATTTCCCGCTTAACCATCCAAGCAAAAATTCTCAAACTTTGGATTTTGGGCCACAAAAATATGAAGAACAATGTCCCAAAATCAGTTTTTGCACAACCAACATAAAACCCTAATTTTGCCTTAAAATTAGGTCGCCCAACACATTTAGGGCATCAAATTCACTCCAAAAATTATGAAATCACTTCCTCCTTATTCCTCCTAATTTCTACAACCAAATCCAACATTAACTTGACCCCAAAACTGTAGATCTGAAATAATATTAATTAATAATGTCGAGATAGTTTGTCAATTAAATATTCAAAAATTCATAACTCATCCAATACTCAGTGTTTTTCCATGAAATAAAATGCAAAACAAACTAGAAACCAATGTCTTTCCAATGCACTATGATTCTGAATTTTTTGAGCATTAAAACCTTGCCAAAACAACCTCAAAAATTTGCTTTCAAGTCACTAGGGTTAGAGTAAATCATATAAATTAATTCCAGCTCATACACCCCTTCAAAAATATTCAAATAATCAGCCCTTGCTCTGAAATAATTAATTAAACACAGTAGCAAATAGATCTAGCATAAACAACCTCAAAATATGATAGATCAAACCCCAAACCAAGTCGATTTGCTAAATAAATTGCAGCAACAATAATAATCACCAAAGTACATCAAACCCTTCACAAAAATGCAGATTTATGCTTCAAACAAATATGCCCATACCCAAGACCAAGTTGCCAAAGCTAGAAAGGGAATCACCAACAAGTAGATTTGCAAATCTCATGAAAATACTTCAATTCATAACCAACTCAATAAACTCCCACGCAAGAGAGAGAGAAGGAAAACATCAATGGGCATGCATCCCAATTACTCCAAGCATGGAGTGAAATCAATAATTCATCCAACATCAAGGAAATGCGACCTCCCTTTTGTAGAACTAAGGTGCAATATCCAATAAAGACCGACCTTTCCCTTTTGGAGGGAAAACATAAATTTTCATTAAAATATTTAATACTAAGACTATGTGCACTTTATTTATTTTTAATTAAATAAATAAAAGTAACTAACCTATGTGCACATTAAACTAACTAAAAAGACTCCCACTTGTAGCGCTAGGCATGCCAAGGGGTTACAATGCAAATGAAAAATAAATATTAATAATGTCCCAAAAAAGGGGACATTACAATGAATCACGAAATGCTCAATGATCAACACATTTTGTGGTGTCCAAAAGTAAAGGGATAATTCCATAAAAGCAGAGGATGAAAACATGGAAAGATAAAACAATGTCAATGTAAAGCAAAAACAAGTGTTATCAATGTCTAGTTTTCTTGCTTAGGAATCATGCATATAATAGCATACTTTGGGACATAATGTAATAGAACTACGAACATATTTTGTGTCTACACTTGGTTAGCATCTCCCGTCGAAACCCTCTCGCCATCTTTTGTCACTTTTTCCAAAGCTATCCGTTCTACGCCACGCCTCTCCTTTCTTGTACTCATCTCGCCACGCCTTTATCTTCTTCTCGCATGGCGCTCAAATGCTTTAGTCTCACCTTTTATTCTTTTCGTGCACTATTTTTGGGTTTATGGGCCTTTTCTAAAACATTTCACACACTTCTTTTGCAACCTCATCTATTGTGTAATCTTTCTTGTATCTTCTCGCGCCCTCTGCGCACTCTCTACCACTGTGCATAACTCCTCGTAATCCCTACGCGTCTCCGGTTTGTCTAGTTGAGCCGAAACTCCTTGTGCCCCTACCAAAATCTTTTTTTTGCATGACCTTGCATTATTCCTTTGCACTTGCTCTCATTTACAAGCCTTACGTGCACTACTTGCACTCTTACTTCCTCTACGCACTCCACGCATTGTGCTCCTTGTTGATAACTACTGCGCAAAGTACTTTTGCACCTCGCAATCATCCTTGATTTCTCTGCGCTTTCTCCTTTCTTCTCACGCACTCATCTCGCCTTGTGTGCAACTATCCTTCACCAAAATTATGCAGGATTGCCTGGGCCTGGATGTTCTGCATCGGTCATGAGCAATTAGACCACTATATTTTGAAAAGTGGTGGTCTCGCCTTAAGGAGGATTGGTGATGCTTGAAAAATAGTGGTCAAGCCACTTATGTATCCCTTTTAGGGGGTGCGCTAACGAACAAGAAGAGGAACAACTTGAGTGTGGGTAATAGTTATGTACGATGCAAACACAATCATAGAGGGGTTATCTTGAAACCAAAATTCGGATTAAGGTCCTCATCCCGCACCTTCTCAACCTTGCACTTAATTTAAATTCACCACTAGAGGGAACAAACATTGTGGGAAGTCAAGCATTTAGTGTATGAGAGATGGAGAAAAGTGCCTCCATCTCGTAGCTCCTTTTAAATTAATACAATGCACATTGCTAATCAAATTGTAAATGGTGATAAAAAGACGCTCTATTGCATCACGAGGATTGTGACATGTACATGCAATGCTAATGAAATTGTAATTGATGGTAAAAAGATATTCTCTTGCATCACATAGGATTGTGACAGGTCACAATCCTATACACACGTATCTTGGGTAAGTCTTGAAAAGTGGTCCTAACTTTCTTTAACCTCATAGGCTTGCAACTTAACAATATGGAGACAAGTGTCTTCATTCCACATCATCTTATTTCATGGATTGTTATTCAAATGTTTTCTTTCCGCAAAGGGATAATGATTCAATGATACTGTTGATTTAATTCTAACGGCATTGTGTTAGGTTGGACTTTGTGCTATATTTTTGAATTACTCGTGTTTTCATCAATAACTCATATCAGATCCACAACTGAACATGCATCGACATCGACAAACTAGCCTTGAGTTGTTTCATTAATAAATGCATTTGAAAATCTCGAAAGTGTTAAATTCAACTTATAGATTATACCGTTACTTCTGAGCTACTTTGGGATAAATAAAATTCATTTCATCATTAATAAACCTTCCGAGTTAGTAAAACCACCCTTCTTCCAAATTCAAAAACTCAAATTGCTGCCATTACTCTTTGTTAAAATTACTTTTATTTAAGCACCGTACAATGAATGTGTGGTGTTCTCGATTTTTTGCTTTAGTATTTGTGTGCTAGCCAAATGTAGTCCGAAAGCCCTTGGATATCGGAGACATTGCGCTCATTCTCGAAAACATGCAAATATGATGACTTTTCTCAGCTATAATTTCACTTAAAAATGCACAACCGATTCAAGATTACCTATAGGATTTCACTCGATAGGAGTGAAGTGTATCTTATCATAAAATATTTCATTCGCGAGGAAGCTGAAAGGTGCGTGGTGTTTCCATGTGCGCAAATGCTCAATTACTTCCTAAATGAAGGTCAAATTCAAGATAGTAAGATTTATTCACCTTCGGGAAGCTTATGACATAATATTAAGGTAAGTGATTACAAGTTATCTATAGTTTACCAACCTTAAAAAAATACACACAAGATTGGGTAGATAACTGGCCTACTAAAAGTAACATTGAAGAAACCCCGGGTGATTGTATAATCCCTTGATACATTCAAACCATGAAACCTCCAAAGCAATACTCGATAAAGAACTTCCACTCGGACAAAAAGAATGCCATAGTTCTCATGTTTAGGTTAATTGGGGCTCAAAATTCTGTTCATGTAGATGAGGGTTAGGTGCCTTTACTGCATGACATTTGGGAAAATGGGACTTTTTTAAGTGGTTTGGGATCCTATGTTTTCACTTAGAAAAACAATCCAAGAGTCCATAATAAGGAAGTGAAGGTTTTAGATGGCCTCTTGCTTAATTGACTGCATTCGTGCTTGCCAGAATATTAGTAGATAATAATTCCAGCCATGGAAACGTTAATAGTAGACACTGTACACTCCCATTGCCATGTGCTATGTAGGCATCGATACAATATTAATGATGGAAGAATTTGTGCCCTTTTTCTGAAGCTATATTAGATGTTCTATAATGAAGAATGTCCAAGAATTTCACTAGGGATGAACAAATGATTGAAAGCATTGGGACGATTTTCTTCTTAGGTTATATAAGAATTAGGAATCTAGGATTGATGGGACATTATTAGCCCCACACAAGCTGTGCAAATGTGTTCATGATATATGCACAATACATGGTTTTGGAGTAGGTAGCTAATCACATTGTACATGGAGTTATTGATGATTTGAAGAGAGTACATGCTGCAATGTTCCAGTGATGATTGGAAATTTGGGGCTTCAAAACTTCACAAATGCAAAATTGAAAACAAGGATATGTATAGATACTCTTTTAATTTGGGAAACTTAATAATATAAAGGGCAAAAAGCAGCCCGCTTGCAAATCCAAGGACAAAATATCACCTTGGAGCAAATTTTGGTATATGTATATAAATGCCGAGTCTTGTCAACAAGTACAAATGAAATCAAATTGAAAGGTGATGCTGCAAGAAGCAGCACTGCCAGCTTCAACAACCAATACAAGTAGTCTCACTTTAAGACAACAAGCATCTCAAGACCCTTGTGCTTTTAGAGGCCTCTAGAGTTTGCAATCTTTGCTAGTCCAGAAATAGCTTCTTAGATGACACCCATAGGTGCTATATCAACACAAACTATAAAAGAGAATTTTAAGTAGTTAGGCCTAACGGAACTCCTTTTCATTATGTGGGTACTTCTCTTGCCTTTTCATTATACTATGATGCCAATAGTATTGCAATCCCCATAGTGTTTTAAACACCAGTTATATGTGCCACTCATAGTCAACATGATCGTCGGAAACAAGCTCCTACACAGTTTCTCAATGCACCCATTACTCTTCCATAGTTACTCCTACTAGTGCCTCAAATGGTATTTTCTCTCGGATGGTAGTACCCACTAGTTTGCCAATCCAAAAACTCAAGTAGAATCTCAACCTTCTTCGTTTTCTCAAACAAAAACTTCAGCAGCTCTATCTCTCATGTCTTCCCCATCCTCAAATTTCTCTACATCTTGACCACAGATAAGGAAAGTCCCATATAGAGGATTGACAACCCCTATTTCAAGCATAAAATTGGACTTTGGGAGGATTCAATTACCTAACTCAACTCCTCAAGGTGAGTTGTCGCTGCCTTTCATCATAGGGTCTCGTAGATGTACCTACACAAGCCACAATCAAGGAGACAACATAGAACATCTCCTTTTTGTGGCTGGGCTAGAGAGAATGGAGGGCGGGTAGGCCCTGGAGAGGGAGAGGAGCATATTAACAGGTGGCAGCTAGGCTATAGAGAGTTGGCACCCCCCACTATATAGAGTCGCCCTATCTCCCCTATATTCTATGGGTGGTAGTGGGGAAGTTGGATGGGGACACTATATTGAGGAGGCCCCTTCCCCAAGCCCCTTTATATAGATAGATGGCCCCATCTATCAATTGCAGGAGTTGAGTGCCCATTGTTGGTCGAGTGACCCCCACCCCATATAGAGTAGATCCTCCCGAGCAGGAGAAAAGCATATAGATGCGATATCAGGCCATATGGAAACAGGGGAGAACATCAAGATGAAGAACACAATTGCACATTGGCTTATCCCTTCCACAAGATAGGCTAAGTCAAATCACGAGAGGAATCTACAATCCCTATGTTCAAATACAAGATAGAAAAATCAAACGGCCGAGCACTATGACAAGGGAAGAAGAAAAGGTGGTTTACGAAACAATAAAGCAAGATGTGGTGGATGTTGATGAAGAGGACCCTGAATTATTCACCTCAGCCAACTTGGCAATTGAAGCAGGTATTGATAGGAATACAAAAAGTTGAAACTAAAACTAGCACAAAGACATGCAATCATTAAAGAGATGGAAGCTGCCACACAGCAACTCAAAACTCAATTAGGGATATGCAAATGATAAAAATACTAATAGCATTTGATGAAATTGAGGAGACTTTGAGGCATTGTACCTCTGTAACGAGATCTCTCAAGAATCTTGAAAACAAAGGTGTAGGGCAAAGCCTTCTTGTCAGGCGCGCTGCTGGAAGAGTTTCTCTTCCACTTGGCCCCCGTTCTTCGGAACATGGGAGCTTGTCGTGAGGCCTCCTTATGGCTGGGTGGAAGGACAACGGTTTTCACCAGGAGCATTCCCTGGAGACTCTAACCCTTTTTGGGCGGGTCGGTATCGCTAGTTGTAAACAGCAGATGGTCTTTGTTGCTCGGTATCTTTCGCGGGGAGGAGTGACATAGACTAAGTCCCACTGCTGGGTGCACTATCAGACTTGTAGAATCTGGAGTCGAGGGGTGATTCCCGAAGACTGCGCTTGCCCCTGACCGGCCTGAGCAAGGAACTCTTCCAGTTCAGGAAAACTAGGAAAACTAGGAAGCTGAAGACAAGATGAAGTATGTACAAGAAGTCGGTACACAGCATGTGTTCTGAAGATCCCAAATCAATACTTTCCTGTGAAGGGATAGAACCTTGTTTGCAAAGTGCAGTGAACACTACAAGCATGCTTTATGAAGAAACCTCAGCCAAAATGGCAGAAATAACCACTAAGGTACATGCCCATTACATTAGAGCAAAAGAGATACTTCTGACATGGAATCATAAAGATACAGGACCTGATGGCACATGAATCACATAAGCTTCAATAATTTAGTCAGCAACATAATGGCAGCACACAGGAGGAAAGTGATGGATATGCAGCCAAGGGATCAACAGATTCTCAGAGACTATATCACAGATCCAACGTTGAAGAACAGAAGTAGCAGAGTATTTAATGAGAAAATGAAGAGGAGCAATGATAAATTACTTTATGGAATAGATGAATTGAGCCCCAACATCTCTCGTTGTGTCTATTGATCACGTTTATGGTATTTTAAAAACATTTGAAAGGAATCTGTCATGAAGCAGTTAGAGATAGGTGACTACCTCTTGAGGGTATGAAACTCATAGCTTCATTTCACTCAGGTTGGAAAAGAGGCACCAGAGAAAAGACTGATAAATTCAGAAGTTATAAAGGAGCGAACTCATTTTCTACTGATATATTTTGGTAAACGGTCTACTGTTCTTTCATTTATTATTAAAGGAAGTATAGATTTATACTAATGTTATTTTTGTGCTTTGTCTTGGTAATGATTGAATTATTTAGATCTTTTGGTAATTTAAATAGGAAATCTGATTTCTTATATATTGTTTGTTTGAGACTTACTTGATTGTATTGATATTTTGGTGATGCTATTTGCAAACAAATCTGTTGTGGAGTTATTAATGCACCTTTATTTGAATTCATGTTATTTTGGGGGCAATTTGATAAATCATATTAAAGTTTATACAGAGTTGTAATTGATCTGGACTAATGCCATTTTGGTTACAAAATATTAAAAATTGACTTAAGCCAATGTTTCTCATGCTCCGTTGAAGTTTAAAAAGGTTAAACATTCATGTGTCTCTAAGTCCACTTTATAGTTATTTAAAGTTAAGTCATTGGCTTTTAATTAAAATCCCCAGTTAGAGCAGATTTAGGCATCGAGTTAGGTTGTCCATTCCAAGCCAAAATGGGAGGGTTTTTAACCTCTTACTGTTGTCCAACACATTTACTGTGGTCAACGGGAATGCTCTAAAGGGCACCTTTTGACACCCTATTTAGAAACGGAACAAGCCACATGCCTTACAATTTTTTTGATGTTTAACTTTTCCTTTTGACATGATGGATAACGGAAAGCAATCTTCCTTCTTAAAGACCGATCCTTAGAATCTTTCTAATACTATAACATGGTCACCTCCAACCTGTATTTCAGAAGTCTGATTTGAACATAATAGTATATACAGTTGCTAAGCTTAAAACGTCCTACTCAAATTTGAAAACTTCTTCAACAAAGACCTTCTACTACCTTGAAGGAGCACTGAGAGGGAACAATATAGCAAATCAGAATTTCTATTAAACCATATTCACAATGGAGTGATGACTCACCATTCATTTCCAATTACCTTCATAAGGTTTGTTTTCAATCTCAAAGTTCCTTTTATCACCTTTCCCCTAGGCCTTCTCCTTGTCTCAAGACAAAGACATAACATCCTTTAGTTCAATACCACAATTTGTATTCCTTCTGATACCACAAAAATTGTCATACCACAATTTGTCTTCCTTCTAATACCCACAAAAATTGTCATTTTTCTTAATGGGCAAGAAAAGTTATTGGGTTGCTATATTGAGATAAGCAGTACCATGGACAAATTGGGAAACCCAATTTGATACCTGTGCATTCATCCTAAATTAACTTGTGAACCAAAATTAATAAAAACATTAATGCTGTCATTGTCCAAGATATTTGATTAAAGGAGGGGATCTTTGTCTGGAAACACGGGCATAATCACTACTATATTCTTTGTTTCTCATTCAATTGACTGTCAAGATATTCATCAAAATTTGCTAATCTAATTTTCTTAGGCAGTAAATGTGTATCTGTTAATATTTCTATAAATTCTTTAACTTGGCAAAAACAGAGTATTTTCAATTGACACAAAATTGGCACTTGTTAATTAGTACTACATTACAAACACATTCTTTTGTTCTCTTGAAAATTGATATTCAAATCAATCATGTTGAGGCCCACTTTTTATTATATAAAAGCATAGTTACTTGGAGGTGCAGAGATATTTGTACAGGGACAGATGCCATTATAATCAGGTTACGTGAGTAAAAGAACAAGGGTTCAGCTATATTGTATATAAATATAGTTACTTATTGATAATTGATATTCAAATCAATTTTGTTGGGGCCCTTTTTCATTATATAAAAGCATAGTTACTTGGAGACATGGGGGATTGGTACAGTGATGGGCACTATTATAATCAGGTTATGTGAGTAAATGAACAAGGGTTCAGCTATATTGTATATAAATATAGTCACCAAAAATGTGGGTGCGGAGATGGGTATGTGGTCCTTGTCCCTATAATGGAGTTTTTGGTAACTATGTTTTAAAGTTGTATCCTTGTTCAATATTATATTTGCCTATTCAAGAGTGTGCTTCTTGAATAATTATGACATTTACATATTCTACTGTTACTAGCTAAACATCTTTCATAGTTCCCATATCTATAGTTACCAAATCCGGCTTGATCTGGATTTTTCAGCCAGCCCGGATAAGTTCTGTCTGGGTCAGCCCTGTTTTTTTGATTTGTTAAAAACGTTTTTTGCTATAACAGACACCAACACCCTCATATATTATTTAATACTAAGTATATTAACATTTGATATTATGTTATTAATGTTTATCATTGTGTTTGTCAATTTTTGCATATTTATAAAATATGCTCATATATAATATGTAAATATTTGGCACTGCTTTTTTCCAAACTGTTTTGAGAATTCTGGATTTTCTGATTTTTTTGCCCTCTCGAACAGATCCGGATTTCCGGACTTGGTAACTATGCCCATATGTACTGATGAGAACATGTTTTTAACAATTTTGAGTTTCTATCAAGGGGTCTGTTGGGTGACATATACAAACCAATAAAGAGTCAGGCTGATCATTCCAAGAACAATCTGGTTGTTGATGGCCTTCTGCATTACGCTTTGAAGCAAATCAATCTTGAGAGATTTCATTAGGAGAGATTGCAAATCAATTATGAGTGTTCACGAGTAGTGGACCCGAAACGTTGAGTAAAAAGTTTAAACACAGTTAACCCTAAAATCAATTATCAAATCAATCTTATTTCTTGGTTTCCATCTGGGGTGAACAGTGAACTGTGGCTGCCTCTTTCTCTGTTTTTCTGGGTGATTGGAGAAATATAAGTTATTTTGAGGTTGATTTTCCAAATCCTAAATCTGATTTTTTCTGGAAGCAATGCATCTTATTTTATAGACATGAACAAGAGGATTACATGAGCTGAACGATAGGACTCCACATCTTTCTCCTGATTATTATGCATAAACTCTAAATTATTATGTCCACAACCATTACGTATACAAGATCAAATAGGCCAAGTCGACATATTTTCACCATTGTTTGTTCAATCTGCCATGTACTTGAGCAGTATCTTGTCATAACCTGTTTTTAGTGCCCCTATGCAATTTGGGTAAAAATAACTCTGATTGATTCCACCTTGTACATATGATAGTTTATCCATTGTTGTTTGGATGGTAGCATTCTGACCATCTTTTCTTGCCTGTATCTTTGGAAACAGTAGGCCACAGATAAATTTGTCGAATTTATCCAACCAATTTCCTTTATGTTCCTGCCATTTGACGTGGTCTGTCTGATTCTAGGTAGCTGGTAAAAATTTTTTGGGGGCAGCCTTATACATGAAAAATATAGCCAAATAAGTTCAAACATGAATTAAACAAATTAATTTAAGTGAAATAGCCAAATAATGTATTAATAATTCAATGCATTTTGTCATGATATTCATTGATTGAACTTCGAACAAGTACATTGTTCAAACTCCAAATGTTACAATGTCCAATTATTAACATAAATAATAACAAATCACATAACTGGACTGGAATTCTGGCTATTACCAGCTCCCTTCAAATCTGGCAGTTCAGATTCCTTTGGGGTTTCTCTTATTATTCCTGCATTAGTCTTACTTGCTAGTGGAGATGCTGCCACTGTGTTTTTTGATCCTACATTACCCAAACACATCTCAACTGTTGCAGTTTCAGCCATTGTTTTAGGTACTTCTGTGAAGTTTTACCACAGTTGAATCATTTACGTAATCACATCTATTGACCTTTATTGACCCCAAAAAATAGTTTTTTTTTTTTTACAAAAAAGTTAAAAATAAAAAACAAAAAAATTAAAAATTTGTTGTTTTTACTGGTGGGTACGCCTGGAGTGCGGACGAGGGTACGGCCAGCAGTACCCTGAGTATGTACCCAGGCGTGCCCAGTACTGCTGGCCATAGCCCTGGCCGTACCAAGCGTACCGTACCTGTACCACGTGCAGGGTAGTGCACTGCCCCATGCCATGCCCTGCCCTGGGTACGTAAGTGCCGGCTACCTAGGTCTGATTGAGCTGTTGCAACAGAATAAGACACAATTGAGTCAATTGACTATGAATAGCCTTGATTTGATCAACTGATTGAGTTGCTTTCTTACAAACAAAACCAACTTTAGAAGAGATGTAAACTTCAATAAAAAACAGAGGATGATACCACCAAAAAATTTTTTTGAGCAAGAACTAAAACTGTTTTTCATTTGAAGAAATCAGCAGAATGTTTTGCTTTGTTTTGTGAAGACAACTTTAATTTGATGTTTTGATAGAAATTGTTAACACGGATTTGCAAGAACATTCCTACAACTATGCCACAAAAAGAGTTCAGAAAGGCATGAAGGAAGCTTAAAATAATAGAAAAATCTTTAGAAGAAGAGATTTTAATAGCTTCTTATTCTTGGTATTGTAATTTTGATGAATCTGTTTTCTTGATAGACCCATTGCAAGTTTGATTCAACTTCACTATGTGTTTGATATTTGTTCATTGCATAGTCTAAGTAAACTATTATATGCTTTATAATCACTGAATAAGAACAACTTTTATTGAAGTCATTTGGAATGATCATTTATCTTTCCTTTTGCTCTTAGCAGACATTTGGGTGCCTTTTATTCAAGAAAAATTTATAGGTATAAAATAGCAAGTGAAGTGATGTTTCTTGTAATTCAAAATGTTACCCTGAGGCTTACCTCTGAAGAATTTAGGTAGAGTTCTTCATGCACGAGTGGATTCTCATGCACTATTCTACATTCAAGCATGGTTTAACATTCCAGGACAATTAATGTGTACACTAGGATGTATGTGGTATGCAGCATTAAAACTATTACTTTCCTGGCACACTGCTTTTTCTGAGGTACTTGTTTTTGGATTCTTTTGTTCAAGTTGGTAGTATTATAGTCTCAACCCATAGGTTTTATTTGGTTGTCAGAAAAAGGCCATCATTCTATGTATCTCAAGAATGATGTTTCTTTCTCAAATGCTGAAGTGGTTGATGGCTTATAAAAGATAATGTGTTATGAACTTAGGGGCCTTCGTCCTCAATATGACAAAAAAATGTGATCATTCAAGAATGATTAGCACTTTTAGGATAGTTCAGTTTTTCTTGGTGATTCTATTTATTTTAAAATTTGATCCACCTTTTCATGCAGGGCATATATGCAGAATGCACAATCCTTTGCTTTTATTTTCTCATATTCAAATTGTGTTTTGGTTTGTATGAGAATTATATTATAATGAAAACATAAATTGTTTTTGAGTGAAAGCTTTACAGTCAATTTAAATATATTAATATTTTGGTGGAATCTTTACTTGTTTGGTTCGGTCATCTCAAGATGACCTCTAATGGTAGTGATTACCCTAATAAAATGTTTTCCTAGTATATCTAGCAGTTAAATTATTTTGTTTTCTCCCTGCATTATGTAAGCTTTATCCTTAATTTTATATTAATCAAGTTAGGCTTATTTAGTTTTGATGAACATATTTTCCCCTCAAGGTATTCTTAGAAACATGTGCAAACATGCTTTACTTGCATTGAGACAGTAATGCCATGTTCTCTTCAAGGTCACACGTCTCTTAAATGCTAGACATCCTTTTGCAGATTATCAAGGGCTCACCAGATCCTTCCGTTACGGCAAAGTGTACTGCTCATTAATCACAGCACGTCTTGTCAACATGAGAATTGGAGTTTCATGGGATAAATTGCACGTGATACCTCTTAATGGAAAATCAACATTGATGGAGTATATGTGACTTTTCTTGATGCCAATCACTGTCCTGGATCGGTTATCATTATCTTTGAACCGCCCAATGGTAAGGTGAGGGCTGTATATTTTCTTTATTGTATTCATTAAAGTGAGTGAACAGCTTCATGCCTGCTTTGGAATAGTAATTATTTTTCTTTCAAGCCATGCAGAGTCATGTCCGATTTTGTGTCTTTGACAGTATCAAACTCTTAGCAGCCTGTTCTTCACACGGGGGACTTTCGATTCTGTCAAGACATGGTTATGAATCCAATTCTTCAATCCTGTAAGGTTAATACACTTATTCTGGATACAACGTATTACGATCCTCAGGTATTTAATTGATTGGAGGAGACTCCTTTTTTGCCTTTGTAGGAGGGACATCTCTAACAAGGTGACTTTAATTTTGCCAAGAATAGGCATCTGACGGTTCTTTTCTTTTGTGCAGTATGACTTTCCAAAGCAGGAGACAGTTATTCAGTTTGTGCTAGATGCCATTCAGGCATGAAGCCTTCAACCCAAAAACTCTCTTTTTGATTGGCACTTACACTATTGGTATTATTAATTTTGTACTTTTCAACTTTTCTTTGTCTCAGCGGTCATATGCTGTGATACTTTCCAAATTCGTTTTCAGCTCAGTTAGGATTGTTTGAATGGTAGGAAAGGAGAAATATTCTTGGAGGTTGCAAAGGTTCTTCGGAAGAAAATTTATGATGCCTGCAGCCAAGCATTCCATAAACTTGGCTGCTTGGGACTACCAGCAGAGGATATGCATTGGTTAACATCCAATGAACAAGAAAGCCATATTCATGTCGTGCCTCTTTGGTCCATAGCCAACTTCAAGAGGATGAATTTCATCTCAAAGCATTATCAAGTAAGATTTTTTTCAATGGACCATCAAAGAAAAGTTGGAGAGCCATTACTCTCCTGATTTGGCTATTTTTTTAGATCCATTTTTTCAAAAATCAAGTTTTCCAATTTGTAAATAAAACAAACTAAATATTAGCCAAAACCTACAAATATTGATAGTAATTCCTGTGTTTTTAAAAAAATTGTTTTTTTCCCTTTGTTTTACTGGAGAAACACATCTTATTACTTCATGGAACACAGATCAGTTTACTTGTAAATGTAAAAACACACAAAAACACTGAATTAGTTTACTTGTAAATGTAATCTGCACCAAAATACCCAACGGGTGTGCTTGGCGAGGCACTTACAATTTGTTGATTTTTTGTAGCCTCTCTCAAGCTGGGTTTTAAGCTTTCTTGGTGTAGAGCTTGCCATTTGTTGGATTTGAACATGGATCAATTTACTTGTAAATGTAAATCCACACCAAAACTCCAAACTGGGGTGCTTGGTGAGGTACTTACAATTTGTTCATCTATTGTTAGTTAAAGTTTTGTCTGGTTGCCACAGATCTAACCATAAAATTGCAAAACCAATAAATATGTAGCATCTCTCAAATGGAGATTTTAAGCTTGCTTGGCGTTACATCAATCTAACAGCAGGATTACAAGGAAATATTATGCCAATAATTTAATCTTTTATTTATATAAAGAAAATATTATTATTAGTAATCTCTACTCTCTATTAGCAATAATGTTAATACTTTTATTTTAAAAATAGAATTATTTGCTTACTATACTATACTAATATATTTTTCCTTTCCCATCCTCCAATTTTTTTCTTCTCCATTTTATGCCTTATTGCACTCAAGTAGATTTCTGGACTCTCACTGGGAATTAATACACTAGCCAAGGACTGCTGGTAAAAAATCCCAGAGCTTGGGCTTATAGTAATTTGTACTGTTCTGACTTTAGTGTGCTTCTATCAAGTTTGAAAATATACTGAAATCAAATCCATATGATTGCAGGGCTTGCTATAATTCTGTAGTTGCATTCTCTCCAACCGCAGATGGAGTTTTGGGAAAGGAAAGAAAGAAACCCAGGAAAAAGATGGCAGCAGGGAACTATTATTCGGTACAATAAAATACTCTTTTAAGGAGTACAGTGCTCGTTTTGGTCAAAAAATTGCCAGGTAGAAATTTGCTTAATATATCACCACTTGTTTTGTTGGATAGGTATGAGGTCCCCTACAGTGAACACTGCAGCTACACAGAGTTGAAGGAGTTTGTCAAGTTTGTTGAACCGGATAACATCATACCCAGTGTAAATAATAATGAGTCCTCAGGCTGCTGACAAAATGGTGGCACTTCTCCTCAATGATGACTCCTGAATGCTTTCACTCTGATTCAGCTATGGATGCATACAAATAATAACACTACAACTTTTGTGCATTGGGGTCTGATTCCATTCTTAGTGGATTGTGTCCTTTATTCCTACAGCAAAAATTTAATGCACTCAAGCAAATCCTCCACAGTGTAATGAGTAACTAAAGCTTCCATCCCATATAGGAAGAGTTAGTCAAATGAGTCTCATTTCCAGAAAGTTGGAAATGTGAATTTATTGTATTTGTAAATACTCATAATGGCTATAATTAGAAATGAATGATTTAGCTGATCAGCAGTGCAAGTTTATTCTTTCAAGTTTGCTCCTTTGGTTAGAAATGGAATGCAATAGGGTAAAGAATTTAAATTTTGTGAACAATAAGTCGTCATTGGAAAAGATTTGATTTGATAACATGTTATTTTAGGAGAAATATTACTCAAGGGTAGAAGAGGAACAATGGCAAGGAGAAATTCTCCTCGCTCTCATATGCATGTTCCCAACCAAGAATAGTCTAATCATAGCAAACTTTTTTCCAAAGTAAAAAAATGCAAGGGATTGACTGTTTGATTGGAAGACTCAATTTTGTTCTTATGGTTATCTCTTGGCGATAATGGACTACAACCAGATGGGATAGTTTGACAAAGCTCTGAGGATCGTAGGTGTTGGCCATTCCTGAATACAAATATTTTCTTGGCCAATATGAATAGCATATACACGTACAATATATCCCATATATGAGATCAAAATCACGGAAAAGAAATGCTTCTCCAAATTGGCATAAAGCTTATGCTAGTGCAAAGGTTGGAGAACTGGCTGGACATGTTTTAGGCGTTCTTCCTATGTCTTGCTGAAAATTAATGTTTTTAGGTACACACAAAAACAAAGAATTTCAGAAGGCATGTAGAATATCATTCATCAACCTCATACAAGCTGTACATGCATTGGGCAAGCCAATGGACATGACCAACCATTGAATAAACCTTCTTTTGCCTTAAAAGCAAATTTCCAAGCATTGGCAAAGTCAATAGGCACTTGATGATAGCCTAATTTTAGGTTTGGCTTGGCCAAATACTCAGTGCCTTAGAGCTCATCCAATGAGTTTTCAATTCATAGAATTGGATGCTTGGTCTTCATAGAAATCTTATTCAAAGTTCTCTAGGCAATACAAAGTTGGCAGTAGCATTATTGAACAGCCATAGGCTGAAGTGCTCGGCATGGTGCGTCTCTTCTATATCAACTATTGGATTTGATGTTTGATCTCATATGTTTCTGAAAGAGAATGTGATGTTGGATAAGAGGATTCAACAAAGATATCCTAGAATGAGGTTTATGGAGTGTTTCTCATGACAATAAAGTGGAGTCTAGTTGTTGAATTGTAAATCTCATTGTATTTCACCAACGTTTAGTCCATCTATATTTTTGTTGATTGAGTGAATGTGGCATTTTGAATTGTCAAGCTAGGCTTTATTTTTTCATATGGTTTGTCATTAGTAGAATGTACTTCTTATTGTGGGTAATCGACTTATGATATTGTTTGGTGACAATTAAGCGAACTTTGGTAGAAACCTACATAATTGATGGCAATGTTGATTTACATAATTGATGACAACATTCTAGGTCTTGACTTATAAACACCACAATGCTCCCACAAGAGAAAATGACTTAGTAGAACTTAACAAATGTTCAATGGAACCACATTACAAATGACTATATTAGCTAATAATTGTGAATATCTCTCTACTCCATCTTAATGACCAATGGTCTATGCTTGTGGGTGATGTGTTGGGGACAATTTGACTTGCTTGACTATGTTTAAAGATATCAACTTCCTTTGTCATGTCCCCATTTTCGGCGTGATCACCATACACAGGGGTTGATTAGCCTATTAGCCATTCCTGTAGGCTAATCCAATTGGAAAGGGAATGAGTTGTTGTGCCTGTTAATGTTTTGGCCATGGAAAAATAAAAGAAAAAAAGTTATTATTGGGCCATGGAGAAATTAAAATATTATTTTAATTGAGCCTTTATAAAATAATATTATTTAAGTCACTTGAGTTAAATAAATAAAAAGAAAAAATAATAATAAAGTGACTTTATGGGGGAAAAAGGTGAAAAAGAAATTAAAATAAAATAATCATTCCCCAAAAGTGGACGAGATCATTTATGGAGTTTTGGGGTCCAAAAGAGGTTTAATTTTTTTTTATAAAGGCCCTCTTTCTCTTCTCGGGAGGTCATTGGGGATTTGACATATTTGATATTTCTTCATTTTCAGCGGTTCACTACAGGTGCAGCCATTTCTGAGGACGAAAACCTTCAAGAATCAGTAGATTGGACGAAAACCCAACTCTACTTTGTGAGGTGAATTCATCCAAGGTTCATCATTGAGCATATTTGCAGGTCATTCATCATTTTGGGCTTCAATCCGCTAGGGTTTATGACTCTATTTTGGAGACATTTTTGTAGATTTTGAGTACCAAATATTTTATAAATAATTTATGCATAAGGGCGACTTGCTTGGAGGAATTTTGGAAGCTTTGGATGAGGGTTTCAGACTGGTAACAATTGGGAAATATTTTATATATTTATTTTTGTTCATGGGCACTAGGGTTTGGTGAAGTTTGAAGGAGAAATCATCATTTCAGCTCAAGTGCCTTTAGGGTTTGAAGGTATTATTATTATTGCAAATTTATTTGAAGAATTTTCAGCTCCTCTCCAAGGGTTGTTGGCTGATCTGAAGACATCACCTACAACAGAACATTATCAGCTTACATTCCATCATTCCCATTGATCAAATGTGTTCAATATTACAACCTATGATCCGGGTATGTTTGTATTTCCATTGGGAATCAATAACAAGTTGAATGTAGGAAGATATACCTTGCTGTAGCAATAAAATCAGAATCATATCAGATCTGATTTCCATTGTAATTCCATTTATATTGAGGAGAAATAAGAAGTTGATGTGTGTTCTTCCATTTGTTTTGCAATCTATGTTTATTTGCTATCATTATATGCAATTGCTTTACAAATATCAAACTGAAAACCATCAAACATCTCATCAAAACTTCAAGCAAACACTCAGAAAATTAGAACTCTTCAGTTGCATGCCAAGTGTTTGACAAAATGTCAAACAACCTAAAGTGAAAAAATTAGGAGAGTATAAGCATGGTTATTACAAAGGTGGTATCGAGCTTGAATCCTCCTAGCCTTGAGGTTAGATTGGTTATATGCATCCACGTGACATTGGTCCTCACAGGTATTACTTCCGTAGAAGACTAGGACAACAAGAAAATCAAGAAGAAGAGGTTCCAATCGCAGTACAAATCATCGATATGAGTAGGGAAAGGAGAGATAACAATCCACTATGTGAGGATAAAGAAACAAGGGAAATCATGAGAGGTATTGTAGAAGGGCAACAACATGTGGCTAATGTTTTACAACTTACATCAACTATCCAACAAATGAACACGGGTCCTGGGAGAAACAATAATGAGTGTACAAATAATGACAGTGTAGTAGGTACCACTTTCATCCGGGAATGGGAGGAGGTGGTTGACTCTTATAGCATGTTACTATAAGGATGAGACCATTAATGCCTACTTTCTTATCCAAGAATGAAGAACAAGAGGAGGTTGTTGATGATGAGGTATCATTTATAGACAGTGTTATGACTTCTTAAACATGAGTTGGATGCTCTTCCTCATGCACATGTTAAGGATGTCTTACCTTTCCACCATTATATGAGTTCACAACAAATTAATTGGAAGATGTTATAAGAACATGAATCGTAGCATTTTGAGTCTAGTTTCTAAGCTACTATTTTTTTTTGAAAATGGTTAAGTTTAAGTGGGTCAAATAACTAAAATACCAATAGGTGCTCTTGTTTTTGTTAAAAAACATAGTAGATAGTATTTCATGCCCCCCACCATTTTTGAGCACTATTTAGTATTTTTGAAAACCCTTTGGTAGAAAGATAGATAGGAGCATCTAGTTTGGGCTAGATTTTTTTTAGATTTTTTTAGCGAGTATTTTTTTAATGATTTTTCTAGTACAAAAATTTTTTAATTTTGAAAAATAACGGAGCTCGACCATGCCCCCTAACTACCTCAAAAATATCAAAAATTAGTTTTTTTAATATGTATAGAATTAGTCCTAGTTTGGGCCTAAAAAATTTTTATTCAATTTGATGAGAAAAAAAAAGATATATGATGAAAAAGATAAGTGTTTAAACTCCAAAAATAGAGGTATAAAAAGGCATAGTTAGAAAATAATTAATGGAAACCTTATATTAGTAAAAATAAAAAATAAATATTTTAGAAAGAAAAATTTTTAAATTTGGAGAAGTGAAAAAAAGATACATGACAAAAGATAATTTACAATCACTAAAAATAGAGGTATAAAAAGACATAGTTTGAAATAAATATAAATGGAAACCTTAGAATAGTTAGAAAAATATATAAAAAAGTACATATTTAGAAAGAGGATAGTTTTCTTGACGTTGTAGGAAAATTTTTAAGAAAGATAGAAAACATTTTTGTAGGATTTAGCATGGTGGAAGGTGATTTTTTGCATATTTTGTCAAAAACACGTAGGTTGTTGTTTTTTTACAAGTCCAAAGCGTAGGTTTGGGAAACCAAAGCAATTCCAAGCCTATAAATTCTTGGTTTGGGGGCATAATAAAGGGAATGGAACACATATGCGTATAAATGTGTATATGTTATTTATATAGGCATATATGTGATATATGTGCATTTTGGCATGCTTATATTTACAAAAAAATGTTTATATTTTTATTATTAATAAATTATTATTTCTTATACTTTAAATTTATTTTAGTAAATATAAGAAATTAGGGTCACTCTGCACCTTATGGAACTAGTCTCACAACTCCATGAGTCACGGTTTAGGAGATAGTTTTTATAATCTAATCTGGTCAGTACATAGGTAATTTTTAGGATTTCAACATTCACCTAAAGCTTTTAGCATTTAAATTCTACAATCGATGTCTATTTTGGCAATGAATATAGTCATTGTTTAGGTTTTGGGGCCTTTTGGATTGTTTATTGACATTTGTAGGAGTGTTAGATGTGTCAAAATTAGATTTTACAAACCTCACAACTCTCAAAGGAAACAACAACTGCTCAAATATATGCACTCATGAAATGCCTTATAATACATAACAAATCAAAACACATGTGTTGGACATAGTGTCATTGGTGTTGTCATTGATGTCAAGTTGCATTGATGGAAAAGGGTGTCTAGGTGGCATAGGAGTCAACATGAGGTGTCAATCATCAAGAAGCATGAAGGTTGATTGGTAGTGCCTTTTTTTGTGTCATGAAGTGTTGCATTGGTGAAGTGTTGGTTTGGAACCAAAATGGGAAGCTTCACTATTTTGAAATTCTTCATGACACCTTCAAGCCTTAGAGAAAAATGGATGTCTCCAACATGTAGAGGATTTACTTAGCTTTCCAATGCCTATTTTTTTCCTTCTAACTCCTTATAGAGCTCTGGAATCTTCCAGAGAAGTTAGGTTTCACCATTAGAGTGTTTGTTCCCTGCACCTAGAAAACCCGATGTTGAGCAGATAGTCCTTGAATGATCAAACCTTTCCTAAATCTTCCTAAATTACCTTCAACACTTCCAAGATTCCCTAACATCACCTATGGATGCTTAAGATCTTTCCTAAACTCTCTCGGAGGGTGTTTTAATAGCTCTAGAATGGCCAAAATAACTAGCATGGAAATTGAAAATTTTGAAGCATGAAAACTAAGCCCTTAATTGAAAATAAGGCTTCTAAGTCATTATGCATCCTTCCTCTTGGTGATGTAGGAACATCTTGTTAATAATCAATTTTGGCTTTCTTAGGTGACTAGGGGTATCTTGGGTCCACTTGAGATGGTCATAGCTTGTACTAGTCCATTTGGACTCCATAGGAAAGAATAGGGAGTTTCCCTCCAAATGTATAATTTGAATATTTGAACTAGCTCTAGGTATGTTATAGGCTTAGGTGTTAAGTGACACAGTCCTCTCGATCAAGAGATATCATATTTGGAGGTTAGAGACTATTTTGCAAAGCATTTTCACGTGTAAATATCTTGTTTTGGATTGTCTTCTTATCTATAATGGTGTTCAAGGCTTCATGGAACCCTCACAGTGTCCAGGGAATGGAAAATAGATAGAAAGACTTACTCACACCATACTATACCTATGTTTTAGAAGTTTAGTAGTATGTAGCATGAACATAATGATTCAATGGAATCCTTGAGTCTATTTCAGGGAATTGATCACAAGGACTTGGTGTTGCAAAAGTCAAGAAAAGGTAATAAGCCATCTAAAGGAGGATTTCTTAAATTAAATTTGTGTTCACAATCCTAACTATGTGTGCCCAGTCTTAAGGGCCTAGAGTAGAACATTCATTGTAAAAGTTAATACTTATGCCTAGTAGAGTCCTTGATAAGTGTGGAGGAAGGTAATAAGAAGACCAAGAGTTTCAAAATCCCTAGTACATGTTGGAATAAGAATAAAAGCAAAGGAATGTGCAAATACAGTCTAGCAATGTTAATGCCCAGTTTGAGGGCTAGGAAAGATGTACTTTTAGAAAAATAGTCTTTATTCCATGTGTTTGAAGTTGGTGGAGCCTCTGAAAAGTTGGAGGAAGGCCTAAGGGCATTAAGGACTCATAAAATCAGGGCATAAGGATAGAGTATTGAGTGGTTAGTAGGTAAAGGAAGCAATGTACAATCATGCTTATTTCTTGTGACTATCAAGACCAACCTTGAGAAATAGTTGTCTTAGGAAATAAACTCATAAGGAAGTTGTATCTATCATTGAGGGAGTGGTGTTAGAATTTTTTGAATCCTTGAGGAACAGGGAAAATCCTTATACAAATTTAATCAAGAAGACCTATTGATGTCTGCATAGTTCCATAAAGAAGCCTAGAGAGAGTAAGGGTTTGTATGAAAAGCCTTAAGTGAAAGAGGAAGAGTTGAGTGATTTGCATTAGTGATTAGGAGAGGGGTAAGCATAGTGAGATGAGTGAAAATAATATTGATTAAAATTCAAGGTGAAGGTGAAAAACAAAGTTGAGAAGATTGTTTAGAGCTTGAGCAAACAAGGAGTCTTAAAAAGCCAAAAGTTGAAAATCTAGCAAGATGATGGATAAATGAGTAATGGAGCATTGAGGTGTGCTTGAGTAAGGTGTATGGGTGTGTTGAAAGGTGGATGTAAGGATGAAACATGTGGTAATCCATTAAACCCTTAATTTTCTTTCAAACCCTAACTAGACCTACTTGAAACAAGGGAAAAGGAGAAAGTTGAATTGGGAAGTTGTATTTTGAGTTGAAGTTATATAAAGAGGATTACAGGGTACTCTATATCATCTGGACAACCTATCATAAGTTCAACATTTACCCTAGCTCAAAGGAAATTCCTAATAATATCATTTAGTGTGTTTTAGTGTGTAGGGAATAGTGTCTAGAGGTGATTGATCAACTCATTTAGTTTTGATGAGAGACTACTTCCTCTGAAGGCCTAAAAAGGCCATTTTTGGCCATTCTGTAGCTAATTGAACACCCTTAGGAAGTTTTTAGAAAATATAAAGCATCTGAGGGTGATTTCAAGAGAGAATTGAATATGTCTAAGTAAATTTAGGAAATTTTAGGAAATAAAATCTCATTTAGGAGCAATCTTGTTTTAAGACCGGGTTTTCAGGTGTAGGGAATGAAAGCTAAAACGATGAAAGATGACTTCTTTGGATGATTCCAGAGTTATGGAAAGAGTTAGGATGAAAAAAATAGGCATTGAAGGCTATTAGAATACTCTACAAGGTGGAATAATCAACATTGATTCAAGGCTTAAATATTTCTTTAGGTACTATGAAAACTCTTCAGTTGCCCCTCCCAGTTCAAAATGAAATAGGACCTAAATTTTGAGTTGTAGGAAGAATTATTTTTAGAATAGTTTCATTGATCGTAAAATGTGATTTGTAGTGTTTCAGTGAAGTATGGAGGTCAAGAACATGTAACTCATCCTCAAATTTCATTCAAGGATTCATCCCCTATCTGAGGAGGAAACCCATTTCCATGAGGAGCAACTTGAGAAAAAAGGTGTCCATGTACCATAAGCATGCTTACACCCAGTGTCATCTTGGTCAATAAATTGAATTGTGAAGGATTCATCATGTTCAAAGGTGAAATGTGGAGCTCAAGGAGTGACTTGATGATCATCATATCTTGACTCTGTCATTGTACCCAAATCTCTCCAAAGAACAAGCTAAAATGAGCTAGTCATGCCACCGAGGTATCCAGGACCATCATGTGTGAAGTATTAAGGCATCATCTATCTCCATGAGAGACATATGAGAAAAATGTGTATGAGAATCATGAATTTGATTCCATGAAAGGATGATTTTAGATCCAGGAAAGGTGAGGGGATGATCTTTATATGGAGCACCCTATTTCTAAGAATGAGCAAATCATCTGAGTTCACTTGATGCAATTCACTTGGTACTATTCATAAAAACTCATTCAACACCTAGTAGTGTGATCACACCTTAAGGAGGAGGCACATTACAATCACCTCATTTTGGCCATAGGACAGAATCCCATTCAGGGAGCAATCCTCTATCTATAAAGTGAGGATCTCATTTTAGTAAGAAGTAGACAAACATCATAGAGTTGATTCATGGTCACTAAAGTGAATTATGGACCAAATTTAAAAATTGGTACCAATTCAAGTAGTGGTAGGGCCAAAATCCAATCTAGAAGGTCAAAAAAACCTACAAAATGACTATATGTTTTCCCAAAACAAAGACCAACTACAATATATATGCCCTGAAAGTTTTAGGTCCTTTTTGAAATCCTAAAATGAGTAAGTACTGACCATATTAGATTTTGAAAAACTATCTTCTAGATTATAATTGTTAGAGCTATGAGACCACTTCCATCAGTGTGAGTGACCTAATTTCTTATATTTACTAACCCATATTGGTACACTTACCCAAAAATATTAATGAGTTTCAAAAGATTGCCGTTATGGTTTTCAATATGACTGAAAAGAGGGTGTTAATGCTGTTTATTGAAGGTTTAAATGACATGACGAGAGGACTAATCAAGGCACTTAAGCCTATCATTCTCCATGATTCTATCAAGTTGGCTTTAGATCTTCACACTTCATATTTTTCGCTTTTAGCTACCTCTTTAAAAACTATAATGGTTTCAAATCAAATATGAAATATTTTAATTAGCCAAAGCATACGCCACCTAGGATGGACTCTGAGACAAGGAATGAACTATGGAGAAAGAAACTTCACTTTTCTTGCAAAGAACCATGGGAACTAGGACATAGATGCCTTGGCAAAGGCAAGGTACACTACATTGAGGTCACATCTGATGTGGAGAATGAGGAGGTCCATGATACTAGTTCAGAGAGTGATGGAGAACAAGGGGAGCAGCCCCCTCATATTGAGCTTGATCTTACACCTATAGGTGGTTCTTGAGCATGCTACTATTGCCTCACTTTCAGGAGTCCCTAGGTATCATTCCTTTCATTTGAAGGGAGTTCTTAAGGGGCAGTGTGTCACTTGTTTGGTTGATAGTGGAGCTACTCATAATTTCATTGATGAGGGCTTGGTTATGAAGAGGGGACTACAGGTAGAGGAGTTCTCAGGATTTAAATTGACAATTGCAGATGGATTCTCTATGAGTTGCACTAGGAAGGTTTCGCAGCTTAACATTCAAATGGGTGATTATACTTTGATTGATGATTTCTACATGCTTGGACTTGGTGAGATTGATGTTTTTGGGAATTCAATGGTTACAGTCACTTGGGAGATATATCCAGGATTTCCAATGGATGGAGCTAGAGTTTATATCAGATGGGAAACCTAGGGTTGTTTTGGCTAGGAGGATGGAGGCCTTGTTTAGGCATGGTGATGTAGCGTGGGCGGCTCAATGTTTTATATCATCCAAGTCTCCTTCTAGTGGTAGGCCACAACATCATGTGGATATTCATACGATGCTTTGGATAAGCATAACATAGTATTTGGAGACATTCCTCCTGGTTTACCACCTGATCGTAGGTTTGAACATGTCATAGAGTTAGAGGAGGGGTCCAAGCCTGTTATCACCACACCTTATCATCATCCGAGGAATTTAAAAGAAGAGATTGAGAATACGATTAAGGAGTTGTTAGATATGGGACACATTCGGCCTAGTTCTAGTCCCTTTGCCTCCTTAGTGGTTTTGGTGAAGAAAAAGGATGGCACCATGAGAATGTGCATTGAATAAGAAAACAATCAAGAGCAAGTATCCCATACCCAGGATTGATGAGTTACTAGATGAGCTACATGGAGCAGTTTACTTCTCCAAGATTGGTCTTCATTCGAGTGTCATCGATTCATGTCCGTGCGGAGGATATTCATAAGACGGCATTCACCAAATAAGGAACAAATGAAATAAGTTTTGGTGAGCTTGGCTTGAAAATTTGGAATAGAAAAAATCCCTCTACAAGTTAAGCCCTCGAGAGGAGGTCAAGGTAGAGAAAGAACAGATGGTGAAGGATAATTCGGTTGTAGCAATTGCCGAGAAAGAACAGGTTGAGGATGATCAATAGTCGAGTGTTTAGAATGCAACATTCATGAGGGCACTTTGTTTTCACAAAATGTTGATCAAACACAAGTTACAAAATCAGCGGAGGGGAAGAAAGAATAGCTCCAAATCCAAAAGAAGAGGAGCATGCTCCCACTATGGAGGAGGTTAAGTTGACACAAAAAGATAATGAGGAGGTAGACTATTTGTTAGATTTGGTGGATTACTTCAATAAAGAGGATCCCATGGAAATAATCACATTTCTCCTCCATCATCCATTTTTGAAGCACAAGAACCCATTTCCGAAGAGGAGCACATGCAAGAGCAGCCTATCCTTCATAAGAGTCTTGTAATACCCGTCCTGGGGACACGAAACCAAACCAACGTATAGCATAAAATTTAGGGTAATTTTTTTTTGAAAGGGATTACTAACCATGCTAAAACCAATGATACAAAACCGATCTCAGAAATTGTTTATTTTAACTAATTTGGTTAACCCCGTTACTTAACCACTAGCCCGACACAATTTTCATTTATTTAATTATTATTAGCTTTAGCTAAAAACATCTACTAAAAAAACTACACCCCCTTTTTTTATTTTTCCACATTCACTCTTCTTTTATTTTATCATGGAATCCCACAAAGTCCCATGACTTGGAAAGTGTAGGGAGAAATATCCACCCTTGGATGCTTTTTCTTTTAACCCTCAGATCTAAAACCCTAAAATTTCCTTTCCTTTATGTTCTTTTCCCCTTCTTTGCTTTCTTCATTTTTGTTTTGCTCACTCTCTTGTTGCAGGGGTATATGAAGGGAAACTATGGAATGAACTTTTTTTTGAACCCTTGTTGTATTATTCCTTGTTATGAGCTAAATATATGTTTGTTATTATTATTGTATTTTTTTTTTGTTTGTTAAGTTATTTCAAACTAAAACCAATACAACTATATTTATATATATCCATTTGTATGAAATAGGGCGGCTAGGTTTTTAAAGCGGGGGACTACGTTTTATGAGAGGAAGAGGCTGCATGGAGTCGTGGAGCGGGGAAGAAGAGCAGGTAGGCGTGTGAGGGAACGTGGCGGGACGAGTGTTCCAAGGCGGCGTAGAGGGGCCTGGGTGGGCAGGGGGGGAGCAGGATGGGCACGGACAAGGAGCGGGGCGGACGGTTCGTGGCCGGCGCAGAAGAAAGCCGAGGGCGGCCATGGAAAGGGTGGTGCCGGTGGTGGCACGCGCGACTGTGGTAGGATGTGGATGGGTGGGGGGGAGGGGTTCGACCCTCCCCAAAGCATTTTCTTTTGTTTATTTTTTTTTGTATGTTTGTTTATATCTATTTTTAAAAAAATCTTGTTTATATATATAAAAAAAAAAACGTATACAATATATATATATATATATATATATATATATATATATATATATATATATATATATATATATATATATATTCTCTTATTTTGACAAATATATTAAAAAAAACAACATTTACATTAAGCACATACAAAATGCACAACTTATTTAAGGTAGCACAATAACTATACTAACATTATATATATATATATATATATATATATATATATATATATATATATATATATATATATATATATATATATATATATATATATATATATATATATATATATATATATATTTTACCAAGATAAATAAAGTTGATTTCAACCTAAATTAAATGATGATTTTAACCTTATCATTGATACCAAAAGGGAAACTTAATAAAAATTCATCTATTTAACTCCCATACAATATTGTTACAAAAAAAAAAAATAAGAAGAGGTATTATCCTTGCCAAGTAGTGCTAAAAGATTTATTCAGATCATTACACAAATGAGTCTTTCTTCCAAGTTTTAACATTTCATTTCAATTACAATCTTTAACTAAACGTTTTAGATTTTAAACAAGAGACGTTTAACATGAAAGGTATATATGTATATATGTTTACAAGAAACTCATATTCCCGATCAATACATTTTCCTTCAAGAGGGAGATTACAAACCATATTTTTATATTAAAAAAAACAACAAATACAATATTTCCTTTTTTTAGATTTGGAGTTCACACATATCACAATACGTATCCGCCCAAAGAGGTTTAACACAATATCTTTACAAGACTTTGAAGTGGCTTACTTAGCTAAAATAAAATAAAAACCTCAAGATCTCAAGGATACAATTTACAAAATAGAAATTTTACATGGAATACAAGTCCACAACCCATACTCAAGGTGTTACAATGAAAGTAATGCTTCACAATAACTTGAGGAAATAAGGAGAGACCAAGATGCCACAAATCCAACCATCTCCATGCTTGAGCTTCAACTAGAGTGACTTATAAGGAAACCAACAAGGAGAAAGAGCTTGTTTGCCACCCAACCATAGGCATCATCACATGCCTTTCCCAAGGTTGGGATGCATGCTAGCCTCCCCCAAGCCCATGGGAAAGAGGTCAACTAACCAAAACTTGCACAAGAAGAAGGGTTCACTAACAATAATACAAGCATACAAAGATAGTTCACAACAACACAAGACTCCAAATTTACAAGGAGGAGAACCCATGTTCATCCTCAAAAATGGGGAAGAGAGGAGAAAGTTCTCCAAAGATATATATCAAATTGCTTGCACAAAGTAAGAAATCTCCATGCCCTCCTTATTGCTCCTAAATTCAATCAACACCCTCCTTATTCCTCCACCCTTTCTCCAAGTCCTTCTTGGAAGGATTTTCAAACCCCAAAGGGGTTTCCTTACCAAGAATGGGGAAGAAGATTCAAGCCAAATGAATCAACTTCCCCACCTCAACCATTGAGGGGAAACACTAAGACCCTACAAGGCTTGTCCATCAAGCCTTGAGGATTGAGAGGGAAAATTCCCTCTCTCTTCCCCCACACTCCAAAACTCCATCATGCCATATGATGGAGGGAGTAAAAACAAACAAATAACCAAATAACAAAATCATGCAACCCATCTAACAACTAAGATAAATGCAACACAAGAAAAAGACATAAGAGCCTACCTCAAGGAAAGCTCTCCAAAAAGCTCTCCAACTCAAAATTTCTTCACACTTGACTCAAGCAAATCACAAGCTCCAAATCACCCAAGCATCCAAGCAAGAAGCTAAAAAAAAAGTCCCTCTCTTTTCCCATGGATGGGAATTTGAAGAGGAGCAAGCAAGCATCCTCACAAATGAGGGGGTGACATGTGTCACCCCTCTCCCTCATCAAGGTCAAAGATGCCAAAACAAAAGAGAGAAAGGGTAAAATTAACTTTTTGCCCTCTTCTCCCAAATTCCCCTAAATGTTAGCAAGACAAAACTAGTGGAACTTTTGATAAACACACAAATCCACATCCCTTACATGGATGTGACTAAACAAGAGGTAAAAAGGGAGGGAAAACTCCCTCTAGCCTTGAAAATAAGCCCCCTACCCATTAGGTAGGGTCCAAGGGCTCATTTTTATGTTAGGGGGACTCCCAAGCTACAAAGGGGTCCCCAAAAATGCCCAAAATACCCTAATTTCGGGTTTTGCATTTTTGGCACAAGGGTAGAGGGTGTGGGGACCACCCAAGGGTCTCACATGTGACCCTAAACCCTTGTGATTAGGTGGCACATTAAACATAATCAACAATTTAAATGAAAGAGGAGTTATTAACTCCCTAAACAAGTTTACATCATAACCAACTACCCTAACCAAAATTAATAATTCAAAGCACAATACATTACATACATTGGGGTCACTCATAGTGCCCAAAATAATAATCACCTATACTAAGGCTTCACACAAAGAACATGGCTAGGCTCACCCTTAGGTCGCCAGTGCAAGATTGAGTAGCTGGCCTGAATCCCACGTTCTCCTATAAACCTGTCACCTGCACACTCATTGCACACATTAACCACACCTGTCCGATACAATATAATTCAATGACATAGTAAGATATCAATGCGTTCTAAACTAGCCTAACATCCTCTATGAAATCAAGATGCGACAACGTGCACAATTATATTCCATATTCCAAAAGTTAGACAAGATGATAAAGTGACATATAATCCCACCATGCAACAACTATCCATCAATATAATTAGGTTCCAAACACATCATCATATTCATTAGTTTCCATGACATAACAAGAAAATGCGACAATATAGAAATTAAGCTAAATTGGCGCTATACGCCTAAATGTCCACACCTGTCTAATAAGATCAAATATCTAAATATAATGTCCAAGATATAACCAATCACCACAAAAACATGTCTATGAGCAAAGAAACAACAAGCTACTGAGCTATAAAAAGTGTGGGCACTACAAGTCCTCTTGAGCTAAGATTGGAGGAATTGAATCTTCCAAAGAGCATGCTAGTTGAGGAGAGGTAACTCCCATGTGAACACCTACAATTGACCACTTTCGTAGTCCATCAATATTTCCATTGGAGGTTGCAAGTGATTTCGAGGAGTTGTATGTCAGGGAGGATTCCCGCATTTACAAGAGGAGGGAAAAGAGTTTGAGGAGATCACTTCTTTCATATCATCAACTACGGTGACACATCAATTGTCTATAGATGTGAAAAGAGAAGAAATTTCAAATACAGATAATCACCTTTTCTAGGAAAGTCTTCTTAAAGATTTTCTTATTGAAATTCCAATTCAGAGCAACGGTACATTTGGCGGTTCAGACCATGTCCCATAAGATATTTATCTTCTTTCGAACTAAAATTGAGTTTCCATAACCAGTCATGTTCACCTACGAACATGAGGATGAGCTTCATAGTACTGAGGATTAGCTGCATCACTTCCAACATCTCCAAGAGCCTCTGGTAGATCATTCTGAAGGGGTATTTGTTTTATGTTTAGTTGATACCTTGAGGATTCAAGTGGAAAATTGGGTCCATATAGAGTTCTCACTCAAATGTATAGTCATGTCGATATCCAAATCAATCGCATGACTGCCTATCAGTAAGGAATGGGAACTACTTTTCACTTCCAATACGCAGACTTTGTTTGAATTATTCCAAGTGACTCAAGTTAGTGTAGGGTAGGTGTAGGGTCGTTTTCAACAAAACAAACACTATGCGCATTCTCGCATGTCTATTTGGGCATACATGATTTATATTTTGCACATAATTTTTGTTCATGTTTACGCCAACATGGTACATGATGTTTCAATATACCTCTCACATGCAAAATAAGTTCATACTGGTAAGGAACAATTGTAAATTAAAAAAAAACAAATGCAAAACAACTAAAATCAAGATAAAAGATAGGTTTACTAAGTTATCACTCTTCAGGATCTTCAAGATCGGTCCACATGTGAACTTCCAAGTACCTTTTCCAGATCGAGAGCAACCTCCATTAGTATGTCCAAGAAGGGAACTTTCGTGGAGAAAGAGAAAATTCAAATTTAATAGAGTTCCATGATGTAAAAATTGTAAATTTTCTTATTCAAAATTATGCGGCGTGCAATACATGCCAAACAATCATCAGTTGTGTGCCTCATACTTGGCGGAATCAAGTTTCAGGATAGTCTGTTTGAGCCTCACGTAACAGTTTACAAAGAGAAACAAGTGAAGATCTTGAGTCAAGACAATTTTCCACTGTCACAAATCTTATTTTTAAGATTTTCTTATAAGAATTAAGAGTGTAAGCGAAAATTAGTTTCAGCGGTGTGTCAAGTGGCCTCCGGGTTTTGATTTTAAACAGGTTTGATATCAATTTGTAGGAATAGAGTAACTCCATGCCCAATGGATATTCCTAGGTTAGCGGTTCAATACATTTAGCGATGATGTCCCCGCGATTCACCAAATTGTTGATAATTTTTGCCCCCCATGGGCCAAATTTCCCAACAGGGTCCTAAAGTAGCTACAAGCTCCCGAGTGGGCCCATAGGGTGTAAGCAAGATCAGAGGTGTTTTCAAGGTCTTGGGAAGCAATTGCAAGTGTTTTGGAACATTCAGATTCAATCTGCCATTTGGGGCCATATCGGGATCATATTTCCATTGCGAGGAAAAAATGGCCTTCGGCCCCAAAAAATGGTAAAAATGGCTCATGATGGAAAATTTTAACATTTTAGGGCTCTAAACACTTTTCCCTCTCTCGTCAACAAAAACATTCAAAAAATCCCCAAATCAAGCTTAGAAATATAAAAAAACCTATTTTGGCTTCTAGAGCCAACCTAGCTAAAAAACAACTCACCGAGCTACTTCTGGTAGTAGACTCGACGAGCTAGAGAGGATGCATCGAGTGGGGAGTGAGTCAAATGGAAGAATCAATTAGTTAGAAAGGGTCACGGTGGGCTTTCATGCGAGCTCATCGAGATCACGGTGGGTAGCGACCAAGGTCAACAAAGCCCACTCAAGCGAGTCAAACATGGAAGACCGAGTCGAGATGACATCACGTTTGATGGAAAATTGATCACAAGCGGGTATGAAGGTGAGCTCCATGGTGTCTCGGTGAATCGATAATGAATGAGCTGGAAGAGGTTTGAGGCAACATCAATGATGTAGGCTTGATATCGAGAGCTTTAAATCTCTCACATGAAGCTTGGAGTAGAAAGGTAAAGTGGCTAGCTCACTGAGAATGGCTCAAGCACACAGTCGACCAAGTTGTGGATCGAGTCATCCAATGGTGTGAAGGAACAAAAGAACAACTGAGATCCCCGAGTTCGGCCAATGCAACACATCGCAGAGGCAATGTCAAGGTATAAAGATCGACATTAAGCTCATGCGCAGTAAGGTGTTGAACGAGTTACGAGAGGATTCATTTGACTCAGGCTATATAAGATACAACTGGGGCCAACTCGCTAATAAGAGGTGAGAGGATTGGTCAAGAATGAAACATAGGTTGAAGGCAGGATTAGTAATGGGGGATAAACCACTCGCCAAGTCAAGGGGCAAAGGGCTCGCAAATTTGAGCAAGGAGCGGGAGGCAAGACGTATCAGCCTCATGCGCCATGGAGTGGTTTGAGGGCCAAGTGAGTCATCGAAAAAATGGAAGCCCCGAAAGCCCCAAGTCTTCGAATTTTGAGATTCGGAGGTTTAGGAACTTGCCTCGAAAAACACAAAAACCCACTCAACCCCGAAATTTTGAAAATGTGAAACTCAAAATTGGTAATGACGATGTGGAAAGAGCTGGTGGTTTCGTGAGGTCAAAGTCTCCTGGGTCAACAAGTGAGTTGTTTCGAGTTGGGAGGGCAGGTGGTTTTGGAAATCTCGCACTTTAAGGATGCAAAAACTCTACCTGGTCCCCAAATGCTGAAATGCTAAAAACCCAAAAGGGCAGGGGTGACACGGCACAATGAGGTGAGTTCGTGGTTGGAGGGCTCAAAACCCAAAGTGGCGGACGGGCCAATGTAAATCCCGCCAAGCAAATCAAATCCCAACAAGTTTTTACATTGGAAACCACACTCGCTTTAGTGTTGTGCCGAGTGGGTAGGTGGTGAGGTGCATCGAGGAAGAGCTCGGGGATCGAGATACGTGAGAGAGACAACATGCCTACTACCGAGTCACATTCAATTTGGCTCAGCAATGCTATTAATCAACTCGTTATTGGAAGAAAGGAGCTCGATGAAGCTCATGAAACCCTAAAACATGCTAAAATTTAAACATGCATATCTCTGGCTATATTCCACCAAGTTTAACAAAATTTTACTTTCTTGAAAGGGGATTTAATTAATATTTTAATGGTGATGGCTAAGTTAAGTTTCAGAGAAATAATTGAAGGAGAAATCTAGTCAATCACCCGAGGTAAAATGACATATCTTCCAAAGGCACTTATCCAGCTTCTCATAAAATTACAAATAAAAACATGATTTCGGAATCTACAAGAAGGGGATCATCCAATTTTATATTTCATGGTTTTTGAAACTCAAAATGGTAGACATGAAGTGGTAGGTGAAGCCATTAATGGAGGTAGTTGAAAAGAATAAGTAATCATGAAGCTACAGGAGCTAGACTAGACAAGAGGTGTAATCACAACAAGTTTCTTCATGCACAAGGCAAGATCATTAATGGAGAAATAATTTTGAGATCTCAAGAGCTCATTACAAGATTAAACAAGCATTTTTACATGGGTTTTGGGGCAATTTGGATTTCTTCCCTCTCTCTCCTTTTCTCAAATTTTTGCTATAAATATTTTAAGGGACTACACAAACAAATGTTGTTGATCACCTTCTTTCGCCATGCACCCAATTTCATCGTGGGACTTCAAACCTTCCTCTAAATCACTGTAATGGTTGCATGCCTCTTCTTGCTAAATTAATGTACTATGTAGATCTATTTGGAGCAATAAATTGTGTCTTTGTTAATCTCTTTAACCTCTCATGGTTTGTTGCATTCATTTTACCTCTCATTATACTTGCAGGGTCTGCATTTTCTTGTTCATTATAGGATTTGATGTGTTGTGCTCATTTAGGGATGGTGTGTTGAGTGTGGTTTAGTTTGTGGTGCAAGACCACCCTTTCTAGATCCATTTTATTCACTGTTTTGCAGGATGGGGAAGTGATTAACACTCCTTTTTGGTGTATCACCGCTCGTAGTGTAGGTTCATTTCATGTAATCCCTCTATCGTCCCTTTCGAAGAATTAGTTTAGGGTTTATTAGTAGTTTGGCCTGCACTTGGAGTAGTTACGAGAAGTAGGTTAGGAGCAGGAACCGGCCTTCTCCTGGAGAGCTATCCCATTTCGCATGTCCCACACTCATGATAGTTCAATGTTGTGCAATCACGCCAAATACCCCATCTCAAACTAGGTCATCCGGGGTGCTTTGTGATTCGCATCAACAATAACACTTTGATTAGTTTGATAAATGGGATTCTTACTACCAAAGATAATGCACACTAAAAATACACACATGTTTTCTCCTTTTGGTTTGTTAATTCTCTAATGAAGGGTTTTATAGGTTGTTAGGGTTTCTAATTTGTTTTAGGTGATTATAAGTCATCTTGAATTTGTGTGTGAAAGTGAGATATATAACAAATATCATTTCAAAACAATAAAAATATATAAATTTGTAGCTCTAAATAATAAAATGGTATAAGACCATCTAGTTCCAAGTGAAGATCAATATACGATATAATGGTTATACGGTCCTTCCTTGTTGGGTTTATGGTTCCATAATTTTCATTGAAGAATATACAACTCTAGATCATCATTTTACACTATATTTCATATCTATATCCTATAATTCCTACCTCAAACATATAAGTCTATCTCTACCCCTGTTTATTTGAGAAAATTACTTATCGTTTATTAATAATTTCAAGTTTGAATGCATTATTCTAATTGTGCATGATTAATGTTGGAAGTTAATTAGATCATAATAGTCTACATGTTACAAACCCTTACACATTTTTAGTGTTATGTACTTTCCATTACATAAAATATAACTAAAGTTTGATCATTTGGTGAACTCGACTCTTGAATCAAGAAAATTATTCAAACCCTTATGGTCTTCTAGGTTTTTTATTTTGTGTTGCATCCATTTTGTGTCATATTTCCTCTTCCTTCAATCTTTAATGATCATCATTTAAAACCTAAGGGACCACTCTCTCATAATGGTATGTGTTACTATCCATCTTGCCATGTCCATAATCATCTCCCATCTCATGGAGATGATATCTATGATGGTTCTACTTATTTCATGACTGATAAGGATCCTATAAACATTGATATACAAGTAGAATATATCCTCATAAATGAAAAAAACACACCTCTAATTTATATTGATGTTAACAATGTTACTAATCATCGTACTAAGAAAACCATCGAGGAAACCCACCCTTAACTCCCCCAACTATTTCTCCTACTTCTAAACCTATTGTTTAGTTTAAAGGGTTTGATATCCTCAATAAATTAAACACTAGCCCCACTAATATATCTCTTATGAAGTTATTCCAAAAAGAAGCCATTTACAAGGATATATTATATTACACTTTACAATATCTTACATTATATTCCACCACGCAGATCTACCACTTTTACCTTTATTATAGACACATTTAAAGCAATAGATAAGGAAACCTCATTTATCCTATAGATATCCCACCCATAATGAGTGAGGATGCATACACAAATCTTATGATTGCAACAAAATTTCAAGTTTCCTTATCAAGTATGTTTTGATTAATAATGGTTATGGTCTCAATATCTTCAATAGTTATTTGCTTAAGAAAATGGGATTTTTATGCATTTAATTGACACAACTATTGCTATTGTAGGGTTTTCGATAATGTTACACATTATATATTAGGCACCATCACTCTATATCTTTTTTTTTGCCCCAAGAATTTTCCCACTATATTTCAGATTATGGACATATATCTACATTACAATATTATTTTGGGTTGTCCTTGATTCTAGATATATAAGAATTACCATCTTGTTCACTAACATTTCAAGTTTATACATGAAAGATGTGAGTATACCATGGTCATGCTAACCTAGAGCCTTTAAAATACTCCAAATTCAACACCTATGCTTCTCATATACCCATTATCACTCCTCGCAACAACCCATACACGTGGATAAATTTCCCACCTATGTTGTAGGTGGATCTAGTCATGCCTCTCACACTTCTAATCAATTATAAATGTTGCTTCAACTCAATATAGAAGCCCTCCCCAAGACAACATAGATGATTATTTGGATAGAGATATTGAGACTATTGAACTTACATATAATAATCTTTATAAGCTGAATTTTAACTCTATTGACAAAGATGAATATATGTTTCACTCAATTTTTATATTTACTTGTCTTGGGCATTATCAACTTAAAAATAATACATCGACACTTATACCTCTACTACATTGGTTTTCAAGATACATTTGTTATCCCAAATTAACCCCAAATTAATTTGGATAACTTCATTATAAATTAACTTATCCATTTCAACCTTGGAGGGAAGATTCACATTTAAAAGGCCTCCAAACCCATTCGAAAACCCACAAGAAACTTAGTTATTCAACATTGTCAGTTTTGATTATAAAGTCATGGGACATTCATTTTCTCATCAATTTTAATTTCCAAAGATTCAAGCAGGACACGTGGTGGAATTTTGGCCCTTGAGAAGGAAATTGAGCTCCGCGTATCTCAAGTATGTGGAATGAGATGGATTTAACAATGTTTTAGGTCCACTTTGTGGGAGGAAGCAAGCACAGAGTCAAAGAGAACATGTGGCGTAGAGGAGGACCGAGTACTTGGAAAATATCAAAAGGTTCAAGGAGGCCACAACATGATCTCAACTGCCGGTAGGGGACACATGGAATCACTCTACCACTTTTCAAGGAAGATGCATCTCGGAGGACTCCAAATCCGCCGAATAAGTAGGATTTAATAATTTTTGGGTCCATGGGAAGGAAATAAAAATAACACGTAGGAAAAGGCCTTCCTCCATAACTAATCGAAGGAAAAGCATATCACTCATGCAGTCACCAAATAAATTTGAGTTTTCTAATCAATAGTTGCCACATGTCAAAGAAAACTGTTTCATTCCTCCCAAAATGTAAAAATTCAAATGGCCATATCTTTCATTTTGAGCACCAAATTAAGAAAAAATATACTTGAGACCTTTAATTTGACATCATAATATTATGGAATTAATGGAGTTTAGTGGAGGAGAAAGAGGAAAAATAGTTTGGGTATTCAAACACGTAGTTTCAAACCCCCAACCATAAGATTTAATGAGAAATGAAACTCTTACCTTCTCTTGCGAGAAAAAGGACATGGGGAATGAGTTTCATAGGGTGCCCATCACGTTTCTTAGTGATTCAATGCATTTATGGGTGGTTATAGCAGAAAATTCACATCCTTATTTCTTTATCTCTCCTTCTCTCTTCTACTTCTCTTTCTCTATAAATATGGAACTCATACAATGTAAAAATTATCCCTCTTTGTTGTAACGACACTATGCCAAAATGGTGGCTGACCTCCCATGAGTTTTAGACCTCTAATTTGGTCTCTGCAATCTAAATTTTCCTTTTACCAATGATGTAATGGTGTGTACACACCTTTAAGAAATAAATTTGAGTCTTTGTGGATATTATCTTCCTTATTCTTGGTTTATTGCATCCTTGCCACTCCAAAGATGTTGTGTTTTCTTCCTACTTGTAGGTTTCCATTTTCTTGTGTTTCGAATGTATGGGAAAGGTAAATTTTTAAAGTTATAGTCTATGACACGATTTTCTTCCCTCTCTCCCATATTTTCTCTCTTTCCTTCCTCTTGTGGATAGTGATCACCCCTCTTTTTGTTGTTATCACTGCCCTTTTAGCTTAGGATTTTCCCTTCGCATCCTTCTAACCCTTCTCTCTCTCCTCGGTGTCTTGGAAAATTTACTTTAGGATTAGATAGTTGTAGGATTAGGTGTAGGAGTAGTTCAACATTAGAAATAGGTAGAGGAAGTTGGCCATCTTTGGAGGTTGATCTCACTTTTCAAGTCCCACACTTGTGAGATCATCCCATGTTTCCCACAAATTCTATTTTTATTTCATGACCATTCGTAGGGTGAAATTTTTGGTGTTAACATTTTTGGTACACATGTTGGGACCAGTTTAATGCACTTTATAGAATATCTACTAATATTGATGCGTGTCTTAGTAGATTTAAACCTTTGGAGGCATTGTCAAACACATCTAACAAATACATTGATGCAACTACCCATTTTTTGAGTTGTAGACCATTGCTTCTTTCCTCTCTTCCATCCATTTCCATCCATTTCCATTCTTCCATTTTTATCTCTCATGAAGTCATGTGGAGTCATGAATTATTTCCCTCATTGGAATCCCCATTTTCAAGATCAATATCATTCCCCCATCTCCATATTGTAAAAATCCTCCTCCAAATCAATTTTATGAGCCCTATCATGAATAATATGCATATAACCCAAACCCCAATGGCCCATATGGTTATTCTTCTAACCAAAATGATTTTCAAGAATAGGGTTATGCAAGTGATGGTGTAAATTACATGGAAAATGTTGATTCCTAAGGAAAATTCAAAATATAGAGGAAAGCATGGTGCATATCAGTGATACATGCCACATAAAGGAATGTCAAATTATTTTTAGGGTCCTTTATCCATGGGTTGGCCCTATGCGAAATTAGTTCAACCTCAGCAGGTTGGATTTTATGGGTGAGATGATGCCCTAAATTACAAAGTGGATTGAGTTAGTGGAGGCTCATCAATCTAGTGGTAGACAACCTCACAATGGGGAAATCCTACACTAGCATCGTACAATCCTCCCATTTCTACTCCCAAACCTACATCATCTCATTTTGTTTTCCACATCCCTAGCTTTCTTCCTTCTTCTCTTGAGGATTCCACTTCTCCATATCCTCCCCCCCTCTCATCTTCAATTTCCCATCCTCTTCCCTTCTAAATCCCCATCTCTTCCACAAGAATATCTTCTATCTCCTCCATATTTTGAATCCTTGCTAACTCAACATCTCCCTCACTTAAAAAAATTAGTTGAAGTGCCTTCCATTGTAGACAATAATGAAATACATGTTGAGGTATGGACTGATTTTGATAGTTTAGTTTAAGCTCTTGTTGTTTTCATAGAGAAAAGGGAGGAAGAAATCATAAATGAAGAAAAATTAAATCTTCAAATAGAGGAAGAGAAGATTCCAAGGAGTTGTTGTCCAAAATAAATCCCCTAGTTATTTTGACAACCTACGTCTTCATTTTGACTCTCAAGTTAAAGTTTATAGGTCGCACGCACTATGGTAAAACCTCGGCACAATTTCCTTAGTTGTAGTTCCTCGCACACCTTTGTGCACTCTTATCCCATCACGTGCCTTCCAATTTATTTCTCCATTCCCCTATCTTCTTCCATTCTCTTTGCACACCTACCTTCCTTCCAACAGCTTTGGCTAAGTCCCTTGCATGCTTTCTCCACATGCCTCCTTCCCTTCTTGTTGTCATGCATCACTCATTTTAATGTCGTACTTCTCTTGCATATTTTTCTCCTACCAATATGCATCCTTTTCTTCCCCACGTGTCACCTTCGTGTGCCTGTACTCTACTTTCTTCTTTTGTGCCTCTTACTTTTGTGCACACCTTGTGCATCCTTCAAGCACCCATCACCGTGCCATGTGGAATCATGTTAGACTTGAGTGTGCTATGCGCAACCTCGTTAAAGAGTGTCAACCAGTGCCAATTATAATGAACCAATGCGCAACACATGGAAGAAAAGATAAAAATAATGAATAGTTAGCTGATCCTTTAGCCAATCGTAATGAGCCATGTGTCATCGCATGTCTAGTTTGCACTACACTGCACTTCGATCGCCATAAATTTTGCTACAGAGGATCTCACACATGCACCAGGCTTGTTGGAAAGCTATTGACACGTGATACTAATTGGACCATTCAAAATCATATTTTTATGCGGTTTGGTAGGATGAAAAAGGGAAATGAGTCTCATATTATTAATGTACATATCTAGTCGACTCTCAACAACTCATATTTGATTCGATTTTCCTTCCTTCCTTCTTCCACAAGAAAAAAAAACATGGAGAGGAAGATATGACATCCTCGCAAGAGGATTTGCAGGCATTCAATGCTTATTGTTGGTGGTTAGATTTCAAATCTGAGTTTACCTCTTCTTTCTCCTCCTCTTCTCTCATTCTTCTTCTATAAATTGTAGAGATCTGCTCATTGAAACAAATCCCCCTCTTTGTTGTAATGACACCATGCCAAAATGGTGGCCAACTTCCCATGATTTTCAGACCTTGAACTTGGTCTCGTAATGTATTATCGCTTTCTCGCCATGAATGTAGATGACTGTGCATTCCTTAAGTAATAAAAATAGATTTTTGGCACTTATGTCTTCCTTTTTCTGATTTTTATCGTAGCTTGCCTCTCTATTTATGTTTCTTAGAATTCTATGTGTTTTTCCTTCTTATAGATTCTATTTTTATGTGTTTTCAATGAGTGAGAAAGCAAGGTGTGTGTGCTTTTTATCCGTGGTGCACTTTCCCACCCTCTCTCCCACATTTTCTCTTTTTATTCCCCTTTTGGAGAGTGATCAACCATTTTCTGGTGCTATCACTACCCCTTTCATTCAAGGATTTACTTTTATGTATCTCCTTCTATCCTTGGTTCCTCATTGATAGACCTTTCCCTTCATTCTTTCATCAATTTCCTTTCTTCCCATATTTCCATTTTCCTCTTTCGTGAAGTTGTGCAATCATGGCTTCATTCCCTCACTTGGAATCCCCATTTGTAAGAGCAAAGTACAAGTTCCCTCCATCCTCATATTTTCAAAATCCTCCTTTAAATCAGTTTATGAACCCTATCATGAGGAATGCACATATGACCCAAATCCCATTAATAAGTATGGTTATTCTAATGGCCATGTTTTTTAAGAGCAGTTATGTAGGTGATAGTGGCAATTCCATGGAAGATATTGATTTTCGAGGTAGATTCAAGAATTGTAGATAAAAATGATGTATGTTAGAATTACTAGTTCACTTTGAAGGTAGTAAATATTGGTTTTAGGAGGCCCTATCCATGGACCAGCCCTATACCAAACTAGTTTAGCCCTCAACAAAAGTTGAGTTTTATGGCTGAGATCACACCTCGAATTGAAGAGTGGGCTGGAGAGATGGAGGCTTACCAATCCAATGTTGGGTGACCCCGACAATAGGGTAACCTTGCACTTCCATATTTCAGTCCTCTTATTCCTCCTCCCCAACCTATGCCATCTTAGTCTACCATCCATGGTCCCAGCTTTTCTTCCCTGCTCCCATTGAGGATTCTCATTCCCCTTATCCATATTATTCCCTTACATATCACCTTTTTTTCTCTTCTATAATTCCCTTCACATTTGATTCCATTCCTTCGTATGTATTCCCTTCGTACCCATCCTCTCATCTCCTCCCAAGTCTCCTCTCTAACTATGTTGTAAACGAACAACCCTTACCTATGCATCATCCCCAACTAATATCATCATGTTCAACAATTGTAGAACTATTAAAGAATGGTATGACTCTAATTGGGAATAAGAGAATGCACTCGAGTGAGAAAAGGAGGGCATCCACTTCAAAAGGAAGTTAGTTAGGCTTAGATGATGTTGTCTTTGGAAGAGGTAGAGTTGTTTTTGAGGTAGAACACTCGTGCAGCTAGTCAAAACATTAAATTTTAGGAGGAGAGTCTACATGATGATCCCATCAATGGGATTGATTTTCAAAGAAATGGGAAAATCACAGGGATTAGACCATGCCTAATTAGATATTTGGCTAGTCTAGAGCCAAAACTAGAGTTGCCTTCACCATGGTCATTTCAGAGTATGAAGTTGAGTTTCAACGCACCAAAGGTCAATAGTAATGCCTCCTAAACCTAAATTTAGAACAACTAAATAAGGTATTTGTTTTGTTTGTTGTTAATTATTTGAGGAGGGTGAAAGGTCATATGCAAATTATTTTTTCACTCTTGTCGTGAGACCATGTTAAATGCCAAATTAGTTACATGCTCACATTTTGTGAGGAAAGGCATTACTTCTCCATGTCACTTGTAGGTTTTGTTTGAGTTCCCTTTTCCTCTATTTAGTGTAAGTTAGTATAGGTTTATTTTTAGCAAAACAAGTGTTTGCACATACTCTACATGTTTCCCCTTGGAACATGTATGATTTTTAGCTTTTGTACATAGTTTTTGTTCAAGCATGTGCTCCCTCATAATAATGTTTCCTTTCTGTTGTGCATCTTGCGTGCCCCCTTTTGTTACTTTATGGGATGACAATCCACTTTTCGTAATGGCAATTCTCAATAGTTAGCGAACTTTTTCCACTTTCATACTTTCAATCTAGAACATCTTCACATGAGAGTAAAATTTGTTTAGAGCTCATGAAGTGTTCAAGTGACTTTAAGCATTCTTAAAGTTATAGATTAGATCTTTTTGTGTCTCCGTAAAGACTCCATGCCTAATGGATGCTTCTAAGGCTACATGTCTCTTCATCTAGGAGGTGAATGACCTCGAAAGTCACTAAAAATTATCTAAAATAACCCCCTAGTTATTTTTACAACCCACATCCTCATTCTAACTCAAAGTTCAAGTTTATAGGTTGCACACTTTGGTTGTTCCCTTGGCACAATTTCCTCGGTTGTAATTCCTCAGCGTGCCCTCGTGTGATCTTCACCCATCACGCTCCTTCCACCTGTCCTTCTCCATTCCCCATCTTTTTACATTCTCCTTACATGCCCACCCTCTTTCCAATAGTCCACGCACCCTTTCGTGCACCCCGAATTACTTTCCAAATTTGGCTAAGTCCCTTGCATGCTTACTCCACGTGCATCCTTCCCTTTTGATATCATGCATCACTCATTTTGATGTCGCACTCAGCTTGCATATTTGTCTCCTACTAATATGCATCATTTTCTTCTACGTTTGTCACCTTCACACACATGTCCTCTACTTTCTTCTTTTCGTGCCTCTTGCTTTCGCATGCCCCTTACACATTCTTCCGTGTCAATCACTGTGCCACGTGGAAACCTCTGAGGACTTCTGAGTGTGCTAGATATAACCTATCAAAGCACATCAACAGGGCACCGATTGTGACAAATTATCACATGACACATGGTATAAAAGACAAAAATAAAAATGGGATGACCCTTTACCCAATTAGCGTGCGCCACGAGTCATTGTGTGTCAAATTTACACCGTAGACCTTCATATCACCATAAAATTTTCTACAAGGCCCCGATACACACACCTAAGATTTTTGGAAAGATGTTGAGGTGGGCTACTCCTTGGACCATTCAAAATCATATTTTGACAATATTTGTAGGCGTAAAATAGGGAAACAAGTCTCTTGTCATTAATGCACACATCTAGTCGACGTAAACACCCAAATTTGATTTGATTTTCCCTCCTTCCTTCTTTCACTAGAAAAAATGGGGAGGCAGATTTGACATCCTTGCAGGTGGCTTTGCAAGGATTTAATGCTTGTTGTTGGTGGTTGGATTTCAAATATGAGTTTCCCTCTTCTTTCTCCTCCTCTTCTCTCCTTCTTCTATAAATTATAGAGATCTTCTCATTGAAACAAATCCCTCTTTGTTGTAACAACACCATGCCAAAATGGTGGTTGAATTCCCATGAGTTTCAAACCTTAAACTTGGTCTCTATAATGTATTCTCACCTTCTACTATGAATGTAGATGAATGTGCATTCCTTAAGTAATAAAATTGGGTTTTGTGGCACTTATGTCTTCCCTTTTCTCATTTCTATTGTATCTTGCCTCTTTTTTTATGTTTCTTGGCATGATTTACATTTTCCTGCTTGAGATTCTATTTTTATGTGTTGTCAATGCACATGAAATATGGGTCTACGTGGTTCTTGTCTATGGTGCACTTGCCCACCCTCTCTCCCATGTTTTATCTCTTTTCTTCCCCCTTTGGAGTGATCAACCCTTTTCTTGTGCTATCACCTCCCTTTTAGCTTAGGATTTCCCTTATGCATCTCCTTCTAACCTTGGTCCCTTGGAATGTTAGTTTAGGATTAGATAGCTTCATTTCCAACATTAGGAGTAGTTTTAGTAGTAGAAATAGGTAGAGGAACCAACCTTGTTTGGAGGTTTGTCTCGTGCAAGGTCTGAAAAATTGGAGACAATCCGATGTTTTCTTAAAGCCCCGGGCCATCCTGATCTGGGACAGGTGAAATTTTGAGCTCCAACATGAGCAAGAAGTTTTAGGAGATTGCAATGATCCACTTATATATATTTCAACCACTCACATGGAGCTTGATGCTAAGTAGGAGGATAAATTAGAATCAAAACACATGGATGAAGAGGATATCATAGGAAGCTTCTTGCTTTATTTAGATGATAAAATTGTAGATCTTGCTTTACTTTCATCCTCAACTAAATCTAAGAATGAGATTCATGTTGAGGAGGAGGAGAGGTTTTATTTATCAAGCTTCTTGTTTGAGAAGGAGAAGGTGATTCAAAAAGAGGAATATTTTTTTATAGAGTAATCCCAATATAGTCCAATTCATCTTGCAAAACAGTCTACTTGAAGAGAAAAGTCTCGTATGAAGACACCATTATTGGGGATGAGCTTCAAGAAGATGGGAATATCACAAGGATCAGTCCATTGGTTCCCAAGGCCACTTCAGTAATCAGAAAATTGTGTGAATTTGGAGCCCAAAACAAAGTTGAAACTTGTTATGATCATTTTAGAGTATGAAGATGAACATAAAAGCACCAAAGGTCAACATCAACACCTTCAACCAGATACAAAATAATCGAGGAGGTATTTAGAATTTTTGTATTTGATACTTTGAGGAACAAGGGAGTGTGGATCATGATTGCACTTCTACCATGTGATCTTATTGCCAAAATGATCACATGGTGGTATTTTTAAGGTGAGGAAGCTGATTCTCCCAACCGATGTAGGTTTTTAATATTTTCTTCCTCTTGTTAGAATAGTGTAGGCGAGTTTACTTATTACAAAAAGTGATTATGCACACTTTGTATGCTTTACTTGAAGCATGTATGATTTTCATTGTTTGTTATATTTTTATGGGATTTTGTTTTTGTTTACATAGTCCAGAGTAGTGTTGACGATTATCCTTATGGATGAACTCATGTCAAAGTCATGGGAAACCTTAGGTTAGTGGGACGTGCACCCTAAGGTGACCTCCAAATTTTAAAGAAGCTATCTCTTCTCTAGTGGTATGAGATGAGGGTCAAAGAAAAATAAAACATAACACAAAAACTAATAGAAGCGATGCACGAAAAGGAAGAAGTTAATAAAGAATCTAACTTCCTGAAATGGGGAAAATGTGAGCAATGAAAAGGGTGGATGAAATGCACCACAGAAAGATAGATTCACACAGAACACCACTTCAAACTCATTAAGCACAACTTAATGAGATAGTAATAACATTGTAGAGATGCACAATTTCTATGTGAAAATAAAGGTGATCAGAGACAACAAAGATATGCAAAGGATGGAAAAATGCACCACAGTGGCATATAATATTACTCCAAAAATTGTGCATAGTATTACAATAGAAAAGAGGCAAGATTGCTATTACAAAACCTAGGAAGAAGGCTAGAGCTCCAAGCCCTTGCCTTTTATAGGAAAGGGACCGAGAGAGAGAGAGGAAAACCGACCGACTCCTTTAGATATGAGACCCAAATTACAATATATAGAATGAGAAAGAGAGAAGAGTCCAATCCCAAATTTATTTTTCAACCACTTGTAAGATGCAATAAATGAGTGCAATCAATGACACCTTGCTTGTAAAAGACTCCTCCTTCTTATCCCATGACGCAGAATGAAAGAATGATGGCCATGCTCATTAAATGCATTCCCCAACCACTTTCCAACCATCTCTTTGAATTGGGCTCATTTTCCTTAAAATCGCCATCAAAGCTTCATCAATTTCTGCATTTCTTGATTATTGTGCGTCATGCTCTGGTTTATTAGAGCTGGAGATGTTTATTTTATTTTCACCCACCTATCCTTACTAAAAATACAAAATACAATTTCAATAGTGTAGAGGATGTTGAGAGATTTCCAAAAGTCCAATTTGTGAAAATCGAGTTTTGGTCAAAAGTTATCTGCTCGTTTGAACTTTGGGTTTGGGCGTTCACGTGAGCTCTCACAATCTTCTAAAAGATCTAAGCATTTAAAATTCCTGGTGGGCTTCATGATTAATCCTACATTGAATTGACCTTTCGCCAATCTTTTGCAACTTGCTTTGGATTCAGAGTCTATCCGTGATGAGCACCACGTGGAAGACCCGCACATCCTTAAGATTTCTTCTTTTCTTGGGGTTTTTGGGAATGTGATGTGCTGACACTTGGCACCCTTTTTCCCTTTTCATGAGTTTGTAATGAGAATAATTATATATTAATACGAGGATCCTTTACTTAGTGGGCCCTCATTATTGACTCCACGTGGAAGTCCTGTAGGAGTTTAGAGCTTCAATTTTCTATCTCACCTTTTGGAATTGTGTGTAGTTGACATGTGGCACCTTCCACGAGGCCTTTGCTTTGCTTTGAGTTGAATCATTTTGGGCTCCACTTTTTCACTGTGATTTGGATAAGTCTTCTCTTATATATTGAGGATTGACTTCTTTTATATTGGTTTTATATTCTTGGGACTAATTTGATTAATCCAGCAGGAATCTACTTGTTATCCAGTTTCAAAGGGTAGTGGAGGAAATTAGATAACAATTCTGGTGACTCATGGGGGACCATTAGTATGCTAAATGAAATGAACCAGCTGCATGTATCCATTGGGCATGGATTCTACATCATCATCATGAGCTGATCTGAACCTTGATTCCAAAGTTTTTTGAAGTGTCGTTGCTTCCTTCTATAGCTACTTTTAGTTGCTCTGCATTTGTCTTGAAGTTTGCAACTATCATAGAAACTGAGGATTTCCTTGCTGAAAATACTAAAGGGCCTGGTGTATTGTACCATTAGAGCAATACAAAAAAATCTATATAAAAGAGACAAATCATACATGCCCCAAATGAGTCATGCAGAGTGTGCACAAGCACTTATTCTGCTTGAAAGAAAATCTACTCCTACTCCTACACTAACCAAAACAAAGAAAGCTAAACAAATCCTACTACAGGAAGGGAGAAATAACTTCCCTTCTTTAAAAAGTGCGGCCATGTAATTAATTTAACAATGGTTATGGCCTGTAACAAAAGTGGAAAGATACCTTCCACTCTTCTACCCAAGATATCAATAAACAAAAAGAATACCTCCTCAAGATGTTCATCTTTTGGTCGGAGGTGTTGTAGCTGATCCTTGGTGTATTGAAGATCATCCTCATGCTTTGAAGTGAGCATGACCGGTGTTGGCTTCTCCATTGGCTCCCATGCTGCTAGATATTTGATTGGGCATGGGGCCCTAGGAACCAATGGGCTGATCCTTTTTATTTTCCCATTCCTTTGAATCTCATCCTCATGAATGGGGATATTTTGTAGACTTTCTAGAAGAAGGTGATTGCTTGCAGGCTGATTTGAATGTTGCTTCTCCTCTACAAACAATTCTAGCTTCTTCCAAAACTACCCTTTCCATGATGACTGATTTGATCTTGTTGTCATCATCTTCCTCTTCCTCCTCAAACATAAAGTTTGAGAGATCAAACTCCTCCACAAAATCAGATCCTGCAAAGATGTGATAGAAGAAGAATCTAAAAATTTATCATTAAAAGAAAGCAAGAAGCTTCCTATGATCTCTTCTTCATCCAAGGATCGAAATCTGATTTGTTCTCCTCCACAACATGAAGTTCTCCATGGTTGGTTGCAACTGATGATGATGATTGTGGTGGCTCAATGCAACCTTCCAATAGTGAAGCAAGCTCCGTAAATACAGATAATGAGGGTCACCGCATTCCATTGACCCATCTAATACTTTAGGGAGTTTTTCCTTTTTTGTTTGCACATGCTCCTCTTCTTGTGGGCTTGGGGTTTCCTCTTTCTTAGGTTTAACCAAAGCAAGGGGATATTATCAATCTTGAAACTATGAGCCAATATTTTCCAATCTTCGCTTATTTCCCTTGACTCGGATCTCTTTTCGGTTTCCCTTGACTTATTTTAGTATTATTTTCTTCCCAAGATAAACTTGAGACAACAAGAGGAGGGTTGGTTGGGTTACAACAGGTTTTATAACCATTTGTGGTGGAGAAGGAAGTGGAACTTATTTATTTGGAGGGGATGACTAGCTGGGAAGGAAAAGGGGCAGAAGAATCGAGATGGGATGGAAGACTAGGAAATGGGGAAGGGAACTCAACATTTGGAGCAGCATATAATGGGCTTGAATCTTGACAATGCTGAAATGGTAAAGCTTGGGAAGGAGAGAAAGAAGAACAAAGAGTTGGTGATTGACTTACCCATTAACAAGGTTGTCTCGTACTTTCGCTCATATGTTTCAATACCCTCGATCCTTTGTGTAAGTCAGGATACATTTCATCAAAGAAATCAAGCTTTTCCTCATGGGCTTATTGTCACCCCTCAAAATCCCCCTCTTTTTAAAGTCAAATTCAAGATTTTGAGCTCATGCCCTTCGGTAGTGTTCAAGTAAAGTTGGAAGTCCGAAAAGATAGAGAAATTCATGCTTTGAAGTTGTTTAAACTCTCTAGTTTGCACGTTTTGATAAATTTACCGTTTTCTTGTCTGGACGCGTGAAAATTTTATTATTGTCCTCATTTGAATGAAATTGTCAATATTTCTATGGCCATGGATTGTCAAACCTTGTATTGTTTTCAATTCCTTGGTTCACGAAAGAAATTTGAAAATCGGGCACAAAATGGTGGAGTTTTCTTCTTCTTTGCATTTTTTCCACAGTCGTGAATGACGGGTGTTTTCTTCCCCATCAAATTTTGGCTCCATTATCCATGGGTACGTGGAAATATCTAATTGGAAGTGGGTCGACAAAGCAATTTGTGTTTTTGAGACTTTTGTAAAAAGGGATAAAAGTCATAAAGTGACCCGCAACCCCGATCATGCTATGAAGGAAAAAGTCAAATCTTGAGCATGCCGTTGGAAATTCAAATTGGGGAGGCAAATCACCGGGGAGATTTGAGAATTTGAGACTTTTTCATTAAAGGGGCTTAAAGTTAAAAAGTGACCCATAGCCCCGCCAAACATAAAGGAAAAAGTCAAATGTTGAGCCCGCATCAAAAGAGTCAAAGTGGGGAGGTGGATTGTCAGGGAGATTTGAGAATTTGAGCCTTGTTTCCAAAAGGGCTAAAAGTCATAAAGTGACCCGCAACCCCGATCAGGCTTAAAGGAAAATTCAAATGTTGAGCCCACATCAAAAGAGTCAAAGCAGGGGAGGCAGATCATCGAGGAGATTTGAGAATTTGAGCCTTGTTTTCATTAAAGGGGCTTAAAGTTAAAAAGTGACCCACAACCCCACCAAACATAAAGGAAAAGTCAAATCTTGAGCCCGTCATTGGAAAGTCAAAGTGGGGAAGTGGGTTGGTGGAGAAATTTGTGTTTTTGAGCCTTTTTGTAAAAAGGTGAAAAATCATAAAGTGACCCGCAACCCCTATCATGCCAAGAGGAAAAATTCAAATCTTGAGCCCGCCGTTTGGAAAGTCAAAGTGCGGGAAGCAGTTGGGTGATCAATTTGTGTTTTTAAACCTCTTTGTAAAAAAAGGTAAAATTATAAAGTGACCCATGACTTTGTCTCCACTCAAGTGAAGCCACGTGTCAGGCTTATATCAAAAGCAAAAGGGTGGACCCAAAATGTTAAAAAATGCCAAATCTCTATAAAGTCACAAATGCAAAAGGCATCCTCCACGCCCGCTTCTGACAAGAAATTTCTCCCACGTGGATGAATTTGGTTTAAAGTCTTAAAGGCAAGATGAATAGTTCATTCAAAGTTACAAAATGAGTGTAACGTCCCGCATTATGAAAAGTTTGGTTTTTCCGCCATTGGCATTTCTTCGTGAATCAAGAATCAACAGACGCGAATGACAAAGAAGAAATTATAACCGCTTTCTTGCAAAATATTTAATGGCCTCTTCATGCTATTGTACGGGGTTGGTGATTGATCTTGTAAACTCAAGAGTATATTGTACTTTGAGATAACAAAGGAGATAGCCATTTTCTTCCATTCCCCCTTCTCAATTTATTCCATTTCTCCACTATGTATAACTTCATGTTTAAGCATCAATAAAAGAAGGAGTTTCTAGCTTTCTTTGACTAAGGGATTTCATGATACTTTGTGTTCATCAAATTATATTTGGTCTTGTTGCCACTTACAGGGTTGTTTCCTCTAAATTTAGTACATGTGATGAAGTTTCTAACTAGTGTGTGGGCATGAATCTGATTTCCTACCTAGAACATTAGTTTCCTATCTCATTTCTCATTTCTCACTCCCTTTCCCACCTTTAGAAAAATTCTTCCATAACAAGAGATTGCTAGCTTTGCATAAGGGTTAGTGGAGTTCTCCTGTTGGATCCCCGGCCGAAAGGCCACCACAAAAATCCACACTTTTTCGCACATGCATATACGGTAGTTGCATCGGTTAAGTAGAGGGACTTAGATTCCCAGAGCATTTGGAAAGGAATCCACAAGTTTGTCCACCTGAAAAATTTCCTCGCCAACAATTTTTGGCGCCCACCGTGGGGTAGATTTAGTAGCATCTACACCTGAATGTGACCACAAGGTCAGAAAATTCAAAATTCAAAAAAGAGAAAAATTTCTAGGAATTTGAATGGCTATATGAGCCACATGGATTCAAATCATGGCTATTCTAGGGAAACACTCATGTTGAAAGACCCAATTTCTCTTCCATATCCAAGAAGACGTTGCTTGATTTAAGGGAAGCTATCTCGACATAATAGACAAAGTTCCAATCAATACTTCATTGCCAAGAATTCGGACCTTGAAGAAGAACGCTACTGCGCAATTGGAGAGGAAAAGACAAATTCCAACACCATTAAGAAGAGCATAGATTTTCAAGCTGATGGATAGAATATTCACTTGGAAACAGAGAGACAAGGAGGAAAAACTAATCCCATTTTTGAGGAAATTCAAAGGAGACAAGAGCCACTCGAAATCCAGAGGCTTCCTTTTCAAGCAACTAGTCACGTGGGGAACCCAAGTGTTGCCAATCCTTTAGATGGTGAATTTTCATACATCAATGAGAACCTTGTAGAATTCATTGACGTGAAGACCAAAGAAGAAGCTAGAGAAAGAGAGGCGAGAGCCGATGAAGAAATAAGAGCTCAACTCAAAGAAATTGAGAGACTTCAAGCCAAGGCAAATGAAAGAGCAACAACAGAAGCCACAACCTTAACAAGGTTGGAAGATAGAAACAAAAATAGAATGGGGGATCATGATCATGAACGTGAACATGATCATGAGGCTTGTAGGCCTAATGTACCATGGGGAGGAAACACCGGTCCACTGGCTCTTTCTCAACCACTCCATGAGCTACCGAGAGGCTCGAGAAAAAACTTCCCAAAATTTAGAGGGGATGGTTCAAGACTCCTAAAGAGCATGTAGTAACATTTATCACTACTTGCAGTGTGTTGGGTGTTGAGGAGGAAGATGTGCGGTTTCACTCTTTGTGGAGCCACTTAAAGAGAAAGCTCACCGAGTGGTTCTACATGCTACCCCGAGGTCCATCACCTATTGGGAGGATATAAGAAGTGCATTCAACACAGGTTCAAGAGCACAAAATATTGTGGGATATTTTGGTCTAATTGGTACAAATGAAGAAAGAAACCTTCAGTCAATGAGGGACTTCATAATAAGATATAACAGAGTGATAAGAAGAATCCCCAAGATGTGGTGCCTTACGAAAATAATTTCAAGAGGTTTTCATTAGTGCTTTTCCATCAAAAGTAGGTTCTTCCTTAGAAGAACCTAACCAAAAACACTAAGGGAATCTCAATTCCATGCAATAGAAACCGATGATGATCTAATCGGTTACGAAAAGGTGAAAGGCCTCAATGGAAAGCAAAAGGGTTAGAATTCAAAATCTATCACCAAAGATCCGATGTTTCAAAAATGGCAAATGACTTAGTTGCCTTGAAGAAGAAGCTATCTTAGATCACAATGCGGAATGCTTCAAGGAAACCAAACCCTCCAGATGGGCCAGGATCGCTCCACCTCCTCGCAAGATTTCTCTTCAAGCACCACCAATCAATGCCATCTCATGACACCAAAGAGCTGAGGAGGAAGTAAAAATTGATGAAATCAAGAAGAAAATATGGAAGATTATGAAAACTATCTTGAGGTCGAAGGAAGTTGATATGCACAATGGCCTAATTGAGTACATTGATGATGAAGATGAGGATAATGAAGAAGCACCAAGTTTCTCGTGTGTTGTTTTCACTTGTGCACAATCCAGAATGGTGCTTCATCCTCAATGGTTACGGTGAAGGATAAGAAGAATAAAGAAGATTCTCCTCCGAGGTCACTTAAAATAAAATCATCGCAGAGGATCACCATTGCCACCTTCTATGGAGTCGACCAAAGAAAACCATACTCACCGGTTGTGGGGATCATGCTACTATGCCAAGTAAGTCATCTAATTCTTCTCCCGTTCAAAAGGTTCTAAGAACAAGTCTCCTTTAAATGTTGTTCCCGCAAAAATCTAAGGTTCAATCAAAAGCTACACCCTCACCCCCTTCAAATCCAATATCTACACTGGAAAGGAGAATTAAACACCCAAAGTAGCAAAGCCTATACCATGTAAATCTTCCTCCATTTATGGATTCTCTTCCTCACTCACCATAACCCCATTTGAATTTGTAGAACATGCAAGCAAAACCAAATTCCAGCTCTCGAAATAGAATACCTACAAACACACCCTACCCAGTTTGACAGTTCATTAATGTAGTTTGTGGTGATAAAAATGTATCTCAGTCCTAACTCTAAAGGCTTGCTATCCACACCATCCTCACCACCTTCCCAAAACATGCTAGCCCTCGGTGCCTCCAAAACTAACAGGTTGAACCTTTCTACCTATCACTTCTCATTAAAGGCTTCCCAGCTAAATAATTATATCATAGATTCCAGAGCCTCAAACAATGTGATGCCAGCCAAAGTTGTAAATGCTCTAGGCCTCACCTTGACACAGGTAAATGGCATCTCTTCTCAATGGAATCCAAACAAGTGCCATTGAAGGAAGAATTAAAGATGCACAAGTAGCACTAGCTGATTTTCTAGACAAGAAGATGCTCCTAACCATACTAGTAGTAGAGATATCCGAACATCCTTTGGTATGCTATTGAGTAGGAGTTTTTGCAGAGACCTAGGTGGAGAGATAAAAATGGATTGGTCATCTATAACTATCCCAATAAAAGGCGAGATGAAGAAGTTGCTACCAGTAAGAAAGATGAAGTTCATAGTATGAAAGTCTAATGATCCAAAGCAAACATCCTCTTTCAAGATTGTGGGCTAGGAAGCTACTTCCTCACATCAAGAAAAGAAGCGAACTTGAAACTTCTCATGGAGAAGAGGAAGATCAAATTTGGAAAATGGAATTTGATGGTAGTCATTCAGAGTGGACTCGGGAGCTGGTGTAGTATTATACTCTCCTTCTAATGAGTTGTACCCTTACATACAAGCTGTAATTTGATAATACAAATAACACTGCATAGTATGAAGCACTACTCTTAGGCATGAGTGCAGCAGAGGACATGGGGATCAAGAAACTGAGATGCCAAGGTGATGCAGAGGTTGTAGTAAAGTAGGTCCACCAACAATCGGTGAATAATGTAAGACTCACGGCATTACAAAAACAAAGTGTGGGACTGCATTGAAGCTATCCATTGAAGCTATCCTAAGGAACATAATGAAAAGGATGATTCTCTTGTAGTGTTATCTTCCTAGTGACACCTCATCCTTCTTTTGGTAAAGACAAAGTGACCATTGAAATGGTATTCATGCCTAGTGTACTGAGATAATGTAAATCATTGACAAGTCTTCAATGACGATAAACAAATTCTAGCCTTTTTAGAGAAAAGGGATAATTTCAATAATATCTTCTTCAAAGGAGGTGAAAATCTACATTGAGAAGTAGTCCCCAAAAAAGAGAAAGAAGGAATTGAAGGGATTGAAGATGAGGGAATAATCATTATCCCAAATTTTCCCCTAAAAATTTGGTCAAGACAACTCCTGCACATAAGGAAATTATGAAGGAAATGACTCAGACCCATGAGCTCACATTCCAGGATGACAAAAAGTTGGAAGTTACGGTGGGCTCGGAAATGGAGTAACATGGCCTACGAAAGAAGCCAGTGAGAAGAAGGAAAAAAAAGCGGTGAAGTTTCAAGGTCTTCGGGCTCAAAACCATTCAGGAAAGAATCCATAATTGACTAAGTATGGAAGAGCTAGCAGAGAGAGAGCCACGTGTCCTAGCGGCACTTCTCCAAAGATGAATCCAAAAAGGAAGCCCAAATGAGTGCCAGGCATGCCACGTGGCCCTGGTAGGTGAAAAATGGAGAAACGTCTTTGGGCCTTTAATGCAAGATCTTCTTGCTCTTCAACTACCAGATCTGATTCGATTCGATCTGCTGGGGAACTAGAAGTGACATATTGTGGGTGGATTTGCAGAAGGCATTGATATTCAGTGGTTGAACTTTCAAAGTGGGATTCGATGCATATCTCATGGTGGTTGAAGCAGGATTCAATTTTTTCCTCTTCTCTCTCTCTTTTCTTTCTATATATTGTAACACTTCTCATTTGAGAAGGAGAGACATTCTGGGCATAGAGAAACTCTATCAAATTTGTTTCTCATGCCATTTTTGAGCAACAAACCTTCTCCCACACTTGGAAAATGTATTTGTGCCTCTATTCCAGAAATGTAATGGTTCAGTGCACCTTCTAGAGCAATAAAAATGTGTTTTTGTGGTGTTCTTCAACCCTTTGCATCGTTTTGTTGTTTCTCCATGCCTCTCCCTTCCAGATTTGTTTTTCTGTGCATGTATTTCACATTTACAGGTGTAGGATGTTGTGTTTCATGGAGTTTAATGGTGAATTTGAAGATCTGGGCCATGTTACTTCTGTCTTGACCTCCCTCATCTCCATTTTTTTGTTTCTTTCTCCCTCAATAGAATATCTCACTTCCTTTGTTGGTGTATCACCGCTTTAGTGTAGGCTCTATTTTTCCCTCTTTCTCTCTCCTTGGTTCCTTGGAATGGTTAGATTAGGTTAGATTTAGTTTTCCTGCACTGGAGTAGCTCATGGCAGGTAGTTTAGGAAGAGGAACCAACCTTCTCTGGAGAGATTTCCCACTTTTGCAAGGTCCCACACCTTGGGAAAGTTCAATGTTATGCAAATCACACCAAATGATTCTGCCTTAGAAAAGAAGATTTTTAGAACTCATTTGGGGGTGTTGTGATTTCACACTAACAGTTTTGGCACGCTCGGTGGGACCAGAGGTCTTCACTTTATTTCATCAAGTTGATGTGTTCTTGGTGGGATTCAGCCTTTTGAGGCACATTTCAAGCACATCTGGTGACTCCATCTAGTCAAAAACCCATTCTCTGAGTTGCAGACCTTTTCCATCCATTTCATCCATTTTCATCCATTTTCTTCTTCCATCTCTTCCATTTTCTCCCATTCCATGAGGTTGTACAATCATGACTTCATTCCCTTCATGGAACTCACACTTACAACAATACAATCCACCTCCAATGTATTTCCCAACTCCTCCAGATCAACATTATGATCAGATCCAGAACCATTATGCTTACCCATATGAGCAGTGTCAAAACCAGTTTGACTATGAAGCTTATCAAGGACAAGGGGACATATATATGGTGATAGTTATGCAGAGGATGTTGGTCTACTGGAGAAGATTCAAAAAATGGAGGCTAGCATGGTGCAGTCCAGGGCCATAACACAAATGAAGGCATTCAAGATTGGTTACAGGGCACCTTGTCCATGGGAAGGCCCTTTTCCAAGACATTACAACCCTCAGGAGAAGCTAGACTTCATGGTTGAATGCTTGCCCCAACTTGCACAATGGACTGAAGAGATCGAGGCCTATGAATTTGGTGTCAGACAACCTTGTCAATGGGTAAATCCTACACCATTATCTAGTAATTTTCTCTCTACTCCTCAAGCAACACCATCTCAATTTGAGCTTCAATTTCCAAGCTTCCCATTGAATGCCCCCAAGTGTGAAATCCATTTCTCCATCCCCTAGTCTTCCATCCCATTTCAGTTCTTCTACCCTTTTCCCTTCCAAACAGTCATCCCCTCAAACAAACAAGAAGTTCCACCTCCCCCCCCACCAAAAACAATTGCAAAGTTGGTTGAACCCCAACCTACCACTCCTCTTGCTTTCCCAAGTCCATGTTGGGAAGATACTCAAGAATCTAGTCAAGGACAACAAGAAGAGGAGTCCAACAGAAAAGAAATAACCGAAAATCTGATGAGTTGGGCTGCTAGATTTGGGTCTACAAAGATCCCCTTGATGGTCAAGCCAATAGAGGAGGTCAAAGTCAAAGAGCCAGTGGTGGCTGAGTTTGAATTTGTAGTAGAGGAGGAGGACCATACATTTTCGAGGCCCCAAGTGTGGAGCAGGCTATAAAAGAACCTTCAGTTCTTCCTCCCACTTCATCCCCTTCAAGCTCTGATGTTGAAGAAGAGTTTGATCTTTCAAACTTCATGTTTGAGAGTGAAGGGAGCCATGGTGATCAAGTTTAGATTCAGGAAGGCACCATGGAGGAGGTAGAGCACATGCAACAGACAACAAGGAGGTAGAATTATCTGTCAGACTTGGAAGATTGCTTTAATGAAGAGGAGCTTAGGAGATAACATCATTTTTTCCTCCATCTTCAACCTTCCAAGCACATGAACCTACTGCCATGAAGGAGAACATCCAAGTGCAACAACCTACATTCCATAATGGCCCTCTGGAACCAAGGTTGGAAGATCTTGATCTTCCATGTTCTTCAAAGGAGGAGGAAGAGAAAAGGTAGGAGGATGTCATCATCTCTCTCACACCATCCACCCAAGAAGGTCCACAAGAAGACTCCATTTTTGGAGTTGAATTTCAGAGAAATGGGCACATCCAAAGGATCAGACCATGCCCAATCAGGTACTTGGCTTCATTGGAGCCAAAGGAGAAACCAAAACCAGTCATGCCTACTTCAGGGCATGAGGATGAGCATCAAAGTACCAAGGGTCACCATCAATACCTCTAGGAGTCCAATGCAAGTCAGCTTGAGGAGGTATTTTCCATTAATGTTGATACCTTGATGATTTGGGTGGAGGATAGGCTTATAGCTAGTTTTTCACTCATACTGGTAGCTATATTTAGTGTCAAATCATTTGCATGGCTGCCCCTCTTGAGAAAGGGAAGCTACTTCTCCCTTCGCCTGTTGCAGGCTTTGTTTAGCATTCTTTCCCTCTAGTTAGTTTAGGAGTAGGAGTAGATTTTGTTTTTCAGAAAGAAGTGTGCTTATGCACACTCTGCATGTCTCATTTGAGGCATGTATGATTTGGTCTTTGTATATAAGTTTTTTCCATTTTTCTCCAAGGGTGCATAAGGCCAGGCTCTTCAATATTCATGGCAAGAAGACTCATAGCGGTCTATAATAGTTGCTAGCTCCAAAAGGAACAAATCTAGAGCAACTTAAGCCATTTCAAAATAGTCCATTTTAGGGACAGGTGAAAGCCTAGGTCAATACAATTTTCTACTCTCAGAAACTCCATTTTAAGATTTTCTTATGAAAATTGAGAGTGCCGACGCGCGGGTGGATTCAGAGTCAGGCAGAGGTCAGCAAAGTGTAGAGAGTCAGGAGTCCATTTTATAAGAAGGATCAGTGTCAGGCCATCATTCTTGACTCCATGCCCAATGGATGCTCCAAGGCCACTGGTCTCTTCATCTAGTAGGCAGATGTCCCCGTGAGTCACCAAATTGTTATCCCAAATTCACCCCCTACGAAAATTTGGTCAAGACAACTCCTGCACATAAGGAAATTATGAAGGAAATGACTCAGACCCATGAGCTCACATTCCGGATGACAAAAAGTTACAGGTGGGCTTAGAAATGAAGGAGTAGTGTAGAGAAGCTAGGAGCAAGAAGGAAAAGAAGTGGTGAAGTTTCAAGGTCTTCGGGCTCAAAACCGTTTGACAGAAAGAATCCCAAAATGAATCAAAATGGAAGAGCCAGTAGAGAGAGCCACGTGTCCTAGCGGCGACTTCTCCAAAGATGAATCCAAAAAGGGGAAAGCCCAAACAGTGTCGAGGATGCTTTGTGTGGCCAAAAATGATGGTAGGTGAAAAATGGAGAAACATTTTGGGCCTTTAATGCAGGATCTTCTTGCTCTTCAACTACTAGATCCGATTCGATTCGATCCATTGGGAACCAAAAGTGACATATTGTGGGTGGATTTGTAGAAGGCATTGATATTCAGTGGTTGAAACTTTCAAGTGGATTCATGTATCTCATGGTGGTTGGAGTAGGATTCAATTTTTCCTCTTCTCTCTCTCTTATTCTTTCTATATATATATTGTAACACTTCTCGTTTGAGAAGGAGAGACATTCTGGGCATAGAGAAACTCTATCAAATTTGTTTCTCGATGCCATTTTTGAGTAGTGAACCTTCTCCCACGCCTAGAAAATGTATTTGTGCCTCTATTCCAGAAATGTAATGGTCTGTGCACCTTCTAGAGCAATAAAAATGTGTTTTTGTGGTGTTCTTCAACCCTTTGCATCATTTTGTTGTTTCTTCATGCCTCTCCCTTCCAGATTTGTTTTTTTGTGCATGTATTTCACATTTGTAGGTGCAGGATGTTGTGTTTCATGGAGTTTAATGGTGAATTTGAAGATCTGGGCCATGTTACTTCTGTCTAACCTCCCTCATCTCCATTTTTTCTATTTCTTTCTCCCTCAACAAAATATCTCACTTCCTTTGCTGGTGTATCACCGCTTTAGTGTAGGCTCTATTTTTCCCTCTTTCTCTCTCCTTGGTTCCTTGGAATGGTTAGATTAGGTTAGATTTAGTTTTCCTGCATTGGAGTAGCTCATGGCAGGTAGTTTAGGAAGAGGAACCAACCTTCTCTGGAGAGCTTTCCCACTTTTGCAAGGTCCCACACCTTGGGGAATCAAAGTGGCAGAGGAGGACCACACCAATACAACCATTACAACACATTGGGGCACTTTTCCCTACAAGAATGCCTTTTGGCCTAATCAATGCGGGAGCTACATTCCAAAGGGTGATGGATTTGGCCTTCAAATATCTGAAGCATTGCATTTTTATATATCTTGATGATCTCATAGTATTTTCAAAGAAGAGGGAGATCATATCTATCATTGAGAAGTGTACTTACAGGTGTAGGAAACATGGCATATCACTAAATCCAAAAAGTGTATTTTTGAAGTCACAAAAGGCAATTGAGGCACATTGTGAACAAACATGGAGCACACATTGATCCTTAGAGGATTAGATCCATTCAAGCATTAGCCCTTCCCACAAGCAAAGAAAGGAGTTCATTCATTCTTCAGAAGGTGAACTTTCTTCGTCGTTTTGTGCTTGAGTTTCTTTGAGCTAATGAAGCACTTCACTTCCATGATGAAACCACAAGAAAACTTCAAATGGAACAATGAAGGGAGGGTAGATTTCAAAGAGATCAAGAAATCCATTGCCAAGGCTCCAAATCTTGTATCTCCATATTTTAACAAAGAATTCATCATGTATTGTTATGCATCGAACACTCTCTTTCGTTCTCGTTTAGAAAAATGATGAAAGCGTGGAAGAACCTATTGCTTTCATGAGTCTTCCTTTGAAAAAGAATGAGTTAAAATACAACCAAATGGAGAAGCATGCCTATGTAGTGGTCAAGGCTGTAAAAAAATTTAGGTTTTACATCCTTAATTCCCATACGGTGGTGATGGTCCCCGATAGTGCAATCAAGTCCATCTTGACACAATAGGATCCCAGGAGCTAAAAGAGGAAATTGGATTGTAAAAAATCTATAATATGACTTGGAGATTCGACCCTCCAATCTGGTAAGGGTAAATGGCTTGTGCAATTTGATTGCTTTGAAGATGAAACACTCAAAGTTCAATATGGAAAAGAAAACTATGCTTGCTCAATTTATTCGAAGACAACCCACAAGTTCTCTTTGTCACCACTCATGATGAGTGGTATGCGGATGTTGCCTATTACCTAACTTATGGAGAATGCCCTCCCCATCTTGAGTACAAGCAAAGGATAACACTCAAGCTGAAGGTACCTAAAGCACTTTACAAAATATGCTTTACAAAAGATGATTGTTTCCTTAGGTGCGTAGATAAAAAGCAACAAGAAAAGTTTCTTAAAGCATACCATGACCAAGCATGTGGTGGACATTTTTCAGCAATGGTCACTACACACAAGATCCTCAAGGAAGGTATTATTGGCCCACCATATTTATAGACACTCAAGATTGGGTTTCTAAATGCAAAGCATGCCAACAGTTTATTGGAAGACCACAACTCGCTGCATTACCACTCAAGCCTGTGGTTATTGAAGAACCATTTCAATAGTGGGGCTGGACTTCATTGGCATTCTGAACCCTCACTCAAGCGCAAGGCATACCTATGTACTCACAACAATAGACTACTTCACCAAATGGGTTGAAGCTATTCCACCAAATAAGCCAACACAAACAATATGCGACTTCATCAAGGAGAATATCATAGTCCATTTCGTAGTGTACCACAAAGATTGTAGTAGATAATGCTACCTATTTCTCTTCAAGAGAGCTACGCAGTTTTTCTATAGCTACAAAATATCTCCTATATCACTCTTCCGACTACTATCCACAAGGAAATGGACAGTGAATCAAGCAACAAGAACATTGTGACCATTGTCCGTAAGCTTGTAAACGAGAATCAAAGGAATTGGCACAATAGGTTGTATGATGCATTGTGGGTGGATAGGATCACTCCCAAGAACACAATAGGTATGTCATAATTACAAAAACGTATGGATTTGAAGCAAAAATTCCTCTCACGATCGAGATGCCAACTCTTAAGTGCTACAGCAGCAATAGAAGATGGTCGTCTACAAGATTCCATTGACAAAGGATCCTCTTTCTAGAGAAGTTGGAAGAAAATAGAATCAAGTGGTGGATCGTATTAAGGAGCATTGATTGAAAGTAAAGAAGTTTTTTGATAAGAAGGCCAAGGACATAGAATTCAAAGTTGGAGACTTCATCCTGCTATGGGATAAGAGAAGAGAACCAAAAGGTAGTCATGGAAAGTTTGATTCATTATGGCTCGGCCCATTCCATATTCATGAAGCTTGTGGTGAGAACACTTTTCTTCTCTCATATTTGGATGGAATGCCAGCTGGAATTGCCTCGAGCGGGAAATACTTGAAATTGTATCACCAGTGAAAGTGGGTTGTTCCTCGCTTGTATACAATAGGTGTGTTTCCCTTTCCATTGTGTGGTTTTATTTCCCCTTCTATTGTGTGTCATGTGTTTCCTTCCCATTGTGTGCTTGTGTGTTTCCTTCTTTTGATATTTCTTTCTCAAGTTGTACATGAATCGGAAAGGCCTAATGGATAAGGCACTTTAGTCAATGAATTATAGGTCTAGAGATTGAGATTCTCGGATTCCCATGTCATGTCTTCACTATGCTCACCCATGTCATGTCCCCAAGCTAGAGCCAGCTATTGTTGCCCTCAAAATCCCCCTCTTTTTTTAAGTCAAATTCAAAGATTTTGAGCTCACGCCCTCCATAAGTGTTCAAGTAAAGTTGGAAGTCTGAAAAGATAGAGAAATTCATGCTTTGAAGTTGTTTAAACTCTCAAGTCTACACGTTTTGATAAATTTTCTGTTTTCCTATTTGGACGCGTGAAAATTTTATTGTTGTCCTCATTTGAATGAAATTGTCAATCTTTCTATGGCCATGGATCATCAAACCTTGTATTGTTTTCAATTCCTTGGTTCATGAAAGAAATTTGAAAATTGGGCGCAAAATGGTGGAGTTTTCTTCTTCTCTGCATTTTTTCCATAATCGTGAATGATGGGTGTTTTCTTCCCCATCAAATTTTGGCTCCATTATCCATGGGTATGTGGACATATCTAATTGGAAGTGGGTCGGTAGAGTAATTTGTGTTTTTGAGCCTTTTTGTAAAAGGGCTAAAAGTCATAAAGTGACCTACGGCCTCGATCATGCTATTAAGGAAAAGTCTAATCTTGAGCCCACCATTGGAAAGTCAAAGCGGGAGGCAGATTATCGGTGGATTTGAGAATTTGAGCCTTTCTCATTAAAGGGGTTTAAAGTTAAAAAGTGACCCAGAGCCCCACTTGAAACATAAAGGAAAAAGTCAAATGTTGAGCCCGCATCAAAAGTCAAAAGTCATAAAGTGACCTCGCAGGCCCAGGTCGACCTAAAGGAAAAAGTAAAATGTTGAGCCCACATCAAAAGAGTCAAAGCAGGAGGCGATTGTTGGGAGATTTGAGAATTTGAGCCTTGTTTTCATTAAATGAGATTGAAGTTAAAAAGTGACCCGCAACCCCGCCAAACACAAAGGAAAAGTCAAATCTTGAGCCCTGCCATTGGAAATTCAAAGCGGGAAGTGGGTCATGGAGAAATTTGTGTTTTTGAGCCTCTTTGTAAAAAAAGGTAAAATTATAAAAGTGACCATGAATTTGTTCCACTCAAGTGAAGCCACGTGTCGGGCTTATATCAAAAGCAAAAGCAAAAGGGACCAAAATGTAAAAAAATGCCAAATCTCTATAAAGTCACAAAATGTAAAAGGCATCCTCCACACCCGCTCTAGTAAATTTCTCCCACGTGGACGAATTTGGTTTAAAGTTTCAAAGGCAAGATGAACGGTTCAAATTCAAAGTTACAAAATGGGTGTAACAATTTGCATTATGAAAATTCTAGTTTTTCCGCCATTGGCGATTCTTCAGCGAATCAAGAATGCGAATGGACGGACAGCGAATGAAAAAAGAAGAAATTATAAGCTGTTTCTTTCTTGCTGAAAATATTTAAAGGATTCTTTACACCATTGTACGGGGTTGGTGATTGATCTTGTAAACTCAAGATTATATTGTACTTTGAGAGAACAAAGGAGATATCCATTTTCTTCCATTCCCCCTTTCTCAATTTCTTCCATTTCTCCACTATGTACAACTTTTGTTTAAGCATCAATACAAGAAGAAGGAGTTTCTATATTTCTTTGACTAAGGGATTTCATGATACTTTGTGTTCATCAAATTCTATTTGGTCTTGTTGCCATTTGCAGGGTTGTTTCCTCTAAATTTAGTGCATGTGATGAAGTTTCTAACTAGTGTGTGTGCAGGAATCTGATTTCCTACCTGCAACATTAGTTTCCCTATCTCATTTCTCATTTCTCACTCCCTTTCCCACCTTCAGACAAAGTCTTCCCTAGCAAGAGATTGCTAGCTTTGCAGGTCGGTGGAGTGCCTGTTGGATCCTGGCCGAATGGCCACCACATAAATCTATGCTTTTCGCGCATGCATATACGGCTACTACACCGATTAAGTAGAGGGACTTAGATTCCTAGAGAACCGGTAAGGAATCCACAAGTTTGTCCACCCAAAAAGTTTCCTCGCCAAAAGGGCTATAGTTGTCTTGGAAAAGGGCCTTCCATGGACAAGGTGCCTATGACCAATCTGGATGCTTTCATTTATGTCGTGGCCAATTTGAACCATACCACCTCCATTATTTGGATCATTTCTGCCCTTTGTAGGCCAATGTCCTCCATCATTGTTATTGTTATCATATGCCAAAACCAATAATGATCTCACTTTGAAAGTCCATTGATTGTGAGATCATCCCAAGTTACCCAAAATTTGGTTGTTATTTCATGACCATTCGTAGGGTGTAATTTTTGGTGTTAAAAACATCTACTATAGCTAGCTCTAACCCATGTGGCATGTTATTAATACACTAGATCAAATAATGTTATTCATTTTATCACCATTACGGTACATCGTGACACTCCACAAGAACTACTATCTAGATTGTTGAATCTTGAGTTACTTACTTTACCATCTCTATACCATCAATCTACTCAAAATTTATCCAGAGCAATCAAAGCCACCCCTTTTGTGACTATGATTGTAAATTTGGACATCACACTAATCATTGTAAAGCTCTCATTTCCCATATCACTTTGTTAAAAGTTGAGGGTTTTATCACCATATTACTGTAAGAATCCCCACAATTGAAATGTTCCCACTAATTGGACATGGCTACTTCAAAAAATGGCCACACCATGATTTTTACTTAGCATACATATTGTTCACTCACAATACCATAAACCGAACTCAATCATAATGGACTCGAGACACACATCATCTCTCCTCCTAGGGTCTTACCCTATTGGATCTTATTGATTTTTATCCCAAGAAAAATGATATCCTTGAAATTTCTAGGCTCTTTTTTATCCCCTTTCTTATACATAGTTATTCTCAAAACACTTATGAAAAACATTCAAATAATCACATAACACAAAAACATTCAAATATGTGTAAAAATACATAACCAAGACATGTTAATGCTCTTGATTGGTTTCACTTGTTATTTTATACATGTTTTTTTCATGTTGGCTTGATATATAACACATCTAATCTTTACAAAAATGTGTTCAAAGGTATATTGTGTTTGATGTAGGACACACATATGTAGATACACGATAATCGGAGTTGGATTGGTTCCTTACACTAATATTCTAGGGGTATCCCCACACTATACATGTGATTTTTTGTATTATATGTTAATTTACATATTCCTCATTATTCTTGATTTATACATAGTGTTTATCACTATCATTTGAGATAACATTCAAATAACACGTCTCTTGTGTAGTGCTAACTTATATAGCTATCTCTATTTTTACTATTACTATTTTCTATACTTAATTCATACATTCATGTCACTACTTGTTTATGTGAATTCATTCTTTGATATCATACTACATGGATTAACTTGATTACCTTATTTGATTAAAATGTTATGACCATTTTCTTTATATGACATGAGTGCTTTGATTGTCTTTTGACACTTTGGATCCCATGTTTGTGGTTTCATGCTTATCTTTCATGCATGAACTTATTTATTTTATCATGGAAAATTGTGCCTTATACTTTTGTGATTACCATGTGACATCATGTGTGTCTCATGTTTGCACTCCATTTCTACATATGACTATTCTTCTATATACTATTGCTTACATGACTATTGTAATATTTTTGTTTCTATTGTTATGTTATTTTTAGCTTACAACACACTTGGATTATACTTTGATGATTACACTATTATTTCTACTATGGATTTTAACATGCTTACTATGATGTTTCTATACTTGTTCTACTATGGAGTAGGACATGATTGCTACTTTCTCTATTGCTAATAGTTAATTTACACATGTATTCTTGTTTGTTGCTTATTGGATGTTACTTTTTTTCCATGTCATGGTTTCCACCATGTGTAACCCCTTTTACAGGTATAAGTTCTCAAAGGTGGCCACCATTTCATCCTTTTATGTGATCCTACACATATTATCAAACATATGGTACATGGGTACACATCTATTCTTTTGAGCCACATGCTCAAATTCTTTATCAAACATGCCTCAAACATGGGGGAATTCATCAAGTGATTTCTACATCTAAAAATATGCTACAAGATATAAGAATATATTTTCATAGGGATTAGATCCTCATAAAAGGTCACATATATGAAATGTGGTAGAATTCATACAAGGTTTAAAATATATAATACAATTAGGATCGTGATATGGTCTTGACCATGACAAACATTCACATATAAGGTGCCTATTCTGTTATTTTTAAATTTCTATAGATTCTACTAGTTATTTACAAAATTTTCACACATTTACATATACAAATGACAAAATTCAGAGAAAGTTAGTAGGGGCATAAGTACTTGAATCTTCTTTATGAAACTATTCTTTAGTTACAAAATAAGGTTTAAGGGTATGGTCATCCTCCGATTTAATGTTTCAAAATTATATATGATAAATTCAATCACAATAGCAGTAGTATGGGGGCATGGAAATGTCCATTCCTTCCGAGGTTTGATTTTTCAAGGTAGTAAAAATGGGATTAGATCCCTCTACAACGAAGTGTATTTTATGGGTTTATTGGTAAGTGTCAAATAAAAATAAATTCTTCATTGTATGATCTTTCCTCTTCTCTCTCCCAGAATTACCAAATTTTGAAAGCATAAAAAAATTGAATGCTTCATAGATTTCTCTTTCCTTCTCTTTCATAAAATTATAAAATAAAGAATGCATTAAAACACATGGGTTATTTGTAGTCTAAATCCTTATGCTCCACAAAAACTCAAATATGGGGAAAACATGGATCATCTCCTCTAATATCTCCTATGGTCCGACATTGGGGATTGATCACCCCTAGTCCTCCAAATCTTTTTAGTAAATTCCAATTCGTCATAGTTATGATAAGAATGGGAGATCCTCCCTCTATAGAATGAACAAGTGTATTTATTGCATGTTTTACTTCTCCTTTATATATTTTTGTAATGTTAAAAGTTATCAATTATATTTATTTTTGAGTTAAAGTTCAATTTCTATCATAGAAATTGACTACACTTTATGTGTTACATGTTTCATCATAGAGCATGTCAACACCAACACATCAAGAAACACTTTTAAGTAAAGACAAAGTGTGTATGCACACTTAGGTATGTTTTTCCTTTAAGCATGCAATTTTTAATTACACACTTAAATGAAGGAAAATATAGACACAAAAAGGATAACGTGTCCTTATATAATGTTAAGTTTGTGAGTGTTCCCTTGCTAAGACAAATTCTCACATTCGAATCTAATATCCACATCTATCTATCTCTTCTACAAATTTATTATCTTTACATTTTTATTTGTCATGAACTTTGAGAATCTTATTCAATCAAAACATTATTAGACCTCTTATTCTCATGACAAAACTTTCATTTTGGCATTCCTCTCGTTAGTTTGAACACATATGGAAGGGATAGGATGTAAGGTCTATCCTTGGTTAACTTGTATGGTTTTGGCCCTTCACATTCATCAAATTTAATTTTAATTTAAAATCCATAATTATGTCATTTTATCTTCCTATGGTTGGCATTACTAGAATATTTCACCTATAAAGGCTATATAAGTAATGTAGACACTCAAATTTGGAAATTCACTCTTTGACAATACTTATTTTGATAATGCAATCTTATAAAGATAACTATAATCTTCCATTCCCGATTAACACATTTTTGAGGTCTTTTGTTGAGCTTGTTTATCCTTGCACACTAAAATGTCATCAAATTATGAGAACACAATGCATCAAATCTATAGAAATACACCAAGAAATAACTTTCAAACTTTAGTTGAATGTTTTCCTTCCCCTAGGAAAGGGCCATATAGATTAGTCGAGATATTACATCCAGTCTAGGTGACTTATACAATCTTAGAATGATATGTCCTCTAACTCTAGTTTCAAATTCATTTTCTTTGATGGGTCTTATAATCTCTTTAGTTCAACATTTCATTGATATATCATCTACACAACCCTATATAAGTAATTAAACACTACTTCATTTTGTTAAATTATAAATCTTATGGAACTACGATGATACACTCACTTCCAACACTTGCAAAAGGAACCCAAGGATCCTAAATATCATAATAGCATATTGATAGTCATCAGGTAGCAATCTCTATAGGTCTTAAGATTCTTACTAGGTTAAGACAATAATATCTCTCATCTACAAGAATTCAAAAATCACTTCCCTAAGTATCTTAGCAACATCAAACTCAATTATTGCATGGTAAAATATGGTTTTCAAACCTAGTTACATTCATTCAAATATTGAACATTGTAGGTGGAGAATAACATGTGGGTTGAGGCATCTTGAAAGCTTGCTAAAGTCAGCGGTGCATAGGGGTGCACATGACCCAACTAATGTTTGTTTTGTAGGAATTTTCATCCATGGATAGGGTTTGTGATGATGATCGAGATAATTCTAAGAGCTTTGCAACATAATCACAAATCGGGGTTTGAAAAAACAAATAGTCTCGTGAAACTAAAAATGTCTAAAAGTTACAAAGCCTAGATTTGAGTAGGTTGAAAACCATATAGAAGGGTCAAGACTATACGTTGCGGTCCTAGGAGAGTTGTAATATCTTTCCCCATGATGATTTCTAGCAATATTCTCCAAAATGAAGCTAGGTAAATTCTAGATCTCCATGTTCCTATAGTGCATCCTCTCGAACTTTCCAAATTCATTTGTAATAAGCTAAGTGCACTCATTCCTTTGTATTGTCAAGTTTGTATCTTATTTAGCATATCGATTACAAGTATAAAAGTTGTTCTAATTATGACAATGTTGGAAGTTAATTAATCATAATATATGTATATTACCAACTCTTACATCCATTATTGTACTAATTCACTAAAATCAATTAGGTTTCATGTTAAATATAATTAGGATGTAAACGTTTTGGTGAACTTGACTCATTATTCAAACTTAGCATCAAACCTAGTTACCACTGATTATTGTATCTACATTTTCTATTAAGATTCAAACTTGATTTTCCTCTATCACCTTCCCAATATGTGGTTTCCACTTTTCCCCAATGACTCATGGTTGGTTCTACCCTTTGGGTCTCTTTACAGGGCTCCTAATTTCTTAATCACATTTCATTTTCATATCTCAATCATAATGAATCTATTTTCACATTACTTTGACGTTATTATTAATTTTTAAATATTTATCTAAAACCTCATTTTATTTTCTCTAATTTCCAAGCACATGTTTCAAAAATTCAAAATTACCATTTTTAGTAATTAGGGCATAATGAAAAATATATACACTTTTGGAAAAATTCCTTAGAATATTTTATTCCATTAATAAGATTCAAAAATACCTATTTTTGTTTCATATACTTCAATTTCTATTTTCATAAATGGTTGTTTTAATAAATTGACAATAGTCACTTTTTGGTAAAATCACTTTTGGGTCTTATGTTCCATGGTCTCTTGATAGTCAACCCTCCATATGTTGATTCTTATTATTTTTATCTAATTAGATTACTCTATATCATTTTTTCTCCCATCATAGGTTCATTCTACATATTCTCAAGTCTCCTTGTATGATTTTCTTCAACATTGTCACAAATGCAAAATTAGTCTCATGAAAATCACATAAGAAATAATACTCCCTGATACTATAACACCTTCTTATGTGGATTTAATTTTGTGGTTTATTTTAATTCCTTCTAGAATTTTTAATGATGATACATTTAAATATCTTAGAGTATGCTCAAGACTTACACCATACTTTTCAAGATCAATTTCAAGCTATGAATACTGAGATTACATCTCTCAAATGTGAGATAACACACGTAAAATTCTTCTAATACCCATCTCTATCATGTCTTTACACATCATGATAAATTTGGTTCTAATCCCACTAAGAAGAAATGTTATGCACACATTATTCATGATACATGTTCCCATATAAGTGAAGTGAAATTCCTACCACCACAAAAAGCACATCTTGAATTTGAAAGTAATGCTAGAAAACATGATATTCTATATGATTTACTTAACAATATATTAATAAATTTTCTACCTACTAATTACTTCCCTAATATTGACTTATAAAAATCAAAGGTCTACCATTTTTTAATTATCATGGAATTATAAAACATTGTGACAATGATTGTTATGCTCTGCATAATACGACAAATCCAACAACTTGAGTGTAAGGGATTTATTTCCTTTGATGCACAACATTATACTATACAATCATATCAAGTTCCAAAATCTCAATGGAAACCAAAATTTATAACACTTATATCCGATGAACATCTTATGATACTAAATACTACAAATTTTTACATATAACAAGAGTCTTCTAATAAAAAAGAGGATAAGAACACCTCTTTTGATGTAGCCACCTCCATTTATCAAATTACAACATCTTATTGTGTATCAGTACGATGACCAACTACTAGTTTAGCATGAATGATTACACACCACCTCATAACACTTAGAGAATACACAATCCCAATGTAGGGGAACACAACTATATATTCTATTGATATCTCTAATCTTCCACAACATATTGAGATTTTTTTTTTGATTTAGATGATGATATTGATTAGGATGCTAGTGCAAAGCACATATGAATAATCCTAATTACTACAAAAATTTCCTATGTCAAATGAACACTTACACACATTGAATTTAAATCCCATTGGGAGGTGAATATAATTTTGAAGTCAATGATGATGAACAACTTGATTCCCTAAGTGATCCTTTCACGAGATGTCTCTATTTATCCACACCCTAAAAATACAATTTTATGTGTCTACCTTGTGCTCCACACATTATTTTTCCACAATTACTTGAGTGCAATCTCGTGTCTCTCCCTCCACTATTGGAGGTTAATCATGGAAGTATGAATAAAAGTAATATTTTTATTCTATTGCTTATTGTGACTATAATCGCTGCATTGGTCACTTCACTAATAAATGTATTAATATTTTCCACATCATATAATCTAATGCAATTGAATGGGATGAGCCCACTAAATCTTGATCATGCCCTACTTCCTAATATTAACACCGACAAGTCTGATTTTAAAGCTCGAATTATCATCATGCGATACCATTTATGCCATATTACAATCACCCCTACCATGATAAATCTATGATGATACCATTTATGCCATATTATAATCACCCATACCATGATTAATCTATGTAATTTTAAGCTACTTCACATATTACTCATGAATCTACTTCATGCAATTCTCCTCTCAAGGCATTCCTTTCCCCACATACCTATTGTAGTACCACTAGCACTTGAGTCACTCTCTTTTGCTTCTACAAACACCAATGTGTCATCACTTCTCAATTTTTATAGGGACATATGTGGATCTCTATTCCTTCTTTTCAAGAATAGGTTTCCTTTCACTATATATGCCCCACACATACTTTTATAAGGGCCACATTTCAAATAATGTTTGCTAATCCTGTTAATCATATCCCTAGTCATCACATGTTATGACATATCTCTTTTATCAAAATGGGTATCACACATCACCCAAAATAAATTTCAACCATTGTAATCTCTTGAAGACAAGTATCCTAATCATAAATCTCAATTTAAACTCTTCTACTTCACACTATTCATAGATCTACTTCATTAATTATTCTCCCATGCCTTCTTTAGAAAAATTACCACTACACATTTAAGCCATCTCCTTCCACATAATGGGGCCTAAGACTCAATAACCTTCATTAATTTCTCCACCTCTTTAGGAGGTTCTCTCCATATATCTTTCACACTACCCCTATTTCATGTACATAGCTAATCCCTTTGAAAATATTTTAAAAATATAAAAACCATGGACATGTATATTTCACTTGAGTTGTTATTATTTTATATTATACATGTTGTTTATCACTTTGGTTTGATAAATAACATGTTTCTTTACTCTTTACACACATGCATTCACATGTTATTTTGAGCATGATACATGACATACACATAGTGGTACACGACGATGATAGGTGTCAACCGAACCCTTTACCCATACTTCACATACATCTAAGACATTTATTTTCACTACATGTACATGTTATTGTTTTATTATAATTCCTTTTCACTTCCTCATTATGTTTGATTACATCTATTGTGTACATGTTATCTTTTGAACGAACATGACTAACACTTGCATCTTGTGCATCGTTCACATCTCTTATTTCACATATTTCACATATCTTGGCTACTATATCATGTTTTCATGTTTTGACACTTGTGTTATACACATACTTATTTTTGTGTGTGTGTGTATTACCACTCAATTGTTTTCATTTCTTATGGCCTACATGCTTTGATTGTTTTTTGATACCATATGTGTTACATGTTTGTGGCATCATGCCTATCTCGTTTTTATTGCTTACTCTTTATTTACAAACCTACAAGCCATGATTGTCTTGTGACACCATGGGTGTCCCATGTTGTTGGATTTACACCTTTTGTGTGACACTATTTACATACCTCTTACATTTAATTTTATTATTGTTGTACTTACATGCATTTAGACTACTCTTGTTCTTAGTTATGTGGTTTATATTTATTGTTATCATTTATTTTCTTGTGTGTCATGGTTCCACCATGCACAAACCTTTTTTTGTAGGTACAAGTTATTCAATATGTCCACCTCTCCAACATTCTACAATCCTCTACAACTTCTCAAACATATTGTACATGGGCACACATATTTTTTTTGAGCCAAGTGCTCAACATGGTTTTCACACATGCCTTAAAATATGAGACATTCATCCGGTATATTCTACACTCACAGTGGACACATGTATAATTCTAGGTACAATACAAGTACAAACAAGGTACGATTGCTCAAACATCTAGTCAAACATAGAAATTTAGAAAAAATACACAAGTTCAAAATTGTATAGATTGGTCAAGACCATATTTATGGTCTGAACCTACCATACATTTTTTTCCTAAGGGGTAGAAACATCAATTTTATCATCAATTTTAGGTTTTCAACTACATTTTAGTTTTTTTGCACAATTTCAAGCTCAACTCACTCGGTTTAGACCAATATAGGGGACATGAATTTATTCACTCCTTTGCTATGGCATTAAATTTACACTAAAATTGCAAATATCTTAGGGGGTATGAGTCTCCTTTCTCCATTAGTATTTTAGCACATTTAAGTTTCTATTCAGTTGTGCGGCACATGGGAAGGGTATGGGGGCATCCATTATCTTTTTATCATGTGTCCTAATTTACAAAATTGGGTCTATATCCATTTGCAATGGTTTCTTCAATGGGGTTTTGGAAGGTAATCAAGTGGATAAGTTATTTGTATGTAAATTTCCTCTCCTCTTACAATCAAATGGGAATATGTTATAGTTGTTGAATAAATTTGATACCTAGTCTTCTTCTTTAGTAAGTTGTTTCAACACTTCAATATTATTTTTATTTCCTTGGAATTTCATGTTGGGTTGCATACACCTAACATTACAATTTATCCTCACTATAATAGGGGACTAATCACCCCTAATCCTTCAACAAATTTCAACAAATTCAGCAATTAAAATCTCAAAACCTGCACAAGCAAAGGATGAGATTTTCTCCTCAAAAAACAAATAGGCGTATTCCTTTTTACATATCTTTCATTTCATTATATACAAAAGTAAAATATTTTGTATTACACTTTTCATTTGAGTTAAAGTTTAATTAAATTTATCATGGACATCGACTACACTCTATGTTGTAGGTTTCATCATGGAGCATGTCAACACCAAACACAATGGGATTCTAAAAATAAACATTTGAAAAGACAAAGTGTGTATACACACTAGGTATCTTTTCCTTTATACATGTAATTCCATTTCATACTTAAAGGGGGTAGGGGGTTAAATGTAAACACTCAAATTTGTTAATTCACTCTTTGATCTGCTACTTTTGGCAATACACTCTTGCTAAGACAAGTATAATCTTCCCATTCTACTTAACACATTTGAGGTCTTTTAAAATATTATTTATCCTTGCACACTGGCATGTAGTGAAATTTTGAGAAAAAATGCATCAAATCCATAGAAAAACATCAGGAAACAACTACAAACTTTAGGTTGCATGTTTTCCTTCCCTGGGAAGGGCCATATAGATTAGTCAAGATAGTACATCTAGTCTTGTCTTGTATGGTCTGCTAGCCAGCTTATACGTTCTTGGACCAACATGTTCTCCAACTTTACTTTCAAATTCATATTCTTTTTTGGGTCTTATAATCTCTCTGAGTCATCTTTGCCTCAATAAATCATCTATGGAACCCTGTATGAGCAAGTAAACACTACCTCATTTGCTAATATAGAAATATCATGGAACTACATTGATACACTACTTCCAAAACTTATAAAAGGCATCCAAAGCTCTCTAAATCTCATAATAGCATACCTACAATTATTATGGCAGCAATATCTATATAAGTATGAAGCTTATTACCAAGTTAAGACATTAATATCTCTCATCTACAAGCATTCAAAGATCCCTTCCCCATGTATCGTAGTAAGATAAAACTCAATTCAAGTATGGTAAAAGATGGTTGTCAAAATTAATTGCATTTATTCTAATATCACATACCGTGGAGAATGATGCGATTTGAGGCCTCTTCGGATTAGTGCCAATGTTGGTAGTGCGTGAGAGGTGCCCATAACCCAACTAATGTTTGTTTTGTAGGAATTATCATCCACACCTAGGGTTTGAGATGGTGATCGGAGGATTTGAGAGCTTTGTATCATAATCACAAATTAGGGTTTGACAACAACATATAATTCTAAGAAACCGAAAGTGTGTAGAATTTACATAGTCCATATATGAATAAGTCTAAGACCATACTGAAAGGGTCAAGACCATACGATTCATCCCTATGAGAGTTGTATCGTCTTACCCCAAGTTGATTTCCGATGTGACAATCTCCAAAATGAAGCTTGGTCAAGTCCATATCTCCCTATTCATGAAGTGCATCCTCCCATAGCTTTTAAAATCATCTATAATAAGTTAAGTGTGCTCATTCCTTTGTATTGTCAAGTTTGTATATTATTTAGCATATCAATTACAAGTATTAAAGTGTTATTCTAATGTGATAATTAATGTTGGAAGTTAATTAATCATAATATCCACCTATTGTTAACCCTTACATCCCTTAGTGTACTAATTCACTAAAAATCAATTAATTTTCATGTTAAATCTAATTAAGGTGTAAACAAGCAAGTCATCATCACTGTATAACGCACTTGACATTCTTACAAATACTATTACAAATATCATTCCAAAAGTACTCAAAGCATTTTAAACCCATTCAAATCATTTGCACATCATCAACCAAGTCAAAGAGTCTAGATTCATCCATTTCCAAACATGAAAAGATCATATAGCCATGTTTTAACAAGATTAAAGTCACTCCAAGCATCACACAAGGGTTTGATCAATAAAGGGTTAGCTCACATAACATAGGCACACCATAAATCACCAATTTAACACACTTGGTACATTCTATACTATGTAATTATCTCACTATCTTGGTGTCCTAAGACACGAGGGCACACCTAAGGGGTTGGTTAGCTATTCACACTTACAAAAACACCTAGGAGAACTACATGAGACTTGATCCTATAATAATGGCATGTAGTACAACACTTGGATTGATTCGATAGCTACGAGTCTAACTACCAGGTACTCTAGCCTCTCCACACACAATGTATTTTTTCTCCATTTTGTTTGCTAATGATATATGAGAAAAGGGTTCTACATGTTGATAGGGTTTATAATTTATTGCAGGTGATTACAGGTCATATCGAAGTTGTACAAGAAACAATGACATGCACAAAAAAGATCATTTCTAGATAAGTGACGTACATAGAAATTTATAGGTCTAGATAGTCAAAGGTTCTTAAGGCGTACATTTCCATGTCAAGATAGTATAAATTTGGTTTGAACAATTCAACATTTATGTCGTCCTTCCCATGTTGAATTTGCAAATCCGTAACTTTCATTGAAGCATTTATAGTTTCATACCAACCTATTACATTATCCCGCACATCTAGATCCTCTTTGTCATGCCCTAAACAACTAAGTTTATATCTCCTCTTGTGTATTTGAGAAAGTACTTATCGTTTATCAATATTTTCAATCATTTCAAGTTTGAATGCATTATTATGATTATGTATGATTAATGTTGGAAGTTAATTAGATAATAATAGTCTACATCGCAAAACCCTCACATCCTTTTAGTCTTGTGTACTTTCCATTACATAAAATCTAACTAGGTGTAAACATACACATGTTTGTGTCCCCAACATGTATACACACGCGTGCGATGGGGACCTAAACATGTGTAGTAACTCTGGTTAAACCATGACCGAAATTAGGTGGAAATATACATGTAATAAGGTGATTAAAAGCTTGGAGAATTAAGAAAATAGAATAAATTTTTAGCTAATGGACCAATGGATATGTTGACCAAATTAATCATTTGTTAAAAGGACAAAAGTTTTTTTACCCAAATGGTGAATATTAGTCACTAACATTACAGTTAAGTATTGTACATAAGTTTGATGATCGATTAAATGGAAATAATCAATTGTCAAGGCCATAGTAAAAATATAGTATGAATAAGAAAACCAAGAGAATGAAACATAGATAAGTGGAGATAACAAATGACAAACATAGATTTGAAAGAGAACAAATATAGACAAGAAAAACAAGTCGAAAAGTTAATGACACAAAGAATTCACCAATAAAAACCTAACTCCAACTAGTAATTGATAAACATATAAATACCACGAACACTAAAGCAAAATCAAGTGTGTAAATAATCATACTTGTTTTAGAAATCTTCACTTATGTTCTTTTTATCTATGTTCTATTATGCCGATTAGTCTTACTTTCCTCCTTAGGTGATTTTGACGTTGTGGATGCCCCTTACCTATAACTCATGTAGCTAAAGGTGTTCATCGATATAAATTATATGCTTGTTCAATATTGTAATTCACTACATGTTTCCTCTAAAATATGGACAGAGATGCCAACATTCTATATAAATTAAGGGGTTCTATTTGAACACTCGCTCGGAAAAAGTCATATATTTGAATGAATCATTACCCCAAAAAAAAGAGAGAAATAAACATGAGAAAAAAATTATTTTATATCTTACTTCCATTCATGTGCCCAAAAAATAAAAATAGAAATCAAGTGAACGACAAAATGTACTCGTTTAGATCTATTTAGAAGTCCCATGTTCATGGTGCTTTGTGTACCATTTTTGGATGGTGTTATTTACATTCCTTTGTCATCTACTTCAACTAAAGGTGTGGTCACGTTTACATCCACTCATTGCCAACTTTTATCTTCTTAAGGCCCCACCATGCACTATAGTCGCCACATGAACATGTTACATTTATGTTAAAGTATATTCACACACAAAAAGGAAGAAACAAATTGAAGGCACTCCTTCACTTCACATGGAAGCAATGATTTGGTAGATTGCAAAACCTTATCTTATGTTGGTCAAGAGGACAAAATAATTATGTCAAATTAAGGGGACACATTAAAAAGGCTTGTAATGTTTTATTGTTGTTGTTTTGTTTATATTTTGAATAGCAAATTAAGTGTGGTTTAATTTTGTCATTGATTTGATTAGTGTATAGTTTCTTAAAAAAATTCTAAAGTTTACAAGATTGGGTCAATAAATATTTATATTTGATAACCAATCAATTATTAAGTCAATTTCATTGTGGTAGTAATCTTTTAAAAAAAAAAGATTACCCATCTAAAAAGGTGAGATATATGTATATATAAGTGTGGTGTATATGAGTTAGAAAAAATAGTCCAGCTAGGTATATATGTATAAGAAACAAGCAAAAAGAGGTATCCATGTGTGCATGTGGGAGAGTCCATGAGAAACATGGAGTCTGCCATGTAATTGGGTGTCAATCACGTTAAAATATAAAAATGGGCTTGGTTAAAGTGCAGATACTTTCTAAATTTTTAGTGACTGCCATTTTGAGTCTTTCTTTCTTTTTTTTTTGAGTTTACTTACAGTTTTCATTATTTGATTATAATGTATGCAACGTGGGCAGAATAAAAACACATAGACAACTGCTTTTTAATAAAAATAATAACACAGTATGGGTTGATAGCTTACGTTATAAGCCATTAATGCAATGTTCAACCTTAGACATTATTGTAATGTATATATAAATTTTTTCCACACATGTAGTATATATATATATATATATATATATATATATATATATGTAATGTATATATGTGTATCATTAATGATGGATGATATAAAAGGTTTGCCAAACTATGCAGTATATTTGTGGATATATTTAATCGGGGTCTAACAGTGGACAATAGTATAATAATAGTAGCTGCCATTAGTAGTGGCTCTTGACTCCTTGTATTGTGAAAGGATTAATATAATTCAATGTTTAAGTTGGGTTGTTACACCAACATTGATGTTGGTAAAATGTGTATCGATTAAATGGATAATATAATTATGGTGAAGCGTTCCCCTATGGTAAAGGACCTCCGAACGTTTCTCCAATTGTGTTAAATTTGACAGGTTTGACAATTGTTTGGGCGTTTTAACGTTTTCTGCTATTTTAAACCCCTTTCGCATTCTAATTTCTAAAGCTCGACTTTGTCTTACGGATGGAAATCGCGCTTGGTGGACCAAGTATTGCTTGTTGATGTCTGTGTTCAGAGGGTCGCTGAGGCTTTATTCTTTTCGAGTGTTTTCATGAGGACGTTTAACGGCCTTGAAGAGGTAAGAAAATGGGATCGACGTTTGGCAGGAATGTTTTGTTACTTATTAATATTGGTATTGTATTGAATCTCGGTGGAATCTTAACCTCGTTTTATGACTTGGATTTTTAGGGGCTTGTTCTTGTCAATGGCATCACTAGCATCAATAAAATCATACCCATGACTCTGCGCATAGCTCTTCTTGTTCGGCTCCACCAATTTCATGAGACCCTGGAAAGACCTCGTAGGAATACTACCCAACTCATCCGAGGCGGTCACCATTGCAATCTTATATTTCTTCAAACTATCCTTATTCTTAATTGGGGTTTCAAAACACTACCTCCCCAGGTTATTGGCTCTGAATGAACAACCCCAGAGCTATGGATCAAAAGTAGGGTTACAATAATCGGAGAAGTAACTAAATACATTAAAGGCACGAAAACCCCACAGTTTGAGGAACAATCTGTTTTGTAATGTGTTTCATTGCTTGTTTATCAATTCAAAAAATAATTAGATGGAATTTCATATCGAGCCAATAATCAAATGCATTAGGATTCATAACATCCTTAACGTACCCTCTTTACTTATACTTGGATTTTTGTAATAATCAAATGCATTAGGATTCATAACATTGGTATCAAAGTCACTTTCCTTGTTTTTGAGGAAGAAGCCCTACGGATATTGGCTTGGAAACAGATCTGACGATCCACAAAAGATTATATTGCGAAGTCAATTTCATACTGTTGCACAATTTCTTCAACTTGAAAGAAATTTTTAAAACATTTCCAAAAACTGGTGACAATAGTGATTATAAGCATAAACATGTAGATATTGGAACACATGAATGGAAAAACTTTCATTTTGAAAAACTTATGTTATAGAGGCTAATGCTAGGTGGAAGCTGGATAAATTTTCTTAACTGATGGTAAAAGGTAATAGAACGGGAGAATCTTCTAAGCAAAAAGGAGATAAGAATGAATTTCATGAAAAGAAAAGAATGAAGCCCCAAATTCAAATCAAGAACAAAATTAAAAGATAAGCGAAAGAGGTGTGTTCCCGTCTAGAAAACTCTCCAATTTTTCAGGTGCAATAAAACATTCAAAAATAGACCATTATTGTTTCAAGATGCTTGTATAATTTCAAATTTCAATTTGACCAATGTGGATTTGACAAATTGGCAATTGGTCTGAGTAAACAACATCAAGGAAATATACATACGTGGTGAATAAGAGGAAACTATATAATGTCATGACTTGCGGGGTTCATTAATGGCATCAAGATCAATACTTAAAAATTTTGTAGTCACATTGAACAAAACATTAAAATACATGAGACCATTGTACCCATTGAATGAATCGAAATTAGCATCGCTCGACTCGCTAAAATACATTCATGATGTGTTTGTGGGATATGGCCGTACATGTTGCGAAGGTCGAATGAAAATGTCCTATTCTAGGCAAGCCACACACCTGCTGAGTAAGAAAAAGCAGAAGTCATTATGGAATTTACATGAGATTTTTCAATTTTTATTGATGAAACCCCTCTTTCCTTTAACATTGGTTTCATCACAAAATACCCTACATCGAGACCTTGATACTTGCGATAAGTACGTATTGGCAATTGGTTTGAGTAAACAACATCAAGGAAATATACATACGTGGTGAAAATATTAAAAAAAGAGTAAAATTGCCTTTGAAAATATCAAAGCTTTATACAAAACACTTACCATTATATTGGATAAGAGGAAACTACATAATGTCATGACTCGCAAGGTTCATTAAGGGCATCAAGATCAATACTTCAAAATTTTGTGACTGTTGAACAAAACATTAAAATACATGAGACCATTGTACCCATTGAATGAATCCGAAATTAGCATCGCTTGACCCACTAAAATACCTTCATGATGTGTTTGCGATATGGCCGTACATGTTGCCAGGTCGATGAAAACGCTCCTATTCTAGGCAGGCCACATCTGTAGGTAAGGAAAATAGAAGTCATTATGGATTTTACATGAGATATTTTCAATTTTTATTGATGAAACTCCTCTTTCCTTTAATAGCCCATTTCATCACAAAATACCCTACATCGAGACCTTATACTTGCATAAGTATGTATTGGCAATTGGTTTGAGTAAACAACATCAAGGAAATATACATACGTGGTGAAAATATAAAAAAAAAAAGTAAAATTGCCTTTGAAAATATCAAAGATTTATACAAAACACTTACCATTATATTGGATAAGAGGAAACTACATAATGTCACAATTGCAAGGTTCATTAAGGGCATCAAGATCAATACTTCAAAATTTTGTGACTGTTGAACAAAACATTAAAATACATGAGACCATTGTACCCATTGAATGAATCCGAAATTAGCATCGCTCAACCCGCTAAAATACCTTCATGATGTGTTGTGGGATATGGCCGTGTACATGTTGCCAAGGTCAATGAAAACGTCTGTTCTAGGCGAGGACACACCCTGCAGAGTAAGAAAAATAAAGTCATTATGGAATTTACATGATATTTTTCAATTTTTATTGATGAAACCCCTCTTTCCTTTAATGACCTAGATTTCATCACAAAATACCCTACATCGGAGACCACGATACTTGCATAAGTACGTATTGACAATTGGTCAGAGTAAACAACATCAAGGAAATATACATACGTGGTGAAAATATTAAAAAAAAGAGTAAAATTGCCTCTGAAAATATCAAAGCTTTATACAAAACACTTACCATTATATTGGATAAGAGGAAACTACATAATGTCATGACTTGAAGGTTCATTAAGGGAATCAAGATCAATACTTCAAAATTTTGTGACTGTTGAACAAAACATTAAAATACATGAGACCATTGTACCCATTGAATGAATCCGAAATTAGCATCGCTCGACCCACTAAAATACCTTCATGATGTGCTGCGAGGATATGGCCGTACATGTTGCCAAGGTCGATGAAAACGTCCTGTTCTAGGCAGGCCACACACTGCAGGTAAGAAAAACATAAGTCATTATGGAATTTACATGAGATTTTTTCAATTTTTATTGATGAAACTCCTCTTTCCTTTAATAGCCCAGATTTCATCACAAAATACCCTACATCAGAGACCATGATACTTGCATAAGTACGTATTGGCAATTGGTCTGAGTAAACAACATCAAGGAAATATACATACGTGGTGAAAATATTAAAAAAGAGTAAAATTGCCTCACGAAAATATCAAATCTTTATACAAAACACTTACCATTATATTGGATAAGAGGAAACTACATAATGTCATGACTTGCAGGGTTCATTAAGGGCATCAAGATCAATACTTCAAAATTTTGTGACTGTTGAACAAAACATTAAAATACATGAGACCATTGTACCCATTGAATGAATCCAAATTAGCATCGCTCGACCCGCTAAAATACCTTCATGATGTGCTGCGGGATATGGCCGTACATGTTGCCAAGGTCGATGAAAACGTCCTGTTCTAGGCAGGCCACACGCTGCAGGTAAGAAAAACAGAAGTCATTATGGAATTTACATGAGATTTTTTCAATTTTTATTGATGAAACCCCTCTTTCCTTTAACAGCCCAGATTTCATCACAAAATACCCTACATCAGAGACCCTGATACTTGCATAAGTACGTAGTGCAATCTGTTTCATTCCCATATTTTGCACGTTGTATAAGACTTATATACAATATTGGGATTTTAATTAATATATGGTGATTTTGTGATGTTGTATGGGTTATACTATTTTTCCTGGCCGTTGTTGCTATTGGAGGTTATGTAGTTTATAAATACAAACTTAGAGTAAGTAAATAGTTGCTAAATTGCATTGGTGTCATTTTTCTAGGCTTGAAAAACTTTGGAATTGTAGTTCATTTTTGACAAGTGCATGGTATTATTTCTGATATATTGCATATCTCAACCTTGGATGCAGTCATACATGGACTCTGAAATCAGAGCCATCATGGCCCAATATATGCCTCTTGACAGCCAAGGAGAGGTCCCCAATCATGTTCACGATGCAGGGCTATAAATGATGGTACCTCGACCTGTTCTGTGCAGTGATTGTTCACAATTTCTCACATTTATGCAGGTTGATAATGTGCTTCTTTACCTTTAACTTGTCAGTCATCCTAGGAATCTAGATTGGGCATCAACTTTGCAGATGAATCTACAAATTTTTGTATGTGCTTGTGCATGACTATTGCAGGTGCATCCATTAGGTTCTTTTTTCAACCTTACAAGTCATGCAAATTATAGATGCTCTTTAAATATCCTCGGTACAAGCTCCCTGCTCATGAGCATCATGCTTACTTTTGTACCATATATCATGATAAGTTGGGGAGGATTTGATGGTTCTTGAACAAATTTGATATCATTTTGTGATTGATGCATTAATTTATAAAATTTTAAGGTTGTTTTTTAGATCACAGTCAACCTAGATGCCCCTGTTTTGGGAACCCACAAAGGGAAATATCTGATTTACTTAGTTTCATGGTTATCTTATGTTTGAAGTTCCAACATAGCCAATTTTGTTTATAAATGTGTTCTAAAGAATTGTAAGACAATTGCTATAAAGAGACTATGCAGTCACTACCCACAAAGCTCTCTTGAATTTGAAACTAAGCTGGAAACAATTGGAAGCATCAAGCATCGAAATCTTTTGAGTCTGCATGGATATTCACTTTCTCCACTTGGAAACCTGTTGATGCATGTTCTTGATAATCAGCTTAAATCTCCCAGTCCTCTGCTCTTGCCAGCTAAAGTATGTTTATATTGATTTTTCTGGCATGTATTTCAGACTCTTGACTATTTATATATGGCTCAGTTTTTTGTTTCTATGTTATAGGTCATAGTGTTGTCTAATCCTATGGATAATGTATTTTAGTCACAAGTAAAAGTATTTTATTAGGACTGGAAAACTCCCTTAAACATCTCAAGGTATAATGTGTTCGTTAATCTTGTATAAGATTCCACATTGCACATTATCAGGTAATGCTTTATACTGAACTACATGATGCTTTGGTAATTAGTACAATAACATGAGGTACATGATGGACATGTTATGTTTACATGATTTCATTTTATGGGTGACAGTTGACAATTGTAGAATTTGTCTTCTCTTTAGGTTTCACATCCCCAAGCATTTTAACATAACCAATAACAAATCCAGTCATGATATGACTAAAGATTGTACCAAACATTGCTATTCCTTCTCATCTCCATCAAGCACATCAAGAACCAACCTGAAAAAACAAAAGCTGGCAAATATTTCCCAAATGTAATGTAACTCTAAACATGTTAATTCTTGCATCTCACTTGTACTTTGATAAGTCATCTCACTCTACCCTCTACACATTAGCTCCATATTTTACTACTTCCATCTCAATGACAGTATTTCAAGTTAAAATAAGCACATGAATTTATAAGATTATCGAGATATTCACTAATTACATCACGAGAAGTTATTCCTGAAAAGATGTAATACCGTGCCATTTTATAGAACTACTAAAACCCCAAAGAGTTGTACCGATACAATGTTTAGAAGTCTACTTGGAATTCTATTGGATTTTGAACCATGGATTTATAATTGTTGAGCATTTGATGTACATGTGTTTTCAAACATGAATTTTTGTTTATCGGCAGGTTATAATTCATCTTTCTCCAATATATTCTTGTTTTGAAATTGTTTAATGGTTCATTCTTATTCTTATCAATTAGGATGCTACTGATTCTCCTGTCAAGATCTGAAGCGCGGTGGATCTCGTGAAGGGTATTTTTGCTTCACTTCATAAAGAGACATATACACTGTATGACCTCCTTCTTGTATTCATATATTTTTCAATTTTTGCATGTAACTTTTTAAATTTTTGTTGGCATGTTAGAATATTTTTGTTGTGATTAGTCACTCAAATATCACATCTACGGTCTTGATAAGGGTGTTATGGAGTGACTCAACAATTTTCAATATTAAACTATCTTATTAGAAGTGCACCTTTCATGTGATTAATTACAAGAAGGTGTTACCCCTATGGGAAAGGGCTTTGCGGACATTCATGGGACTATGTCAAATTTGACGGTTTAAATGACAGTTTGCTATTTTTAACAATTTTACTTTTGTTATTTTTAACAATTTTACTTTTTACTTTTCTAACAATTTTGTTTTTCTGATTTTGCATGTTGCTTTGGCTTTACTATTTTTAAATTTTATTTTATAACTTTTGCATGCATTAATCTTTAAATACTGGTCACTAACACTATCCAACGCTAAATACATTGTCAGGTATTCAATCGGCTTTAATTTGGAGCTCTTCGAAAAGTGTTAGCAGAAGCCTTGATTTTCTTTTCGGATTGCGGTTTATCTTCTTTCTCTCCCGAGCTATTTTTAGGGTCAATTAAAGGTAATCAATCTTTTCCAGTAGCGTCTTAGGTTGAAGGTAAAGAATAAAAATACTAAAGTCAACTTTACATTGGATAACAAATGGCTAATTTCTACCAATCTTCAAGATTACGCATACAATTTACATCCTGCTCCATGCTAAATTCTTCGTCAATGAATTTTGTCAACGCACACTGGAATTGAACAGTATGATATGCTTTTCTTTTTCCTGAAGTAGCTGATGGTTGACCCACTTTAGATTTTGCAGGTTCTACAGTAAATCAAATTTCAAAACCCACGGAAAACAATTCATCCACATCAACAATTGAAAGGCTATGACATTTCAATTCTCTTGAGGACTAGCTTTCCCATGTTGCTTACGATGCCTTGAACCCTGCACCTACGGAATCTTGATCCGTAACAAACATTTTGACAGGTTCACACGAACTAACAGTAGTAGGATACTCTTTGGCCAAGGGTATGGGAGCAGGTAAACACATTGCGAGCGAAATATTTAGCATGGCAAGGTACCGGTGGGCGATTTATCTTTACCCCGACGAAAAAAATCATGAAGACAACTCTCTGTATGTTTCTATGTTCGTGGCATTGGTGAGCAAAGGCACAGACATTAGGGCTTTGTTTAAGTTGAGCTTGATGGACCAGAGCGGGAAAGGGAAGCACAAAGTTCAGAGCCATTTCGATCGCCCGCTTGTGAGCGAGCTGTATACTTTGAAGTACTGCGGGAGCATGTGGTGAGTACACGCAATGCATCTTTAGTTCCTTCTTTTCTAATTTCAATTGCAAGGATTTTATGTATTTATGGATGGATTTACTCTAATCCTCAACAATAGAAGTAGAGTATGTATTTATAGTGTATTTATAGATGAAATTTGTGTGATATGGGACAATTGTTAGTAGAATTTTGTTTTTCATGCATGAATTTATTCCGATCCGCTATAATTGTAGTAGACTGGTGTATTTATGGACCTCAAAAGCTGCAAGTTTTTAAAGGAGAGCATATTGAGCTCAGGTTTGGATGTATAGTTATGCACCATGTACACGTTCTTGTGTTATGGTTATTTGTGGACATTAATTTCAATTTCAAATTCAAATTATCTATGTTACCTCTGTTCATGAATGACTAGTAATGCCAGATCTTGAGGTTACAATGGATACATACATAAAAAGTTGGTAGAGATCCCAAGAGTCTAGAGGAGTTATATAAGGCAAAGCGCTAGAAAGCTATATCATTAAACTAAATGTTCCATTCATGGTAGAGGTATTGGAGAAATTTGGTAAAAGTAGTAGTTATGTCAATGATGGCTTTGATTATCAAACACAAGGTATTATATGATTTTTATGGCATTTTCAGATATTGATTTCATACAGGTTGGTTGGCTTGGTTTTGGTAGGTGTAAGATAGTAATTACGACTTTTAAATCGATGAGGTGAAGTTTGATTGATTTTGAATTTAACAATGTTGTTTTTGGTTTTAGATGTAAAATATCTACAGAAACGATCATATATCTCCCTGCAAATCATACCCTTTATATTTTATGTTTAAATATTATACTATTTTACATAATTGAAAGAAGACTACTGAAATGTTATGTTTAAAAATAGTTTCACAGGAATTATTTGAAGTTGCACATCTTGTCCCTCTTCGAACTTGTAGTCTGATGGTCTGTAGTAGGAGAGGGGCTCCTATAACATTGTTTTTTGTTCATAGCTAATTTTTGAACATTGTTCATTGGGATTTGTAATTCGTGTACTAAGGATATAAAATCTTGCACATGTATGGAAGTCTTCATGTATTCATGTTAAGTTCGAACAACCTACTCCGCAAAACGCAACCACTAGTGATATAAGATATGCAAATGTATATGTACAAATTTGCAACAAATTAGAAATGTAGAAATAGAACCTTTAAATGTAATGCTTCATCTATATATCTACACTTACAAAATCAATCATATCCATTATCAACGTCAACTACAAAAGTAATAACTATCCCTCTAAAACAAATAACATATATTGTTCGGCGTTCACATTGCATTGTACACATGCGATTGCTAGTTTTAGTTTTATTTTAAAAAAATCCACCCTTGGGAAATGTTAAAAGCATTATAGATTTTTAAAAAATATATTATTGAAATTTATAAATTTATTGTCTTTTCATTTTTGTTGGTTGATTGGTTGTAGAGGGTTTCAATTTAACTTTCCTATTGAATAAGATTGAAAATATCTTTTTAAGAAAAAATATTTTCAAAAGAAAAAATGGGCTCTAAACACTACTATAGTTCCAACATATCATAATGTTTTAATTTTGATTTTGATTTTAAAATAAATAAAAAAGGTATTGATAATATGGAATACTTCACTGTTCTGTTTGTTTTTATCTTTGTTTTTGTGGTCTCTTCTTGCTTTTTGCGGTAATTTTGTCTTCTGATACATGCTCGGTTGAGTAGTTGTTTAAGGCTACTTGAGCTTCATTTTAACACTCGAGATCTTGATCCATTCTCTCTGATTCTCACTCTTATTCCGGCTCTTAGGCCTTCTTTTTGTTCTCAAGGGTATAGTCCCTTTCAAAAACTATTTGCCAATAATAATAAAAAAATATATGGAATCTAATGTTGGCAATTTTATTGACATCTCACACAAATATTCAAGATATCAATCTCAAATCCTTTATCTTGATTGTTTTGCAAATCATTGTTAATAACTTTATTACCTTCTTTACATATTTCCTATTGACTAGTGAGAAATGGTGTCAATCTAAATACACCAATTTGTGAGGTTCAAACCGATATTTCCAATAAAAAAGAATGAGTGCCAATAGAATACTTGAGATTACTTGATTGATTTCTACAAGAAAAAGAAAAACTTTACACTCATGGAGATTACAACCCACATCATTTAAGGTTGCAATCGTTCAACACCTCTCAACATAATTATAGAAAGGAAAACACAACAAATTTCTTAAAATCTTGTTAAATTATTTTATGGGGTTTTCACTTTGTGTTGAAAGTCATTTCCGATGATCATTTTCTAAATGTATTTTTGTGATGAAATGTGTAACTAGAATGATAAATAAGGAAGTGGGAAGTGTAATTGTGTGAGATATGTCGATAAAATAACTAGTAAATATATATTAAATACATCTATCTAAGAAATAGTCTATCAATATCAATCTCAAGGCCCTTCTCTTGAATGTTTATCATATTATAATTATTATTGAATTCATTATTTTCTTCACAAATTTTATACTAAATGTTGCCAAATGATGTCAATCTAGCTATAATAATGTGGAAGGCTAAAAAAATATTTGCAAGAAAAAAAGGCTCAATTCCATTGTATGGATAAAATATTTAAATTTTTCATTAAAATCAAGAAAAGTAAAAAAATTCTTACTTGACAGATAAATGGGCGTCAACTTTAAGGTTGGGATTAAAATTGAACACACTCACGAACATTACAACCTAACTTAACACCCCTTACACATCCATTGTAGGATGCCTCATCCATTTAACCATGATAATATAATTTTTCTTATTTTTTAGAGAAGTCAATTGAAAATTTGTGACATCTTGAGTATATACTAGAGTTTGGATCTTATGTTTGTAGAATATGATGCAACGATTGCATAGCTAGACTAAGGTTAAATATCACTAGCTCATGGCACAAAAAAATAATAATTCATTAATCAATGTGAAACCCTTGATGGGAAAACTTTGATGACAAATCAAAGATAAGTAATCTCAATATTGATACATGTCCACATTTTTCAATGTATATATTTAATATATACATACTAGTTGGTAGTAATAAATAAGAAAATGACATGGGGTCATCTTGATAAGGTAGTACATAACATGTCTAATCATAGTGGTGGGTAATTTTAGGGTAAGTGCACTTGTCATACCCTTTGAATTCGAGACTATCATATTTTGGAAATTGTGTCGTAAATATTGAATGAATTATGAGGGTGAGACAATAAGCCTTGTTGCGTAGCCATGTGTATAGTTATATGCATGGATGTATGTCCTGAGAAGGATATACACACATACATGTAATTACACACACAACCACATGACATCGCTTATTGCCTAGCATCCGTAATAAGCTTAACATTCTCATCTTACCTTTGTTTCTGGTATGGAAGTAAGGAATACTTATGTTGATGAATATATGAAGTTGGCAGTGCATTGTTGTTATTTCTTTGTTGAACTTAATTAATTTATGTAAACATTGTTTTACATCATTTGTTGACTCGAGTACTAATGGCCACCTGCCTTGCCGAAAATGACAATTTGATGTAAACTGATACCTTTCTTGATTGTTGTTCATGATGTTGAATTTGATAACTTTCTATTCTATATTGAATAGTGACTTGTTAAGGATGACTGGAATTACTCATAAGGTTTATTGCAAAATGAATGACCCTCTCTCGGGATGAAAGTTGTAAACCTTGTATGTAAATACTATATGATTGATCTAGTTCATCATGTATAAAAATATTATGTGTGGTTCAACTGTTCTTTGATCACCATTATTTTCTAGTGTTTCAGTGATATTTACATACCATTCAACTATCAATTAGTTGAGAAAAGATGAATTTGTAAATGAAGACTATGGTATTTCATAACTGTTGTGTAAAATGTTTGGGTTGGAAATCGATAGTGTTAGCTTAAATATTGCTAAGCCTAAAATGGAAACATTTTAACCCTATTTAATTTTTTGGTCAACCAAGACCGATAAGTCAATTGCTTATTCTTTGATTATTTCAATCTCCAAACAGAGACTTGAACTTTAATCGGTGTATTAAGACATGCAAGTTTTGGGTAAGGTTTGATCGATTAATGTAAAGGTAAAAATTGGTCATTGTAGACCCATGCACTATGAAGAATCTTGTGTTAAATAAGCCTTGACCTAAAAGACTCCATACATGCCATAATTGGTGGAAAGTTAAATGTTAAGGTGGAGACATAGTCATCATGCAAACATAGTTGACTTAGAATCTTAAGCTCCATGCAGAACGTTTGACCAAACATTGGATTATTATTGATTCCACCATGCAACTTGAGGAAGTATTTTATATTTAAAATCCCTGCTAATTTAGAGGGTAATATTGGTGGCGGTGGGGTAGTTCCAAAATTGCCGAGGCACTATAATTCTTAAATGCATTAAGTGTGCATTCAATCCCTTGGGAACGATGAAGCTTCTTAGAGAAGCTAACCACATGCATACCATTTTGATCATTCTAGTTTTGGCTTGAAGAGTTAAGTGGAGATGAGGTTAGCTGTAGTTGAACTCTATGAATTTTGAGAAGAAACTCAAGCTCCAACTCCAGTCTTTTGCATGCAAGTTTAAAATCTACTGAGAGATCTTCGACTTGTAATAAATATGCATTATGGGATTGTTTTGGGGTGTTGGGAAAATATTTTGGTCACCGTTTTTGAGAAGAATTTGGGAGAGGAGTCGCTGAAGGTTTTCTCGAGCCTAGAATGATTTGGAAAGGAGATTACTAACACTTTCTAGGCATGATAAACCTTATTCCTTTTTCTAGCAGTTTATTCCATTGCACTTTTATGTAAATGAAATTCCTTGAAAGAGATTTTGAGATGTTAAAATGAAGTGGGGTTTTGGGTTGTTAATTTCATGCAAATAATTATGTCGGGGTATGAAATAGAGTTACAAGATAATTATAAATGAGTTGTCGCTTTGTACAAATTTTCTCCTGCAAATGCACCATTTGTTATGAGAACTCTTGATATTTCGTAGCTATAAGTAAGTAATTTAATACTCAATAAATGGGTGTGTAGGTACTATACATTTTTATGGTTAATAGAACCCTGGGGATATGTCAAATTCTAATCATGTGTTTTACCATTATTAGTTGATAAAATGTTTTGTGGGAAAATCATGATATACCACTTTGGAATCATGGATACGTCGTAAGGTTTGAGTGTTAAATGATGATGTTAAATATATAATGAACCGAATCCACGATTCGGATGCAAATGAATTAGGAGCTTGTCATCCTGAGCCTTGTTTCACAATTTTGAGATTTTGATGTCATTAAACAGATCACAGAGATAATTCTCTCTGTCAGTGGGAAGTAAGATAGAAGGTAAAGGTACCTACTCACCATTCGGAATGACGAGAGTCATGTTGTGGGAATGTGCTCTCATAATTTTAATTGGGCTTAAAAAAAAAATATAATGTAGGGGATAGCGGTTATTGTGCCCTTGGTAGAGAAAGTTTATGGACTTCTCAGGGTTAATGGAAAACTAAATCAATCCCTGCTCGACTGAAATATCTTTCTGAGCTATGAGAATGTGTATTATCTCTATGGGAAGCTAGTCCCTGATACAATGTTTATCTTTAAATACTTTTGTGATATATTTACCATAATATTAAAACTAATAGTAGTTACCGAACCAGTCGTATAGAGTTTATTGGCTATAAGTAAGGGAGCTACTTTCAGCTGACAAGGTGTATAAGTACCTTTCCTAAATCTAATTAACTTAGTTCACAAAAACTCCTTGAAATTGACAAGTGTTTTAGTGATTTGTCTGCTATTGGTTAATTATTTGTAAAGTGGCGATAAATACCATTGTGGCTAGTGATGGTTGAAATAAGTAAATTTGTACATACTTGTATGAGTACTTGAAAATAGAGAAAGATATGAAATAAGTGAATCTGTACATACCTATATGAGTTACTTGGACAATATAGAAAGATATAAATAGTAACCTCAAGATCTAAGCTAGTAATGTATGGAAGATGTAAGTTGAATGGATTTTGTGTCTTATCCTCAAGTAGCTAAATTTCAAAATAAGTTAGTAGTTGTTGGATGAAATTATAATTAATTGGTTATGTTGCTATTACTGACTTTTCTTCTTGAGTGAATTATATAAATCAATGCAATGCAACATTTCATTTACTTAAATGATCAATGACATAAACCTTTAGGTAGGGAAAAAGGTTTGTCATGCTTAGTTCATATGAATTGACAGGTGCTAACATTTTTTGCAGATAAATCTCTGAAGGATGGAAGGAAGAACAAATTTGAAAAAGTTTAATGTTCTTTATGATTGACAAAGGATGATTATAATATTTCTGGAATTGTAAATTATTGAATTACCAACTATTTTTTTTCATGTTATCATGAAAGGGCAAAAATTAGATAATATGTTGTATTGGTACAAAAACGAAACAATGAAAGAAGAGTATTTGATCTCTACAAGGTCTTGTTGTTTAGTTTTGTAAATTTATGAAATAAAAGTTATCAGTTCTGAAATAAATTCAAAGCATTGTGTAGTGACCTTGACCTTTTATTACTGTCAGTATGTTGAGGTAATAGTGAATAAATTAGTATGCAAATGTGGTAGTGCTAATTAGAATACTTCATGACTATACATCTGTCTATAAAATAGTATGATGTAATAATTAAGGATATTCATATTACGATAGATATATTTCCAAATTAAGTAGTGGATTGACCAATATGGAATTGTGTTTAAAAAAAAAAAGGGACTCATAGGGGCATAATGATCTTATGCACCATAGCAGACCATTAATGGGGGAAACATTCTCTCCTTTTTACAAATGTAATATTATAACTTGTGATGAGGAAGTTTGTATATTTCTGAGATATAAATTATATCATATTAAAGGATTAATATAAATACATGATGTGATTAAACATTCATGAGCTAAAGTGCAATATGGGCTGAAGTTTACTTCATTGGTATGATTTACTTGATTAACTGGTAGTAGTACTATAATTAAATTGATCAATTAATGAAAAAAGGAAAAATATTTCCAATACGATTATGGGGCTATCAATCTTGTATGTGTTGACCCATTAAAAGTTCTCTGAAGGACATTGTTATGTACTAAGAATCATAAGAATCACATTTTCCTTAAGCCACCTTTATAATGGGAATTTGACTTCTGAGAATGTTACAAGTCAACATGTATGGGTAACTTGGGAATGCAAGGTTACCTAACCCACCAGTGGATACTATTCAAGGATTTAATGATATTAGGTTCTTTATAAGGGAAAATACTAAAATGAATCATTATGATCTTTTTGATAAAAAATTATATGATCCAAATTGAAAAAAAAGTACACCTTTAAGGTTGAGAAGGTCTTTAAGTGATGAAACCTAAGGAAATACTTACATACTATGAGCTTATGGTAGGTACGAATAAATGACCTATTATAAGTATGCTCAATTGAATATTCTCAATTAAGCATAATATAAGAAAGATGGAAGACTTAAGATGAAATGATAGGTAACATCAAGAGCATGAGAAATTCGATAAAGGAATGATACGTACTCACACCTATCAACAATATGATATTGTATCACCTTTATTGATAATGAATATAGATATATGGTACTAACATTCCCTATAGTGATATAGTTATATCAGTGGCATAAAGTAAAGCTACGTTGGTAAGAAACATAGGCTTAATTGATTAAGCTAAGACAATATTAAATTTGTAATGCTGAACTTAAACAAAGATTGTTTGATTTCCATTTATGGTTATCAATGACTTGTGATCTAATGAGGTAATTAAGCGTATTTAGAGAAATTAAATATTCTTGAATCTAACAGAGATAAGACCTTAGTTGTGACTCATTCGAGGAGGAATTGTCGTGAGAACTAGGCTATCCTATCATGATTTATAATTACCTTACAAACAATAAGATACCTTGCTCCAATATAGAATGCTTAGTGAGCTAACTCACTACATCCACTACACAATCGTATCCCTATAAAGAAGGTTTCATCATTTGGATATTGTTTCTTAGTAGCTATACCGATTTGCCTCATCAAGAGTCTAGATTGTGGCAAGATATTGCAATAATAAGTACAAACCTTGTTAGAGTTACAAAGTCGATTGAACCTCATGAATACGCACCCCGATATCAATTTATGATGGTTACGGGATGGGAAGTGGTCTAGTGATGAAGTGAATCATTACAGAGACACTTACTTTCCCATAGACATCATAGGATGACATGGAGGTATGTCTTCTTGTAGGTTAATCTGGCATTGTACCTTGTACAAGGTTGGTAGTTGTTAACAACATCAATGTTTGTAGATCCATATAACTGAATAAGTGAATAAGGTGAGATGAAAATTCCTATGTATGAGTGTGTCATCCTGAATTGAGCATAAAATATATGAATTGAAACTTTGCACAAAGTAGTGTAAGTCATATTACACTCAATGATTTACTATGATCTAAGTTGTAGATGCCGATGGGAATTCTATGGTAGAACCTAGGTAGACATTTAGATAATACTAAGCTATGAGATTCATGTGGAATTACTAGGTGGAACCCAAGTAGACACTTATGTATCTTCACTTAATTATCATATCCTGCTAAAAGAAAACCAAAGGATACATTTGATGTATTGGCTCGTATAGAGAGATGAGGGAGATTGAATAGGTTAAGTATTCCTTATGTAATTGCACATGGTGTATGATGGTTATTGGAAATGGATTGCATTAAGGTTTATGTTGGATTTAAATATATGGGTATTTAAATCGAGAAGCATAAAGTAAGATAAATATATAAAAAAAATCCAGGATGTTAAGTAACAAAAGTGGATGTTACAACACTAAGTTGGGGCCCAAAAGGGGGTCTTAAGTGACACTTTTTTTTCTAAAAATAAAAATCTTCAACTTCTACAAGTTATTTGAAATAGTTACACTCAAAATTGGAAGATGTTATAAGAACATGAATCGTAGCATTTTGAGTCTAGTTTCTAAGCTACTTTTTTTTTTTAAAAATGGTTAAGTGTAAGTGGGTTAAATATCTAAAATACCAATAGGTGCTCATGTTTTTGTTAAAAACATAGTAGATAGTCGGTCATGCCCCCGCCCCCATTTTTTTTTAGCACTATTTAGTATTTTTGAAAACCCTTTGGTAGAAAGATAGATAGGAGCATCTAGTTTATGATAGTATTTTTTAGATTTTTTAGTGAGTATTTATTTTTTATGATTTTTCAAGTACAAAGATTTTAAATTTTGAAAAATAAGAGATAGCTGACCGTGCCCCCCGTTAACTACCTCAAAAATATCAAAAATTAGATTTTTTTTTGAATATGTGTAGAATTAGTCCTAGTTTGTGACTGTATAATTTTTTTTTCAATTTGGATGAGTGAATCAAAAGATACACAATGAATGATAGATGTGTATAAATTCAAAAAAATAGCTATAAAAATACATAGTTAGAAAACAATAAGTATGGAAACCTTATACTAGTTAGAAAATTGAAAAATCATATATTTAGAAATAGATAGTTTTCTTGACGTCGTAGGAAAATTTTTAATAAATGGGTTGATCATTTTTATGGGATTTTTAGTTGAGGAAGAAAAATTTTAGCATTTTTTTGTTGAAAACACACGGTTTGTTGTGTTTTAGCCACGCCTTAGTTTTGGGGATCTAATGCAAGATCTTTGAGATTTGGAAAATGCGTAGAAAGAAATATGAGCGCATTATAATGCGAGTGCATTTCTTTTTTACACATTACATGCCCTCAAATGTTCTTTTCCACCTATTTCATGGGATTTCTGTCCCCACTCTATGTTTTTTGCATATTCTTTGTACTTACCCGCACATAATTTTGATTAGTTGAGGTTGTCCCCTACCCCATCATCTATATTTTTCTAATTATGGGGATATAAGCTGATGTAAATACAAGAAGAAGGTTAAAAAAATACCAGAGAAATTAGAAGAGGATAGAATAAAGAAAGTGAAGTGAATGCAAAAACTTTGTGGAGGGCAAGGTACATCTATTATGTCAAATGTACCTGATGTTTTATAAAATGATGATGAAATAAATAATGAAATTGAGGAGAATAATAATTTTGCAATGAGTATTGATGATGAATTGAATGATAATGTTGTTATGGATAAATAATTTGGTATGAATGATAATATTGAACCTTTACTTGAGATTCCAAATGTTAATCCTAAAATTTACATGGAAACATTGAATGAAGAAAGTAATCTTGCTAATGAATCTTTACCTCTAAGAACACCTACTTCCATTTTGCATAGAAAACCCATTCACTTAATTGAAATTGATGAAAACATCATAAAACCAATGCCTAACAAAATGTTTGAAAGAAATGTGAGAAGAAAAGCTATGGAAATTTGGGATAATTACTTTGAGAATTTAAATGATACAAAAAGATGTCAATTATTTGTTACATTGATGAAATTAATCAAGATGAGACCTACAATGAAGACCCTAGGGTTAAGAACATCTAATGTTGATGATCAAAATGTGGAAATTATTGAAAATATACATAAATCATACCATGTCTGTAGGTGTCAAAAATGCTCCAAATATAGTAATGATACATATGTACACTTACTAATTGTATAGTAAGTGATAAAAAATTATAAACGATTGATTAGAAAAACAAGTAGAGCCTTGAAGCTAAACAAAAAAACACTAATGAAAGAAATAGGAGATGAAAAGTCTTAAGTCAACAAATAACACTGACTATTGGGAATTCTCTAGTGGACTCCCATAGAAAGAAAAGGATGCATCTAATATTCTACAAGAATTAATTGTAAAATTTTGGAATGAGAACACAAGGGTGTCACCAAATAAAAGAGATACAAAGAAAAAGAAGAATATGTACTTGTAATCATGAAGTGCATGCAAAACATTTTTAGATATGACTCAAACACAATTGTTTTCTAATTTTAAGAAAGAAAATCAAGAAATTAACATTAGACAATTTTTTTTTGAAATGAACAAACCCTTTTATGTGAAAATTGATCACTCACATACCACTTGTTGTAGGCATCATGTTGAATTTTTAATGCATTATGATGTTTTTTTCAAGTATGTTGTGTTTTGCATACAAACATTTAATATTTGAGCATTCTCTCTTCTAATGAAGAATTAAATAAATTTAGAGAAGGTGAAAATTGAATGAATTAGAACTATACTCATTTTTTAGTAATTTCCACATGTTTGTTATAACTTAATATTGTGGAGTTGTTTACATGAATACCATAAAACTCTAATAACTTGTTCTATTTATAATTTAATGATAAGTGTTGATTTGGATCTTGTGATGCTTCCTCGGAATACTTTGTATCTTTAATAACATTGAAAATAAGTATAGTGAGGTGCCTCCTTGAGGTAAGAACATTGACTTGTGCCCTATCATGTGGGTTATTTCTTTCCCCTATTTTTCATGGGTTTCTTTCATGTTTTAGATGTTGTATCTTATAGCTCTTAGGGTTTAATATGGGACTTCCCGAGTTTTTGTATCTAGGTAGAACCCCAACGAAGAAACCCCTAATACTATTATCCAAAAAGGAACATTAACAAGGGAGATGGACCCTAAAACCTAATAACCTATGTTATATGCACTCTTCTATGATATGGATGTTTTTAAAATGGAGAGATGAATTGTAAGTAATAAATGTGCACTACACGGGTAACCAAGACTATAACTTGTATCATTAGAGTAGTTTTTAATAGAATGTGTTTAATGTTATAAGATCAAGTAGCCATCATTGCAAGATATGATTTATAGTGTTATAAATGTGTAACCCGATATTGTGGTCTTGAGTAGAGGTATGCATTATGTTAAAAATATATTTACTCTATTTGAATACAATCATTTGGGGAAAATGTGTTTGTGCATGAACCCATACATGCTCCTATTTTTTCCTCTATACTATAATGTTTAAATATGATCTAAAACATGTGTCTCTTGTAATAAATTTTAATATATATCTATATAATTTTATTCAAATTGGTCAAAAAGGATTTATATTTAATTTTTTTATATAACGTAGCTTGAAGAATTTATGGATTATCATTTTTCCACTTTCACATTAAATGTGTTGAGGAATTTACACTTTCCTTGGGCTCATCGAGGAGCTTACCCATGTTTAAGGATTACAAGGCCTTCACGTAGGTGCTTCACCCTAAAAAATATGTTGAATTCTTAATAAATTTAAAATCTTACATCTTAAATTTGTAATAAATTATTTACAATGGAATTTTTATGTCATATGTAATATTGATATATGAATTTTGTGTTTCATAAGCTTTATCGACAATGCAAGGTGATACTAGGGTGGTTAGTTTGGGAGTGAGATGAATTGGCATTCCATTATGATCATATGTAGAATATTTAGGAAATACTAGATGTTTTTCTGTACCACATTGAGATGTCTATTAGTTATATAGTATTGTATATTTTTATGATAATTTATGATTTTATAGTTTTTTTCTCATTTAAGATGGTGTTTTTCAATACAAGTATTCAAGACAAACACAATTTTAAACATTGGATATTGTAATTTTGTACCCATTTAAGATGGTAATGTTTGTACTTATACAAGATAATGTTTGTACTCATTTTTCATACACATTTTATACTTATTCGAGATGGGCAATTTATTATTATTTCGTAGAGGGTATTTTTAGAATCCATTTTATTTATGTTGAATCAAATATAGTGCACTTATGCTATTTTAAATTATAATATTGAACATGAAACACCATACTACAATACCATTATATATATATATATATATAAAATTCTCAAAAGTAATAGGATACTATTTCTTTTGACATTGTTAAATCTAAAAGGATAAAGGTAACGTGAATGAAACAAAATATTAATTTGAAATATTGGATGTACTACAACTTAATAATTATCTCCATCCCATGGCCCTAATGGTTTTAAGTTCTCTTAAATTTCATTGATAAAAATCCAGATAAGAGAAATGTAAATTTTCCTAGAACATGAATATTTAGGATTAGCTTTAATTATTTGGGAGTCAAGGATGACTATCATATTCTCTTAGGTATAATGGTGTGTATATGTAGAGTAAATATAAATCTCCATTTGAGCAAGGCTACATTATGTTGATTCAAAATTTTCCTTGAAAACCATAATGGTTGGTGTGTTCACATGACTTTATCAAGAAATTTTAACCCCACATACAATGTTTAACAAATGATTTTTTTTTTTTGATAAATGGTAAAAGGTGAGTTTTCCCATAGGCCATACCTTGTTACAACATAGGATCTACAATCTAGATATAGCCATTAACAAAACAAGGAATAAAACAAAACCAAAAAATAAAACAACCGATGCAACAAACCCAACCAAAAACCAAACCACAAATAACACAATCTAGTGACCTCAACGGGAGGATCAATTGTAAAAATAGTTAGTTTCCTAGAATTTCTTGATGCTACATGAGTCCAAGTGTGATCCAAAACTAGAAAGTTTCTCCAAAGTTCGGGAGGGCCAAAGGTTTTCTTGATGAATTCTTGATATCTAGAGCCCTCCCAAAAATCCAAAATATTTAGATCTTTAGGTGTACGAAGAGCATATTTTTGGGCTTCAGGACCAATTCATTCCCAATATTTAACATGACTTCCAACACTCCTTGCGAATTTTCCTTTGGGTTTCCATTCTTTGCCAAATTTTTTTCGAGTTTAAAATAACATTTGAATATGAAAAAGTGTCAAAATGGTTTGAGGTCTTCACATGTCTAGAGAAAGAGGGGCTAACAATATGGATGCAAGAATGGGAAATCGGTGACTCCTTGTGTTACTAAACCTTCTTCCGCTCCATACACACCTCTTTGGCCAACATAAGACCATCCATTCACTCATTCATCAATTTATCCATCAAATCCCACCCCTCCACATCCTCCTTTTATTGAGTAACCAATACTAGTGAAGATGAGGGTGTAGCATCTAAAAAATCCACCTATGCTAGGGAAGAGTGGTCATTGAACAAGGATCCTACAATGCGAAACAAGTACTAGGAAACATGTTAAGAAGAGATTCTTCATACAATATAGGTGGTGAAATGATAATTTATGCTTCTTATTTGTTTCCAATATTGGATTTTCCTTAGCTTCTTTTAGCTTCGAGAATGATAAATTCTCTAGTAAAAGTGCCATTTAAGTGAAGGTGCAAGATTTTTCAAAACCATAACATACGTAAAAATATTAGTAAGAAATTAAATAGAATTTTAAAACTTATGATTTTTTTAAATCATTAAAGTAAATATTCAAATTAAATTCATGTACATGTATATCTAATCTTAACTTGAAAATACCTTTAAAATTAAATCCAATGAACCGCAAGGATCAACTCTACTATTGAAAGTAGTAAGAATTTCTTCATGATCTAATTCTCAAACCTTCCCAGAAGTAGGTATTAAATATTCACCTAGGTAATTTATTTACCTTTATTGTATTTAACCCACTTATGTGTATCATCTTATTTAGATATTAGGAGATAATCTAGTTGTTAGGTATAGTTCTTTCCTTGATATATGGTATTGACTAGTTCGTTCCTTGATCTATGATTGACTAGATCTTTGATGTCTAGTTGTCTCCTAAATCTATGGTCTTAACTAATTCTTTGATGACTAGTTATTTCCTTGATTTATGGCTTGATCTATGACCTTGATGGTTCTTAGATTGTTATTCCTTGCCTATTTAAGCAAGGCCCATTCTCATGTATCTATTGAGTTCCATCATATGATATTTCTTCTCATTTGTTTGCAAAGGTTTTATGTAAAGTTATTATTCTGGCGAATTGCTTTCATCTTATGATCATGGTGTTTGATTAGCATTTGTGTTCTTGGCTTGGTAATTTTGTTATCGTTCTTTCAATTCTTGTTTGATGGCCTAACTCAATGTTTGATCAACTAAATATTTGTTGCAATAACCAAATGTGAATAGTGAAGTATATTTCTATGTATTTCATAGTCTTCAAACAACCAAGTATTTGATTTTTTGATAGGATATCTTCAAAGCCAAGTTCCAATGACTACCACTGACCCAGTCAGATACTCAAGGTTTTCACCATCAATGACTATGGAAGTCAATGCTTTTTCCTCTACACAACAAGACAAGAATTAGTATGTTCCATCTTCATTAAATTATGTTGCAATAAATGAAAAAAATGTCCTGCATCACAAAGTAAAACTCAATTCAAATTTAAAATACATTAAGAGATTATCATTTAATAATTTATAAATTTATAACATGACATGTATGTACCTTGTTGCACTAAATCAGAGACTTGGTCAAATTCAGGTGATGTTGTCATATGATCTGAAGACATTGTAAGTTGTAATGCTCATGGAACTTGATATGTGTTAAGTGGAATTAGAGGTCTACAAGTCCATTCATCCACCCACTATTGTGACTCACATTCATTCCACATAAAATCAATGTATGATATATAAAAACATGTCATGTACCTAGTATGAATAGTGCAAGAACTTGTATTTGAACTATGAAATGAGTGCATATCACTTGATCCTGTAAATATTGTACAATATTCATATATTTTCAAATGTTCATCCTCGATCAACAAGAAATATCTATGAACTGTTAACTCTCTTGAGTTTCATGGTCCATGTTCTTGTCACACCATTCAAAAATTCTTTCTTCGCACTGTAAATTTAGCATCATATTTGAACTTTAATTCTTCTCTTATAAGGGATATTTTCACACATGTTCCTACACCATCATGCTCTCCTTTCCCATGTCTTGCCTCGGTAAAAATATATACATGTTGTACACTTTTTTGGTATGTGCATCCTATTTATCTAAAAAAATTCCATGCATTATTGAATTATGATGTGTAGTTGTCCAACCAAATGTAATGTTGAGTGATAAAATGATAAAAATTAAGCTCATTAGAGTTGGAAGAGTTAGTTAGATTTTATGGGTATGTTGCACTTAAGGTGAACATTTCGATGAAGAACATTCAAAGAGATGGACTGTGGACCTCCAAGAAGAGGTAAGGAGGAATGAGGAAGAGAATCCTCATGGAAATAAGATAAGGAATATGCAAGGAAGAGTGAAAACCATGTATCGGTTTTGTAACTTTTATAGTTCATGGTTTTGTACAAGGAAAAACTTGGTTTATACAGTAATATGATAATAATATGAATTACTATCTTTGTATTCTAAGAATGAAATACATTACATGAAACCGTGAAAGCTAATGCTTTGATTGAAGGAATGACCATAATCTTCTAATTGAAAATGATAGTGAAGGTTCTATCCTTTATAATGTACAAGGCATTTGATTGTATGACCGTGAAGGGATGTCCTTTTGGTTTAGTTTATGTCTTAAGAATCTAACTTGTGTCGTAGCTAGGAAGCATTCTCATACTTATGCGAGTAACTCTTTTAGATCGTGAGAATCTATAAATAACATCAAAGAGAGGTTTGATGAGGAGACACTATTCGAGTTTGTGCAAGGAAAACAACCTCTAAATTGGGTGATAGTCTTTGGTCTAGTACAAAGTTAGAAAACATTACTTAAGTTTTACCATGAGAGTGAATGCTTACTTAGGGAACTCTGTCTATTTTTTGAATGCATGACATGTTTGACTAAATTATTATGAGTTTGTGTTTTTAATCCATTATTTCCTTGGCTTGATGAAATGTTGTATTTGAATGATGGAAAGAGAATTGATAAAAAAGGAACCTTGTATTAACCATGCATGCAAAGGATGCTATAATAATAGGAGATTTGACTAACATGTGTGGGATATATTTTCAAGGTCACTGGTAAGGTTAGATCTTGAAAAACTTCAATATAGACATTTTGTGAATATTTCAAGATTTGGTTCAACACTTGGAGAAAATTATTCCAAAAATATCCATCTTGGGAACTAAGGAAGGTTTACACAGATTTGAGCTAGGGTTTGTGTGTGGGCCCTCTTAAACATGATAATTAGGTCTAAAAATTTCAAGACATTGTGGGAAAGATCCATTCTTGGACATTTTGAAGAAATTTTGGCTTTTGAGGGTTTGTTTTTGATATTTTATTGATAGTATGGCCTTGGGTGTCAAGAATAACTATCAATTTGTCTTGGAACTTCCTTCACATTGAGTTATAGCTAGTAGAAGATTGTATAAGACCTAGTCCAAGGTTAGAAGAAAGAATACAAGAATGAAATTAAAAAGAGTTGTGTAAGAAGTGAAAGGCTAAAACTTGGAGAGGATGTCAATGATGATGAAATACAACTATTGAAATTAGTAGTTTAGTGAGGGTAGCCATAGAAGTGGATAACCTCGATGAGAGTAAAGATTATGTTCTTGAGAACAAGTAGTGTGTAGTCTTGTGGAAAAAGAAAGTAGTGAAGGATGGTAAGTGTTTGATTGAACTTCTTGAGATGGAACTAACCGATTTTAAGGTGTCTATAGGGATAAGAGGACCAAGAACCTTGGAAAGGGTATAGTGGTCAAGAAAATGTTATTTTGTACCTAAAAATTGTGAAACAAGAAATTGGAAAAGTTGGTGCAAAGGAAGTAAAAGAAGGTTCAAATGAATTTAGTTGGATTTGATGATGGAACTCACCCAAAATATGGTCTAAATGCAGGGTAAAGAGAATTACAATCTTGGGGAATACTATTTATGTGTTATTAGGCCAATTTGAGCAAGATTAATAAAAAATGCAATTTAGGCCATTTTTAGGCATGAGAAAGATCCTCCAAATGTAGAGTATGGTGGAATTGGGTTGTAAAAATTTTGATTATTGATTTGATGTTTTTATTGTTCTTATTTGCATCAATTGGTATAAAAGTGAAGGATCTTGTTGATATTGCTTATTGAAATTTGAAAGTTGATTTTTGATTGTGGCTAACAATTGAAGTTGTGAGTGTGTGAATGAAGTGACAGGTTAGAAGAAGTTAAGTGAAAATAGTTTGAGAAGGGAGAGTGAAGACACCAATAGATCAAGTGAAAATCCTAGGTGAGGTGTAGAGAGAGAAGAAAGAATAACTTGCTTAAGAAGAGAGAGAAGTGAGAGAGAAAGAATAAAGAAAGAGATGGATAGAGAAGAATTGATAAGAGAGTTGGTCAAGTTGATTAGCCACAGGAAAAGAGAACATGAAGATAATAAGAGAAAATTAAAAGAGGAAAGGATGAATAAAAGAGAGTTGTGGATGCAACAAGAAATCACAGAGCTTAAACAAGACATAGAATAGTTATGATACTCTTGGAAGAAAGAGAGCAAGGTCAAGAAACAAGGATGGAATTTTTGTTGAGAAAAAGGATTAAATGGGCTATAAAGAGGCTTTTATATAAGAAAAATAGAATGAATATGAAGGTAAAATTGAGAGAATAAGAGAGAATGATAAAGGAAAGTGAGAGATAAAAAATAGGTAAGATGCTAAGAAAGGAGGAAAAATAAGTGAATATGAAGGTCATTCTTGAAGAAAGCATGCAAATAGAATATGAAGAAGAGGTAATAGGAAGATTTTCAGCTTCCATAAAATAAAAATAACTTGAAAATGAAGATTTGATGAGTGAAGAATTTGGAAATGAGAGAGAGAAAGAAGAATTAGAAGAGGAGGACAACTTGAGAACCACTTTGAAGGATTGAAAAGGGATGAAAAATAAGTAAATTTAGAATACAAGTTTGTCTATGCGAGATGAAGAATAGTTAAGGAGAGAAATAAAAATTCTTGAGAGAGCTCTATATGGTAAAAAAGTGAAGTTTGAATGAGGAAGGGGTTGAGATAGTAAGTAAAAGTAAATAAATTGAAGAAGAAATGCCGATGAACCATGAAGGAAAAAGATAAAGATAAATAGAAGGCAATAAATGATGATTTAGAACAAAAGGTCTCCAAAATTTCCATCTAATTTTATGTTTAATTGTGTTTTGTAGGTTTGATAAATAAAAAAATAAAGACGATTGAAGAAAAGGCTCTTAAGAGAGCTTACAAGAAGAAAATGCAAGATGAAGTTCTCATTTTAGAGAACAAATCCATGGAGGTGAAGATGAAAGAGAAATCTAAAGAACAATTCAAGAAAAAGAGGTAGGTAGGAAAATGAAAGATAAGTGATTGCAGGAGTGACCTATAACTGGAAAAAGAGGAAGAAAATCATTTAGAATTCATATTTTCTCCCACCTTGGGAGTATGATGCAGAACATCAAATATTATGCACTCTTGTAAATGATTTTTTTTGGTTTTCAATGTGGGATAGGATTTTTATAGGTCTAAGTGGTCTCATTTGGGTGTTTGACAAGTCTCCAAGTCATTTGGAGCATTTTAGTCTCTTAAGGTGGTGTTTGGAGTTTTCCCTCCAATGTTGCATATTCAAAATTTGAATTCCTGAGTCATAGTCAAAGGCCTAAAGTTGTAAATGAAGAAGCATATAAACTTTTCATAGACCTACATGACCTAACTAGGGTGCTCATTTGAGTAGGGTGATCTTAGGATGAAGGAAGAACTAAGGAGGAGTTAGTTAAGTGATAAAATGATAAAATTAAGCTCATTAGAGTTGGAAGAGTTAGTTAGGTTTTGTGGGATGTTCCACATAAGGTGAAATTTTGAGAAAGAACAATCGAAGAGAGAGGAGTGTGGATATCGAAGAAGTGGTAAGGAGGAATGAGGAACAACATCCTCATGGAAAGAGGATAAGAAATATGCAAGATTGTATGGAACTGTATTTTTAAATAAAGGACTTTGTTTTGGAAGTGTGAAAACTATGTATCAATTTTGTAACTTTTATAGTTCATGGTTTTGTATAAGGAAAATCTTGGTTGATGCAGGTAATATGCTAATAATATGAATTACTATCCTTTGTATTCTCAGCATGAAATGTATTACATGAAACTATGAAAGCTAATACTAATCGATTGAAGGAAAAACCATAGTCTTCTAATTGAACATGATAGTGAAGGTTCTTTCCTTTATAATGTACAAGGCATTTGATTATATGAATATGAAGGATACCCTTGTGGTTTGGTTTATGTATTAAGAATATAACATATATTATAGCTAGGAAGAATTCTCATACTTGTGTAACTCTTTTTGGACTATGAGAATCAAGAAATAACATCAAATATAGGTTTGATGAGAAGACACTACTCAAAGTTTTAGCAAGGATACAAACCTCTTAAGTGAGTGATAATAATTTGCTTCTAGTCAATGTTAGAAAGCATTACTTAACTTTGACCTGAGAGTGAATGCTTACTTAGGAAATCTGTCTATTTTTAATGCATGGCATGTTTGACTAAATTACTGTGAGGTTGTGTGTTTTTGCATTATTTCCTTGGATTGATGAAAGGTTGTATTTGAATGATAGAGAGAGAATGATAAAAAAGAACCTTGTATTAAACATGCATACACAAGATACTACAAGAATAGGAGATTTGAATACACATGTGTGGGCTCTCTTTTTGAGTCAATGGTAAGGTTATATCTTGCAAAAATTCAATACAGACATTGTGTGAAAATTTCAAGATTTGGTTCAACCATTGGAGAAAAGTATTCCAAAAATACCCCTCTCGGCTCCAAGGAAGGTTTACATAGTTTGAGCTAGGGTTTGTGTGTGGGGCACCTTAAACACCATATTTATCTCTAAAAATTTCAATATATTGTGGAAAAGATCCATTCTTAGAAATTTTGAAGGAATTTTGGCTTTTTGAGGGTTTGGTTTGGATATTTTCTTGATAGCATGGCCTTGGGTGATTGAACACAGTCATAAACCTAGTTCAAGGGGTGATTTTACAAAGGAACCATAATTTTGGCTTGGAGTTAGGAAATGAAACTTCTAGGGAAGATCAAATTCCTTAATAAGTTTCAAGAATAGTTGTCACTTTGTCTTGGAACTTCCTTCACATTGAGTTATAGTCAGGTAGAAGACTTTATAATACCTAGTCAAGGGTTAGAAGGAAGAATACAAGAAGGAAGTTAAAAGAGTTTTGTAAAGAGTAAAAGGATAAAAATTTCTAGAGACAATGTTAATGATGTTGAAATACAACTATTGAAGTTGGTAGTTTAGTGAGGGTAGCCATAGAAGTGGATAACCTAGATGAGAGTAAGGATTGTGTTCTTGAGAACAAACAAGAGGGGTGATCTTGTGGAAAATGAAAATAGTGAAGGATGAAAAGTGTTTGATTGCATTTATTGAGTGTAAATAATCAATTTTGAGGTGATTACATGATAAGATGACAAAGGAACCTTGGAAAGGGTATAGTGGTCAAGAAAATGCTATTTTTACCTAAAATTGTGAAGTAAGAAATTGGCAAAGTTGGTGCCAAGGAAGTAAAAGAAGGGTCGAATGAGTTTAGTTGGGTTTGATGATGCATCTATCTTGAAATATGGTATACATGTAGGGTATATATAAGTACAAAATTTGGGAAGACTATTTATGTGAGATTGTGCCAATTTGAGCAAGATTGATCAAAAATTACAATTTTAGGCCATTTTTAGGCATGAGAAAGATCCTCCAAATGCAGAGTAAGGTGGAATTGGGTTGTTGTAAAAATTTTGATTGTTAATTTTATGGTTTTTATTGTTCTTAGCTTCATCAATTGGTATAAGAGTGAAGGATCTTGTTGATATTTCTTATTGAAATTTGAAAGTTGATTTTTGATTGTGGCTAACAAGTGAAGTTGTGAGTGTGTGAATGAAGTGATAGGTTAAGAGAAGAAGTGAAGTGAAAAGAGGATGAGAAGGGAGAGAGAAGACACCAATAGACCAGGTGGTAATCCTAGGTGAGGTGTAGAGAGATAATCAATAAGAGAACTTGCTTGAGAAGAGAGAGAAAAGTGAGAGAGAAGAAGAAAGAAAGAGATGGATAAAGAATAATTGATAAGAGAGTTGTTCAAGTTGATTATCCAAAGGAAGAGAGAACAAGAAGATAATAAGAGAAAAATAAAATAGGAAAGGGTGAATAAAAGAGAGTTGTGGATGCAACAAGAAATCAAATATCTTAAGCAAGACATAGAACATTGATGGTACTCTTGAAAAAAAAGAGCAAGGTCAAGAAACAAGGCTGGATATTTTGTTGAGAAAAAAAGCATTAAATGGCCTATAAATAGGCTTGTATAGAAAGGAAAGAGATAATGAAGACAAAGGAGAGTACAATTGAGAGAAGAGGAGAGAAGGCTCAAGGAAAGTGAGAGAGAAAAAATAAGATGCTAAGAAAGGAGAAAAATAAGTGAAAAGGAGGTCATTCTTGAAGAAAGAATGCAAATAGAAGATGAAGAAGAGGTAATAGGAATATTTTAGCTTCCCTAAAAGAACAAGATCATGAAAATAAAGAGTGGATGAGTGAAGAATTTGGAAATGAGAGATAAAAATAAGAAGTAGAAGAGGAAGGACAACTTGAGATCCACATTGAAGGTGTTGTTAAGATAAAATACTTAGTAGAACTCACACACAAAGTCCGCGAGGAAAACAGATGGTATCAAAGGTGCGAAGGAATAGGAGGGCGTCACATGTAGAGGTGCAAAGACAAACTTTTGGGACTTAGCCGATTTTGTAGATCATATATTTTCGAGGTCATATGCGGAACACAAAAGTGATGTCGAGACTTGTGCGCCACGCTTTGTCTAGATTTTGAGGATCATATCGAAACACTTTTTCATGGAAGTAATCCAAGAATAGATTCCTCACTCTAGTTAATGTAAGTGATCTATAGATAGCATACATGAATTTATGGCCATAATTGTAAACATCGGCGTGTGGCTATTATTTGTGTGTGACCTATTTTTGGCATAGTTAGCAGTGAAGGGCAAGTTCCCCACCCTATATATTAGATGAATCACCTAGTTGATAAATAGTGGTGTCGAAGGGTTAGAGATTTATGAAGTGCATGAGACTGGATAATTGTAATAGATCCATGTGCCCATGGCTATTATTATATCAAGCTTCTATTTCATTTTCATGGTTAATATATCAAGAATATTAGCCAACCAAAAGTGTCTTCTATGTGTTATCATTACATACTATTGATTTCTTGATGATTTATACATAAATGCATGCTTTTATAGAATGGTTTGGTATAACTATGTAATGATGGATTAGTTTCTAAATATATGTCTTTGTCATTTCACAATGCTACCATCCTGCTATAATAAACCCTAAAGAGGGACTTGGTACCTTGGCGCACTTCGGGTGAGTGCTCAGCCTGTGCTGAGTGATGTGCCAACGCGACTAGGTGTTATATGAGAATTCTAGGCTGCATCATTGGTTCCGTTGCCAAGACCTCTTTTTCAGTTGTTTTCAGAATGGTTCACAATGAAGACATACCAGCTAACTTTGGCGAGCATTGAAGAGTGGATTCATGATCTGGAGGAAGAATACGCACGAAGGTTTAGCACTAGATCCAGATTTAATGCACGCACTTGGGTAGAGCATAATTTGTATGAAAATTTGTATAAAGCTTCTTTGCTATCTTTCCTATAGAATTATACGAGTGGTTGAATACATATGTGTCTAAGTGGAATTGGAGATATCACACACTTGTTTGGACACAAGAGGAATTTCAAACACTATATGATGCTGACTTGATCTGGACTCGTGCGGTAGATACCTGGTTTCACGGTGTTCTAAATAGCTATATTCTAGAGTATTCAATTTCAACTTATTCATGCCCGAGGTAGCTGAGTTCCAGTTCCTATGGTATCCTAGAGGGATGTATTTGCAAGGTATTCCATTTGGTAATCAAAATACTGATGGTAACATTGAACTTGGAAGATAAACCCATGGCAAGCTAAAAATCTCCACGCGTGGGCGGGAATAGGATTGGTGAAAGATGGAAAACCTAGTAGCATCACAACATGATAAGAGGGAAGGAGGTGGCTAAAGTATGATGAGGTGCACGCGAGAGAGAATTATACAAGAAGCAAGAAATTGTAGAAACGAGATGGTGTTGTGGAGAGAGATGGCTCGTGAAGGATTTCGAGGCTCACGGGGATGAAGAAGAGATAGAGCATCATGAACTCCCCATCTTGGAAGAAAGCATGATAGAGAACCCTCTTTGGTCTCACATGGAAGCATGCAAGAGACATGACTTAGATCAGTGGAGTGCGCATCTAAGCCAACTTGTTGACCTAGCCCTTGCGCTTGGTTTTCTAGTATCTAGTACAACTTTGGTAAACAAAGTTTTCATTTAGAAAGTGAAAAAGAAGAAACAAGTCGGACAACAAGTACATCAATGAAAGCATAGAAAAATTCATTATTCTTTGGGGTATGTTTTCGTGCTCATCATCTACATAGAATATGAGCACATCGAGTGTGGGATTCACCTCTGGAACTGGGACTACTTCACAGACTGTAGGGGTCCAGTATAGTACCACTGTTGGGACACAGGGGAGTGCATCTATGGGCCCTATTCCAAGTTTTGGAGGAGGATCAGGAGGTATGGGAAGTTCTAGTTTTGGTGGTCTGGGTGGTTTTGAGGTAGAGGAAACCTAGGAGGTTCTCGGGTTGGGTGGTCAAGGCCCAGCAAAGAACCCCAAAACATTTATATGGAGATGTCTCTTCATCTCCTAGAGTACAGAGGTATCGAGGATGCTGTTGAACACATTCATATGTGTGAAATATTATGGCATGCGAAAGGTATCACAACTTATGAGTGCAAGGCAAGTCAATTTGCTACTACGTTATAGGCATGCGCGCATAGTTGGTATAGGAAGTTTGATCCCAATCAAACTTGTATTGATTATGCAACATTGAAAGATGATTTCTTAAAAGAGTTCCATATCCCAAAGTTTGAGTAGAAGAGTATAAGCGCACTTAAGGATATAAAGCAAGGCACTACTAAAAGTGTACGTGAGTATGATGCCCATTTTAAAACACTTCTATCCAAACTCTCCTATGACATACATGCAAGTCAGCATGCACAATGGTTTGTCGAGGGATTGATTACTCCATTTTGAAGAGCACTGTCACATAAAACTTATACCAACCTGCGTGCAAAGAGTTGGAAGCAACTCTATGTGCTAATGTAATTAGGAGTATTGACACTAGAGTTAGTCCATTCTTGGAGGCTCGAGATAGTGGCTATGGCAAAATCGTTAGATAAATTATCAGCAAACTCAGCTCATGAAACATGCTCAGGAATCTTGGTGTATAGATTATGAAGGGATAGAACACATGAAGAACGTGTTCCATTTGGATAAGGTTCCAGCCTGGCGACAGGGTGTCCTGGAAGGAATATACCTTGTGATAGGAAGATCCAAAAAGCTAATCATGACATGGAGAGGCATGCACCTAGGGCGACCCACACCTTGACACTTGGGGCCAGATCTGAGGCTGCAGAGGAGTTTGTTAGAGCTCAGATGCCTATTTATATGCCCCTGGCAAAAAATAAGGAGAGGCACAAGAGAGGTAGTGAGCTCTCTACAAATTCTTGCGAGAACTATGGGATGAAAATGGGTAGATGATTCTAGTAAGGATGTAATGGGGAAATGGGGAATGAAAATTTTGTTTTGTGAGAATACATGTATGGATCCAGATATGGCGCATGACTATGGTCTACCTCTCTGTGATACTTTGTAGCAAGACTATGAATGAATATGATAAGGTTACCACTATGTTTACATTAAGATCTCCTTCTATTATCTGCATGTTTTTACTCTACTTTTGATCTTGTATAATCATGGACCTTACTTGAATGATTAAGTATATTTGTGGATTTACAACTTCTTGGTTCTGTTATTTCTATTGCATGCTTGGTTTCTATTATGACTGAAGGGGTGTAGAAGCCATCCTAAGCTCTATAGCTTCTTCATTTCTATTAAATCACTAAGTCAGAATCATGAACTATGCCTTCCACTAGACTCACATAAAAGAGAGACTCGGCTCCCTCTCGCGCCTCGGGTGAGCACCCAGCACCCCTGCTGGGTGATAGGCCGGCATGCATGAGGTTCCCTTGTTCTTGGTGGGTGCAAAAATGACTACATCTTGGTTCCATTTCCGGGACCTCTTTTCAAAGTTGTAGTGGAACATGGCATACATCATGATCTGTGAAAAAGTGATGATGGAGCACTTAACACTTGAAGGTGTTGAAAATTGGTTTAAAAGCATGGAGGATGAATTCACTCAGAGATTCAATACTGGACCTAGGTTTGACACGTGAAGATGGGTGGAAGACACTCTTTATCATGAGTTGTATGAAACCTTCTTCTATTGTTTCCCAGTAGAGTTATTTGAATGGCTCTCGGCTTATACATCTAGATCGGGGTGGTATTATAAGTCACACCCTTGGACCCAAGAAACATATCAGAACTTGCAAGATGTTGATCTAACATGGACCCATGTTATAGATCATTGGTGGAAGGGAGTATTGACTAGCTACACTCTGGAATATGCCATTTCCACGTATTCTTTCCCAGAGGTTGTTGAGTTTGAATTTTTGTGGGAGCCCAGAGGATCATTTACATGTTATCCCCCTAGCAATCAAAATCTTGATGGTAACCATGGGTTTAGAGGCATTTCCTATGGCCGGCTAAACCACTCTGAGCACTTGGTGAGGAAGCCAGGTTGGGGAAGGATGGCTGATATAATGACTGAAAAGGAAAGGGAGGAGAGATGGCTCAAGTATAATGAAGTGTGTGAAAGGAGATTGATAGACAACATGGGATTACAAGTGGGTTATGGAGCCAGACTTGGTGGAAAGGAGTTGAGGTTCACGCGGAGGATGTGGAACCCGAATAGTTTGTGATACCCCATCTTGGTAAGCATGGGAGAGAAAACCTTGTGGCTTCTGATGAGAGTCCATCACGTAGAGAAAGAAGAGTCATTGGCGTGCATCTGACCCCACCTAGTGACCAAACCTTGGTGCTTGGTTTGTTTGAATGAGGAAAAGTATAGTTGATCCTTTTGATATCAGTGGAAGCAACTGATCGGCACCTAGAGATACAACTTCTCATTTGGGACTTCTATGGCTTCACACACTATTCCAATATTTGGTGGAATGTTTGGACAAGGCACATACATGGTTTTGGAAGCATGCTAGGAAGTGGTGGAGGAAATATGACTGGGAGTGGCACTAGTTCACAAACTATCGGTGTGTAATTTAGTGGAATGATGGGAGCATTCGGCATGACAAACACAGGCCCTGTACCTAACACAGGAGGATCTGGAGGTGGAAGTGGTGGAGCTGGTGGCTCAGGATCTAGTGGGTCCGTGGAGGAGGAAACACCGAGAGGAAACCAAGGGACTAGATCGGGAGGACAAGGACCTCAGCCACCTCCTCAAGTATTTTTTGAGATGTCTCTACACTTACCATATTACAGTGGGATAGAAGATGCCACGAGCATGTGCATAAGTGCGAGCTGCTATGGCGTGTGAAGGGGATCACAACCCAGGATCGAAAGGCTAGTCAATTTGTGATGACCTTGCAAGGATGCGTGCATAGTTGGTATAGAAAGTATGACCCTCATCAGACTGTTGTGGATTATACCATGCTTGAGAAATGCATTCTTGGTGGAATTCCACATACCTGAGTTTGAACAAAAGAGCATCAGCTCTCTCAAAGAAATCCAGCAAGGAATGGCAGAGAGCATGCGGGAATATGATGCACACTTTAAAACTCTATTGTCTAAACTATCTTATGATATCCACCCTTCACAACATGCTCAGTGGTTTTCGGAGGGTTGATCACACCCTTTAGGAGGGCTTTGTCTCATAAAACATTCACGGACCCACGTGAAGCATTGGAAGCTACTTTGCATGCACGAGGTAGTTGGTAGTGTTGACACTGGTGTTAGCCCATTTTGGAGGCTCAGATCACTGCCATGGCTAAGAAGTTGGAGAAGTTATCTACCAACACAGTTCCAGACTCACGGTGGGATGTGGTGCATGAATTGTAACGTAGAAGGGCACACAAAGGATAATGGTGGGATGTACTTGGAAGGTGGTGCACGTGCACCGTAGTGGTAAATTGTGAAATATGTCACGAGGACCATGATGCAAGTAGGTGCCCCTTTTTGCAGCGCGTGATCCACAAAAATGTGTCTTGTTATTACAAGATATGTACCTCAACCACACATGACACCAAGGATTGTAGATTGATTGACCAGATTCATGAGGCAATTGATCTTGGTGTGCGCCAGACTAGCATTGCAGCTAGTTCCAAAGGAGATGAACATCGGTATGAAGAGCGAGAGATGGAGATGCACATGGAAGAGGGTTTCATGGAGGATTTCATGGTCATGGTAACTGCATGAGGGAAGAAGTGAGTTCCCACATGGAACATGCTTTAATTGTGGAGCCACAGACCATTATAAGCGTGAATGTCCAGATCTTCTACAATGCTCATGGTGTGGAAAAAAACATAAGTACGAAGAATGCCCAGAGTTATACAACATATGAGTTAGTAGTACCAGAAGGATAAGGGTGCTGCCATGGTGAGTATTAAGAAGGCTGACGTGTAATGGCTTCCGTGGGTAATACGTGAATCAAAACTAGAACCTGTTATGGTAACAACAAGGGTGAGTCCACACGTGCAAAGGAAGCACCTAGGCAGAAACCTCTGGTTTTGAGGGAGGAAGTAGTACATGGGAAGTATCCAAACCCGGCTCACCAGAAAGAAGTCTACCAGGAAACCATGGATGTAATTCAAAGCTTACAAGGGGAGATCCAATGTTTAAAAGAAAAACTAGGAAAGATGAGCAAAGAAGACCAGTAGAAGCACCAAAGGATGACTTGGATGAGGTTAAGGAGGTGTGTAAACTACTGAGGTAGGAGAATATCATTCCCCTTCTAGGAGCATGGTTGAGAGAAAAGGTACCACACATGGGGAAGAAGAGCACAAAAGGCAGATCCTGCATGCAAACCTCCCACCTCACAGTCTTGATTATGACAAGGAGATCACCTTGAACGTAGTAGTGGATGGATGGTTGCTTAGCAACATCCTCATTGACATAGGCGTGGAGGTTAATGTTCTCACTCTGATGCTTGGCATCAAATGGGAAGACCTGCATTATAGCCATCTTCAAATGTGTTGTATATGGAAAATAAAACAAAGGCAATGCCCATAGGTGTCTTGAAGGATGTGACCATTACCATTCAGGGGACTAAGTTCACTAGGGATTTTGAAGTCTTGGCACTTTTGAGGTAGATAATTTCCCAACGATTACTTGGGCACCCGTGGTGCTATAAGAATAATGCAGATCTCCGGTTTAACAAGGGGTACATAAGCTTTGAAAACAAGGAAGAGAGGGTGATTATACCACTTGCTGATGGGAAGTCCACACCCTATACTGAACCCCTTGGGGAGGAGGTCTGGATAGAATATATGTGTGCTCCATAAGGGATCCAGAGACCATCCACCCTACAAAAGGAGTCATCCAGTTTGATGATGCTCAATCAGTCAGTGATACTACTAGTATAGCATGTGATAATTGGGCACATGGGACTTATGAATTGATTGGGTGACATCTAAAAGGATCAGTGACCAAGGTAACCATGGCGCATATAGTTCGGTGCTTGGGAGGAAAGGCAATAACCAAGTATTCTGGGGATGCATACCCTGAGGTCTTTTTAAGAGAAATGGAAGCTCAATGGAGGGAGGATGAGTGACGAGGGATGCTAGGTTATGTTTTGATAGGCACAACAACGAGGTGGTGGGCCACGCATAGTGAAAACTTGTTGGAATGGCATGAAGTTAGAATTGCTCACTATCTGATTCTCAAAAAGTAACATACCCACCGCTATCAAGGATTACAATGGCGATGGACCCACCTCTTCCCACATCCAGGCATGTGAGAGGGTTCAGGAGAGAAGGTGTGGAAGCTTTACCACCCTCCCTTTGGGTGCACAAGTTGTATTCGACACTACTAAGGTTACTGCGCGCGTTGGTACATCCATTTTGAAACCTTCCCAAAAAAGTTGGCAGGAATTAGCGGCTGACTTGGTTCACACATTCGAGTACCAAAGTACCATGCAACGTTGATGAGGCATTGCAGACTATCAAACACTCACTCTAGGGGATTGCACCATGGTGGAAGATAGATTAGTAAACTTACTTGGTGGACCTAGCTTGGAAGCACGGTTCAAAGAGGAGGAACCAGAAGACATATAATTCGAGCACGCGTGTGCCGAAAAGGAGAAAGGAAAGATGGTATACATTGTTGATGGAGAGGAGATGGAGAACCTAAATGTCAACCATTCGGTTGGGACACGTGAAGTGGTTGATAGTGTGGATGCATGTGCATGCATGTATCATGAACCACTCAAAACTAAGAAAGTTAACATCGGCTCGGAGAAGGAGCCCAAGGAAGCTATCATTGGGGACTATTGGTCGAGACAAGGAAGTATCAAAGATCATCGATCTCTTGCATGAATTTGAGGATTTATTCCCACGTGGATACCATGAGTTGAAAGGCATCCACCATTCATTGGGGAAATGAGGATAAAGTTGAAAGATGGTGTGCACTTAGATCAGGAAGAGGCCTTACAGGATGAATCCCAACATGCGCGTAAGGGTTAAAGAAGAGCTAGACAAAATGATAGCATCCGGTATCATTGAGGCTATGGAGGAATCAAAATGGATAAGTCCAATGGTGATCAACATAAAGAAGGATGGGTGGATTAGGATATGCATGGATTACAGGGAATTGAACATTGTTTGTATCATAGATCCTTTTCCCACCCCCTTCACTGAAGAAATTTTGGAAGGAGTTGTTGGGTGCGAGGTCTATTCCTTTACTGGATGGATTCTCGGGATATCACCAAGTAAGGATTGCCAAGGAAGACCAAGAAAAGACAACTTTCACCACCGAGTGGGGAAGCTTTGCATACACATGGTCATGCCCTTTGGATTGAGGAATGTGCCTGCTGTATTTTCACGCATAGTGGTACAAGCATTTAAGGACTTCATCCACAAGTTCCTTCAGGTATATTTGGATGATTGGATAGTGTATGGATTGGTCAGGGACCATTGTGATAACTTGAGATTGATGTTTGAAAGATGTCGGTAGTTGAGGATTTCCCTCAACATCAAGAAATGTGTCTTTGTAACTCCTTTTGGAATGTTGTTGGGGCATATCATATGCAAAGAGGGCTTACTGGTGGATCCCACAAAAGTTTAGTTATTGTGGGATTAGGGGAGCCTACCAGCCAAAGCATCATGCATGGATTTCTTGGACACACTAGGTACTATAGAAATTTCATTAAGGGATATGCCAAATCACCACCCTTTGGAAATATTGCTCGAGACATAAGAGTACCTTTCAGTGGGGAGAAGCGCGCAGAGGGCATTTGACACTCTAAAAGAAAGGCTTATCACCACCTATTCTACGATTCCCATCATGGGATAAACCTTTCCATGTCCACATGGATGCCTCTAGCACAATAATGGGGGCCATTCTTGCTCAACTAGGAGAGGGGATTGTTGATCATCCCTTGTGTTTTGCAAGTAGAAAGTTGACACCAGCAGAGTAGAATTATACAATGACCGAGCGCGAGGCATTGTCAATGATTTACGCACTCCACAAATTTAGACAATATCTGCTGGTGAAACTCCCTTCATATTCTACACTGACCATATGGCCTTGAAGTATCTAGTAAACAAAGTAGTGTTGCAAGGGCGCATATGTCATTGGGTACTTTTGTTTCAGGAATTTGAATTCAAAGTGGTGGTAAAACCGGAAAGAATAATTGTGGGCGGATCATTTATCAAGGATTGATTCGGGAGAGGACACACAAAGTATCAAGGAAACCATGCCATGATGCAAACTATTCCGGTTGTGGCATGCACCCTCGAGAAGTTAGAGGACATTGTTGTTTTTCTCAAGGAAGGTGTGGCACCCGAAGGGATGAATGCACTGGAAAAGAAAAAGTTAGCCATATGCGTGCCACGCCTTTCATGTTGATCAATGGGGATTTGTATAAAATGGGCCATGATGAGGTTTTGTGCCATTGTGTATTAGAACATGAACACATAGCTATAATAGAAGAAGCCCATGGTGGGATTGCTGGAGGACACTATGTGGGGAATGTAACCATGTGCAAGATCCTAATCACGGACTATGGTGGGAAATGATTCACTAGGATTGCATTGAGTTTTGCAAGGCCTGTGACCACTGCCAGTGCCTTGGAAAACTTGGAAGAAGGGATGAGATGCCCTTGCACCCCATCACTAGCGTGAAACCTTTTGAGAAATGGGCAATAGATTTTGTCGGACCAATCTCACCAGCTACGCGAAGGACTAACTCATGGTATATTATTACCTGTACTTGATTATCTGACAAGGTGGGCAGAGGCCACACCCACTAAGGATTACACCATAGCCATGGCTACTAGATTTTTGTGGGAGAACATTATCAGCAGGTATGGGTGCCCTTTAAGTTTAACAAGTGATAGGGGCACTCACTTCTTAAATGAAACCATCAGGATTCTATTGGTAGAGTTCATGGTAGCCCATCACAAGACTACCCCTTACCACCCTCAGGAAAATGGGACTACAAGCATTCAACAAAATCCTTAGTCACACATTGACTAAGATATGTGATGTGGGTAGGTAGGATTGGGATGACAAGGTGTCAATAGTCCTTTGGGCATACAGAACAACATATAAAAGGTTGAACAAGGCCACACCATTTCAATTGGTGTTTGGCACGTGGAAGTAGTTTTCCAGTAGAATTCATGTTACCATCTCTACGTATAGCACGCAGGAGGGTTGGATGATGAGCAAGCATTGGAAGAAAGAATAGATGAATTGATAAAGTTGGATGAAAGGTGCTCACTAGCAAGATGGAGCCAAACAACTGAAAAAGCTAGGCAAAAGGCATGGCATGACCACCATATTAAAAACAAATAGTTTGAGGTTGGCCAGATGGTATTGCTATATGATTCTAAATTTCTACGCCATCCTGGAAAGTTGAAGGTGCATTGGTTGGGTCCTTATGTAATTTCATACATCCTTGATTTGGGCATGTGATTCAAGTGCTTTGGATGGAACAAAATTACCTGGACACTTCAATGGGAGTAGGCTGAAGCCCTACTATAAATAATGCTTCTTGGTGTTTGTAAATAAGGTAGTTTTTCCAGTTAGTTTAGAATTTCCTTTCATGCATTTCCTTTCTTGTATTTCCCTTTCACGTTGTTGTTTTGTTTTGTGCCTTGGGCACCGGTAACCTTATTACTTTTTGACTTATGAATGCGCAGAGGACCACGCATCATTTTAGTGTGGGGTAAGGTGATAAAGAGAGGCATGGAGTTATTCTACCAGGAGGATTGGGTTGGTAGACCATTTGAATTGGCCCTGTTGAAAAGATGCATTAGGAAGGCAGATGGGTGGAAAAATAAGGTTACATTGGAAATCCACGTACAAAGGAGAGAGTGCAAAAACACGAGGTAGGTGAAAGCAAGCATCATAAGGATGGAAGAGGTGCCTTTGGTGCTGGTAACATGCACAAGAAGAGTCTTCTGTCAAGATGGATTGTTGGCGTGCCAGAAGGTTGGAAAACATTTTTCACGCAAGGATTGGGCATGGGTGGAAGCAGTTTCATGCAAGGATTGGGCGCGGGTGAAAAATTTTCACGCAAAGATTGGGCGTGTAAGAAGAAGTGCTGAAGTCGGGTTTTGTTTGGAAATGCCACATTAAACATGGTCATATGGTGGTAGGTAGCCTAGCATTAAATGCGTAAAAGTGGGAAAAGCTATAAATACAAGAGTGGTCATTTCATTATTTTACTTTGTGAAAACAAGAGTGATTTTCTTTCAAGAGCTAGGGTTTTGAAGACTAACTCGTGTGAAGGAAAATCCCAAAAACTTAAGCGCAACCGGTCATTAGATCTACAAACTAGAGTAGAAGTGATTCACGGGTGTGAGGAACATTGTGAAGAAGCACCGTGATCGAAGGAGAAAAGTTTGAGATTAGGGTTTGTGTTTTAGGGCATGGGGGGGGGGGAAAACTTTCAAACAAATCACAAGGTAACCTAGGAATGAAAGCAAGGGGTAAAATGATGGCCACAAAACTAGTTGATAAACCTATAGTACAATCCAAGAAGGGAAAGAGCAAGGGAAAAGGGAAGAAGAAAGAAGAAGAAATCCCTTGGATACCAATGAAGAATGGTACTTGGAAATGCAATACCCGGATGGGGTTTTGCTGGGGCAAGAGTGGGAGTCCCACATCAGACAGATGCCCGTGATTGACTACAATCACCGATCAAGCATAATCGTGAAGGAAATGGCACTTTGAGCTGGTGCACCCTACAAAAAATGAACACACCTGACGGGATGCCAATCTATAATGACATAGTCAAGGTGAAAATGGAGAAGGCAGGGCTTCTCCAACTTTACGAGTTACCATATTTCAGGAAGCCTGAGCACTTGTACCAATGGCTGATGATGCGCATGCATGAAGACTTCTTCTACTTCATAGGCACAAAATGCACATAACTCCCTAGTTAATTTCACACTTTACAGGCCTAAGTTGTAAAGGGGACACGCTCATAGATGACCTCCAGGATGAGGAGGCAATTAAAGAAACCATTGCATCCCAGGAATATAAGAAGGGATCAAGGTACTACGACATCATGGATATCAGTGATCCGGTGATGAAAATGGCCACGCACCTCATTTCCAAGCTGAATGGACAAGAGAGGTGGACCCAGGTGAGCAAGCCCTAGTTGAATGTCTAAAAAGGTCACGAGAGGGCACCATATATACAATATCTCCCAATACATAGTAGATGAGATCATAAGCGCGCAGAGAATGGAGGAAAGATATTATTTGGGAACATTCTATTAACCATTGTGTTCTCAGAGATCGGGGTGCGGATGCATCTGATAAGTTCATATGGGAGTACCTCGATGAAGACCCTTCACCCATGGGATAGGTTCTAGAAGTATACTTGTGAGTCAATGATAGGGGTGCACAAGGCATGCTTGGATAAATGGTATACGTGCCTCAGGAACACATTCGGGGTGGAATGGTGGATCCCAGAACAACTCCCCATGGCAACTAAGGAGAAGTAGAGTTTGTGGTATACCAACACTTCTGCATTGGCAGATTCATCTTGGTGGATGGCAGTTGGAGTCCCTAGTGCAAACTCCCCTTCTCATTTACTAGCCCAATTTTTCTAGGGGAGTGAATAGGTACAAGGAGTCAAAGAAATTAAGACTTGACTTGTCCACCCTTGATAGTGAACACAGGAAATGAGAAAGAAGCTGGTCTACCTAGGGAAGCACACGTACGTTGAAAGATACGTATCATAGGATGTACACATTGTAAGGCCCATGACCTTACCCATTGCTGAGAGTGATGCTGCTAGGATCTACCTACGCATAAGGCCAAAGTTTGAGAAGGGCGCGTATGTGGAGAATGAAATATCCATCCCGAGATGACCCCATGGGGAGAAAGAAGCCCACACCAAAGCGTAAGGAGAGAGAAGAGAAAGAGGAACAGAGGGCGGTGGAGGAGCAGGATGTAGGTGTTGCTGGGGGACCAAGCACCTACGTCCGGAAGAAGAAGAGGATGGTAGTTAGGGAGAAAACCCCGGAACCGGTGAAGCCGCCATCTCCTGAGGAGCCCTCGGATGAAGAGAAGACCACATCTCCCAAGCTAGAGTATTCGGTGGAAAGAGAAGAAGAGAAGGTAGAGGAGACCGAAGGCACAAGCACCTTTTTAGGCAAGAAGAATGTTGGCGAAGGAGAAGAGCTGGAGGTGACCCAAGGAAGGATAAATGTAGATGACTCAGAGGAAGGAGGAGAGGAAGACATTGATGCATTCATCTTTGTGCATAGGAGAAGAGCACCCAGGGGGAGGAGGAGGACCCACAGAGTGAAGAAAGGAGCGAAGGGGCAAGCACCAAAGACCAAGAAAGGCCCAAGCTCACCCAGGAGGAGATAGATGAAAAAGTGACAAGGGAGGTGGAAAATATGATTGATGCCTTGGTCGATGAGGAGTTGGGGCACAACGTGGAGCTCATGCTCGGTGAGTTCAAGAAAGAACAAAGGGAGAAGAGTGGAAGTAGCACAAAAGGCCCAACTCTTTCAGTGACTATTCCAAAGGGCGTGCGCATGGGAAGTAAACACGTGAGGAAGGAAGATCGGTGATGGGGTATGTTAATGACCCTAACAAAGTTTTGTGCACATGCTTCCAGAGTACCGTGCCCACCAAGGAGCTCACCACTATGGAGTCCTTCGATCCTGAGGGTGCATACCCACGCACGAGGAAAATGCTATCGTGGGCATTCGACTCCCACATTGATGAGCCCAAATTTGAAGTTAACCAAGAGGCCATACTGGAGCTCTCTGAGACAAAGGGGGTCAACCCCCTCATAAACACACAACACTTGTCAGATGAGCAAGTGTGTAATGCACTCAACAAGGTCTCCGTGGAGGTAGAGGCAAGGCTCTTCTAGAAAATGACAAGATTAAAGCCTTGGAGGACCTGTTGGAAAAGAGGAAGGAAGAGGTAGTTAAGCTGACAAAGGAACTCAACCTTGAGAAGTTGATCAACGCTCAACTACAATGGGAGTTATAGGAGGAGAAGGCTAAAGTGTGTGAAGTCTCCAAGAAGGTGGAGCTCATCTCCCAGGCCATTATCACAAAGCACCCAGACCTTAACCCTCCCATGAAAAATATGGTTCCTCCCTGGAATGTCTTGAGGACTTGACTCGGATCCTCACTATGGAAAGGCAGCCATTGGCCTTGGAGTCGGCAGAGGAGGTAGCTGCGTGCTTGGAAAGGGAGGACAAACTAAAGGTCATCGCTCATAGCTGAAACACAACAAAGTGCTTGCCAGAGGTGAAAATAGTTGCACAAACCATTGGGGTCACCTACGACCATTGCGCAGACCAAGACAAGGTGACAAGCATGTTGCTTGCTAGCGATGATGAGGCCAGCTGAAAGAATTTAGGGAGAAGAATAAGGGCAATAGAGCTGAGTGAGAGAAGATCCTAGCTGAGGTGGAAAATAAGTCTAAAGCTATTGAGGCCCTTTGGGTCTCAATCAAAACCCGGCTAAAAGAGCTCTATAAGACCATCACGAGGAAGATGGATGCCTTGAAGATTACACCAAGGAGCTGGAGACTATGGTGGAGACCATCACCACAAAGGGGGAAGGGTTAACCTTCGATGAAGTGAGCGCATTGGTCGAAACCTTTTCCAAAGGGCACAGGATGAGGTCAGCACGTGGGATATGCTAGAGGCCGACCTACGGTAGAATTTTCCCCTTCTTCTTCTTTAGGCAATATTTCTCCTTCTATTCTTTCTATTTTCTCTCCCCCATTCTTTATTCTTTCCCCCATTCTTTTCCAAGGCAAGGCCTTGCATTCTTTTTGTACTACATTCTTTGAGGAGGTTCCCAGGATGGAGAATAGGTGAAGTGTGGGGTAATGTTGGGCCCCTGATGTAACTTCCAAATCTTAAAGGCGTAGGCACGCATGACCAGAGGAAGCGCACAAGTGAAGGCACACAAGGCAAGATTCAAAAAGGGTTCTTGGAGAACCAAGGGCATGCGCCCACATGAAGAACAATTTGGGACTTAGCCATTTTCAGCCTTTTGGACAAAACACATGAAGAACGTGTTCCATTTGGATAAGGTTCCATCCTTGGTGACAGGGTGTCCTGGAAGGAATATACCTTGTGATAGGAAGATCCAAAAGCTAATCATGACATGGAGAGGCATGCACTGGGGTGACCCACACCTTGACACTTGGGGCCAGATCTGAGGCTACAGAGGAGTTTGTTAGAGCTCAGAGGCCTATTTATATGTGCACCCTTGGAAAAGAATAGAGAGAGGCACAAGAGAGGTAGCGGAGCTCTGCAGAATTACTGTGAGAACTATGGGATGAAAATGGGTAGATGATTCTAGTAAGGATGTAATGGGGAAATGGGAATGAAAATTTTGTTTTGTGAGAATACATGTATGGATCCAGATATGGCGCATGACTATGGTCTGCCTCTCTGTGATACTTTGTAGCAAGACTATGAATGAATATGATAAGGTTACCACTATGTTTACATTAAGATCTCCTTCTGTATTATCTACATGTTTTTACTCTACTTTTGATCTTGTATAATCATGGACCTTACTTGAATGATTAAGTATATTTGTGGATTTACAACTTCTTGGTTTATTTATTTTTGTTGCATGTTTGGTTTCTGTTATGATGACCGAAGGGGTAGAAGTCATCCCCAGAGCTCTATAGCTTCTTCATTTCCCAACTCATCGAAGGAAATCTATTAGGAAACTAGTGGAGGTCCTTATAAGCCTTCAAGGGGGAATACGCTTTTGAAAGAGCAGGTTTCGGAAATTAGAGCATAAGGATATGAGTTTTTGAAGGCTTCATCTCGATATTGATGACAAGGCTCGAGAGAGGTATTAGAGAGTATCTCGCGAATGTTGCGCTAGGAGAATATTATTCCTTTATTTAGAAATTGGTTAAAGGGGAATACTCCACACATGGGAACTAAGACTTAAGACAAATACTTCATGTGAATCTCCCCCTCGATAAAGCATTGACTACGAGGAGATCACTTTGAATGCTGTCATGGATGGGTGGTTATTGAGAAATATTTTGATTGACATAAGTGCGGAAGTGAATGTACTTACATTGGATGCATGGCTACAAATGGGAGGCCCCATTGCAGCCATCATCTAATGTATTGTTCATGGTAAATGGAACAAAAAAGCTACTCCCATAGGAGTTTCATGGTTTTTGCAGGATGCATTTATCACTATACAAGGGGCCAAGCCTTGATTAAGTTCATAGGAGACTTGAAGTGTTAGCACTTGCATGGAAGCATATAGCTTCCCAACGTTTCTTGGTGCTCTTGGTGTTATGAAAATAATGCTGATTTGAGGTTTAACAAGGGGTATATCAGCTTTTCACGAACAAGGAGGAAAGGGTCATAATACCATTGATGGATGGGAAATCCATACCATATGTGGAACCTTTGAGTGAAGAGGACTTGAACAAAATCTATATACGTGCACTATACGGGACCTAGAGGTTAATGAGCTATCTAAGGAAGGAATCCTTCATTGGGAAGATTCTCACAAGTCAATCAGCTTTACACATACGATACTATTTCGGTGATTGCTTGTGATAATTCCCAGGATCATGACACTTATGAACCGGTGGGGTGCGATATAAATTAAGCCTTCATTAATGATTGCTTACAAAAAGGATTTTTGCTTTGTCCAATGTATAGGCCGCTTAGTACCACAGAGATATACTAGATCCGAAGATCTTTGGCAGGGTCATTCTTCGCAGCCATGGAGGCAAATGGGCTGGCACACTTTTCGAAAATCAAATTTTAAAAAGATGAGATATGCTTTATCATATACTTTGGGCGGGATAAAGACTGTTGGGTGGTCCACATGGATAATATCTTAGAATGGGGAGAGATTGGGACTAATCCTTATCTACTAGGTTTTCAAGAAGTAATGCGCCTACAAAAATTTTCCCTTATCATGGTGATCAACCTATTCAACATCATATCTAGCAAGTGTGAGAGACTCGGACAATAGGATAGGAAGCATTAATACCCTCACTTTGGGTGCATCAGTTTTATTCTACTCTACAATGTTGCACACGTGCTTGGTATGTATATGCTAAATTACATCGTGACACTGGCAATTGGTAGAATTTAACTACAGGGATGATCCAAACTTTTGACTTCTTCTCATCTACACCACCAATGAACAAGGCTTTAAGCTTTATCAAGCACTTAACCATGGGAGATAGTGGGAAAGTGGAAGAACTTATTCAGGAATTATTTGGTGAGACAGAGACAAGGGCATGTTTTGAGGATGAAGTAGATGATATCATACTACTTGAGTGTGCTTCTCTAGAAAAAGACAAGGGGAAGTTGGTTTACATAATTGATGATGAGGAAGTTGAGCACTTAGAAGTTGATCATTCACATGGAGCACGTGAAGTGTTAGCCAGTGTGGATGTAGATGCATGCGTGCATATCATGAACCTATGAAGACAACAAAGGTAAATATTGGCACAGAAGCTGAACCTAAGGAGGTGATAATTGGGGATTACTGGTCAAAATCAGAAGTGGCAAAGATCATAGAGTTACTTAGAGACTATGAGGACTTATTCCCAAGAGGATACCATGAACTTAAAGGCATGCATAAATCACTTGGAGAAATGAAGATAAAGCTTAAGGAAGGTGTGTGCCCTGTTAGGAAGTGACCTTATCAAATGAATCCCAATTTGCGTGAGAAAGTAAAGGAGGAAATTTACAAGACATGAAATCTAGGATCATACGACCATTGGATGAGTCAGAATGGGTCAGTCCTATGGTGATAAGTATCAAAAAGGATGGTAGGATTTGAATTTGTGTTGATTATAGAGAGTTGAATGCAACATGTGTTACAGATCCCTTCCTATGCCATTCACAGAGGAAATATTAGGAGTGGCTAGGCGCGAGATATATTCATTTATAGATGGTTCTTAGGGTATCATCAGGTTAGGATTGCCCCAAAAGATCAAGGAAAGACCACCTTCACTACTTGAATGGGAAGCTTTTCCTATACTAGTGATGCCCTTTGGATTGAAGAATGCACCTGCTGTATTCTCAAGGATAGTGGTACAAGCATTCAAGGATTTTATTCACAACTTCTTGTAGGTCTATCTTGATGATTGGACCATTTATGGGCTAATTAAGGATCATTGTGACAATTTGTGCTTAGTTTAAAGATGTAGACAATTGAGTATCTCATTGAACATCAAGAAGTGCATCTTTCTACTCCATTTGGCATACTTTTAGGACACATAATCTACAAGAGAAGGGTTGTTGGTCGATCCAGGATAAAGTTGTGGTAATTTTAGGATTGAAAGTGCACCCTCCAAATGAGAGAGAGGTGCATAGATTTTGGGTCATACACAGGGTATTACGGAAGTTTATAAAAGGGTATGCAAAATTTGTTGCACCCTTGGAAGAATTTCTCAAGGGGAAAGGTACATTCTATTAGGGGGAGTCGCAACAGCACGCGTTTGAGATATTGAAGAAGAAACTTACTACCACACCTATCTTGCACTTTCCTTCATGGGATAAACCTTTTCATGTTCACGTGGATGCCTCTGACATGGCCATTGGTGCTATCTTAGCTCAACCTAGAGAAGGTATAGTTGATCATCCCATTTGTTTTGCTAGTAGGAAGTTGACCCTACCAAATAGAATTATACCACTACAGAGCGTGAGGCTTTGTCCATGATATATGCCTTGCACAAATTTCAACAATATCTGTTGGCCACACCTTTTGTGTTTTATACAGATCATATGGCATTGAAGTATTTGGTGAACAAGCCCATCTTACAAGGGCACATATGTAGATGGATGCTCTTATTTCAAGAGTTTGACTTTACAGTTGTGGTAAAACTAGGGAAAAGTAATTTTGGACCGGATCACTTGTCTAGAGTTCAATCAGGTGAAGAAGCACAAACAATAGAAGAGACCATGCCTGATGCACAATAGTTATATAGGTTACAACACGCACCAATGGAATTAGAGGACATTGTTGTCTTCCTAAGGATGGGGATGGCACCAAAAGGCATGAGGTCCTTAGAGAAAAAGCAACTTGCTATACGCATGACACCATTCATGTTAATTAGTGGTGATTTATACAAGATAGGTAGAGATGAGGTGTTACGCCATTGTGTATTAGAGCATGAACAAAAGGATATAATGGAGGAAGCCCATGGTGGTATTGTAGGTGGCCACTATGCAGGTGATGCTACAACGTGAAAGATCCTACTTGCTGGTTTGTGGTGGGAAACATTGTATAAGGATTGTAAGGAGTATTGTAAGGCATGTGACCATTGTCAGCATCTAGGTCACCAGACAAAGGGATGAGATGCCTTTACGACCAATTACAAGTGCAAAACCCTTTGAGAAATGGGTGATAGAATTTGTAGGGCCTATTTCACCAGCTGTGCGTAGGACTGGATCACGCTATATCATTACTTGTATAGATTATCTTACGAGATGGGCAGAAGTAGCTCCTACGAAGGATTGTATAGTGGCTACAATAGCAAGGTTCTTATGGGAAAATGTCCTTACTAGGTATGGTTGTCCTTTAAGTTTAACCAGTGATAGGGGCACCCATTTTTTAAATGAGACAATCTGAATTTTGTTAGATGAGTTTATGGTTTCCCACCACAAGACTACACCCTATCACCCTCAGGAAAATGGAACTGCTGAGGCTTTCAATAAGATTTTGAGCCACACATTGACCAAGATTTGTGATGTGGGATGAAAAGATTGGGATGAAAAGTATCTGCTATTCTTTGGGCCTACCGAACAACATATAAGAGATTGAACAAAGCCACACCTTTTCAGTTGGTGTTTGGTGTGGAAGCTATTCTTCCTATAGAATTTATGTTACCTTCATTGCGCATTGCGCACGCTGGAGGTCTAGCTAATGAAAAGCTTTGGAAGAATGGATTGAGAACATGGTTCAACTAGATGAGCACCGGCCATAACACGTTGGATTCAGAAACAAGAGAAAGCACACCAGAAAGCATGGCATGATAGGAATATCTGGGATAAGAAACTTGTGGTCAGACAAATGGTACTTTTGTATGACTCTAAGTTTTTGTGCCATCCAAGGAAGCTCAAGGTGCATTGGTTGGGGCCATATGTTATAACTCACATACTTGAATCAGGTGCTTTCTAGTTAGAAGCAATTGATGGAACATGATTGCAGTTACTTTAATGGGAGTAGGTTGAAGCCCTACTATAAATAAGTCTTCTTGGTGTTTGTAATAAGGTATTGTTTCCATATAGATTAGGTTTCCTTTTCACATTTCCTTAATGTGTTTCTTTCATCATCACTATGATTTGTCAATTTCATTTTGTTTTTGTGTAATAAGTGCACTTGCACACATGAAGTCGACTACATATGAAGCATGTTGATGCGCGAGGGATTGCACATACTTTTAGTATTGGGTGGATTTTTAGTGACTCCCGGGTATAATGCTTGTGAAGACCGGAAGGTATAATGTTGCGGATGTTGAAGGAGTAACCCGCTAAAGGTGATTTACTGAAGGATTTCTTCTCAAAAGTAACCAAGGGTGGAGATGAATGAAGGAAAAGTATAACGTGAGGTAAGTGATAACATGATAACAACCAGGAGAAGGTGCAGGGACGAGGTACTCGGGTGCTAAGATCCCTCATGAAGGTAAGTATGACCAAAAGGTAGGAAGGCATGCTAGAAGGTTATAGTTGTGGCGTGAATATGTACCATGTGGAAATGGAAAATTGAGCAATAAATGAGAAATATTTGGTAGGTGAAGGAGTAATTAATGCATTAAAAATTACAAATCTATATAAGGACGGGATGTGAATTCATTTCTACCCTTGCAACTACGAGAATTTAATGAAGAGATAAGTGTGAAGAGTTGAGTAAGTGATTCAAGGTGCGAAGAGGGTGAAACCAAGCGTGAAAGGTAGATCTGTGTATTGGAGAAGCTTGTGTCCTGTTGGAGAAGGGTTTGAACGAAGTAGATTGATAGAAGCGAGCTAACAGGGCACGTAATTTCATGATTACAATTTAGGGCATGATTGAATCGGGTTAGGGTGTGAAGTAACCCATTAAAAGAGTTATAGAAGAAGGTGTAGAAACACAACACAAAGGGAAGAATGGCTCCAAAGAAGGAAGCAACAACAACAAAAGGAAAGAAGAAGGTAGTAGTGGAAGAGGAGGAAGAGATGACTCCTGAGAGCAATTTTTTAGAGATGTAGTACCCTGAAGAAGTAATTATGGGCTAAGAATGGGATTCCCACATATGACAGAGAAAAATAAGTGAGTACAACCATCGAACCAAGGAAAATTAGAAGAAGTTGGATGATTTACTTAACTCCCAAATGGATAGGTGAACTGGTGATGGGATGCGATATATGATGATGTAGGGGAGAAGTTATTGAAAAGGATTGGTGTTTACCAATTATATGAGCTCCCATACTTTGGGAAATATGCACCATTATATAGGTGGCTGATGAGCTAAGTCCATGAGGACTTCTTATATTTTACAGGGCGAAGGGTAAGACTAACACCCATGTTAATTTCCACGGTAACATGTTTAAAGGCGATGGGTGAGGACATAAAAATGACCTAATTGACAAGGTTTCCATTTTAGAAACACAAAAAGTGATGGGATACCGAAATAACCACGTGGAATGGACATAAATAAATTACACAATTGTCCAAGAGTAGTAAAAGCGGCAATGCACTTGGTTATAAAATTGAATGACCAAGATCAGTCACAAAGTAAACTCAATGTGGCTGCATGTGGGAAAGTGCATGTCAAAGGGTTATTTACAACAGTGCTTCATTACAAACAAATAGTAGAGGAATTTGAAATAGAAAGTAAGATAAGTTTTGGTTTCATCTTACTTTCTTTATTATTCATGGAGATTGGAGTACGGATGGCCCAAAGAAAGTATATGGGAATACCCCATGAATAACAAGTCTCTAGCTGAAAGATTCAAAAAGTATCTATGCAAGGGGTCTATGAAAGATGAGGTAAAAGAGAGAGTGGAGATGTGGTATGATAGGCTCCACATGGCTTTTTAAGAGGAGTGGCACATACCAAAGGAGTTTCCTCGATATTGGGAAAGTAGACTCGATTTTTGTTTACCAGCATTTTTGTATTGTATGTTTTCCGATGGTGGATGGATCATGGAGCCCCTGGTGCAAACTACCATACACATTCATAGCATGGTATTTCCAAGCTTCTGTTCATCGGTTCACTGATACAAGGAGGTTAGTGTTTAATGCAGACAAGGTGGATTGTGAATACCACACCTTGCAAAAGAAGTATGGGTATTTGGGAAGAATGCTTACAACGAGAATATTATCTCAGAAATTTTGAATATCAAACCAAAAACACTTTCTATTGGGGATATCGGGGTTGCGCTCATATATCTCCAACTTAAACCAAAGATGGAGAATAATAAGTATGTAGAGAATGAGTTCGCACTCCTAGGACCACCAAAGGGGAAGCACACTATGGAAAACATCCCGACACCTAGGCCTTCTAAACCCATGCAGGATGATGAGGAAGAGGATGAAGAGCATGAGGATAGTGGTGGTTTGGTGTGTAGGAGGAAACAACCATCTGGTGGACAAGAGGAGGAGCGCATGATGGATTCACAAGGAGAAGAAAGATTGAGGTAGCGTAGGGTGACCAATGGTTTAGAAAGGTGTTCAAGCACACAAGGTCGCAAGGGGAAGCCCAATAGACAACAAGGAAGTCACCACAACTCTCACCGGTAGAGGAACCTGAGGAGAAGAAGAAAAGAAGAAAGCTCAAGCTAGATGAAGAAGTAGGAGAGTCTGAGGAGAAATCCTTCCATCTCCAATCCATCATAGGGCAGAAGAGGAGCCTTAGAATGAGGAGGAAAAACTAAGCGGAGAGGAAGAAAGGGAGCAATTAGAAGCTACACAAGGCAAGGATGAGGGCACAACCAGTATTCCTAACCTTGATGCTTGCCATTCCAAAAGGGCCAAGGTCCCATCGGACAAGTGAGGACGTAAGGGTGTAAACAATGGGTTATGCAGAGGACCAAGAGAAGATTGTTCATGCTCGGTTCTAGAGCACCATCGTGTAAAAATATTTATTTGGATGGGCACTTATGGATGAGAACAAAGTGACATTACGAACATGAAAACAACTTTCATGGTCGATGCATACACATATGGATGAACCATATTTTGATGTCTATGAAGAATCATGTGCATCTAGATGGTTGAAAAAGACACCAGAAGCCTGACACATGACAATTAAACCAACTATTATGATGGATGAGCAGGTAAGCAATGCCTTGGTGAAAGTATTTGTTGAGGTAGCTAGAAGGAACATTGACAAATCTGCTACAATTAAAGCATTGACAGAGGAGCTAAAAGTGAAGAATGTGGAAATAGTGTGTTTAGTACAGGAGAGGGATTTGAGCAAAAGGAAATATGAGACTTTTGTTAGTATGGCAGAGGAAATTGGAGATGATGTCCTAAAGGTATGCCCGCATTTGGAATCACAAGTACCAAAAGAATTTCCTTTTGCGATGCACTACGTAAAGATGATGATAAAATTAGTATTGGAGGATGAAAAGGTGTGCATACTAGAAAAACCCAAGGACCCAGCAGAAGAAGAAAAAAAAGCATAGGCTACGTAAAAAAGGAAGATTGCTACATATGAGGGCCTACTACAAGCACTCCAAGAGGATCTGAAGAAAGCCGATCATGCCTTGATGATATGCACAGCTCCAAATGTGCTAATAATGGTAAATACACTTTGCGAAAAAGACAATGAGGTGTAAAATGCCATGAAGGATGACACACTAGGCCGTGTTGAATGACTAAATATGGTAAAGTAAAAGTGCATGAGGCATTGGATGCAAACGAGGCACACATAAAGAGAGGTTAGATGAACTCGGAAAGCTCATTGCTTAGAAGATGGATGTGCTGGAAGGGATGTATACGTCTATGTCAAGCATAATGCTTGTCATCCAGAATGAGCAAGGGAAACTAACTCAAGGAGGAGATGGAATCTATCATTGTGGATGTTCTAGAGAAAGTAGGAAAGGCATTAATGGAGTGGGAGAACTTAGAAGTAGACATAAAGGAGGAGTATCCAGAGATGATACTTCAGAAAGAAATGGAGGAGCTTGAGGCCTGAATAATTCTTTGATTCTTTAATTCTTTTCTATTCTTTGTGTAAAGATTCATTCAACATTCTGTATTTCAACTATTCTTTACTTAGTTGTGGACATCACCATTGTCGGGGCAATAATGAGATTAGTATGGGGTAATGTTGGTTAGATAAAACACTTAGCATAACTCACACACAGAGTTCACACGAAAAATAGGATGGGATCGAAGGCATGAAGGAATAGGAGGGTCGTCGCGCACGGAAGTGCAAAGACAAACTTTCGGGACTTAGCCGATTTTGTAGATCATCTATTTTCAAAGGCTAGCATGCGGAACACACAAAGTGATGCCGAGACTTGTGCGCCCACACTTTGTCTAGATTTCGAGGATCATATCAAGCACTCTTGCATGGAAGTAATCCAAGAATAGATTTCTCACTCTAGTTAATTGTAAGTGATCTATAGATAGCATACTTGCATGTATGGCTATAATTGTAAACAACACATGGCTATTATTAGCATGTGACCTATTTTGGCATAGTTAGCGGTGAAGGGCAAAGTTCCCCACCCTATATATTAGATGAATCACCTAGTTGATAGACAATGGTGTCAAAGGGTTAGAGATTCATGAAGTGCATGAGACTGGATAATTGTAACAGATCCATGTGCGTGCATGACTATTATTGTATCAAGCTTTTGTTTCATTGTCATGTTTAATATATGAAGAATATTGGCTGAACCAAAGTGTCTTCTATGTGTTATCATTACATACTATTGATTTCTTGATGATTTATACGTAAATGCATGCTTTTATAGATCTAGTTCGGTATAACTATGTAATGATGGATTAGTTTCTAAATATATGTCTTTATCATTTCACAATGCTACCATCCTACTACAACAACCCTAAAGAGGGACCTGGTACCTTGGCATGCTTTAGGTGAGTGCTCAGCCTATGCTGAGTGATGTGCCAACATGACTAGGTGTTATATGAGAATTCTAGGCTGCATTAGAAGGATTGAAAAGGGATGAAAAAGAAGTAAATTTAGAATATATGTTTATCTATAAGGATGAAGAACAATTAAGGAGATAAATAAAAATTCTTGAGAGAGATCTCTATATGGTAAAGAAGTGAAGTGTGATTAGAAAGGGGTTGAGATAGTAAGTAAAAATATAGAAATTGAAGAAGAAATACTAATGAACCATGAAGGGAGACAAGATAAAGATCAAGAGAGGGAAGAAGTGATGAATGACACCAAAAGGTCTCCAAAATTTTCATTGAATTCTATGTTTGATTGTTTTTGTATAGGTTTGATAGATACAAAAATAAAGATGATTGAAGAAAAGGATCTTAAGAGAGCTTACAAGAAGAAAATGGAAGATGAAGTTCTCATTTTAGAGAACAAAGCCATGGAGGTGAAGATGAAAGAGAAGAAATAAAAAAAAAGAAAACAAAAGGTAGAGAGGACAACTAAAAGAGAAGTGATTCCGGGAGTGACCCTATGACTAGAAAAAGAGGAAGAAAATCATTTAGAATTCATATTTTCTCCCACATTGGGAGTATGATGCAGGAGCATCAAATCTTGTAAACTTGTAAATGAAGAAATTTTGGTTTTCAATGTTTGATAGTCTTGTTATAGGTCTAAGTGGTCTCATTTGGGTATTTGACAAGTCTCTAAGTCATTTGGAAAATTTTAGTCTCTTAGGGTGGTGTTTGGAGTTTTCCTCTCAATGTTGCATATTCAAAATTTAAATTCTAAGTCATAGCTCAAAATCCTAAAGTTGTAAATGTAGAAGCATATAAATTTGTCATAGATGTACATGACCTAACTAGGATAATCTTAGGATGAAGGAAGGACTAAGGAGGATTTAGTTAAGTGATAAAATGATAAAAATTATGGTGATTAGAGTTGGAAGAGTTAGTTAGGTTTTTTTGGGAGTGTTGCACTTAAGGTTAATAATTTGAGGAAGAACAGTTAGAGAGAGTGAGTGTGGACCTCTAAGAAGAGGTAAGAAGGAATGATGATGAGAATAATCATAGAAAGAGGATAAGGAATATGCAAGATTGTATGGAATATTTTTTTTTGGAAGAGTGAAAACGTGTATTATTTTTGTAACTTTTATAGTTCATGGTTTTATATAAGGAAAATTTTGGTTGATGCAAGTAATATAATAATATTATGAATTGCTATCTTATGTATTCTTAGCATGAAATGTATTACATGACATTGTGAAAGCTAATGCTCGATTGAAGGAATGACCATTTCTTCTAATTTTACATGATAGTGAAGGTTCTTTCCTTTATAATGTTCAAGGTATTTGATTGTATGATCGTGAAGGATACCCTTTTGGTTTGGTTTATGTCTTAAGAATCTAACCTCTATTGTAGCTAGGAAGCATTCTCATACTATGTGATTAACTCTTTTGGACTGTGAGAATCTATAAATAACATCAAAGAGAGGTTTGATGAGGATACATTATTCATAGTTTGTGCAATGAAAACAACCTCTAAATTGGGTGATAAATCTTGCTCTAGTAAAAAGTTATAAAACATTACTTAAGTTTGACCATGAGAGTGAATGCTTACTTAGGAACTCCATCTTATTTTTGAATGCATGACATGTTTGAATAAATTATTTTGAGGTTGTGTTTTAATCCATTATTTCCTTGGCTTGATGAAAGGTTGTATTTGAATTATGGAAAGAGAATGATAAAAAAGGAACCTTGTATTAACCATGCATGGAAAAACTACTACAAGAATAAGATATTTGAATGACACTTTTAGGATCTATTTTCAAGGTCACTAGTAAGGTTAGATATTTCAAAAATTCAATATAGACATTGTGTGAAAGTTTCAAGATTTGGTTCAACCATTGGAGAAAATTATTCCAAAAATACCCCTCTCACGCTCCTAAGCAAGGTTTACATAGTTTAGCTAGGGTTTGTGTGTGGGGCCCCTTAAACACCATAGTTAGATCTAAAACTATCAAGATATTGTTGGAAAGATACATTACTATAAATTTTCATGGAATTTTGACTTTTGGAGGTTTGGTTTTGGATATTTTCTCTATAGTGTGGCCTTGGGTGATTGAACACAATCATAAACCTAGCTCAAGGGTGATTTTACAAAGGAACCATACTTTTGGTTTGGATTTAGGAAATAAAACTTATACTGAAGGTAAAATTCCTTAAAGGGCATCAATAATATCCATCATTTTGTCTTGGAACCTCCTTCACATTTAGTTATAGCCAACAAAAAAATTGTATGAAGTCCATAATCAACTGTTAAAGCAATAATACAAGAATAAAGTTAAAAATACTAGTGTAAAGAGTGAAAGGATAAAACTTTGAGAGAATTTCAGTGATGTTGAAATAAAAATATTGAAATTTTTAGTTCAGTGAGGGTAGCCATAAAATTGGATAGCCTAGATGAGAGAAAGGATTGTGTTCTTGAGAACAAGTAGTGGGAAATCTTGTGGAAAAATAAAGTAATGAAGGATGGTAAGTTTTTGATTGCATTTATTGAGTGAAACTAACTAATTTTAAGGTTTATATAGGGAGAAGAGGAAAAATGAACCTTGGAAATGGTATAGTGGTCAATAAAATGCTATTTTCATACCTAAAAATCGTGAAGCAAGAAATTGGCAAAGATGGTGCCAAGGAAGTAAAAGAAGGCTGAAATGAGTTTAGTTAGGTTTGATGATGGAAATAGCCTTAAATACCATCTAAATGTAGGGTAAATATAAGTAGAATCTTGGGAATACTATTTATGTGAGATTGTGCCAATTTGAAGAAGATTGATCAAAATTTGTAATTTAGGCCATTTTTAGGCATGAGAAAGATCCTCCAAATGTAGAGTAAGGTGGAATTGGGTTTTTGTAAATTTTTGATTGTTGATTTGATGGTTGTTATTTTCTTAGTTGTATCATGAAATGGATCCTCCAACATTTACTTGCCAACGTAATGTGTTGGTGCAATCGATTGCGTGTCGAAGCTTACGCTTGTAAAATATTACATTGGACAACTTTGCACTAACTCAAAATGGAGTATTTGGCATAGTTGTAAACATTAGCACAATGAGAGAAAAAATAGAGATGGGAGAAAACTGAGACACCATTTTGTAGAGGGTCTCGATGTGAAGGTGTCGGATCGGATGAGACCTTTCATGGTGATATAAAGTGTGAGAAATCACACAGTGAACTTATAGACTTTTTAGGTCTCAAGGTTCTTAAGGGACTATTCCTCACGGATGAAATATCTTTGAAGAAATAACACCATCAGGTATTGAAATGAAGTCTCCAAAAGTGTTTACCGAGGCCACCCCAACTTGTTGGTATAGTTGGTTTGGTTCCATGAGCTTCCATTTGCAAAATATTGCATTGTATAACCTTACACTGACTCAAACTGTAGTATTTGACATGGTTGCGAAACAATAGGGAAGTGAAAGAACCGAATTGAGATGGAGAAAAATGAGATAGAATTTTGTATAGGGTTTGATATGGAGGTTTAGTATTAGACGAGATCTTTCAAGATGCCACAAAGACCGATAAATCACGCGATGAACTTATAGCATTTTTTGGTCTTAGGGCTCTTAAGGGACTATGCCCAATGAAGTAGCCTAGAAGCATTGGTACTCGAACAGAATCCACAAGTTCTTACTAGGCCACCACGATGGGTTATGTAGTTGGTTCGATGCAGTGCTTCCGTTTTCAAAATATTTCATTGACAACGTTACACCGACTACTAAAACGTAGTATTTGACATAGTTGCAAACATTAGGAAAATGAGAGAAAAAAATTGAGATGGATAAAAAAGAGACAATATTTTGTAGGGGTATCAATGTGTAGGTTTAGGATCGGATGATATCTTTCAAGGTGTCATGGAAACTGAGAAATCACCTAGAAAACTTATATCCTTTTTTTGGTCACGGGAATCTTAAGGGACTACGCTGAGCAGAAGTATCCCAAAAGCATTAGCACCATCGGGAACCAAAATGAAGCCTCTAAAAGCATTTTATAGGCTACTTTTGATGTGTTAGTTTAGTTAGTTTAGTGCCATGATCTTCCGTTTGCAAAATATTGCATTGGACAACCTTACATTGACTAAAACTATAGTATTTGCACGATTACAAACAATAGGACAATGAGAGAACCAAATTGAGATGGAGAAAACCGAGACATTTTGTGGAGGTCCCCACATGGAGGTTTAGGATCGAGATGAGACCTTTCAGGTTCTTTAGAGACCAATAAATCACATGACAAACTTATAGCCATTTTTGGTCACAGGACTCTTAAGGGACTATACTCGGGTGAAGTATCTCGGAAGCACCGACACCATTATCGGCACCAAAATGAAGCCTCCATAAGTGTTTACCAGGCCACCCTGATGCATGTGTGCATTTGGTTTCATGCCATGAGATTTCATTTGAAAATTAATGCATTCGATAACCTCTCAATCTCTTTTTTGTCTCTCTCTCTCTCTCTCTCTCACTCTTTCTTCTTGTTCATTTTCATTCTCACACACTCTCTCACTCTCTTTTTCACTCTTTCTTTTTCTCACACACACACTCTCTCTCTATCTTACACACACACACACACACACACACACACACACACACACACATATATATATATATATATATATATATATATATATATCATTCTCTCTCGCATCCCCTTTCAACTATTTGTGAAGCTTGATCATTTCGATTCTATAATGTATTCCTTCCATGTAAGAAATTTCTATTTTCACTTTCTTAGGAACCCTAGCTAATTTTTTGTATATAACTTTAAGTGAATTCCATGTAGTTTATCTAGAGTAACTGAACGATTGTACCATCATAGATAATGAAAATTTGGCTTATTAATTTACTTAGATCTTTATTTGGAGACTATCTGTTGGCTTAGATGATGATGTGGGTAGATTACTTTAGATTTTTTCCATATTGATAAATGATTTTATGGATTACTAGTAATTTATGTTAGTTTAGGATGCAGTCATGTTTTGAGATTTCCCATGTGGTACATGGGGAAAATGTGAGATCAATTCCATGGGTATAGGGCATACTGCTTACTTCCATTAAAATGTAGGGCATACGATAAAAGAAACACCTAGATTTAGCTAAATTGTTGGGTCGATTCCTTAGATTAATTTCAGTGGCTTATTGAATGTTTTATCTCTCTCTCTCTCTCTCTCTTTCTTTCTCATTCACTCTATCAAATTCTCTCTTGCTATCACTTTCTCCTTATCATTCTCTCACTTTCCATTTCTCTCTCTCTCTCTCATGTTTTATTTATCTCTCTCTCTCTCTCTCATGCTCTAAAAGAGAATCTTATCCTAGAAACTATTAAGGAAAAACATTGAATCCTTCTGCATCCCCTTTCAACTATTTTTGAAGCTTGATCATTTCGATTCTATAACATATTCCTGCCATGTAAGAAATTTCTATTTTCACTTTCTTAGGAACCCTAGCTAATTTTTTGTATCCAAGGAGTTTTCATGCTCCTCTAATCTATAGTAGTGATTACAAAGTGAAAACTTCTCTTGATCTTACTATAAGGATCGAAAAACCTCATATATTTCTAGTAGGTCTCATGAGTGAGTTCATCTTTTGGAATATCAATATCAAGACCATATTTCCTAGTCTCATGCCTAGAACCATCATTGATCTTCTTGTACAACTACCTTGTTTATGAGAGGTGGGACAAGTAACTAAATGGATATGGCATCTACCTTGTGCCTTGTAATGCATATTACACATATCTTCCAAACCTGTTTCTCCCCACATATACTTGCACTCTTGAATGTCAATTTCTTCACACTCTGAAACAAATTTCACATTTCTCATATTTCCATGTATGGTATTATGCAAGCTAGGATGACCCATTGGAAGATGGAAAAATAACCACATGCTTAACACCTTGTGTCACAGTAGTGTATAGCCTCCACCTTCTTGGTGTGTAAATGTGGACCTTCATGAGTTCAGTTTGAAAGGTGGGATGAGAACACAAAACCTCTATGCAAAGCCATTTTATTTTGATACATGTTCATATTCAAAAGAGCCTCTTATTCCTTGAAATTTCTTGGTTTGTATCACTAACTCGGTAAGGATTATGTATACCCTAGATAATTCACATTTCTCATGAAAAATATGGTCATTTCCACCGAGATGTCCAAAATTGGAGTCTAAACTATGAAAATGATCCTTGACGTTCATAATCCAAGTTGTACAAGTGTTTAATAATAGATAGATAGAGGATTATATTATATATTTCATGGTGATGCCTACTAATCTATAGAAACAATGATTTTTAGTATTTTGTGTGTTGGCCTACATCAAAGGATATTTAAAGGATATCAAGAATGCTTTGAGGTAATTATTTGAGATCATCACAATTGGCCAAGGAAATAAGTTATTTAATCAAATTTAGACATATATCCCAGAGCCTCATACAAGTTATTTATGAGATCAAGTCTCATGTGATATTAAATACTAATATAAATTGGAACTATAAATTACATAGCTTAAAATTTAAAAGAGCATCCTATCCTAGAAACTATTAAGGCACAACATTGACTCCTTCCTGCATCCTTAAGGATGATTAGAAGGTGATTTTGGATAATATGAATGCAAGAACCAACTAGTGGACTGACCTATTTAGTTATCATTGGTAGGTTAGATTCATCCTAATTAAATAGGTCCTTCAAGAGCTCCCTATATACATATTTTATGGCCACCATCACAACAAAAAAATTAATCTCAAAGGAAATGGATGAAACAAAAATAATATAATATTTATATATCATAGATGTAATGTAAAATCTTAAGTATCCTAGCAACATATCTCTTTGTCTATCTTCTCTCTCTCTCTCTCTCTCTCTCTCTCTCTCTCTCTCTCTCTCTCTCTCTCTCTCTCTCTCTCTCTCTCTCTCTCTTCTCTCTCTCTCTCACACACACTCTCTCTTTCTCACCCCACTCTCTTTCTATGTCTATCCCTCTTACATTCCCTCTCTCTCTTTCTCTTTGTAGTTACAATTTAATTATTAGAATTAATGTAATATTGTGTTGTCTCATTACATATGTTTCATTTGAATTATTGAGATTCTAGGAAGTGGATAGCATTGACATTGACATTATATTATTATAATTGATGGCATTGAATGATTATAGTATAGTGGAAAAATTGTAAATTAGTTACATATATATTTTAATTCCCATGTTTAAAACATAAAAAAATTAACACTAATAATACATATTAACATAACATACATATGATATCATATTAATCCACTTAGATACAAGTTTTAAAAACAAATTTTTTCTCATATATTATATTGATTCAAAAATCCTTGATAACATACAAAATTTGATCAAAATCAATGTCTTAACAAAGCCATGTAGGCATATACAATGATATACATCAAAAAATATAAATCTATGCCAATATGCCATGAAGGAAGACAACAAAATCCATATACATATAAACTATGGGGTATCATCAAATAATCTAGTTCTCTTGACCACCGGGAAGATGACTCAGGCACATCAATGGAATGTCCCTTATTCCGATCAGACCTCCTACGCTCAAAGGATGCTTGTAGCTCCATCTATTAATACAAATAAACAACATACCCATTAGTATATAATTAATGACATATAAAAAAATACTTAAAAATAAATACTACTTTCAATATGATGATCACTAGAAATCATCCTCTACCTCTCAAGATCATCAACATCGATGAGGTGCACAAAATGGAGTAGTCAACTCCTCCTGTGGCAACCATGATGAAGAAAAATTAGAATACACATGAATTTCATTTAATTATACTACATGATGTTATTTAATACAATCAATTCATTATGAAAATAACTTTACTAGCACATATACCTGTGTAAGAGGCACGGACAGAAGCTATGCCCATAAAAACTCCAATATCTAATGATCGTCGAATCTCAATAGGAGACTGTAATGACATCATCAACTAAAAAAATAATAAAACTCACATTAGTAAATTCATATGTTAACTATAGTTCATTCTCTTCATGTATATGATGAATAAAAATAATAAAAATCACATTAGTAAATTCACCAACATGCAAACTCGTACCAACATTCACATGTGGAGAAGGGGAATGTGACACTAGATGTATAGTTTGACCTTGTAATTTTATAAAAACACACATGAATCATTAATTTTCATTCACAATTGATTAACATTGTTAATTATAAGATTTTATAATATATATATATATATATATATATATATTTATTAAACTAATTTCTTATAAAATTACATGTTTTCAATACCAAATGTTGAATCTAGTAGAGCATCTGTGATGATGATATTATCCAACACAAAATCATGATGTGCCTCCTCGATCAAATAATTCTCTCAAGGCATGTGGAGCTTCCTCATGAGGTTGTGGAGATGCCTCACGAGGCTTGTGGAGTTGTCTCACTAGGTTGTGGATCTACCATGTCAACCACGTAGGTCCTATACTCCCACAAGCATGAAAATCTATGGTATATGATGTCTACTGGCTAGAAGGACCAGCCTCATCACCCTAGGAGAGATGAGTGTCATGTTGAAGAAATGAATGTGTCAATGACTTGATAGAATCAAGGGTCTGAACCTATGTTGTTCTTCACAATAGAAGGGACTAAAACATGATGAATAGGTGGGTGAGCAATGGGTCTAGCTAGTTGGTTCTACAAATGTTGTGCCCCCACTCTATCCTATGTGAGAGCCTTTTCCTCTTCCCTGAAAATATCGAATGTCATAATAGTTAGGTATTTCATTGAGGAAAAACTCACAATAGAGTTTCCTCAAGAAATATGTGGCACCTCAAAATTATTACAAGGTGGTTGGTCAAAAACCATCCACCACCTATCCCAAAAATTATTTTTATCCCCTCATGATTACACTAGTGGATGGGGAATCTTTTGCAATCCAATCATAATGGTGCATTAGTTTTAGGATCTGTAAACAATGCACACAATTTGTCTTTTGTTATTTTTTCTTCTTCACTACATCATAAGACAACTTATCTACATAAAAATTGAGGCAAGTTGGTTTTAAAACTCTCCCATGTGTTTATTTTTCCAACCACATTATCAATATTAGATAATAATGATCCTAATGATGTGGCTAGGTTTTGACGATGTGGATTTGTGGCATTAGGGTTTCTTAAGGTTTCTATTAAACCCTCAATTTGTAATTTTTTTTTCAATCTCCCCCAAAATCTTGTTGTTGCGTGTTAGGAGGATGTCTTGCTATAGAAGGGGGTGTTTGAAGGATGTTTTCTTCTTCATCTTGGTTTGCGGGTGAATCAGGGGATTGAATTGAAGGTATAAAAACATTTGAAAATGAAAATAAATAACAAATCAACAACTATCCAAAAAAATAAGATTAATAAAGAAAATAAACCTAAAATAAACAATAACCAACCTTGATCTCTCCGCCATCGTCAATTTGAGGTGCCACATGGTTTCAATGCCAAAAATCTATCTAAAACACATTCGTGTATTATTCCTTACTTGTGTTTTCCTCTCTTTTAGTTTTTATTTATTTTCACAATGAACTGCTCTCAATTTTGACTTGTGTTTTGTGATAGTCAAAATGTGAGCTCATTACGGATTTACGATCCATAATACATTCACATTATAACATGACCTTGATTTTCCCTATCATGTTATAGTGTGAACCAACCATAAAGTGAGTATGTTATGGCCAAAATGGCCAAAAATGGATTTTTTCTACTTTTGGCCCCCAACTTGGTGCACTTACCCTTTAATCTACAATGTTTACACCCATACATTGGTACAAATAGGGGTAGTAGTGTAAAAAGGGGCCTAAGAATGAGAGGATGTGGTGGTGAGTACTAAAAAAGGTAATATTTAGAATCCCATGATCAAAAGTGTTTTGAATTTTTTTACTAAGTGAGTGACACATGGAAAAGGGTCCACTTAACATACAAAATCCATAAACATTTATCATTAGGGAGCCAAAGTAATAGATAAAAATACTTATAGTGTATATATTATAAGTGATTCCATGTATCTCATATTATTACTTAAAGTACATAAAAACAAAAGCAAATTTTTAATTAATAAATATTAATGAAGATAATCTTAAAATACCTAAAACAAACCAATGCAATCTAAAAATGTTAAAATTAAAAATAAGATTCAATGTGTAAGGGGACTAGATTAGTTAGTAATCCAACTTGTAACATATAATATTCAAATCTCTTTACCATGGTTCAAACCTCATTGTCCATATGTAAGTTTTGGTGGCCTACATCTTAAAAGGGCATGTCGAATATGCGCTTCCACAATCAATATGAGTTTATCAATGTTAAACATTTAAAAAAATTAAATCTATAAATAGCCTAGTTCTTATAAAAATATTTAAAATATCTTTTGAATCTCCTAAACATGCATAATAATATAATATATCATCAACTACCCTATGCTACTTTAAAAAATCTGATAATCTTTCATGAACTCCTCAAGATGCATAATGGCATGCCTTTGTATATTAGAGTAAAATTGGAGATAAGGCGTACCTAGTGAAAATTTTAAAATTCACTTGCCAAAACACTTTGTTAAGTGTATACAAGTGGTTAAAATTATTTTATAACATATATGCTATATATAATGACAACGTGTACACAAATTATTTATATTATTTTATATGATTGAGAAATGCATTAAACATATATATGGAAATTTTAAATAAAAAAACTTTTTCTAATTCAAGGAGAACTTGGAGACTTAAATGTGGGGAGACAAAGACTCTTCCTTAATTAGAGTTTTAAATACTTCTCACATGGATATATCTTGATTTCATTTGTCACTTTAGTTTTTTTTTCCTTGCATTATTTTTATATATGTTTTACTCTCCATTGGTAATAATGTTGTGATTTGTGTTTCATTCTATTTTTATTGATATTCATTAAGTTTATTTTTTATTACCTTATTTTCTATGTCGGTAAACTATTTGGGAGAAACAAGACAATGTTAATGCTTACAAATAATTGAATTGAGAAGACATTACATGGAGTCATGGAAGGAAGAGAAAGAGTTGACTTGTGTGAAAGTAGGTGAAGATGGGAAATTTGGGGAGGAATATGGGAAGGTAAGTAAAAGGAAGACAATAGAAAAATATACAAATAAAGATAAAAATCATGTAAGGACTTAATCAAAATAGTGATAAATCAATAATATAAAATATGTCCTTCAAAAAGGATCTATGAGGGGAAGAAGAGATGAAGCATTCAAAAGGAGTGATGTTTGTGTAGGATGGACATGGTAATGTTAGAGTTAGGGACCCCACATGCCATGAAGGTACAAAATAAGAAGATAAGATCCCTTCTTTGTTAAAAAAAAATATTGTAAGCTAGGAAAAATGCACTACTAACAAGGAAGTAAAATACCAATAATCATACCTCCTCCTTCGCATTTTGTAGGAAACCTCGGGAGAATGGGCTAGGAAACATGGATCGAGCCACGATTGTGTGATATGCACGGGGGTTCATTAGCTAGGCAATATCCTAGCACGTGGGTTCATATTGAGGTAATTAAAATTAATAAAATTAAAGTCAATATACCGGTAGACATGAGGGGGTGAAAGGGTTTAATTTATTAATATTTTGAATTAGGTATTGGGGGTAGTGCGTTAGAAAGGTGGGTCAAAAGAAAGGGAGGTTTAATTTTTATATAAAACTAAAACATTTGAACCCTAATTTTTAAAAGTAAATACCTTAAAATTGCAAAAGAGTGTGTTCATAAAGTTAAATTATAATCTCTTTTTGAATAAAGAAATCTCAATTAAGAGATTCTTAACCAAGAAATAATAAGATGGTAGAAAACTAGGATTGAGTATGCTTTTCAACACAAGTGATATTATTTCACCATCTTAATTATTTGAAGAACTATTGATAAATGATTAAAGCTTAACATTTATAAGGTGATTTGTAATAGGTCTTGAATGGATTCAAACTATCTTTTGAGAGGAAATGCATATTAAAAAAATTTGAGTGAGAAATATGATATATTTTTGTTTAATATATTAGGGTAGAAATAAAAAGGGGTAAATAAAATTGTAATTGAAAAATGGGTAAGTAAGGTACATGGAAAAAATAGGGGGTATTTTCATTCTAATAATATAACAGGAGGGGGTATTATCAATTGAATAATTAGAGGTAAAAACTAGAATTAAGGGTATTTGTTAGTGTGAGTTATCCTATGTGTCCTCCTCTCATATTGGAGGGTCATCTCACATGGGTTAGGTTTAGGGTTTACATGTGTGTCATGCACTAGGGTTACTCAACACCCTATATGTACCCTTTTACTATTCATTTATGAGCATGCCAAGACACTCTGCTTGTCTTTCCTCTATGTGCAAGCTTTGTTTCTGTTGAGCAAGTTCTTCCATTATTGATCGATTCTTCCTTGCAATTACACTTGGAGCTATCATGATTCCGTTGGAGTGTAACTACTTCGTGGTGCATCGTTTCTAATTCGATTCTCGCAAACTCTTTTCATGGTATCAAGCTACACGACTTGCCGTCACACCAAAATCTCGAACTTATGGTGGAGAGGGATCTCATCATGTTAATCAGTTGCTACACTAATACCCTCCCACATGATGGAGCCGGGTATACACCCAATCAGGCCCAATAGCATTAGGAGGAAGTGCCACATTGGGAATTTCTCGGGAGGTCACCCATCTTAGAACTACTCTAGGGCTAGCATACTTAACTGTCAGTATCGAGAGATGCATGACTTTCCGTCACACACAAAAGCTCAAACTGATGGTGGAGAGCTTGATTTACTTGACTCACACTCATCTGGATTTATCATATGTTGTTGGGATCATGTCCAAATTCATGTAGGAGCCACATGAGTTGCATTGGAAAGTAGCTAAATGGATCCTTCATTATGTTCATGGCACTTATGCGATGGCATTCACTATCATGGAGGGGTAGATATTGACTTGATTGGGTTCACAAATTTTGATTGGGTTGTGACTTAGATCATCATAAATCTACTTAGGTATAATTTCTCTCTTGGTTTGGGTCCTATTAGTTGGTCTAGCAAGAAGTAGAATGCGGTGTGTGATATCATCTACAGAGAGGAAAATATAAAGGAGCAGTTATGCTGCTTCTACAAAGCTAAAAGCTATTTGGCTATAGGGTATTCTAACAGAGTTTGGCATCCACTTTTGGCGGCCTACCATTATCTACTATGATAACATGAGCACTATCTCTATTTGTAGAAATCCAATTCAACATCAATGGACGAAGCACATTGAGATCCATATGCACTTCATACGGGAGCTTATTCATGATGGTATCATCAACATTCAGTACATTTAGAATAGCTGATCAAATTGTAGATTTATTTACCAATCCCTTCACTGAGATGAAGTTTCTTCACTTACGGTATCTTCTTGGGGTGAGGTCTTCTGCAGCTGCTCATCTTCTTCGGGCTATGTAGTCCTTTTTCTTTTCTTCTTCTAGGAAGATTGTGTTTGTATATGGGCACCTTATTAGGCCTTTAGTTGCCGGGCCCCATTGACACATCTTTCTTAGTTGTTTAGGAGTGTCTTCTCTTTCCGTCTGTCTCATAGCCACTACCCCAACTTTGATGAAGGGGGTGTTAGTGTGAGTTATCCTATGTGTCCTCCTCTCATATTGGAGGGTCATCTCATATGGGTTAGGTTTAGATTTTACATGTGTGTCATGCACTTTGGGTTACTCAAAGACCATATATGTAGCCTTTTACTATCCATTTATGAGCATGCCAAGGCACTCCACTATCTTTCCTCTATGTGTAAGCTTTGTTTTTACATTTGAGTAATTTATTCCATTGTTGATCGATTCTTCCTTGCGATTATCTTTGGAGCTATCATAATTTCGTTGGAGTGCAAATGCTTTGTGGTGCATCATTTCCGATTTGATTCTCATAAAATCTTTTTAGTATTCTTTAATACCCTTTGAATGCACGTGCTATACTATACTTTTACTAAGTGAACCCCCTGTGGTGATTGTAGGTGCTTTTCTTCAAGATGGAGCAAGGCCTTTCTGCAAAAACGATCCACTTACTTTACACCAAATGGGTAAAAGGACTATGGATTTGGGATGCTTAAGAATGAGGCTATTTGGGCATTAGGATGAGATAGAAGGATGTTATTTGCTCAAAGGATGCAAGAACTTAGAAAATGATTTTAATCTTATTCTCCATGTGTTTAGAGGGGAGGGGTAAGGTTGTATTTATAGCCTAGGGGAGTGATTAAATTAAAGTAATTAAAGTAATCATGATTTGAAAATATGGGCAAGATTAGGTGAGTGGGGACCACAAAGAATGGGTGAGGATTTGATTTTAGATTTTTAATTCATAAGTGGAGGATTTTAGGTGAGTAGGGACCACAAAGAGTGGGTGAGGATTTGAATTTGAATTTTTAATTCAATAGTAGAAAAACATGGAGAATAATGACATGTGGTGAGGATTGGGTTATTTTTGGATTTTGAAATGGATAATTAATCAACTTATATTTGATTAATTTGAAGTTTATTTTGTGGGGAAATGAGGAAGGGAATTAATTGATTTGGGATAGATGTGAAATTAGGGTGTCTACATTTTCCCCTCTTTGGAAGGGTACTATGAAAGTAGTGTCCTTTCAAAGAAAGTAGATGAGATGGGGAAGAATTTAATCTAATTTTCTTAAGCAAAAATTAGAGTGAATGTTTGTTGGGGAGGATAGAAAGTGATCAGTGACGGATGTCATAGTATCCTTTAAGACAAAAATTTCATGAGAAGATGTGATTATGAATAGATGTGGTGATGCCCCCTCGAGAGGACTGATGAGAATGGAATATACAACAAAACTCTCGAAAAGAAGAGAAATTAATTCTATGGAGAAGAGGATGATAATGGAGTGGAAGAGACTGGAATGACCACATGACGTAAATGGAGAAAGGATTCAATCGGCCTTGAATGGTAGGTGTGAAAGTGTGTGGGAAAGAGAAAAGGGAATGGATAGGATTGGGGGTGGATTATGAGAAGAGTAAGGGTGGTAGGGGAGGGGAAAAAAAGGAATGAAAGAGGGAGAAATAAGAGAGAGGGATGATAGGAGAAGAAGGGAATGATGAAGGACAAACAAGGAGAAAACAAGAAAATGACAGAGAGAGAGGTGAAGGGATGAAATAGAGAGATGTGCCAAATGAAGGAAGCAACAAAGATAATAAAGAGGGATGCATGAAAGTGAAAGAAATGATAGAGCTAAGAAAAGCGAGAAAATGGGGAAGGATAAATAAGATGAGGTGGGAGAAGGGGCGAAATCGGCAAAAATAGAAAGAGGATGAAAAAGAAGTAGAACAGAGAAAAAAAGTAACTTTGAGGGGTGCGGAAAGTGTGAAAAGAGTAGAGAAAAGAAGAGAAACAAATACAAAATGAAAACAAGGTAGGGGTGGTAGAGAAAAGGAGAAATGGTAAGAAGAAACATGAAAATTAGGGAGAGGAAAGGAAAATAGAGAAAATATAGGGAGAATATTGAAGGGACCGTGTCATTACAAGGAAGACCAAGGCAAAGAATATGGAGCAGACTATATGGAAATGCATGTGGAGGGTGGTATGATAAAAAGATAGGACAACACTAAGATCCGAGGTTATCGATGGGGAATTAAGGAGGAAACATGATGGAAAAAGGGGAAGAAGACAATACATGGGAAAGGAAATAAGATGACGGGTAGGAAGAGAAGAGGATAACAAAGAAAATGATGTAGAAGGAAGGGAATACAAAAAGGGGATAATAAGTGGAAAGGGAACAATATAAGGAATGTAAAGAGAAGAAAGAGGGGAGGAATGACATCGATTGGAAAAGATGTGGAGATGCATGAAATGAGGATATTAGGACTATGAGAAAATAGACAAAGGATGTATGATGAAGACAATAAAGATATTGAAGAGGGTGAAGGGAAGATGGAGAGATGGGTAAGAAGTGACAAGAAAGGGTGGGATTAAGGGAAAATAATAGGAGAGAAAAGAGAATGGGGGATAGAAGAGGCAATGCCAATGAGGGGATGTTAGGGAAAGTCCACTAACAATGAGTGGTGAGGAAGGGTGAGAGAAAAAATGAAGAAAAGGAGAAAGGTAATGAGGATTGGAAAGGGTAACACCAACAAAGGGATGTTAGGGAAAGCCCCTAACAATGAGTGGTGGGATTAGAGGAGGGAAGGAATGAAGGGAAACTCTAGAAGGTCCAAGGGAGTGAATGAGGTCGTGTGGAATGAGGATTGATGATTTTTAGGGAAAGCCCACTAACAATTATTAGCACAGGAATATAAGATAATGAAAGAATGATAGAGGAATGTTAACAATAATGGTGAACATGTGTGTGGGTAGAAATGTGGGGGGATTTGAGAAGATGAAGTGGAAAGAGTAAAGAAAATGGGAGGGATGAGTTGGGACTAGGTGAAAGTGAGGAGAGGATGCGGGTGATGAGGATGAATGAGGTGAGGATGAAGAAACAAGACATGAAAAGAATGGGAAGAAACGGTATGAAGGATGATGGATCAAGAAGGTGAAAATGGGGGAAAAGAACGTGATTATAGGTAGAAGAGATTAGTCATATGTTGTAAGAGGATAGGTGGAGAAAGGATAATGGTAGGAGGAAAAAGTGGGTAGTAGGAGAGACCAGGTGGAATAAGTGATCAAAAAAGTGAATGAAGAATGAGGCAAGGGAGAAGTTCACGATGATGAGTTAAGCATAGGGAGGACCCTGACATAAGACTGTCATGTGACGAAAGTGGTTAAGTAAGATTTCCAAGCGAGCGAAACTGGAGATAACAAGTGGGCAAGTGAGAAGTGGTGTTTGTGAGAATGGAAAAGTAGGTGAAAGGATGTGATAATGGAGAATGCTTTAGAGAAAAAGTGAAGGGTGAAGGGTGTGCGGTGATGGGGAAAGGCAAGGAGATAGATCATCCTTAGGAGGGACTCTTAAGTGAGATCACTAATTATATCCACATATGCTCTTTTCCTACGCCTTATAGTGATCTCTGGAAAATTAGAAATGGTTTCAATTGTTTAGTTTTTGTTCTAACATTGCAGGGATCCTCTAGCTTTGTTTTCTAATTGTCATTTCAACCATTATTTTAATTTTCATGTTATTGATATTTTTTGGTCGTTGGTTGTGCATGCTCTTTTTTTCTCCTTCAAGTGATTTGGAAAATAAAAAGCAACATGATCACTTTTCTAACATATCATTTGTAGAATAACTACTAATTTGTTTTCTGTAGGACCGTGTCGTTGGAATATTGTCAAAAAAACACAAACAAAAAATCCCACAAAAATACCACCATTCAAAGAAAATTGTTGAAACAAAAAAAAAAGTAGCACGTTTAGGTACACCATCATTTTCTACCGGTGATTTATTTCAAGTTGGAAAGAACTTTGTATTTAATCACTTTATCATTTTATTTTTGCACGTAGTTGAGGTGGATTTCATCACCACTAAAGCTACACTAGTGATGTGGACTTGACTACCAAACACCAACAACATTTGCATCTGCATTGCACCTTGAGACCTAGTCTCATCACAACATTCGGTATTTACCTTTCCCCTACTCTTCACTTACAGGTAATGCTGTCATGCAATGCATGCGACTCACGCCTAAATAGCTATAAGAACGAAGCCTGGGCATCATCCTTGTAAATCTTCAAGGAGTTATAAGGACACCATACACATTCATCCCTCCATCACCTTCCAACTTTTCACAAAACCTATTCTGGACGTGGTGATTCACTCCGAAATAGGCAAGTAAGAATTGGTGAGTATCCTCCAATGCTCTAAGGGTCCCCATACCAATTTTGTCCCCATACAGAATTAGGTATATCAAGACTAGGGTATATTGGAGGACACATTTTTTTGGAGTAATAAGAGCCTGCATCCATCATTCCACAACATACTTGTATGATTGCATGAAACAATGGTCATTCCTGAAGAATTTACCTCATAAGCAAAACAATTGGATCCACATGATTGCTTGTTGTTTGAAAACAAAATAGTTTAGCATTGTTTTATCATAAAACTTGGCTGATATCAATGTGTTCATTGTAAAAGTTTAAACCCTAGTTGTGTTCCACAAAAATTAGTTCTCGACCAATTCAATACCAAGTGAAAACATCCAAACAATCCAACAACGCAGACCAAAACATTGCACCAATTTCATTAGCTCACTTCAGCCAACATTACATCTGCCATAGCTTGTCTTTGGCTATATCCAACTGATATTGAGTGACTAACATTCACTCCCATATCATCAATTGTCAAAACATCCTTCATAGCTTGTTTCTAGCTATATCAAACTAATATTGGGTGACTTGTTTGAGTTCACTCATTATTTTGTCCACCATCGCATTTATCCAAATCACAGCCAACACAAATCCTTTCATAACTCCTTTTGAGTTATATCACAACCATATTGCAATTAACATGTTCGGGTTACTCTCCCACCAACAATCCAGAGCTTGTTCAAGCCAAATCTACACAACGTGCAACAAATTCCCTAACAACTCGTCTTGAGTTGCATCACCATCATATTGAGATAATTTTTTGAGTTACTCTCCTTATCAGTCATTATGAGCTTATTCGAGCTAAATCCAAAGTAATCAAGTTCTCATTTAATCACACCTGCTCAAAGTTCCTACCCACTTTTCAGCTTAATTAGACACATTTCATCATGGTATTCACTCGTAGTCACAATCATGAAAATGATGATGAAGAAGTCGAACAACCAGAACTCACCAATGAAGAACAAGAACAATTCAATAGGGTGATAGAACAAAAAAAAACCAATATCTCATTATGCATCCTAGCCATGGGGGCAAAGCTACCCCCTGACTTCGGGATGGAAAATTAAACAAACTTATCACCTATGGTGAATCAAGTTATCACAAAAAAATACCAAACAATCCAAATGGTTCTTTGGTGACGAGAGTTATTCACTATATTGTTGTGCGAATGTGCAACAGGAAATTGACAATTTCCAAGCACGACAACGATACCCCAGTGTTAATTTTTTCAAGTCCCATCATTCCAAGACACCCTAGGTCTATCCAATCAATCCAAATGACCTCCTAAATAATGTAATCTCATCCCCCTAGGTGATTTAGGTAAGTCTATTCATCACCCCTAGGTGATTTTAGGGAGTTCTAAAAGAGGGTGAAATAATATTTTTCACAACACTTTGGCGCATTAGGTCTGCAGTAGTTTTTCTCAGGCACAAGTGGAGTACAAAATCAAAAATCTGATTTTTCAGGGATCAAATGGAATAATAAAGACATGATACCCCCACCATTGGATTCAAAAGGCCATTTCAGTTAGGATCATATAAAATTTTTCCAAAAAGTCCATCGGAGCTCAAGTTATCACTGTTACAAGTTCAGAGACTTAGCCAAATTTTTGGGAGGACACGTGTCAGCACCAGGAGCCTGGCGGGATTTTGTGTCCCTCACGTCCCCCAAGGTCAAGGAAATAAAGGTTGGAAAAGTTTCCCAGCCCCTTGAATCCCTCTCAGCCCTCATATGACCTCTTGGACCCTCATGTGACCTCCAGACTTGATAGTTCAGCCCCCAGGTACATTTTTGGAGCATCCATTCCCTATTGTTGGATCGGGTGCCACGTGTCAGCTCCAGACCACCGTGGAATTTGATGTCCCTTATGCACCTGAGGTGGGGGACATCAGACCTTGAAAAATGTGCCCATCCCCCATAGGGAGTCTTTGGACACCCACGTGACCGCCTTTTAGCTCCCAGTGCTTTAAAGCAACTTTTTCCTCCTTCATTCCCCATCGTCGTTGGATTAAACGCCACATGTCATGCCATCTTGATCATTGTGGAAATTGATGTCCCTCATGTCCCTAAGGTCAGGGACATCAAACATGAAAAAATTTCCCAAATCCAACTCAAAAATTTGAAAAATATTCTAACTCTTAGTTTTTCCATTTTTATTTCTAACTACTTCTCCTCCATTACCTAAGAAAGTTGCAGAGAGAACACAAGTCCACCACTCCACCATTGCAAGAAACTCAAACCAGATCAGAAAAGGAACTGAAATAACTTTTCCATGGAGATATGTAGGTCTCAGAAGGAATTTTCATCAATCTAAGAAGGAGAAACTGAAGAATAGAGAAGAAGAACAATGGAAATCCCCATAGCCATGAAAATGAAGATTCAAACATATCTTGCAAACCGGTGCTCGATTGACAAACCATTTGTTGCTGAGTTTTAATATCTTGAAGGCCATTAAAAAATCATATTCAAACCTCCAATTTTCATCAAGGATTTCTCATAGTGAAGAAACCCTCTTTCGGCTCTACGAAGGAAAAAGCTTGATTTCTCATCAAACCGATTGCGGATTGAAGTAAGATCACACGTGAAGCACCAGAAGAAAAAACCCACATCAAAAATATAATTTTCTTCAAAATGGAGGAGAAAACTAGACCTGCAATTTTGAGGTCCATTAATGGCTACCATACCTAGAAGCACTACCAGGTCTAAAAATTAAAACTTTAAAATCTCTGGATTATTAAGCGGGCGGGCCCAAAATTTTAGAGGGATGATATTGGGAAAAAACCATATCAAAAAAATTTTTCCACATCAATCCAACTCCCAGAGAGGCCAACTTTCTAAAAATAGTAGGTCTACTACATAGGAACTACTATTTCGGGAAAGTCATCAACAAAAGAACCTGCAAAGGAGATGAAGACATTGGAGGTGCACTACAACTAGAATTCACCAGAATAGAAATTTTTGGCACTTACTAAAAATAGTAAGTGGGCCCTCGAGCACCTGCTAAAAATAGAAATTTGATCCAAAGGAGTGAGGAACGCAGGGAGAAAGGGGAATCAAGGTCACAACACTCAGCAAAGGATCGAGGGAGTTGATTTTTTCACACTTACTAAAAATAGTAAGTTACACTCAAAGAGAAGTTTTGGCACAATGGGATGTACAAGGATAATCATTTAGGGGGACATCATTGTTTGGGAGCATCCTAGTCATTTTCACACAGGCATTCAAGATCCACCTTAGTTCATTCAACTTAGCGAGCATTCGTGAGCTAATTTGGAGGAGTTTCACATCATGTGCAAGGAGTTTGAAGATTCAGAGTTTCACTACATTTGGAGCTTTCCATCAACGAGGATCAACGGACTTCATCGGGTGACATCTCCTCTTCTTCTCTCTCTCTCTCTCTCTCTCTCTCTTCCCCCAACTTTCTCTCACTTTCAAATGTTCTAATTCTTCGTTGGGGTTTGCACTTTTTGATATGCCTTTAAGTCACTTAAAAGTGACTTTAGAAACATAATGTAAATTAAGTCACCTTGCTATTATAAAAGGGACTTAAATATTTAAAGTGGAATATGAATAGTCTTAAGTCATATTAAGGCATATGGAGGGTCATGAGGAAGATGATAAGTCACCTCTCATTCTATAAATTGTAATGCCATTCCCATTTCAAAGGGTTGGTGATTGATCTTGTAAACTCAAGAGTGCATTGTACCTAGAGAAAGCAAAGGAGATAGCCATTTTCTTCTACTTTCCTCCACTTCTCAATTTCTTCCATTCTCACATTATGTACAACTTTGATTTGAGCAATCAATACAAGAAGAAGGAGTTTCTAGCTTTCTTTGACTAAGGGGTTTCTTGATACTTGGTGATCAGTGAATTCTATTTGGTCTTGTTGCTATTCATAGAGTTGTTTCTTCTCATAAATGCATGTGTTGAAGTTTCTAACTAGTGTGTGTGTAGGAATCTGATTTTCTACCTGCACAACATTAGTTCTCCTACCTCTATTCTCACTCCCTTTCCCACCTTCAGACAAAAGTCTTCCCTAGCAAGAGATTGCTAGCTTTTTCCATAGTAGGTCGGTGGAGTGCCCTGTTGGATCCCCTCGGTCAAAGGCCACCACAGAAATCCACCTTTTCATGCATGCACATACATACGTAGCTTGCACCGGTTAAGTAGAGGACTTAGATTCCCATAGAGCATTGGCAAGAAATCCACAAGTTTTCCACCCAAAAAATTTTCTCACCAACAATTTTTGGCACCCACCATGGGGTAGATTTAGCAGCATCTCACACCAAATATGACCCTGCAAGGTCTCAAAATACAAAAAAAAATCAAATATTGAAAAAAAAAAAAGGAGTTCATGAAAGTTCCATTGCAAAAGATACACTGCTGATTTCTGCACATGAATTTTCACATTCCATAGTGCCCTTTCATGTTCCGACTGCAAAAGTTTTCAAAAGATAGCTTGAAAGAAGATACACCAGGTTGAGTAGGTCGAGAGGTGTTGCTGATTCCAATTTTGAAGCTTTGAAAAATCAGCAAGAATGAATTAGAGATAATCCATACTTCTTCTCTCAAGCCTCCTCTCCATCTGGCACTTCGAGAAGTTCACCTGGTAATCCTATCCAAACTCCTTCAAATTCTCCCATTTTTCAACCACCATTGAACATCAGTTCATGAAGAAGAAGAAATTTGAAGAAGAATTTGTAGAAGCAAGAGCTGAAATAGAAGAAGAAAAACAACAATGGAAGATGAAGAAGAAATACCTCAACCCATTGTTCCATGGGGAAGGAATACAGGCCCACTTGCTCTTGAACCTCCTCTTCACGATCTACCAATGGGTTCCCACAAGAAATTTCCAAAGTTCAAAGGTGACAACACACAACATCTAAAGAACACATTGTTGCTTTCATGACATCATGTGGAATTCTTGGTGTCCAACATGAAGATGTTGTTGTAAGATTGTTCATGGAGTCCCTCCAAGAAAAAGTAGTAGAATGGTTCTACCTCCTACCTTCCCGATCCATCACTGGTTGGGATGACATCAAGGCTGCCTTTGAGGAAAGATTTAAATCAACTAAAGATTGTCAAGACCTCTTGGTGCAGTTGGCTCAAATGAGGAAAGGAGAAAGTGAAATGAGAGACTTTGTGGCTCATTTCAATGGTTGCTTCACAGGATACCGAAAGAAGATTCACCCTCTCAGAACAATATCAAAATATTCTTCATAAATGCTCAATCACCAGAGGTAGGCTTTCTCCTACGAAGAGTTCAACCAAGGAACATTGTAGAAGCACAAAGGAGGGCCATTGAATTGGATGATGATCTCATCCTCTCTGGAAAGATCAAGAATCCATCAAAGGGCAAAGGCCCAACATCCTGAAGATGAGAGAACCAATCCATCATTGCAAAATTTGGTGAATGAGATAGCATCTTTGAAGAGGGAAATATTTGAATGTGTTTCTTCCCAAAGAAGCAACATAAATCAGATTGTGGAGCACCCCAAAGGCTCACCTTGGAGGCCCCACCCATGAACATAAATTGCAGATTTCAAGAAGATGAAGAAGAGCTTGAACAAGAAAGTGAAGGTGGTGGTTTCCTAGAAAGTGATGAGTTTGAGAATGATGCACAAATCAGATTTTGTGAGTATTCTGAGGTTATGAAGAAGATGAAGAAGATGCACCTAGTTTCTCATGTGTGGTATTCACTCATTCTCATTTGAGAAAAGAGCATCTCCCTCCACTGCTGCAAAAGAAAATAAGGTTGATGATCCTCCTATGGTGACTCCAAAAAAAAATAATCAGTCAAGGATCCCCACTTCCATCTTCCATGAAGTCTGCATTGTTGGATCTTGATCCCATAGCAAGTAAGAAGAAGACCCCGCAATCCCAAGTAAGTCTTCCAATGTCTCTTCCATTTCTAAACCCAAATCTACTCCTACAAAATCTAATAACTTGAAATCTCCTAGTGTACCTTTTAAAATACCCTCCATTCCTCAAACATCAAATCCTTCTCCCAAGCCTATCCAGACCCCAAAATCAGTCCCTTCACTCCCCTTGTCCACATCTTCTCCTTTGACTTCATAGAATATGCAAACAAAGCCAAAGTGCAGATTACTAAAACTGAATATTTGTGGACTCATCCTGAACAATTTGAGAGGTTTGTCCGATACATCAGGAGTGGTAGTCTAACACCCAATGTTGTAACTTCTAGTTCCAAAGGCATGCTACCAAACTCACCTACACCTCCCTCACAAAACATGCTTTCTCTGAGTGCATCAAAGACTGATAAAGTTGAACCTTTCTATGTCTCCCTTCTTGTTGGAGAATATGTACTGAACAATTACATAATAGATTCTGTGCCTCAAAAAACGTGATGCCTTTGAAGGTCACCAAGGCTCTTAAACTTACAATGACTCCACCTAGTGGCTCTTGTTACTCTTTGGAGTAAAAAAGGTCCCACTTGTAGGGAAGGTCAAAGATGCACAAGTGTCTCTCACCAAATTTCCAGACAAGAAAATTTCAGCGATGATTTTGGTAGTAGATGTCCCAGCCTCATTCGGAATGTTGTTGAGTAGAAGTTTCTACCGAGACTTGGGAGGGAAAATTCAGATGAATTGGTCATCCGCAACCATACCAATGAAGGGAGACATGGATAAATTACTTCCCGAGAAGAAAATGAGGTACACGGTATGAAATTCTGGAAGCCCGAAGCTAACATCTTGTATCAAGGTAGCAGGAGATGAATCACTTTGTGGCAACCAGGAGGAAGAGGATATCCCCATCTTGATAGGCCTAGACATGCCTTCCTAAAGAGATTTGGATTTTGAAGAAGCATTGAGGAGATTCGAGTTACAAGAGGACAGCCCCAATTTCCGGATGATGCAAACCATGAAGAAGAGGAGATGGTTCTTGATGATTTTCAAAAAGAAAAATCAGCTTATATGCTTATCCAAGATGAGGAGTTATTCTCATTCCCATTTGGGGATGAGGATGATCTCATTCAGGCCATCTATGGAGAGACAAAATCAGCTTGTGATGAGCCTCATGAAAGGTTTGAAAGAAATGTCTGTACAAGAAATGCTTAGAGCCATAGAAGAAATTAAAGATCCTGAGCTCAGTCTCGAGCTCCTGATGCAAGCCACAAATTTGCAAGACAAGCGTGAAGCTGATTTGGAAGCCTTAACTAATGTGAAGGTTGGCCATATTGAGATAAGGCAAGATGAAACATATGATGCCACTCTTGAGCTAATGATTGATGGATGCAATACTGAAATGGAGATATTTTCTTTCCCATTTGAAGATGAAGACTCTTTCCATGATGAAGAAATTGAAGAAAGGAGTTTTGAGACCTCTAAAGATGAAGCTCTTTTTGATGAAGGATCGGTAGAGTGCAGTGATTCTCAAGATGATGAGGTAATCCCTCCAGATAGTTTCCTTGAGCTGAAAAATAAAGATTCTTCAAAGGCATATCAAGAGGAGTTGCAGGAAATGATGAAGCATAACTCATGCAAGAAATATTGGATGCAGTAGAAGTTGCGGAAGACCCCGAGCTGATTCTTGATCTCTTCACTAGTGTCATGGACATACAAGACAAGTATGAGTTTTCCTCCAATCCTTCCTTCAGTACTCAAATGCCTCACAGTGGAGTAGAGATAAAGGATGAATCAAATGTTTCTCATGGAGAAGATGTCAATGAGCATAGACCTGGAAAGAAAAGAATCAAGAATATCAAGGAATTGAACAAAATCAGCAGCATTGGGGCAGCGATGAGATGCTCGATGGAGAATCAGCTATATGGATAAACATGGAAGGCAACTGGCACTATGAAACCAATTCAAAGAGAACATGAAGGCAGTGGAATTTCCAAGCAAGGACTTAAGCATCAAGAAGCTCATATGGACTCACTCCTACAAAGTAAAAGGACAATCATGGAAAATCACCTGGCTTCCATAAACAATTAGGAAAGGAGGCTACTTTCTGGAACCCATCAATGGCTTTGCAGAAACATCATCATTCGGTGTTACCTCTTCAGGGGTAACTTTTGAGAAATGAAAAGTACTTCAGTGAAAGTGGGTTGTCCCCACCTTGTACCATAGGTGATTGATAGGTGTGTTTCCCTTTTTTGTGTGTGTTTCCCTTCTTTTTGTGTGTCGTGTGTTTCCTTTCCTTCGTTTTTGTGTGTGTGTGTGTTTCTAATCTTCCTTTCTAGAAGTTGTACATGACTCCACAGGCCCAATGGATAAGGCACTGGTCAACAATTATATGGTCTAAAATTGAGATTCTAGATTCCCATGTCATGTCTTCACTGTGCTCATTCCATGTCATGTCCCCAAGCTAGAGCCAGCTATTGTCATGAAAATGTGCAACAAGGAAATTGAAATTTCCAAGCACGAAAACTATACCCCTATGTTAAATTTTTCATGTTTTATCATTCCAAGACACCCCGGTCAAATCCATCAGTCCAAATCACCTCCTATTTGTAATTTTTCCCCTAGGTGATTTAGGAAATTCTATTCATTCCCCCTAGGTGATTTTAGGAGTTCTAAAAAGATGCTATCTTTTGGCAGTATTGGGAAGGGCTATCGCTAGCCTTCCCAGGACTGGATTCAACCCCTGGAGTAGAATGAAAGGAAAAATTCAACATGGAGATGAAATGAAGACCTTAAAACATCATGGAAATTATTTTTGAAGGTTTGGGGAAGTTTTGCAAGACTTGGAGTAGTCTGAGTAAAAAACAGGGTTCACAAGCCTAGGTGGTACACATGCCTAAAACAACTATTGGGCTTTAGAAGAAGATTCTAGGAGCTCCATGGATGGAGTTAGGAAAAAAAAAATATCTCAGAAAATAGGATTCCAAGACCTACATGATGGTGAAATAATATTTTTCACAACACTTTGGCGCATCAGGTCTGCAGGCAGTTTTTCTCAAGCACAAGTGGAGTAAAAATCAAAAATATGATTTTTTAGGGATCAAATGGAATAATAAAGACATTATACCCCACCATTGGATTCAAAGGCCATTTCCAGTCAGATCATATAAAATTTTTCCAAAAATTCCATCAGAGCTCAAGTTATCACTGTTACAAGTTCAGGACTTAGCCAAATTTTTGGGAGGACACGTGTCAGCACCAGGAGCCTGGCGGATTTTATGTCCCTCACGTCCCCCAAGGTTAGGGAAATCAAGGTTGGAAAAGTGTACCCAGCCCCCTTGAAGCCCTCTCAGCCCTCATATGACCTCTTGGACCCTCATGTGACCTCCAGACTTGACAGTTCAGCCCCAGTGCATTTTTGGAGCATCCATTCCCTACCGTTGGATCGGGCGCCACGTGTCAGCTCCAGACCACCGTGGAATTTGATGTCCCTTATGCACCTAAGGTGGGGGACATCAGACCTTGAAAAATGTGCCCATCCCCCATGGGAGTCTTTGGACACCCACGTGACCGCCTTTTAGCTCCCAGTGCTTTAAAGCAACTTTTTCCTCCTTCATTCCCCGTCGTTGGATTAAACGCCACATGTCACCATCTTTCTCATTGTGGAAATTGATGTCCCTCACATCCCTGAGGTCAGGACATCAAACATGAAAAAATTCACCCAACTCCAACTCAAAAATTTGAAAAATATTCTAACTCTTAACTTTTTTCTTCTTTCTTCTTCATTCTTATTCTTCATTACCGAAGAAAGTTGCAGAGACACAAGTCCACCACTCCACCATTGCAAGAAACTCAGACCAGATCAAAAAAGGAACTGAAATACCTTTTCCATGGAGATATGTAGGTCTCAGAAGGAATTTTCATCAATCTAAGAAGGAGAAATGAAGAATAGAGAAGAAGAACAATGGAAATCCCCATAGCCATGAAAAATGAAGATTCAAACATATCTTGCAAACCGGTGCTCGGATTGATGAACCATTTGTTGCTGAGTTTTAATCTCTTGAAGGCCATTAAAAAATCATATTCAAACCTCCAATTTTCATCAAGGATTTCTCACAGTGAAGAAACCCTCTTTCCAACTCTCTACGAAGGAAAAAGCTTGATTTCCCATCAAACCGATTATCCGGATTGAAGTAAGATCACACATGAAGCACCAGAAGAAAAAACCCACATCAAAAATATAATTTTCTTCACAAATGAGAGGAGAAAACCAGACCTGTAATTTTGAGGTCCATAATGGCTGTCGTACCTTGCAAGCAAATCTTTCCGTGTTTGAAAATTAAAACTTTAAAATCTCTTTATTTATTAAGCGAGTAGGGCCCAAATTTTAGAGGGATGATATTGGGAAAAAACCATATCAAAAAAAATTTGTTTCCACATCAATCCGACTCCCAGGCTAAACTTTCTAAAAATAGTAGGTCTACTACATATGAACTGCTATTTCGGGAAAGTCATCAACAAAAGAACCTACGAAGGAGATGAAGACATTGGAGGTGCACTATAGCTGAGAATTCACTAGAACTGGAAAATTTTTGGCACTTACTAAAAATAGTAAGTGGGCCCTCGAGCACCTACTAAAAATAGAAATTTGATCCAAAGGAGTGAGGAATGCAGGGAGAAAGGGGAATCAAGGTCACAACACTCAACAAAGGATCGAGGGAGTTACTTTTTTTCACACTTACTAAAAATAGTAAGTTACACTCAAAGAGAAGTTTTGGCACAATGGGATGTACAAGGATAATCATTTAAGGGGGACATCATTGTTCGGGAGCATCCTAGTCATTTTTCACAGGCATTCAAGATCCACCTTAGTTCATTCAACTTAGCAAGCATTCGTGAGCTAATTTGGAGGAGTTTCACAGTGTGCAAGGAGTTCAAAGATTCAGAGTTTCACTGCATTTGGAGCTTTCCATCAACGAGGATCAACGGACTTCATCGGGTGACATCTCCTCTTCTTCTCTCTCTCTCTCTCTTTCTCTCTCCTCTTCCCCCCAACTTTCTCTCACTTTCAAATGTTCTAATTCTTCGTTGGGTTTGCACTTTTTGATATGCCTTTAAGTCACTTAAAAGTGACTTTAGAAACATAATGTAAATTAAGTCACCTTGCTATTATAAAAGGGACTTAAATATTTAAAGTGGAATATGAATAGTCTTAAGTCATATTAAGGCATATGGAGGGTCATGAGGAAGATGATAAGTCACCTCTCATTCTATAAATTGTAACGCCATTCCCATTTCAAAGGGTTGGTGATTGATCTTGTAAACTCAAGAGTGCATTGTACCTAGAGAAAGCAAAGGAGATAGCCAATTTTCTTCTACTTTCCTCCACTTCTCAATTTCTTCCATTCTCACATTATGTACAACTTTGATTTGAGCAATCAATACAAGAAGAAGGAGTTTCTAGCTTTCTTTGACTAAGGGGTTTCTTGATACTTGGTGATCAGTGAATTCTATTTGGTCTTGTTGCTATTCGTAGAGTTGTTTCTTCCCATAAATGCATGTGTTGAAGTTTCTAACTAGTGTGTGTGTAGGAATCTGATTTTCTACCTACAACATTAGTTCTCCTACCTCTATTCTCACTCCCTTTTCCCTAGCAAGAGATTGCTATCCCATGACATTATCCATTTTCTATACAAAGATATGTCAAAAGAATTGTAATTTTATAAATATCATGACCCCCATGAACATGTTTTTAATTTTACATGTAATGTTAAGAAGTTTCCTATCGAGACACATACCTTTTATGATTATTCCCCCAAAGTTTAGGAGGACAAACTTTAGACTGGTTTTTCCATCTGCCCAAAGGGTCGGTCACGAAATTTACAGACTTATCGGAGAAATTTGTCAAAAATTCCTATAACTTAGACTCAGAAATAACCATGCTTGATCTTTGCAACACTAGGCAAAGGCCAAATGAAAACTTTGCCTCCTTTTTACAATGATATAAGGAATTGCAAGCCGATTTACCCGCTCGGACTGCCGAGAGACAACTAGTTAGCATTTTTGTTCCTAATCTCAATGCCGAATTATCATTCCACATGCAAATGCATTGTCTGAATATTTTGAATAAGTCATCAAAAAGGGCACACAAATCGAAAAAGCCCTCATTTCTAAGGGCTTACTTAAAGCACCCTTTAGGGACCAACCTTATCGAGACACCCCTTTGAACTAGGACAAATCTAAATTCTTTAACCAGAATCAAAATATCGTCAACGACGGCGTTATTGATTCCCGCCATGTCCGAAACGTTCAAAACCATCCTATCAATACATTAAAATCCCAACAACCAATCATCATCCCTAGAAAGGAAGTTCCTTCTCGGGACCGAAGAAGATAGTTCACTCCTCTGAGAAAGTCTATCTAGTGTCTTTCGTCATTTGGAAAATGCCAATATGATTACATATCCCATCGTCAAACCCTTCGAAGAAGGAAAACCCAAACCAAATTGGTATAAGGACAATGAATATTGTGATTACCATCGCATAAAAGGGAACTCTATAGATCGATGCATGCAACTCCACCATTACATCCAAGATGTGATCAACATGGAGACATAGAAGTTGAAAATACTTTTGAGAAAAAGACACCTAATGAAAAACTTCACATGTTCAAAATCCCTTCCCTAACCATGATAACAATTCAAAAGAGAAGGGTCAATCATCAAGCAATGTTGAGTATGACTTAGTCATCTCAACCATAGATTATGACCAAGACTTAGTGGAAACTATAAAGATCATAACTATTGTGTGTATCACCACTAGATAGAAAAAATGTGGGTCCCTACAACCAAAAAAACATGCCACTTCATCCCCCTCATCACCTCCTAATCCGCCATCTAATTCTGCCACCAATTCCTCTCCACAACATATGCCATCATTCAATATTGTCAAACAATTAGAGAAGACTACATGGGAATAGGGTATGACAAAATGGACTAAAGGGGAACCCTCAGTGAATTTTCCATACTATGAGAGTGTGCAAGTAGGATTACCGGGCATAAGAAGGGTTTGGGGAAGGATGAGAAAAGAGTGAGTGAGGTATGCCCGAGGGAATAGGATACGAGATGAGGTGATAACAAGAAAGAAAGGAAACAAAGGAGTGTAACATGAATGGATGAAGGAATACATGTAGTGAAGGGCGTAGAGTGTGAGGGGAATCCTTAATTGGGATGCTCCACATGTGAGAGTAATGACGTGAGAATGAGACGCAGATAAGAGGTGGAATGGGAAGATGTGTGTGGTGGTGAGTGTTGTTTAATGAGAGGGAGGTGGTGAATAAGATTCTATAGTGGGAAGATATTTGGGAGAGGGTAAACCTCACCGAGGATCCCATATAGAAGGGGTTATTAAATAATATTGTCAAGCGGGAAGCATAAGAGTGAAAGGAAAGAATACAAATGGGTGAGAGGGGACATGAAGGGTGAGAAGGGTAATATGGGGGTAAGTGGTGGAGGAGTAAAAATGAGGAGTGAGGATGAATGGATCAAATACATGGTGAGCATGGTGGGGGAGGAGGAGCTGTTGGATAGTGAATGCTACTTGAGAAATATTGTCAAGTAGGATTCGTAAACTACAATGGTGATCAAGTAGGATTCCCAAACTAGGGAATGTATTAGTATGGGTGAATGGATGGGGTGTAAAGTAAGATGTTGATCATGCAGGAAGATACTCACGTGACGAAAAGCATCTTAATTTTAATATAGCACATAACATGATGCATCGTGATATAAAAGATCGGGATGACTAGATTATAATATGCGTGATAGCATAAACAGGCCCATAAAAAGGTTTGATGCCCTAGTACGATATGCAAATGGAAGAGAGCATAGACAGAGGCCATCAAGAAAGTATGATGCCCCGAGATGACATGTAATCGTATAACATAAGAATATTAGAGAGAACACCAACATACATAAAATCAAGATGCCATGTAATATATCAAGATACAAGAAAGAAATTCATAATTTGTAACACAAGAACCAATAAACATGTCCCTAACGTGTTCCATAGTGAGGATTGATCGGATGTGCCCCCAAGCAGGGGTACGAGGACATAGTAAAGTATTGGGTCATTGTCCTCAAACAAGGAAACAATGAGAGTTGGATTTTCCCCAAGCGAGGATTCATGCGAGGAGAAGTGTTTTGAATTCGGTAGTCATAAAGTGATTGGATCATCCGTTGGGGATAATAGTTCAAAGGTTGAATTGTGTTGGTATTTTTAGAGTTTTTGTGATTTTACAACATTTTTGTTTTTGTTTATGATATATATATATATATATATATATATATATATATATATATTCTAATGTTTTTGGATTTTTGATAATTGTTTCTAATTTTTTTGATTTTGATTTATTTATTTTTGATGATTTTCAAATGTGTTCGAATTTTTGATGATTCTTTCTAATGTTTTTGGATTTTTGACGAGTTGTTCTATTTTTATGGATTTTTGATGAGTTGTTCTAATTTTTTTGGATTTTTGACAATTGTTTCTAATGTTTTTGGGTTTTTGATGATTTTCAAATGTTTTTGGATTTTTGGATTTTTACATTGTTTTGGATTTTGGATCTTTACACTATTTTTAGATTTTTACGATTTTCACACTTGTTTGTGGATTTTTACACTATTATTGGAAATTTATGGCCCAGAGTGCAGACTTATTTTTAGAGGTAATAAAACAGATATTATCCATATGTACTTGTGTTTCGTGTGGTAACTTATGCTCGGAATAACACAAATTCTCTTTCCATTGGCAGGATATGGTGGTGATGATATGATGAAAAGAAGTCCAACTCCATTCTTGACTCCACACAACTAGTAAGATGCATGGGCTCATCACCGAGAATCAAGAAGGACGCAAGAGGTAGATAATGAGTATAGAGACAAATGCTAACAACAATCCCTTTAGGAAATTATGAATCCATTATTCATAATGATACTGAACTAGTTTCAAAAATGGCTTTCACTTTATGAGTCACGTGCTTAGACTTAGACAATTATGTGGCCTGCTGATTGGTAAGATATGAGGTGAAGGGATAGTTCTCTCTTCACTTAGGAATCTAAATTACTTCTTTGGGGATTCTATAATTTGTAAGCACTTTGTAAGATTTTGTATTTTTGAAATGAATCCCTATGCCTTGCCACATGCTACTAGTGAGAAGCAATGGCTCATCACTGAAGGTAAAACATAGGCAAGTGAATTCCCTTTTTGTCTTTTTTTTTGGGAATGTTTTGCAATATTTTTATGATTTTATGAGAATGACCTCTACGCTTTGCCCCATGCCACTTGTAAGAGGCAATGGTTTATCATCAAGATAAGACATAGATGAGTAAGGGAACCTTCCTCCATTCCCGCCTCACACTACCAGAAGAAGTGTGGGCTCAACACCAAAGAATATGAAGGAAGAAATATGTGATGATGAATCATTCATAAGTTATTAAATTGATGGATTTTTACAATAGTGCTTTGTATTTGGGAAGGAACGTCTGCCCCCAATCTCAACCCCACACGACTAGTAGGATGCAAGGGTTCAACAATGAAGACTGAGATGGATGACCAAACAATCTAGGTAAAGAAGTTTAGAGCTTTGTTATGAAAGAGAGAATTTATTTGAAGGGAATATATTACCATCAATAAGCTTCTAGGTATGACCATGGCGAAAGTGACTAAAAATGGGAGATATTATAAGAAGTATGATATGCACAAATTGAATAGGATCTATATTAAGACTTTGTCTCATGATGATAAATATGAAGATGTGATTTTGATAAAGAAAATATTCACAATGGAAATGAATAAATTTAAATTATTCGAGATAAGAAAGATAAAAGGAAAAATGTACACGTTTTGATTCCCGAATAGTGATTATCTCAAGGGTAAAACTTCTTTAAATGAATTGCATTCATTGGTTCATCAAGATCGTGACCATCTTCAATGGCCAACTTATAGGCTCTAGAGCCAAATTTAGCTGTAATTACATAGGGTCCTAACCAATTAGGCTCAAATTTTCCTTGTTTTTCTCGTTCTTTAGTGGTATTCTTTTGGTTTTCTTATAAAATGAGGTCACCAATTTTAAATTCTCTTGGTCTTAAATTTTTATGATAACTTCATCGTAGTCATTTTTGATAGAATTGAAGATGATTGAAATCATTAAGTCATTTTTCATCGAGAAGCTCAAGCTCTTGGTCAAAAAGGATTGTTAGTATTCATCCCCATTAATTACATCTTTAAGGGAGATCCTCAAGATGGGAGTTATATTTCAATAGGTAAAATGGCTTCATAACCATAAACAAGGAAAATGAGGTGGCTCTAGTAGGCGTGCGGTAAGATGTATGGTAAGCACAAAGAGCGGGGTAAATTTGAGTATGTCAATTACGTCCATGGGTGTTGACAATCTTTTCTATGATGGATTTTAAAGTCTTATTGGTTGCTTCCCACTTGACCAAGCTTTCCCGAGGGTAGTATGGAGTGGACCATTTAAGTTTGATGTGAAAACATTTGGCTAGGTCTTTTACATCCTAGTTTTTAAATGATTTGCCATTATTCATGCGACTGAGAGTGGATGGAATACCAAATCGATGGATGAGATTATTAAAAATGAATTTCAATATTTAGCTACCGATAACATAAGTGAGAGGCATAGCTTCTAGCCATTTAGTGAAGTAATCAATAAATGCGGTAATGATGAACTTATGTCCACCGATGATGTTGGTCTAATTTTACCAATGAGGTCAAGTCCCCATTGAGAGAAAGGCCATGGTGTGGTTATCGATTGCAATGCATGGGAAGGTGTGTGGATAAGATTTCCATGCTTTTGACATGCTTGAAAACATTTGACAAAATGACATGCGTAAAACTTTCATGGTGGGCCAATAATATCCAACTCGTAGGATTTTCTTGGCTAAGGCTATACCATTCGTGTGTGCTCCTGAATGGACTTCAACTAGGACACTCAAGGCTTATTCCCGATTAATACATAAGAGCAGGTACCACCATATCCTTGTTTATAAAGAGTTTCTACTAAAATGGTGTAATGAGAAGCATGTTGTGCTAAAGCACATTTATGCATTGGTTTCATGTCGGTAGGAATTTTTTTATCATGAATGAAGGTATAAAGATCGTGGTACCAAGGGTTATTTAGACCCATGATCTCACATACCATAGTGTTTTCAAGAAGATCATAGGTAGGCATTAAGAGATGTTCGATGAGAAAATGTGCTTGGGGTTGACTAGATGCGATTTCTAATAGGGATCCGATGGTTTCCATAGCGTCGGTAGATTTATTACGAATTATGGGGATTTGATCAAAGCTAATTAATCAAAAGCAGCTTCAAAGACTATCCACCATGCGTTTATATGGGATAAGTTTTTCATCCTTGACTTGATATTCATCAGTAATTTGCTTGATGATAAGTAAAGAATCACCAAATACAGCTAATTCTGTAAGATTCCAAGATATAGCTAGTTTTAATCCTGCAATGAGAGCTTCATATTCTATGATATTTTTGGTACATGGGAATGCTAAGTGAAATGATTTGGGGATAACGTGTCCACTAGGTGTGATAAGCAAAATACCAGCCCCTGAGCCATGGAGATTACAAGATCCATAAAAAATAGAGTCCAAGATGGCGCGATGTCTATGTGTAGAATATCTTCATCAGGAAAAGAAAAATGAAGTGGTTCTGTGCTAGGAAGGGGTGCCTCAACAAGTTAGTCTACAAGGGATTTTCCTTTAATTACCTTATGGAAAAAAATTCGACATCGAATTCACTAAGTAATACGACCTAACTAGACATTCTTCCCGTGAGAATGGATCCGGAAAAATACAGATACTTGAGAGGATCGATTTTGGCAAACAACTTAGTTGTGTGATTGAGTAAGAAATGACGTAACGTATGGAATGCAAAGGTGACCGCTAAGCATAATTTTTTGATTTGGGAATAATATATTTCATGCTCAATAAGTGTTCAAATAAGGTAATATATAACTTGTTCTTTTGCTTGATCATTATATTGTGCTAATAGAGCTCCTATGGAATGTTCAGTGGTAGATATATAAAGCAACATGGGTTTATCAAAGGACTGGTGACATAAGAACAAATGGGCTAGAGAGGTATTCTTTTAACTTAGCAAAAGAGTCTTGGAAATCGTGGTTCCAATGAAATTGTGCATCTTTCTTGAGTAACTGATTGAAGTGATGGCACTTATCAACCAACTATGATATGAAATGCTTTGAATAGATTGTATTTTTCCCTAAATACTATGTAGTTGTTTTAGTTTTTGAGGAGGAGGCATTTCTAGAATGGCTTTAAATTTTGTAGGATCCACTTCTATGCCTCTTTGTGAGACAATAAACCCTAATAATTTACCAGAGGTTACTCCGAACACACATTTCTTTGGGTTAAGATGAACCTTATACTCACGTAATCTATCAAAAATGCATCTCAACACACTTAGATTCCCTATTCATGTTTTGGATTTTGCTAATATATCATGAACATAATCTTCCATGATATCATGTAACATATCATGGAAGATGACAGTCATTGCTCGTTGATAGGTGGCACCAACATTTTTCAAGCCGAAAGGCATGACCTTATAACAGAAGGTGCCCCATGGTGTAGTAAATGCCATTTTATGTTGATCTCCTTTAGTAATACGTATTTGATTGTAACAAGAAAATCCATCCATTAAGGAAAGCATTTCATGGCCTGTCGTAGAATCAACAATCATGTCTATATTTGGCAAGGGAAAGTCATCTTTGGGACAAGCCTTGTTGATGTCTCAGAAGTCTATGCATATTCTGATGCCGGGGGTTTTCTTGGTGACAGACTATGTTATATATCCATGCCGAATAATCAATAGGTTTGATAAAGTTGGCTTCCAAGAGTTTATCGAGTTCGATTTGACAAACAATGCAACTTGGGGATGCATTTTGTGTATTTTTTGTTTTACAGGTTTTGCATCTAGATGTACCACAAGATGTTGTACTACAAGAGATGGGTCCAGACCTGACATGTCCTTATATGTCCATGCAAATATATCTTGGAATTCAATAAGGAGTGTTGTGAATTCCATGCATTCTTGTTCAAACAAACTAATGCCAAGTTGTAAAATTTTTGGCTGTTCGGTGGTGCTAATGTTTGTCTTTTGTTTCTTCTACAAGCATTTTAGATGTATCCTTTTCAGAGAACGATGCTAATGGTTGATGTAGGTCATCGGTGTTGGGTGTTTTAGGTGAGTTGGTACAAGATTTTGGTGTGTAATGTTGGGATTTTTATTGACATGTTTGTTGGATAGGGTGGCAGTGAGATTTTGACTATGGGAAATCCTCTGTTTGCACTTTTGATCCAAATTTTCCGAGGGTGAAGGATCTGAATATTTTATCTCTTCGCCAAAATAGGCTGATTCATTTAGATTGATTTCAAATCCTTTTCTATGGTCGGAAGTAGGGATTTGGTCGTGAGTTCCAAGGAATTCTTCGATGGCTTCATCATTTTGGAACATGTCCATGGTTGCATGATGTGGTTGGCCATGGTCTATGAGAGTCGATGTGTAGGCTCAAAATTGATGACATTAACAGATAAATGTTCAAAGTAAAGATGTGTTTCAGCAAGGTCCTCAAAAAGGCTACATGGAGACCTGATGTCATTATCAGAACTGGTGTCATCATTGTCACTTGAAATTATTATGGGAGCAACATCAAACACCTTGAAACCTAGCAAATATTGATTTTATTAGAAAATGGGCTCTTAGAAAGTGGAAACCTAAGGGGGATCTAGGCTCCGAGTATTACCATCATGCCACGTGGGTTTTTTGTCACGAGGTTTTTTTCTGGAAAAATTTAATCAGTAGACTGATTTGGAATCGGTGCTTCTGGGAGGACCATGGTGGCTGGGTAATATGGGCCTCTTTTTGAAAAAATGGTATCCAGGGTTTGACCCAAACATTGAAAATATAAACACCATTCCAATCTGGTGTAGACTCCCTGGCTACCGTTGCAATTTTGGGATGATGAAATCTTGCTAAACATTGCTAAATCCATAGGTGCTCCAATCGGGTTGGATGGACCCATGAGAAACAGATCCAGACTTGCTTTTTCTCGATTCTACATTTCTTCTGAAATGGAGCAGGAGTTACCGAGCACATCATCTTGAAATCTAAGTATGGAATGTGGACCCAAAAAATTGAATTTGAAACCTTTCATTTAAGGTGTAAGCAATGTCATCGTATAGGACACTTCACCAAAAAATGTCCTAATAAGGAGATCTCTACAGAGGAGGATAAACACAAAAAGAAAGAACAACTTGAGGGTGTTTTAGAAATGACAAAGGAAAGTAGGGTTCTAGACAATGAAAGCCGAGAGAAGAAAAAGCCCCTAACCAGCCTGAGTTGAACTACAATAAAAAGGAAAAAAAGGGGTTTAGAACTTCAATAAGGAAACACCTGGTCTGGCATCCTAAAACCCCAGTGGTAGCTTTGCATGGAGCACCAATCAGAAACAAAGAAGACTTAGAAATGCAAAATCCAGTAAAGGTGACTATGGAGGTGGACGAACAAGAAGGAACTGTAAAGGTAAATATCATTCCTAAGGATCTAGCTCAGACTTTGGAACTCCCAAATGACACTAAGGAAGCTGAGATAGATAATTCTCTGGACTTCATTGAGGAAATGTTGGAGAAGAACAACATGAGTTCAGAAGAAGCATTACACACTCCAAGGGGCGAAAGTAAAATCTCAACCACAAAGGGAAACTCTTGCTTCAACAACAGATCAACAGTAGATCTACCTCCTTGCTTCAGCAACAGATCAACAGATCCACACTTGATTGATAAAGAAATAAAAGAGAAAGAGGAGGGAGAAGTAACACCATTTAAAGAAGATGAGGAACTAACTTCTGGATTCATAGAGGTCATTTCAAAAAAAAAAAATGAAAGGATTTGAAATGATCCCAAAATCACTATACAGTGAAAAGAAAAAGAAAATTGACAATTGGGAAACTTCAACATCCAGAACTACTAGATCTTCTGCTAGAAGACTAGTAGATTTTGGAAGTAGTTCTAAAAGAGGAAGGCCCTCAAAAAAGACTCTTAGATCCAAGAGAACAGAGAAAGACATTGCAGATGGAACTCAACGTCAATTGAGCCATCAGCAATACCAGCTCCCATTCCTATTAAATGAAGATTATCTCTTGGAACATCCGAGGACTAAACGGAAACTCCAAATAGAGAATCATTAAGGAGTTACGGGATTCTAGTAGTCCTAGTATTTTGATTTTGTAGGAAACTAAGATGAAAGCTAAGATCCTTGAAATTAGTAAAAAAATTTTTGGGAAAACTCTGACATGGCTATGGTGGACTCTCAGGGAGCCTCTGGAGGTCTGGCTACTCTTTGGGATAAAAGACACTATACTGGTATGATTCTTAATGCTAGCACTAATCATCTTGCTATTAAATTTCATGCTATTGAGAACAATGGTGAATGGATCCTTTCTAATATCTATGCCCCTAATACGGTTAGTGGGAGACGTAAACTTTGGACTGATCTTAAGATCTTTAGAACCCAACATATTACAGCCAACTGGCTTATCATGGGTGACTTTAATTCTCCTCTAAACCCAGGTGAAAAATATGGAGGAATCTCCAGCTTTTCCACAGGTATGGAGGAATTTGTAGATTTTGTTGCTGATCTTAATCTCTTGGATGTGGATCTCCATGGGAATAAATACACCTGGAACAATAGAAGGTTGGGAAAATATCTTATCCAAGTTAGACTAGGATAGAGCCCTGATTTCTACTAGTTGGATTCTCAGTCAGGACTTCCACCTCTCTTCCCTACCCAGAATTGGATCGGACCACAATCCGATTGCCTTAAATCTTCTCAATTGGACTAAGCCCATCAGAAGCTCATTCAAATTTGAAAAGATGTGGATGGAGCATGATGACATTTATGAAAAAATTAAAGAGTGGTGGGTTTGGAATGGTGAAGGCACTGCTCAATATAGATTGATTCAGAAGCTCAAAAATGTTAAAAAACAAGTTAAAATTTGGAATAAAAGAGTTTTTGGTAATGTGTTTGAAAAAAAAAGTTAAAACAAAAGCTCCAAGATCTGGAAATCAAAATGAATACAATGGGGAGATCTTTTGAAGACCAAACTGAGGAAAAGAACATTCTTGCAGAGCTACATACGATTTGTAGCAGAGAAGAATCCTTATGGAGACTAAAATCTAGGGCTATCTGGCTAAAAGGAGGAGATAGAAATACAAAGTTTTTTCATATGACCACTTTGAAGCACAAAGCTTGTAATAGGATTATGGAAGTGGCTAAAAGTAATGGCACTGTTATAAAAGATCCCAACAACATCAAAGAGGAAGCTCTCAATTTCTATAAAAAACTTCTTAATGAGAGGAATATCATTGCTGATGAGGCAATTTCTTTCATGTTGGAGGCTATTCCCCAAGACAAAATTGAGGAGCAGAGATTTAAAGATATCACTAAAGTTGTCACACTTGAAGAACTACAAAAAGTTGTGTTTACTTTAGAAGGCGACAAGGCTCTCGGGCCCGGATGGATTTTCTATTAACTTTTTTCAGAAATTTTGGGAAATATGTTCGGATGATCTTCTCAGAGTGGTGAATGAATTCTATAGAACTGGGGACCTTTTGAAAGAGCTGAATAACACCCACATTGTGCTTGCTCCAAAAAAATGGATGCTAAGGACTTCAAAGACTTCAGACCCATCAGCCTTGTGAATGTTATCTATAGAATTTTTACCAAAATCATTGCTACCAGGCTTCAATTTATTATGAATGATTTAATCTCAAGGCAATAGAGTGGATTCATTAAAGGCAGGATTATCCAAGATGGAGTGATTATGGTACATGAGACCATACACTCTATGGAAAATAATAAAAAAGTGAATATGGTCCTTAAGCTTGATATGAATAAAGCCTTTGACAAGGTCTCTTGGGTTTTTCTAGACAAAGTTTTAATTAAATTTGGCTTCCCTGCTAAATTTAGAAAAATTATTAAGGCTTGCATCACTACGGTCAGATTCTCAGTGGTGGTTAATGGTGAGCCGGTGGGATTTTTCACAAGTAGCAGAGGGCTAAGACAAGGGGACCCCATATCCCCCCTGCTCTTCATTCTTATGGCAGACAGTCTTAGTAGATCAATTGGTAAAGCAGTTATTGATGGTCTTCTGAAAGGTTCAAAGCCCACTTCCATCACCAAGCAACTTCTCATCAGCAATTTGTGGATGATACAATTCTTCTCTTAATGGCATCCATCCTTGAAGCTAAGGCTACCAAGGCTATTCTACAACTTTACGAAGCTACTTCTGGGCAAGAGATCAATTATGATAAAAGCTCCATTTTCTTCTTCAATACTCCTGAGGAAAGACAACTTAAAATTGCAAAAATTATGGGATGTAAAATAAGTGCACTTCCAGCCACTTACTTAGGACTCCCTCTGGGCACTAAAAAAGTTTCTACCAAGGTGTGGAATGATCTGTTGGAGAGATTTCAAAAAAATGGGCTGGATGGAAAGGAGCCATTCTTTCTAGTGTTGGTAAATGCCTGCTCATAAAAAGCACTCTTCAAAATCTGCCTATCTATATCATGTCTCTATATAAGATCCCTTCTGCCTTCAGAGAAAAAATTGAGAGGATTCAAAAAAACTTCTTATGGCAGGGCATGGAGGAGAAGTTTAAATATCACTTAGTTGCTTGGGATAAGGTTTGTACTCCAAAATCTATAGGAGGCCTGGGCATAAAAGACATCAAGAAAATGAATGAGGCTCTTATTGTGAAAATGGGCTGGAGAATGCTATCTGAGAAGCAACCCTGGATAGAATTAATTAAGGCTAAATACCTTAATCAACAAGTTGTCTTTTCTTTTCTTCAAGATGAGCATCTTCCTTATGGTTCCATTTTTTGGAATAACTTAGTGAAGAGCAGAAATTTCATAAAACAAGGAAGTAAGTGGAAAGTGGGAGATGGTTGTGATATAAAATTTTGGGATGATAACTGGTTTAATTGCAGCCTTATGGATAGATTTGGAGTAGTCAAAGATAGTCTTGAAAGCAAGTATGGCACTAGAATCAAGGATTATATTGAAAGAAAGGGTAACAAAAAGAAATGGAAAAAACTTTCTGTGGATAGAGATGATCTGATCCAAACTATTTCCTCCCTGCAAGATCAGTTGGACCTTATCCCCTTAAGTCAGCTGAAGTTAAGGATGAGTTGGTCTGGAGCAGTTCTATTGATGGGAACTACTCTGTTAAAACTGGTTATAATACTTTCTTCAACAATAGTCAAACTGAGTTTAAATGGAGTAGAATTTGGATGAATGAGCTAACACCTAAAATTAACTTTTTCTTTTGGCTTGCTCTCAGGGGCAGAATTCTTACCACTGACAACCTGATAAGAAAAGGTTTTATAATGCCTAATAGGTGTCATCTGTGTAAAAAAGACTCTGAGGATATCAGTCATTTGCTTATCCATTGTGAATATGCTACCAAAATGTGGAGTTTTTCCCTCTCTAATTTTAAAGCTTCCTGGGTGGTTCCAAAGGATTTCAATCAGCTCTGGACCCAATGGAGCCCACCCTATAAACATTGTGTTGTGAGAAGGCTCTGGAATTTGGTAATGCCTCATATTATTTGGAGGATATGGAAAGATAGAAATGATATCATCTTTAGAAATAGTAAACAAAATTATAAGCTCAGTATTGGGAAAATTTCTAGTGCTATTAAAGAGAATATTGCTAGATTTAAACCCCCCAAGAACAAGAGTTATCCAGAAAATGAAGAGCATATCTTGTCCCAATGGCAGATTGGAGCTGACAATATCTGAAATAATTCAGGTAATAATATTGATAGATCTTTGATACACTGGCATCCTCCTGATCTCAACTGGTATAAGTTGAACTTTGATGGGGCCTCTAAGGGTAACCTTGGAATTACAGCTGGGGAGGAGTGATCCGGGATCATAAAGGCAGTTTGGTTGCTTTGCTTATGCCGGTAAAATGGGAATACAAACTAATCATTTTGCTGAAGCATTATCCACTTTATGGGGCCTTAGAATTGCTCAGACTCATAATATCCAAAATCTCATTCTGGAAGGAGACTCGCTTAATATCATTAATCATCTTAATCAATGTTCACCTCCAAGTTGGAACATCAAGGACTTCATCTTGGAATCCATAAGTATTTTCCAAACCTTCAATAATATTCGGATCAAGCATACTTACCGGGAGGGTAACAAGGTGGCAGATGCATTGGCTAACTATGGCATAAATGTTAATCACATTATTTGGGATAATAGTGATCACATTCCTGAGTAGATTCAAAACAACATACAAGTGAGATACTTATGGGCATGCAAATTTGGAATAAGATTAATGAGCATTTGGAGTGGGTCTTTATGAATAAGACTTTCACACACGTGCTGATAAGTTTAAAACAACACTTAAGCAGATCTTGATGGGCAAATCAAGGATATAGAAAGTATAATGATGATTTAAAGTGGATTTATCTAAAGATTAAAGCCACACATGCGGGAAATATTGTGCCTATAACAACTATTAAACAATTTTTATGGATTTTCAAGTCCGTAGTAAGGCTGATGATGATCTGGAGTGGGTTTCTAAGGGGTTGATGTTCACGCATGCGGGATCTCACAGGTACAGAGCAGCATTTACGCAGGCATTCGTGGGAAGTGTTATGACAGCAACGGCTACACTATTCATCATTCCCATCACGTGAGAAAAAATAGAGAAAGGTGGGTTGGAAACTATGGCTATTATAGAATTCCTCATAGGGATTTTGAAGTTTACACTTTCAATCACTTAAGCATGGTGAAAATGGGAGGAGCCCCTTGTCAGATCGAGCCCAACGTGGACCCAGAGTGGAAGAATAATGAAGAGCTTTGGAATCTTCTCAACCAGGGAGGCATTACTAATTTTATTGAGAAGATACAGGGTCACGACCAAAGCATTTCCATGTAATTTGTGAAGGATTGGAAAGACCACAAAGTTGAATATGGCGGATAGAAAATTTTGATCAATGAAGAGTTAATCACCGAAGCTACTGGCCTTGGAATGGATGGGTACCACTTTTTCAATAAAAGGATTGACAGGCCTGAGGAGAGGAAATTTGTGGAGGGTAATGAGAAACTGGTATTTTTCATGGTGGGTTTGCAGGTCAGCTCTATCCCTCCACCTTTTGATGAGGTCACCCGTATGATGGTGAGATACATCTCTTTAGAGGGGAGATTTGTCACAGTGCCCTTAAAACATCTTGTGTTCCTCAATCACTTCCGCAGAAATTTCACGGTATGTTTCCCTCATTATCTACTTAATTCTCTTGAGTGCTCCATTTTGGAGTTCCAAAAGCATGCTCGTGTGGTCCCTTTGCATCAAGGTCTCATTTTCTTGTTGCATAAACTTTGTCTTCTTAAGCTTCCCAAGGCATTCCAACTTCCCCCATCTCTGTTCCTTCTTTTCCCCTCACCACTGCCGATACCCCAATCTCTTCTCCTTCTATCCCCATCACCACTACTACTACCCCTATGCCTTCCTTCTCGGCTCCCTCTATCATCCCCCCACCTCTGCTCCCACCCCCTTTGCCTCCACTCGACCAGACCTATAACTAGGTCTTCTAAAAGATTGAACCTGGATACCCCTGTTTCGGGGAACGTTCCTCAGGACTTGGAGGTTGCTCATAATCTCCTTCATATTAGTAGTATGGGTTCTCAGGAGACACACACTGAGAGCTCCACAAAAAGGCTGGAAGCTTTAGAAACTGACATGTTGCTTTGTTGAAAGAAGAAGTCAAAAACTTGACTAAGCAAAAAGGTAAGAGGATGAAGGAGGAGGAGGCTGATATTGACAATAAACAGGTTGAAGATATCTACAAAAAAATTTACTCCCTGGACAACCGACTAGGGAAAACCAAGACTCACCATGACCATAATATGGCTATATTTAGTGCAATCGAGGAATTTATTGAGCAGCATGTCCGCATCTCTAATCTCAGTGGAATACCAACAACTCTTTGGGGCACGGAAAAGAAAAAAACCATTCAACAGCTGGATATTACTGACCCTACTCACATGACGGCATTGGCTATGTTCACCTCCTGCAGACTATTAAATCTAGAATTTCCAAAGCCACCAAGAAGTAATTGTGGATCTGCGCTGCTCTTGCTGCCTTCCTTCATGTTTTTTGTTTTTTTTTTTTTTTGTTTTTGGCTGCTTCTCTTCTTACATGGAGTGTTTTCGAACTAGTTTGATGTTTTGGGGTAACTACTCTTTTGGTTACCACTGGTTTTTATATGTCTTATCTAGATCTTGATCCTTCTTATAATGTTTTTCATTCCTGTGGTTGGATGAAGAAGGTTGGCTAGGTGAGGAAGAAAATGGTGTGGTGGAAGAATATTGTTGCTCAAAGAAGAAGCTTGATTAGTGGAAGAAGATTATTGTTTAGTGGGAGGAGGACCGGTGGAAGATGGTTGACTAGTAGAAGATATTGGATTGGAAAATGTGTTTTGGTTAGGAGATGATGATTGCAGATCATTGTTAGGGAGTGCATCAGGATCAATGTGTGTTTTGTTAGGGATTATTTGAGGTGAAGCGTATTTATCTGTTGATGGACAATAGTAATCATGTCGATACCATCCTTCAAGGAATCTACAATACTCAAAAGGTTGGGGATCTACATGTAATGTAAATTCCTTGTCCAAATGAGGAAACTTATTACACTGGTGGAATGTTGATGGGACAGATTTCATGGCATGAATCCATGGTCGGCCAACGATAATTTTATATACAACTTCTACATCTACCATATGACAAACCGTGTCTAAGGTGATGGGTCCAACTTGGAGAGGCAACGTGATTGTGCCTTCGATTTTATCTTGCTATTATCATACCCACAAATGGTTATGATATTGTTTTGTAAATCATTTTTCAAAGTGTAACCTAGACAACTTAAAAGTTTCATGGAACAAATATTCAATGCGGATCCATTGTCTATTAAGACGTGCTTGATCTTATAATGAGTTACATAACCCTCAATGTATAAAGAATGATTATTAGTGATGCTAGGATTAAGAAGGTCAATGGGACAAACATATAAAATAGGATTGGGAAATGTAAGATGTGTAATTAAATCCTAAAATTGTTGTGAATTGATGTCCTCGGGGACATGAACATTATTCAATGTTTGCATAATGATGCATTGTAGTGTGGGAGAAGAATTAAGTAGTTCCATGATGGAAATTTGTCCAGCAGTCTTCTCTAATTGTTTGACAATATTAAATAATGGTGTAGGTTGTGGAGAGGAATTGGCGGTGACATTAGATGGTGTATTAAGAGGTGATTTAGAAGAGCAATGTCAGGACAAGAAGTCCCTCCTCTTTAATGGGAGAGGTTCCCTTATTCAGAAACGAACTTATTTACAAATGTACAGAACATTGTTTTATGGTCAAACTTGGATTTTACGAAAGTGTTTTCCACAAGGATCATCAATTACACAAGGACTGAGGAAAGGGAATAAGAAGATGAGCAGAATAGCAACATTCAGAATTATAGATAGCAGAATAATTCTTCGTGTATGCGAAGCTTCAAAGAATTTAAGACAAGATCATTTGCGTTGGCTGAATGAGATTAAATTTAAAGACACAAAGTTCCATAAATAACCTTCTTCAGATTTATTAATCAAGGACACAAAGTTCCTTCTTGGTTGTACAAGATCACTGTATTTGCAAAACTGAACAGTATGCAATCAGAGAGACTAACGAGTTAGGAACAAAATGATCTCCACAATATTAAAGGAAAACACAGAGATAACAAGAATTAGATAGACAAAGAATGGAAAGCCCTTTTGTATTGATTTCTTTAAGATCTATTTACACTTTCAGCAAATATCCAAGTTCTTCCTCCTTTCAAAATGGCGTGGAAAGGCCATTATATAGCTTACAAGTCGGCTTACTTTCAGAACCGCTTTCTTTTAATTAAAGAATAGTTAAGGATCGCCAATTGCAATACCTTAACTAATTACAAGGAATACGAAAAGAATGGGAAGAAGAGAAAAGAAAGGAGAAGGAGACAGTGGCCACCATCGGGAGGGACCCACTGCTTCTTCGTAATCCGCCGCCCGAATTTCTTCAATGCCTCGCCTATGTCTCCGCCACGTGAACCGACGTGTTGGCTGCAGACCGAGTCCAAAATCCCGCATATTTCTCCATCTCTTTATCAAACTCGACGTGAGTATGATAATCTTTATTTGCTTCTTCAATGGCGTATCAAGAGAACAAATTTCCTTCATCTTTTCCTTAGAGATGGAGCTTTCCTCAATAGATTATCTTTGACAAAAGCTCAACCGAGCTTTGATTTCTTACAAGGACAGGGAAACACCAGAATTTTCATCCCAAGATGACAATGTATATCCTCAAAGCAAAGAATAAAAAGGTCTTGAAAGCTTCTCCTTCGCCACTGCTCTTCATTTCTCCCAAAGCTTCCTCCAAAACTCGATCTTCCACTCCACGCCAGTAGACCCAGTGATTTTGATAGATTGTCCTTAAGATCATCGAAAATCTTATTCGCCAAGAAGATGTTCTCATCTGTCTGTCCCATAAGGCGAAGGTCTACTATACAACTGCTCCAGATTTTTAGTTCTTTATCCATGGTATTGATAGTGGAGGAGAGCTTCAGTTGCACATTACTCACCTTTTCGTGGAGTTTGAAAGCTTCATCGATGAAGTTTAATCCAAAGAACAAGCATGTCATCCACCATGGCTTCAATAGCTCTCCATGAGATGAATACTTGTGCATATCTTTGATACTTTGCACTTCATCTTGGCTTAGAATTACAGGAGGTGGAAGAGTAGTCAATGGGGTAGGGTCCAAGACTTTATCCTTAGATAAAAGAGACTTGATGAAACCTGTGAGAATCCGGGCTTGTTCTTCCAACTGTTCAATAGTTTGCTGCCCTTTCTCTACCCTTCCAATGACTCTCAGTGATCAAGCTTTCCCGGAGGTTGTGAATTTCACCTTCAGAGTAGACTCTCCCATAGGGATTCTCAAAGCTCCAAGTCGATGCCAGCAAGTCTGATTCTGATTTGTCAACTGTAGGCTTAGCAATCTCCAAGAATTGCTGACCTTGGGCATCAGACACTATTCTGGAAATGGTTCTGGCTTTCTTGGCACGAGAAGGAGTGGTGCCCAACAAGGCTGCAACAGCATCGAAATTTGGTCCCAAGCTTTGAGAGGAGGATTTTCTCTTCCTTTTGTCAACCAAAGGTTGCACCCAAGCAAAAGAGGAAGAAGAATCTGCAGGAGAAGCAAGAGGACCAAGAGACAGGGAGCTCATGACACTCAGGGTCTGCGCAGCTGTTGACTCAAGCTGAGATGTGAGTAGAGCACTGGAGGCAATGGCGGTAGAAGAATCAGCAGCACCTGGAAGTTCAGTGCTCTGGACCTCCTTGTCTTTATCTGCTGGATCTTCAGGAACATTTGCAGGAGTTGGCATCTCACTTTCTTCACTTTCACTGAGAACAATGATGTTCTCTGGCCCTATAGGCAACTCGCCTGCTTTTCTTGAGGGTCATTCTCTGCAGGCTCCTTCTTTACCTCTTTGAGTTTCTTCTTATATACCCGGGTAGATGAAGAGGGAGTAGATTCAAGCAGGTCCTTGTGTGATGAGGCAGAGGGGCTCATTAGTGTTTCTGCACTGAACCGATGCCTCTCTTATCGGTGTCGAGTCACCTCGAGCCGGATTCTCCCGAGTGCCTCTTGAATTCTCGGATCTTCTTATCGAACTGCACCTTAGTCCCGACTAGACTGGAGCAAGAATCTCAACCGATCATCCCTCTCTTTCCCTGCTCCAATCAAGGTCCTCCGTGAGGGGTGTGCTTAATCACATTTTCATACTCATACGAGTATAGATCAGAATCGTCATCCTCGAGACCTTCAGAACTTGGTACATGCACTCGAGTTCTTGAATCAATCGCAGGAGAACCTGCCACAATGCCTTCTCCCTCGCTTCAAAATCATCTCGCATACCACCCAAAGAGTCTTCTCAGATCTCGCCCTATGATGATAGATTATCTTGATGTTCTGCTTCAATAAACTTCTTCAAGTCAAAGCAGGTTCTCGCTTGAAGAAATGAACAAAGGATAGGGACCAGTGGCTCTTTCTATGTTCCGAGCATCCAGAGTCAAGCTTTGCATGTGTAGTTTCCCGAGAGATGGGAAAGTGCAAGCCGTAAATCTTCTTGTCTCTCGCAAGTTCTCGGCAACTTGTCTAGTTGCCTGCATATCTCTATCAAGGCCATTTTATCATTGCAGAACATGGGAAGCCGTAGAGGAGTGCTTTCATAGCCAGCAAGCCTGATATAGGAAAATTTCCTGAATTGGATGAAATAGGCTCCATACTGCGATATCAAGTTCATGGCTTCATCTGAAAACCTTCTAGCAGTGTCACCTTCGAGCAATCTGACCACGTACATGGTGAAAGCATCATTGACCCTTCTGAAATTCCGATTGCTGGTCTCCAGGGTGAACTGCGGGCAATAGGCATACACTGGATCATCTTTGTGTGCATCTATATAGGAGAAACCAAACCACTGCCTTGATGCTGCTAGGGTATACATCAGATATGAAGTCATATAGAACTTCTTTGTTTGCTGAACGTTGGATAGCTGCTCCGCCAAATTCATACTGATGATCTCTGCCCAGTTGATATTTTGTGTCCCCTCGCACACCATGCTGATGAGCGGCACATCCGTAAATGAAACTCATCGGGTGGAGGGCAAACCCATAACCCGAGCCAGGATTATGAAGTCTCGACAATTCTCATTGAAATCTTCTCTTCTAAGAGGGTTTTGCTAGGCGAGAAGCACCTTTCTTAGGGTTCTTCAACCAAGACTTCACCACTCGCGCCTTATATTTGTCACCGTCTTGATCGAATAGGTCTCGTGCTTGATCCCGGAGACGACTATAGCAGATTGTCCAACTCCGAATCCTCGAGCAGCGCCAATGGCGGCAGCAGTCCAGCTTGGCAATGAGTTCTCCATGTACATTTGTCAATTCGCTCAAGCGGGTCGGGTGAGCTCCGCATGAAAGCACAAAGACGCAAAGACACCGTATCCGAGATTGGGAAACCACCGCAAAAGCCAAACCGCTATCATGAATCGCTTGTGCTATTGGTGTAGGGTCAGATCTACCATTCTTGCCCAAAATCACCGGTCGAGATGACGAGCCACTGTCCCCAATATTGCTAACAAAGACTCAAGTGGAGAAATTTGCTCCGTCGTCCTCGAAACTTGATCTTCATATTGATAGTCTCGGAGCTGCAACCTAGACTCGGGAAGGAATTTGCAAAGGGAGGGATATTTGCGCAGGTTTTCAAATTGCAAGGGTTCGAGCAAAGATAGCATGGAAGCAATGCGAAAAATGCAAAGGGGAAATGCTCGTTATATAGCCATTTGGAGAGAGGAATGAATTTAATGCGCATTGAATACACAACCACCAATTTGAATAGCATCATACTCGGAGTGAGCGGGAAAAACTAAGTGTGAATCACACTTGGTACGCTTGGGACATGTGAGACGCGAATGCGCGAAACACGCGGCTCGGCCGATTCGGGTGAAACAGGGAGAGGATGCACATATGCTTTTTGGAACGATTGGGACAAAAATGCGCGAAGTACGCGGTTCGGGTGTTTCGGCCGAAATTGGAACAGTGGGCCCGTTTGGACTTGGGACATTCGGGACAAAAAGTTCCGGAGTACGCGGTTCGGCCGGTTCGGGTGAAATAGGAACGGCTTGCATTTTTCGATTTGGGACAAGGAGCTCTGAAGTACGCGACACGGGAGTTTCGGCCGAAAATTGGAAAGCTCGCACTTTTTAACTTTGGGACATTTGAGACATGGAAGTGCGAAGTACGCGGTTCGGGTGTTTCGGCCGAAATTGGAACAACTCGCACAAAAAGTTTTGGGACACTTGGGACAAAATCTTCCGACGGGCCCGAAAATGGGACAAATGGGATTTCGCCGATCGGGAACAGAGTGCACTTTCGTACTTGGGACAAATTGGGACAAAAAGTTCCGACAGTTCGAAAATCACACAAAATGACCCAAAACACAGATTTTTTTCAATTTCACGACTTAGGCACTTCAGAGAAAAACACTTAAACTCAAAATTTTGAAATTTTACTCTTATCAGAGCGGGGAATTTTGAGTGGACAACAGCTGGCTCCTTCTGGGGATGACTTGGCATAAATTCTCGGAATGAGACAAGGCAAGAACTTAGACAAACTCGGTGAAGCAAAGCAGTGCCTTATCCATTGGGCAAAGGAGTAAAAACAAACCAATACAGAGGGCAACACACACAACAACAGAAGGAAAACACACCAAAAGCAGAAAAGCAAAACACTGTACAGAATATACAAAGGGACTCCCTAGTCACCTATGACTTGAACAACTTCAAATACTGCCCACTATAAGGAAGTGGGAGGGGAGAACCATCCATGTAATCAAGATAGAAAGAGTTCTTACCAGCAAAGTGTCTTATCTTGAAAGGTCCGAGCCACAGGGAATCAAATTTTCCATGGCTGCCACGAGGTTCATGTCTTTTGTCCCATAACAGCACGGTATCTCCAACTTGGAACTCTCTGAACTTAGCTTTCTTGTCAAACAGAACCTTTACCTTCTCACGGGTGAGTAGATATCCTATCAAAGAACCTCCAATCTGTCCCTCATTCAGTTTGTGCAGTACATGATTCTTTTATCCGAGCATCACCGAAACTAGTATCCTCAATGGCCTTCATCAGTGCAAGGTCAAGGCGCTCCACCACACCGCAATCGAGCTTCTACTCCATACACCACTTGAAAAGGAGACATTCCAATGGCTCTTTTGGGTGTGACCCTGTCTGCCCAAAGAGCATCATAAAGCTTCTTATGCCAGTTTCGCTGAGATTCATTGACCAACTTCCTTATGATAGTCACCAGATTTTTGTTGGTGGATTCTGCTTGTCCATTTCCCTGGGATAATAATCTGAAGAATGAGCTAGAGAGATGCCATACCCGTAGCAGAAATCCATTATCTCAGTTGAGGAGAAGTTCGAAGCATTATCTGTTACAATCTTGTTAGGTACTCCATACCTTACCAAGATGTTCTCTTTGATGAAGTTGCATACCACTTCAGAAGTAGTGCTCTTGACTGGAATAGCTTCCACCCATTTGGTGAAGTAGTCAGTGGCGGTTAGCACATGGGTGTGACCAGCACTAGAAACAGGGTTGAGTGCACCAATGAAGTCCAGACCCCACTGTTGAAATGGTTCTTCAATCACAACTGGCTTGAGAGGCAAAGAGGCCAACTTAGGTCTTCCCACAAAGGTCTGACAAGCCTCGCATTTATCCACCCACTTGGATGCATCTCTGAACAAGGAAGGCCAGTAATATCCTCCCCGTGAGTATCTTGTGAGTGTGACTCTTGATGAATAGTTCCTCCACATGTCCGATCATGAAAGGCGAGAGAGCAACTTTCTCTCGTTGTTCTTTGTCCACGCACTTCGAAATCTCCCATCTAAACCATGCTTGAACAAGGCATTTTCCCATAGTACATATTGCGCTGATCTCAATTTAATGTCCTCTCTTTCCTTGGTAGTTAAATGAGAGGGGCATTCCCATAGGTGAGAAAATGGGCGATGTTAGAATACCATTCATCGATCGAACTAAGGAATAGAACAAGAGGAATGTCGCCTTTCTCCAAAGAACTCATGTTTGGCTCCTTCAAAGAATGAGCTCACAAAGACCTTTTCCACGAACCAGCTTGGTCAGTTTGATATCAATGTCATACTCCTGGACTTTAGCCACCCAGTTTCCTCTCTTGGACCCAAATTCTTGCTGTGTAAGAATTGACTTAACAGTTGTATCTGGAACCAGCACCATAGAGTGAGAGTTGAGGATATAGAAACGGAACTGCTTGATAGCCTTGACTACTGCAAAAGCATGCTTCTCCATCATGGTGTATTTTAGCTCATGATTCTTCAGATATAGCTCATGAGGGCAATTGGTAGCTCATGTTTATCGTAGTCTTCTTAGGTTAAGACAAGAGCTGTGGTATTATCTCAGAGATATAGCAATAGATGATGAAATCTTTGTCGAAATCGTGATAGGCCAAAACTGAGTTTTAACAATAGCTTTCTTGATACCCTCAAAGGATTCCTTTCCTTCGAAGACCAACCAAATGTTTGCTTCCCTTTCATCATCTGAGAAATATTCAAAGTTAATTCAGCAAAATCAGGGATGAATCTTCTTAAAAAATTGATCTTACCGAAGAAGGAATGCACGCCTTTTTTACTGGTTGGGAGAGGAATCTGGAATTTGGATGGCTTGAACTCATTCAGATCAATCTTAATACCATCCTGGAGACGATGTGCCCTAATAGTTTTCCTTCAGAACACGTAAAGATTTTTTTAGGATTTAAAGAAATCCCATGCTCTCGGCATCTCAGCAGAACCGTTTCCAGGTGGTCGAAGTGATCCGCTCTTGTCTTTGAAAACACTGTCAGGTCATCAAGGTATATGACAATACATTTCCCTTTCAATCTTCCAAAAGCCGATCCATAGCTCTGGAAAGTGGCACCAAGCATTAATTATCCCAAAAGGCATTCTCTTGTAGGCAAAGGTACCCCAAGGAGTGGTGAAGGTTGTCTTGTGTTGATCTCATAGATGATCAACCTCTACCCGATTGTATCCCGAGAATCCATCAAGCATAGATAACATTTCAGATCCTCACGTATCGCTTGCAATATTTGATCCATCATAGGCAAAGGGTAGTTATCCTTCGTAGACGCCCGATCTCGTGTTCCCAAATCAACACAGATGCGGATCTCACCATTCTTCTTCCTAACAGGTACTATATTTGCGATCCATGTCGAATGGTGAATGGGAAAAATAATTTTAGCCTTCAACAACTTCTGGATCTCCTGAAAGATGGTGTCAGCTATTTTTGGATTGTACTGCCTCTGCTTCTGCTTGAAAGGCTTAATTCCTGGTTTGAGAGGAATAGAATGCTGCATATCTTTTGGCTTGAAGGCTTTTAGATCTTCATAAGAATAAGCAAGAACATCCTTATACTTCCTTAGAAGATCAATTGCTTTTCTCCTCTCGTCGGTGGTGCAACATTTCCCAATATTTACTAGCTTGGGGTCAGTAGAACTCCCTATATCAATCTTATCATACTCAGCTGATTGCTGAGGTCCAGTAGAAGCTTTGGATTTCACATATCTGTCATGTTTATCAAACAACTCCTCCAAACTCACCAAACCTTTGGGAATCTTGTTTCCTTTGAGTTTAATGCACCCTTCCCCGATCTGCTTTTTGGGATGGTGGAGAGGACACACTCTCACGAGGCAGGTTGTCACTTCCCTCAAAATACAGTTGTTCGAAATTACCCTTGAGTTCCAGGAAGGAAAGCAAATGCTGGTCATCGTTGAAAACTTGCCAGTTATTGGTATTGTCAGGTACACTAGGCTGGTGGACCATTTCAATAGTGAACTTATCCTGAGAGAATTCAGGATGGGGAATCAGTAGTGATCCTGAGACAGCCAGTGAATCAGCCCTGCTGTTCTTTTCTCTAGGTATTGCCTCAATGGAGAAAGCATCAAGGAATTCAATTGAATCCCAAACCTGATTCCGATGTGCTTGACCTCCCATTTTTACCCGAAAAGGCTTCTGACTTGCTTCACAATCAGCTCTGCATCACCACGAGCCAGAAGATTTTTTACACCTCGTTCTTTGGCCACTTGCAGTCCAAGAATGAGAGCCTCATACTCTGCTATATTGTTAGTGTTTTCAAACTGCAACTTAAATGAAAAAGGGTGTAGGCAGCCTTCAGGTGACACTAGCAGGACACCAGCTCCAGAACCAGCCGTGAGGAACAACTTCCATCAAATTCTAAAATCCAAACACCATTGGGATCTTTGGGTGATACTTTGGAGGGTTGGATTTCATCAGGGGACAGAATCATGTAATTACCATGGCCCATATCCTCATAGAGTATTTGTGCCTTAGGATCATCCGTTTTCTGCACAATATACTCTGATTGTTTCTCAGGCATCAGCTTCTTCATGTGTCCATTGACAGGTATGAGTGCATGTGACCAATCCATTTGAATCTCTCCACCCACATCTTTACAGAAGTTCCTACTTAGCAACATTCCATAAGAAGGAGGAATGTCTGCTACTAGGATGGTAGCCAAGACTTTCTTTTCAGGTAAAGCAGCAAAAGCCACTTGTGCATCTTTAATCCTTCCAACCAAAGGTACTTCCTTACTTTCCATGGAGTAGCAAGATCCATAAGTACGAGTGAGGGTCAAGCCTAAAGCATGAGCTACTTTAGCAGGCATCACATTATCTGAGGCTCCGGAATCTATGACACAGTTACTGAGCCTATGGCCAGCTATAAGAAGTGTTACATAAAAAGGCTTGATTTTGTCACCAAAGTAGGTGACAAAGAGCCTACTGACTAGGGTCAGTGCGAGAAGGAGGAGTGGGCAAAAGGCCTTTAGAGGTGGTCTTGGAATGGGAATTAACAAATTGGATCATCTTGGCAAAAGCCTTGGGATGAGTTTGGTAGTACTCAGCTTCTGAGATTTGGACCTTGGTCCTTTTTAGGTGATCAACAATATCAAAGGATCCAGAGGTGGATGGACCATCATCATTTGGAATTCTAGGCTTATCAACTTTAGGAGAAAAAGAAGGAACTTTGCTAGTAGGATTGATAGGACTTACCTTTGGTGCGAGATGAGGTAGGGATAGGAGATCCTCTTTTGGCAATTACAGAATAGTTCTTTTTGCTGCTCCTTAGATTTCTTCATGGGTCGTGTTACTTTCTCCTTCGCCTTGTCTGCATTCTCGAGTCATGATAGCAAATGATTCACTGCTCATATCTCGCTACCACTTCATCATAGTCATCTCCATCATCGCCTTCTGGTAAAGAAATTAACCCGAGATC